>CM032330.1:43105744-43705744 GCA_019022515.1 Quercus aquifolioides | reverse complement strand
ACGACTTCATCCCAGAAGGATAAAATATTATCAAGTCCACCAATTGGACGAGTTTATTATGTCCATAAAGTGGACAAGTTCAATAATAAGCCCATAAAAGGGACAAACTTAAGTCCATAAAATAGACGGGTTCATTAAGTGGACGAGTCCATTACTTGTGTCCATCAACAAGTGAAAACAGCAGGGAGTCTACGGCTTTAAACTGACGAGGTTAATGTAGGGAGGATGGAAAGCTGACGCCACTAAGCTGAAGGAGATACACGAGACTGACGGTTCTGACATAATCTTGATTTGGCCACCACGCACGTGTGTATAAGGAAATGTCTTGTTCCCCACGCTCAGTGTTAGTCTCCTACAAGGAAAGGATTCCGCAATATACGCTTATAAGGGTTTGTATAAGGAAAAGACTTCTAACCCAAGGAAGAGATGTCAACCCTCTACTACTATAAAAGCCCCAATACCCTCACAAACCAAGGTATGCATAATTCACCCTATCTTTGGCATTCTAGAGTTGTGAGAAGTTCTAACTTGACATTCGAAGGATATTTGGCCGGCACCATACTGGTGATCTCTGTAAGGTCTTCTCTTTTTGTTGTGCAAGTTTTGTTACGAGCATGTGAGGACCGTGTGACTTACTGGTGGTTTTTTTGGCATCATCACAAAACATCTTCTAAATCTATAAGAGCTAATACAATGTGATGGTACTCACATCGAGGAGATAAATAGTCAGAGCAAAGGCTCATCAAGTAGTTGAATTTTAGACTAGACATGTGCCTGTTGCTAATAAAGGTTTGGTCATAGTCCTTGAATGCGGTCCCATGCCAAAAGAAATCCTTGGCGGATTGTATATAGACAACTCATCAAACAAAGCTGCAGATCCTACTTCATAATATTTTGCCATCAAAGGTCCAAGCACAACATGACAACTTCTAAAGAAGTGGCCTATCTATGCATAAACATAATGAATGGGGAAGCCGCCACTAGACTTGCTCTTGGAACTAGAAATCGTGTCGTATCCTCTATAGATACTTGCCAAAATGGGGATGGCAAGACTGCACGAACATTGGCCATGAAGCTAGTGACTTTGGGACAAATACTATTGAAGATAAATAACCAACAAGTGACGCTGCCATGTAAGTGTTCTCCTTGAAATCATCCACCGGTGTCAATTATACCAGAAGAGGACATGTCTTCTTTGCTTGTTTTCTTGGAGCTCCATATCTACTAGGCCCGCTAAACTAGAAGGTGGATTGTTGATGCTGACTTTTCCAAGTCTCTTCATTTGATTTTAGAGATGATGGTAGGCTATAAAGAAGTACTGTAGGGAAAGTAGTATTGTCCTTGTTCATTAACTTCTTCCATTTAGTTATTTATTTAAGTTTTATTTTCTTTTAAAAAACAACCGGACGTCTCTCCCAATATTCTACCCAAAAGGGGCTAATCAAGTATGTGACCTTTGAGGCTTAGGGGCTTTGTGGAGCCTCCTTTGAAAGAGGACTTAATGTATTTGAACATTTGATTTATTTAAATAAAGTTTCTTGAAGTGTTTATGCATGCTTACACTATTTTTTCTCTCTTGATTCCTGCAAATTATTGTGTATTTGTTATTATATTTGCCTTGTATTTGTCTTTTGGAGTTTTACGTGACTTGTGCACAGATCAGTTCAGCATAATGTCCCAAACAGGGCGTGGTGAACCGATCTCAGTTCACCCATTCCGTACTCTTATTTTACTCCAGGCCCTATTCAACAACCCAGGATACCATATTGGGTTTGGGCCCGGGGAATTGTCCTAAAAAAAGGCACCACAGACATCAAACTTCATATTTGTAGACGACTAAATTTCTCGGTTCGAAATAAATCAAACAAGTAAAATAGTTGCGCAAATGCGAATTTGTATTGAATATGTGTGGTACAATTCTCTGTGATTACAAAAGAGTGATCCTCTGATTCGATCTCCTTGCAAGACTTATTGATTTGGATTTGTGGTAATGTGATTGTGACTTGAACACAAAATATCCTTCAATTTGGTTGAAGGATGGATCGAAGATTGCTGAAACGGAATTACAATGAATCTCCGGCTATGAGCTTGTTAGAAATCCTTTGTTCTTCACGTTCTTCGTGTTCTTCGTGTGTTCTTCGTCTTTGAAGGTTTATGGTGGAAGTTCTTCGGGGCTTTAGGAGCTTGGATCCGTAGAGCTTCACTGATTTGTGATTTGTTGATGTTTTCGGACACTTTAGGCTTGATTCCCGCAAACTTTTGGATCTAGGTGGATGATTTGGATGATTTCTCTTCGAATGTTCTTCGTATTCGAAGTTGAAGTTCTTGAAGTTCTTGGAGGCTTTAGAGCTTGGTTCTGGCAGAGTTTCTGGACTTCTGAGTGCTTTAGATGGCTTGATGTCCTCCTAAATGTCTAAGGAAGGCTTCTATTTATAGGAGTTTTGGAGTGGATGAGCGACACGTGGCGGAGTCTGATTGGTGACACATGTCACAGTCTGATTGGTTTGCTTATGTCATCGCTTACACGTGTGAGGTTGCTTATGTCATCGCTTACACGTGCGAGGCTGCTTATGTCATCGCTTACACGTGCGAGGTTGCTTATGTCATCGCTTGCACGAGCTGATGCATGATTGGTTCTTGCATGACACTTGGCAAATTTCTGTTGGCTTCTGAATAGTGATAGTAAAACCTAGTAGCAGTATGTGGCACTTTGTAATTGGCTGTATTTGTGGACTTGGTAGTGTGATGTGTCAGCTTGTGATAGGTCGGGAATTTTCCCTCTCTACAATATTCTTAAGTCAAGGTTAAGCACATTGAAAGAAAAGTTAGTTGGCTTGGAGAAGTCGGTGTCTTAAATTGGGTTTAAACAAACTGAGCAAAATGTTATTGTACAAGTTTTATAGGAGGAGCTTAAAGGCATTAAGTCGATGTCGTGATTGAAGACTAGGATAGGGAGGCTTTGAAGTAGATATCTTCCTCCTAGATAATGGACGTTCTGATTTAAAGAACTTGATGTGGCAACCTTAAATTTTTTTTTTTTTTTTATCCCTGCTTCATTTGTTGACTTTTGTGCTTTAAAAAAAAATCATCATAATATACCAATAAATAGTAAGAGAATTTATTTTTTTGGCTTGAGATATGAAAGTGATGCAAATGGTTAATTTTGAATTTGTGATTGGGCTTAGTAAGGGATACCAAGCTATCTATGCACCAAAAATGGATCAAGTTATCTTGTAGTTCAAGAAAGAATTTTTTTATATGTGATTGAATTTAGAAAGGAATACTAAGTTGCCTACATATCCAAAAGGAATAAAGTCATCATGTAGTTCAAGAAAGATTTTTTTACTACTTAGTAAGGAATACTAAGTTGTCTACACACCCAAAAGGGATTGCCTAGCCATAACAGCATATCAGCTGCACTCAATATGCAGGAGATTTCTGTTGGATTAGATATTTTGCTTTGACGGAAGCTTTTAGACTTAGCGAAAAAGACTTTAAGCCTTCACACAAGCAAGCGCGAGAGAAGCAAGCAAAGTAGAAGCTTTGCCAGTAGCAAGACGAGGAAACAAAGCTTTTGTATAAGCGGCAGTTTCCCCTGACTGACTAAAATACAACAGTTGTGACCTACTTTAATTCAAAAGAAAGGCGAAGGGTTTGGCAACAAGCAAATGACTTTCTACTAGTGGTTGACTTCCTTAAATTGTGACACATAAGCTTTGCAGTCTCCACAAATTTTCACATCATTAATGTTAGTTATTTATTTAGGTTTTATTTGCTTAAAAAAAAAAAAAAAAAAACAACAACAACTTGACTTCTCTTGCAATATCTACCTAAAAGGGGCTAAACAAGTCTATGACCTTTGAGGCTTATGGGCTTTATGGAGCCTCCTTTGAAAGAGGACTTAATGTATTTGAACATTTGATTTATTTAAATAAAGTTCCCCGAAGTGTTTATGCTTGCTTACACCACTTTTTCTCTCTTGATTCCTGCAAATTATTGTGTATTTGTTGTTATATTTGCCTTGTATTTGCCTTTTAGAGCTTTTTGTGACTTGTGCATAGATCAGTTCAACATAACGGCTCAAACAGCGTGTAGTGAACCGAGCCCAGTTCACCCATTCCATACTCTTATTTTACTCCAAGCCCCTTTTAACAACCCATGATTCATACTTTTAAATGGCAAAGGTGAATTCTAATTGCCCTTTTATTTTTGTTTGTATAAGAGAGACTATAAATGTCAAGAGCCTTGTACCTCTACTACACCTCCTAGTGCTTTTGATGGAGATTTTCGGGGTTCAAATCCCCCCTCTACCATTCTAACTGTATTGGGTTTGAGCCCGGGGAACCAAGCTATCTATGTAACAAAAATGGATCAAGTTATCTTATAGGTCAAGAAAGAATTTTTTATATATGTGATTGAACTTAGAAAGGAATACTAAGTTGCCTACATATCCAAAAGGAATCAAGTCATCATGTAGTTTAAGAAAGATTTTTTTACGACTTAGTAAGGAATACTAAGTTGTCTACACACCTAAAAGAGATCAAATTATTGTGTAATTCAGGAATGATCTTTTTGTGAACATATTTAAAGGTGATGAGGAGACATCTTAGGCCTTTAAAGTATTAGTTTGGGCAGTTTAAGCACTTAACAAAGACCATTTTAAACTTCATGCAGAATAGCATTTCAAGAATTTGTCGTTGATATTGTTAATTCCTAAACCATCCTCAACGACCAACTTGTATACACCATTTATTTAGACCTCTTGAACCACATATGGTCCATGCCACTTTAATGGAAACTTATTTCTCATGTTATGTGTGATGATGATAGGTCTTCGTACAACAAGAACCAAATCTCCAACATGGAAAGATCGAGGATGAACCTTCTTATTGAATGTCCTAGGAAGGCAAGCTTGATAACATTAGCGTCATTGTTGTACCTCAAGCCTTTTTTTCTCTAAACCTTTGTAGCAAAGCCAACATAATTATGAAGAGTGAGTAATTTTTTCAATAAAATAGCCTATGTTTTACCATCAATAAATCACAACAGATAATCTGATAACTTACAAAATATTTACAAAGTTATACAAACAACATCAGCACAACAATTTTAGTTTTTACAAAAATAGTTGTGTGAGAGACTCACCCCAGCCCTTTTTAGATTAAGAGTCTTACAACGGAGTTGCCGCTTATTTAATTATTGGAATAAATAAGAAAACCAAAATTGAAAATTTTTTCATTTTATTAATTTGCAAATGAATTTACATTGATCATAAGAAATTACATGGCTTTGGTTCTAGATACAATCTAAGATAAAGTACATGACTTTGTTTCCTAGTTACAATCTAGAAATTGAAAATTACATGGATAAGCATTGGTCTATCAATCCTTGATCTAAGCTCGGAGGCTATGCTACAAGGTGGGAAAGTGTTAGGCACCCACCTTGCCTGGTGAAACCAGTCTTCTAGACTATGGTGACCAACATTCATATCACATCATCCAATATGTTATCAATCAATTTGCATGTTGAATTTAATGTGTGTGCATGTGATAAATCCTAATTCAATTTATTAAGCATTGCATTTGGATTGAAAAATAAATTCTAGCGAATGTGTGTGGATGGTGATATCCTAGATTCAAGAATTTAAAATAATTATGAAATAAACATCTTTTTCATATTTTTGATGTGGATTTGAGATCAAAACTAGTGTTATGCATGAACATGTGATGAACAACCAAGAACATGTGAAGAACACATAAGAACATTTAAGAACATTCAAACATATTCAAGGAATTTAAATAATTACTATTATGCTTTAATCTTAAACTCTCATCATGGCAACATAAAATAAAAAATAAAAAAAAAAGTTAGGGAAATGGATTATACCTTCATGCAAGATCCATACGATGGAGAAGGAAACTCTTGGTGGAGGTCCTAAGGGTAGAGGAAAAGAAGAGCTAGGAGAGGGAGAGTGAGTCTCATTCAATACCTTGAGTCTTAGGAAGACCAAGATATGACAAGACTACTTTATTTTACTAGAACTCAAGAAAGGAAGAGAGAGGGGGTTTTTTGTGTGCTTTGGAATGTAGGAAAGGGGGGGCCCGGGGGGTTTATATAGTAGTGGTGGAGAAAATATGAATGGAAGGTCATTTAATGAGGGTTGACAAAGAATCATGAACCTAGACCTTATTTTAGCCTTTGGGGAAGTCGGGTGCATTAAATTTAGAGATTGGTGGGAGTGAGGAGCAAGCAAATTTCGGTTTTCCCGTAGCTACTATAACACCTGTAGAGCCAAATTCAAAAACTCATATCTTCCTCAATTCTGATAAGAATTGTCTCGTTCTTGTACTCAAATTGAAGCCCTGAATGTCTAGTTTCTGGGAAAATTAACCTCATTCACAGATTCAAAATATTCTGAGAGATATCAATGAAATGGTGAGTAGAGGTCATTTGTTAGAAAATAATTTCAGCACAATTAAAATTAATAGGTCCCAAATTAGTTTCTAATTAACATTAATAGGCTCCAATCACTCCCATTTCAGACTTAATTAGTTCCAAATTTACCCTAATTAAAAGCTAATTGCACAAATTACTCATTGAATAATTAATGTTTAATTATCTAATTAATTAAATGTGTGCAACCTTACCATAAAATGTAGTCCTAGTCAATCAAATTATGACACGTCATTAATCTCAAATTGATTATAATTATAACCAATTGGAATCAATTGTTCATAATCACATATAGTCGGACTCAATTTGTGATAGTGCATCTCGGCCATTAAAACTTGATTTGATGATAACTTTCAATTTGTTGGTCTGATTAAGGCTTATGACCAATCGATTTGATCGTTACAACATTAAAGCTGGGTTTGGATACGAATGAAATAGGCGCTTTTCAGCGTCTGCGTTTCCTTTTTTTTTTTTGGTATGGAAAAGCGCATTTCAACCCAGATATGTGGGTCCCGTGCACTATTCACGAGACCCACAAACCTCTTTTTTCAGCAACTTTTTCATTAAAAATGGGTCTCACGGTATTGTTCACACATATAAAAATTATTTTGCTACAGTGTTTTTAGTTTTCAGTTTCAGCGAAATAAGCGGTATTCAAACGGATCTTAAGATCATTTTGGTGAAATGAGATTAAGGATCTAATGACTAGAATCAATATGCATATTTCCAACGTGAAATTACCCTTTGACCCTCCATGTAAGGTCAAATGCGGGTTGCAAAATGGGGTATCAACAAGTTGAGAGCAAAAAACAAGAATTGACTTTGATAACCATAAAAAACAAAATTGATAAAATGACTATGCAGCTAAGAGAGAAATTAGATTTGAGAAGACAAGTAAAACCAAGCAATATGACATACAAATTGATAAACTGCTTCCCTATGTTTAATACATACATATACCGATATATGTATATATGCTAATTAGAGTTGCATGAACACACGCAGATATATAACTAAAAGCATCACACATTGCAGTCCTCAATTGAATGTACTGCCATCATTAACAATAAATAAACATGTAGTATGTAAATAAGATCATTGTTCCTTAACAAACCAGAATGTCACCCCACTATACCATACAACCAATACAACCAAAAATGGTTCTAGTGGTAATTAAGCATAATACATAACAACAAAAATAGTAGCTGCAACCCACAGAAAGTAGTCTAAACTTGCCCCCTACATTAAACTACTAACCAAATATATTTAGCCCCTTCTCCTATCTAGTCTTAGCGAAATGACAGCGGCCCTACTGTCGGGATTATGGAGTTCCTTAAGGACTTTGAACATGGTGAAATTGTCTATGCTTTCAATAGAGTTAAGAATTTTGATGGCCCTGTCCATCGAGAACCTATCACCCCTCAGCGCAGAGTCAATAGATTGTGGCCTACTATCACTGTCCTTACTAAGCCTCTGCCTTGACAGTTCCGTGAAGTTATTGATAGCATCGGTCCTCTCACTAAGGGACCCTCCTTTGCTCTTCTTCCCTGTCGAGCTCGCTGTGTGAGATCGAAGCTTTCTAGCATGCTTGCTGCCTTGCCCTTCAACTGGGGTGGGTAGCTCATCCACGTCGTCTCCACTATTAGCTTCCACATTCATGTGTACTCCATGCGTTAGGAAAGCCGCATCGAGCTCTCGCTCTTCATCGCTGTTAGGGGCTAGTTGGGAAGAGGAAATTTGTAGAATTCCAGTTGTGGTGCCTACGTTGAATAGCTGTCCCAGCAGGTCATAGTGATCGAGCCCCTTTTTATGAAACTCTTTGCACCTAAGGTTGGCCTATCAACAGCTGTATATATGAGGTTAATCACATGTGGTATTTATTTATATGAATACTATGAATCAACGGCATGGAAATTATGAAGCAAACCTATAATACTCACTGTCGCTGTGTGTGCCCAAGCCTCGTCACTTCCTGTGAACGTCTTAGTGACAGAATCCCATCCCATTCCGGAACAACTGATTAGCTCGGAAAAAACTTAGTGTCTTTGCTTTAGCTTTTGAAATTTCTGGCGTAATTGATCTTTCTGATTGTTTCTTTCGGCTCGTTGATTGAACTCGTTTTGGATGATTATCCAAAGCCCTTTTTTAAAATTTCCCATTGGGCATGTTCCCTTTGACCTCTTCTTCAACTAAGACATCTATGAAGTGCTTCTCAATGGGACAAGGCCATAACTTACCATCTAATAAAAGATTGACACACTTTACCAAAAAATATCCACTAACATGGATATATAGTAGGCAACACAGAGTGTACATAATCTCTTATTGAATTCTAGGTTTCTAATTTAGTAAATTACTTTTATGATTGCTAAGACTTGAACTTGATCCTCACCAATAACAGTTATTGCAGAATAGCAAAATGGGTTGTCCTTTGCACTGAACAATTCTACCACACATGTTGTAGCATTATACATTACTAAGTTAAGATACAGCTACAGCAACACATTTAGATCCACGACTCCCAGTGGCAATTAACTCAAACAAGTTATTATAGGTAGATACAACAAATTGCAATGAAGACAAGTTACATACAACATGGGGAAACAAAACAAAATTCACAATTATAAATGATTTATATGAATTCAAATATATACTTTAGGCCTTTATAAATGATTTTTGAAAAGCCCATTTTCCTAAACCCTATTGTGATTCAAAAAGCCCATTTTTCAAACCATACTTAGTTTTAGTTAGATGGCCATGGAGAAAAATCATGTCCAAACTCAAGAGCAAAAATGAACAGCAAATATGAACAAATATGAACACCGTGGGTGAAGGATTGTTTAACAGCAAATTCAACACTTAATTGAAGAGCAAAATTCAACACTTACCATAGGTGAAGGAACTCTTTTGGGGGAGGATGAATTGGGCGGAAATGCTGTCCAGGAAGATGCTGTGTCTGAGAAGTCCATTATATACCCGTGTTGATGGTTGAGGAGCTATGCTAATGGAACTTAATTTGATTTGAGATAAAGTCTGTCCCAAGTTTGAAAATTTTTTGGCAAAAACAATGATGAAAGCGTGTCTGG
Organism: Quercus aquifolioides; assembly: GCA_019022515.1. Classification (NCBI taxonomy): domain Eukaryota; kingdom Viridiplantae; phylum Streptophyta; class Magnoliopsida; order Fagales; family Fagaceae; genus Quercus; species Quercus aquifolioides. The sequence continues at coordinate 43,696,205 of CM032330.1, read as the reverse complement.
ACTGGGCGAGTAAAATGCAATGGTTGAGGAGAGAGAGCAAGCTGTACGAATTTGGGATAAATGGGGTGATTTTAGGGTTTGGTAAGTTTGACTGAAGGATTTATGAAAGCTTTCAGGTGGGTGTTGGGCAGAAGTAAAGAGGGATTAAGGTGGGTGGGATTAATGATGGGATTAGCTAATCTATGATGATGGAATGTGGATGTGGGGATGCCGTTGTGCAAGAGGGAGAGGATAGAGGAGAGCTTCGGTAATACTAAGGGGATAGATGGCGTGGGGGACAAGAGTCGTTGAGGTGTAGTCCTGTCAAAGTGGGACCCATGTATTTCAAAGTATTTACAATTGTGCCACTAAATAACATTGTTTGTATCTTGAAAACTGATATGAGGAGTTTTCTAAAATTAGTGTTTGAATAACATATTTTGAACAGCATAACTCAAACACCACTTAAAAAAAAAACACCGTACCAAACAGGTTTTTTATTTATTTATTATTTTTTTAACAACAATTTTCAGTGTTTAAACACTGAATGTTTAAACATATGTACCAAACATGCTATTAGTTCTTTAAGACATAGAAGAACACTGTCTTCAACAAAAAGACCTTCTTGAATGGCAATCCTTTGTGAAAGGGATTTGGTGTTCGAGTGGTAATACAAATTCTACCCTATCGACAAGAGAGTATGGAGTGGCCTGGGTAGGTGTTTAATATGTTTTATGATACGCCCATAAAGCTTCTTTCAACTCTCTCATGATAATCTCTTTTTACTTCCCTGCAATCTTCTTAAGCAAATTGCACATAATTGTTAAAGGCTTTGGGGAGACCATTATTTAGATGAATTATACATGAAAGCCAAAGTCATTACAAAGCTTTTTCATTAATTTATTGTAGAATTGCTTCCCAATATTAGTGATGATGTCATGGGGGACACCATATCTCTAAATGATGTTTCTCTTGATCAAATTCATGATAGTTTATTTACTTCATAAAATCCAATGGCTTCAACCTATTATAACTATGATATATGAGACTAAAATAGTATTGAATTATTCCTCCATCTCATCTTCATTGAAAATTGGAGGAACTACTCACATTTGACATATAGGAATTTGTAGACACCTCATTTTGCCCCTCTTATTTAACCTCACTTGCATTGCATTGCATATCATTACCATTTCATGTCTCTAAGGTAAGACTATAATTTTTACCATTTGATCTCCAAATACTTTTCATAAAACAAATCTTGAGGTCACAATTATTAAAACAACAGTTCATTAGCATTAATTGGACTACCAGATTACAAGATATCAAATGATTAAGTTTTAATGGTGAAGTTCACTTGCATGAAACCGGTCCCGACCATAGGTGATACTGATATCTTAATTCTAATTGGTCTATTTTAGTCTAATTTAAATTAAATGATGTGCCATATTCCTATTGGTAGAGGATAGGGTTTATGGTAAGATTGCATGCATCCATTTAATCCAAAGTCAAAGAATTTATTGATTCCCAACAAAATAGGCAGAATTTGATTAATTGGACAAATAATTAATTAATTGAACTTATTTGGAATTAATTTTCTTACCTTGAGGACCAAGAAAATTAAAAAAAAAAAGGAAGTTAAAATTTGGAGGAAATCAGATCACAACTGAAACAAAAATAGACGGACTCGAAAAGGAAAAGATTTAGGAGGATCTGGACCAAGGACCAGATTCTCTAGATCTTCCTTCCTTTTTAGTTCAGCTTGCTCTCCACTCAGTTTGACCTAGATTTCTATGTTTTTTCTTTAGAAAACCTAATTTTCTAAGAATCTCACATTTCCTAGAGACTAAAACCTTACTCACACACATCTAGTATAAATACCTAATCCACCATTTGTTCAAAAACACATCGAGTATCTTTGAAACTCAAGAAACTCTTAGGGCTTCCTAAAAAACTGTAGTTTCTCTCTCTTTCTCTCTAGAGTTTGTACTAATAAGGGATAGTTTAGGCCTCTGCAAGGTTGAATTTAATCAACCATCTTGTTGGTTTTATTCCGTGCCAAATTTGCTTGTAATTTAGCAATTAGTAACCCTGTATTTAGGTGGGAATCATGTAAGGGTAGTGAGTGAGAGAGTGTGAAGAAATGCTCAAGATTGTGCAAGGATGTAGAGACTCGCGGCTGGAACTCGCGGGTGACTCGCGACTGGCAAGCCGCCAACTGTAGCACACGAGTGAAGTGTGCAGAGAAGATGAACAGCCACGCCAGCTAGAGCACTACTGGACAAAAAGCCCAGCTTGGCCGTTCTGTTATCTGGCGACTTGAACTCGCGACTCAGTCAAGTCGCGAGGCCAAGCCGCTAGCCAGCTCTGTTTTGAAAAACCTGATTCTTCGCATTCCATTCTCACCTTAGTATAAATACCCGTTATACCCACGAAATGTAGAGAGCTTCCAGAGAGAATTTTGAGAGAGAAACCTTAGAGAAAAACAAGATTGATTCATCCACAATCTTCACATAGAGACTCTTCAAATTCCTCTACTCTCACCCTCTCCATTGTTACATCCTTGAGAGGTTCTTACCCAAATCCTTTTCTCACTATACCCACATCTGTGAGAAGGCTATTTGGTGCTTTGGGAAGCAGTTAGGAAGGGACCAATGGTTATTGGTTGATCCTGTGGGCTATAGCGGAATCCGGTAAGCTAAAGAAGAAATAGGTTCGGCGTAACCTCGTTGGAGCAAGAAGCTTGGAGGGCTTAGGTACACTGGGTAGATTAGGCTTGGAGGGTCTTCTACTGTTCATGTATCCCAACTACATTCTTTAGTGGATTATTTATCGCTTGGAGGGTGGCGGAGAGGTTTTACGCCGAGGGCTTCGGTTTCCTCTTCGATAACACATTGTTGTGTTGTCCTTGTGTTTGCATCTCTCTTCCCTTAATCTTTGCCATTTAATTTCTGCTGTGGATGTGATTTTAATTGGTTTAGATTGTTTATCAATTCTGTTATTAGTTTATGTTCATGTTCCGCACATTTATTGTTTGATAATAAGCTTGAATTGGTAATTTGTAATTGAGGGTCTAAACGTTCATAGTGTTTTCAACACTATTTGAACATTCAATTGGTATTAGAGCGGGTGCACTCTTTGTGGTTTAAACACCTCAGTGCGATCCTTGACCTCGTATTGAGATGGATCGGTCTCAATCTTTAAATGTTCCACCATTTTTTGATGGTAACAACTATGCTTTTTGGAATAGTAGAACCCTTGACCTAAAAGGGATGATAACAATAGTAGAACCTCCATTGTCTCTTGAGAGATAATAAACACAACTCCACCCATTTGTGTGGGTCAATGCCCAAGACCATTTGAAGGTTCGGGGCTTGTGGCCTCTCTTAAAATTTTACGTCGGGAACTTGTATAGTAAGATTTGTTGCCAATTTTGCTAGAGCATTAGCTTGCTTACTCTCACTCACTGGGACATGCAGGATATTAGTACAATCAAACAATTTCAAGAGCCTCGTGGCATTTTTACAATATGGGACTACTTTAGGCTTTTGGAGCTTTGACCGTTAGGTTTTTTTTTTTTTTTTTTTGAAATTTTTTGAGGCTTTAGAGCTTGATTCCAATAGAACTTCAAGGTTTTGAAGAATGATTTAAATTAATACTCTTCGAATGTTCTTCGACGCTTGAAATGTAGGTCACGAATGAGCAAGGGATGCCTTGTATTTATAGAACAAGTCATTAATCTCTGAGGATAACTGGTCAATTTTAATTAGCCCAAAATCAAAAAGGTCCCACTAGGACTTGTGTCTATTGATAATTTATTTTATTTCTTGGTGAAAATACACTTTTGGTTCCTTCATTTAGATCAATTTTCCACTTTGGCCCCCACATTTTTTGAGCTCCTATTCTGGTCCCTAAAATTCGAAAATCATTTTTTATTTAGTCCCTACTATGATCTCACTAACGAAAATAGTATAGGTGTTAGACGGAGTGCATCACTAGTAGGTATGAAGTTGAAGTGGTCATTATAATAATAATAATAATAATAATAATTTATTTGACACTTGAAATATGCTACGTTAGCATTTTAATTAAAAAAATTAAGCCACATTAGAAAATTAAAAAAAAAATTAAATTAAAAAAAAAACCTTCAGTCTAATTAAATTAAATAACTAAAATAAAATTTTGTTTTTGTTTTTGCTTTTCTTTATTTTATTATTATTAATTTTTTTTTTTTTGGGGAAGAACATTCATGTTCTTCCCAAATCAAGACATACCCAACCGACCAACCCACTCACAATCAAACTCATCAAATTTTAACAGAATCAACATTGAAACCTCCAGCAAATCAAACTCATAAACCCAGAAAATAAACGCATAAACCTAGCAACCAAACCAATCTTTAGCAAATCCAGAAATCTAGTAATTTTCTTAGGAAATAAACACAAAAAATATAGAAAATTTAGCTCAAAACATAAGCTTCTTGTTCTTCCCTAAATCAAGACATAGCCAATCGATCAATCCATCCATGATCAAACTCAGCAAGTTCTAACACAATTAACACCGAAACCGGTTTCTCAAAAAAAAAAAAAACACGAAACCTCCAGCAAATCAAACTTAAAAACCCAAAAAATAAACACATAAACCCAGCAACCAAACTAATCTTCAGCAAATTCGTAAACCCAAAAATTTTCATGGGCAAGAAAACACACAAAAAACCTAGATAATTAAGCTAAAAAACAAAATAATAAATCCCAAAACCCCCCATTTTCTCAAATCTAAGCAAAATCATCAAATCCCAAAGCCCTAAAGTACCAAATCAATCCAAAAATACAACCAACCCAAACAAAAAATCTCAAACAATCAAATCAGCACCATCGATCTCAATCTCTCTCTCTCTCTCTCTCTCTCTCTCTCAGATTAAACAATCAAACCTAGATCCCAAAACCAAGTCAACCCTCACCACTGGGTTTTTAGCTAGGGGTTTAGAAAGAAAGCCACCACCAATTTTTGGCCATGGAGAGAGAGAGAGAGAGAGAGAGAGAGAGAGTTTGGTTTTAGGTCATGGATTTAGAGAGAAAGAGAGAGAGAGAGAGAGAGAGAGAGTTTGAACCACTAGGTTTGGTTAGTTGTGAAAGGAAGAGCCATTGCCGTTGGTGGCAATGGCGTGATCTCTAGGCTAGGCCTGACTTGGGCAATCACGATGATTTAAAAGAGTGAGATAAACTAGTTGAGAGAGAAAGTTGAACTTGTTGAGAGAGAGAGAGAGAGAGAGAGAGTACTTGAAATTTTTTTAAAATTATAAGAAGGTTGGGGACTTGGGGTTTTGATTTGGGTTTGTGGAGTTTCAAACGATTTTTGATGATTTAGTATTAGGTTGATTTTTATGTTTCAAGATTGGTAAATTTGATTTTTGTGATGTTGTGTTTGGTTGTCAAAAAAGTTAAAGAAAAGTTGAGAAAATTACTACAAACTTTTTTTTTTCTCAATCTTTAAAATTAAAAAAAGTAATTTTAAAATATTTTTTAATTAAAATGTGGCATATTTTAAATGTCAAATAATTTTTTTAATATTATTATAATAACCATGTCAACATCATGCATGCTAGCAGTTCAATCTATTTGTCACATAAGAAATTTTCATTAATGAGATATTGGTATGAACTAAATTGAGAATAATATTTTACTTTTGGGTATTAAAATATGAAGAAAAAAAATAGGGACCAAAATAAAAATTGTCCAAAAAATATAATGACAAAAATGGTTTATTTCCAATGATAAACACAGTTGTTTGAACAATATTTTACAAAATCTATAGGGTCGAAACATCAAACATAAACACAAATTTCAGAGATCAAAAAACACAAACACACGGAAAAATTCAAATGCTGAAACCAAACCTAGAAGTTTGGAGACGAACTTGACTGCTTCTCCAATCTTGAAAACCTACTGATTTTTGTTTTTAGTGAAAGAAAATTAAGAGAGAGAGAGAGAGAGACAAAAAAATATCATATCATTCGTTGATCCGCGCTACCATATTAGGTGTTCAACTTCAGGTATGCCTTCATACACACTGAGCGCAATGAGTTATCTCAAAAATTCATGTGAATTTTGTATCGTCATACAAAACCTGTTACCGGGATTTGTATTTTGGGTTATTTGAGATGATTTAGCAAATTAAGCTTTTTCTTATGATATTTCTGTATGTATGTCTGCAACTAAATAGAGTTTTTATATACATAGTATAGGATTTGAACTTCAATTATATACTCTCAACTGTAGGAAAAATTGTTAACGATTAAAGGATTTGAGGTTCATGAATTAGTCAAAATTAGGATATATGTAATGAGGGTGTACTTGAGGGACTAAAATAAAATCATTCACGAGCTAAAGTTTAAGGACTAACAACAATGTATTTTGGTTTGAATTCCGCTTCACTAACAGAGTACTTCTTTAGTCGCCTCGCCTGCGATAAGGTTTGCTTGCCGGTGGAGGGAGGCGGTTTAGGGATCCGGAAGGTTGGGTTTGCTTGGCAAGTAGTTATGGCAATTTGGGAAGGAAGTTAACCGTTTATGGCATCAAGTTATAACTAATAAATACGTTGAGGATAAAGGGGGCTGGTACTCTAGAGCTGTTAGAGGGACTCATGGTTATGGGATGTGGAAAGAATATTTGGGCAGTTGCAGAAAGCTTGTTCGGACAAGTGGTGTATGCTGCAGAGAGGGTCATTGTATTCGATGCTAGTACGATCCTTGGTATGGGCATGCTCCTCTAAAAGATCTGTATCCTGATTTGTTTGCTTGCTTTGTTTCTAAAGAAGCTTGGATTTCCAACTTGATTATTCCTGCATTAGAAGGGGGATATAGAAGTTAGAATTTATAATTTCACCGAGCTTTACATGACTGGGAATTGGAAGGTGTGTGTAATCTTTTCAAGCTCCTTTATTCCAATATGTCAAGGGGTGAGGGTGATGATAAATTGACTTGGCAGTTGACTGGACTCGTATTTTTTGATGTGCGCTCCTACTATAATTTTTTGTCCAGTCCTTTTACTTATCTTTTCCCTTGGAAGAGCATTTGGTGTTTAAAGGCACACAAAAGGGTGTCTTTCTTTTTATGGAGAGCAGCTGGAGGTAGTATCCTTACCATTGATAATCTTGTTAAAAGAGGTTTGCCCCTAGTTAATTGATGTTGCTTGTGTCGTTGTGATAGTGAATATGTGGATCACCTTTTGATCCATTGTAAGTTTGCTCATGCCCTGTGGAGTGAAGTTTTTTGATATTTGGGATCCAGTGGGTCATGATGAAGAGAGTTGCTTCTCTTCTTTTTGCATTGAGGAATTGATTGGGGAAACATCATTTAAATCTTTGGAATATGGTACCAACTTCTTTAATGTGATTAATATGGAGAGAATGCAATAACCGTACTTTTGAAGGTACTGAAAAACCTTTAGATCTTTTGAAGTCTCTATTAGTTGGGACTTTGTATGAGTGGTCTCTTATATGGGGTTTTACACTACTTATTTCCATTTCTGAAATCCTACTTTCTGTTAGGCCTTTTTCTTGATGTATCTGTTATTTTTTCAAGTATATAGTGTTCATTATTATGAACACGATGTACTTTTCTTTCAATAAAGCTTTTATTACCTATTAAAAAAAAAAAAAACACTAACAAAGTACTTCTTAATAGAGAAATTTCTATGTGAAAATGTGGAAATGTGAGCCTCATGTTGTGAAAAATCTACTTAATGTATCTCCAAGTACCAACTCATCTTCTTTTTTCATCCATTCTATATTAGTTTTCCCCATAAATAGCACTATGCCCTTGTTTCTGAAGTGACATTGTTTATTGAACACTTTGAATTGAATTGAAGTAAGATACTCCAAATTCAGGTGTAGAGTTTGATGTCAACTGTTTGCGAAGGATGCCGTTGAGCATGGCTTAAGCAACTGTTGATGCCATGTGTTTGGGCCTTCACACTGAATGTCTGTTTATCCAGTACAGGTCTTTAGGTGTTAAAATGGACTAATGGTACAGGTCCAAGCATTCTGGAAGGTCATTTTCTTAGACTTGAGCTACCTTATTGATAGCCTTGGTTTCACTGTTTTACATTTTTGTGATTCCTACGCTTTTTCTTGTATAAAGAACTAATCTTTCTTCTAGGTATCCTTCTTATGATTCAATTTTGTACTGATCTTCCCATGTTGTTTATTTTCTATTATTTATTGAATTAGTAGGTACATACGATACAAAAATCTTCTTCTTCTTCTGTTTCCCCCCCCCCCCCCTTTCCTTTTTCTATTTTGCTTGATATTCTTTATTGATATGTCTGAAATTACACAGGAAGAAAAGAAATGGTTGGAGTTGCTCCTAATGAGGGAAGTCGACGGCGTTTACCGGTATGGATGCTGGGTGTAGCTGCTGCTGACCAAGAGAGAAAGTCTGATGATGTAGATAAAAACAACCACCATGCAGATGAGGGACCTTTGCCCCATGCTTGCCATTCTGAAGCAAAAAATATGACTAAAGCACCTGGAAAAGGGATTCTGGTCCAAGAAAAAGGGATGAATTCACATTTTCTTTTAAAATGTGAAACAAAGAAAAGAAGAAAAGCAAGTATGCAGGATTCAAACCTTGATGGTATCATCACTGAAACTGTTACCAAGAAGAAAAAGGATAATAGGCTTGGGAGAAAAGTTAGGGAACCTACTGCACGGAAAAGACAAACGGCAAAGGGTTCTGACTTTGGAAGGGTTGAAGATTTTGACATTCAGCTTCCAAATGATGATGATGTGGAGCTGACAATGGATGATCTGATGACCATTGCTGAAGAGGTGATTCGCTCTTTCTCCATAATTAGAAATAGCTTGTCGTGTTATTTGATCTTAAAATTTGCATAGATATTGTTTACTAAATATTCTACATTTATTAAACAGTGTTTAAGGGTTGTGCAATTTAATACATGATAATCGAGTGGAGAATTTTAGCTATGGATTTTTTCCTAGAACAGTTCTGTTAAAAAATCTTAAGTTTCTGTCATCTGCTTGCAGTATGTCAAAGCCGAGAAGAATGGATTTGTTCCTAGAACAGTTCTGTTTAAAAATCTTAAGTTTCTGTCCTCTGCTTGCAGTATGTCAAAGCTGAGAAGAATAAGGAGCAACAAGTGTCAAATAGAGAACGCAGATCAGAAAGAATAGTCCCCACAACGGTCTCTTCCAGTAATGTCTCAGTGAGGTTGCTTGATGCCCCAAATGGTAACCAAAGTTCACCCACTGAAGAAGTGACAGCTTCTCATAGTTCCACTGTGAGTTTAGCCACTGAAGAAATTGCAATCATTGACAGGAGAACAGGAGATCCTGCTCAGGACATGTTGGATCTGTTTTTGGGTCCCTTGCTCAAGAAACCCTTTGAGCAGGAGAATAGATCTTTTATAAAGGATATGGAATTTGCCTATGAGTTTGAAAGGCAAAGTCAGAATACTGTTGTTGGAGAAGAAATAGAGCCCCTGATGAAAAAGAAGAGCAGTCTCAAAGATAAGGTAGCAATGTTTCTTGACTAAATTAGTTATCTGAATTTGTTTATACAACCTTGTACAGTACAATACAGCATTGAGATGTTCCATGATCTTGTATAGCACTTGGTTAATCCATTGGGCGACCTTTTCAGACTTATCATCTTAGTCGCATCTTCAGCTCCTCGCCCAGATGATACTCCAGTCGGTGCATACCTTTGACCCCTAGTCTTTCTCTGTCAATATTTATTTGATTTATCAGTCTTGTAGCTAGTGTTCATATACATTTTTAAATTTTGAGACAGTGAAATGGGAAGGGCATTCTTTCTGTAAATATTTTGGACATAAAGGAATTTACAGGAACTAAAACTTTATAAGAGCAGATCAGTCATTTGGGTAAGTTAATCCTTACAATTTAACTTTCTTGCTTTCTCCTTTCCTTTTCCTTCCTTCCTTAACTTTCTTGACTCTTTACCCACAAGACAGTTGACATTAATTTAGCATAGAAAAATTTTCCCTTTGCTTATCACAAGTGAATCTCTCTGTCAATGTTGACTGTTTACAAGAAGTAGACATATCTATTTGAATTTTCCAGACTTAGTAAAAGTTTTTAGAGTGCCTTAATTGTGAATGCCCAAAGATTAGTTTAGAAGTGTTGCAAGACAAAACAAAAATGATGCAATAATAAATTGAAGACTGAGAGACAGGATACATAGAGTGGTAATTAAGTTGGATAAAAAAAGGCATATGATCATTTAAACTGAAACTGTTTATTACGGTTGTTAGAATAATGTGGTTTTGGGGAGAGGTGGTGGAAGTGGATAGCCTTCTGTCTCTCTGTAGTGTGCTTTCTTAGTGTTGGTGAATTTGGGTTTATTTAGTAGCTCCAGAGGGTTGCGCCAAGAGGATCTTTTATCTCATTTACTTTTTATATTTGTGATAGAATGAGATATATTATTATACGTCCAATGGTAAAATGAAACATGTTAATGTACGTCCAGTGATAAGTTGAAATTGAAACAAAAGGGTTTCAACAATTAATACATATAAAAATTCAACAGTAAAAGCTAGTAGTTTGTATTAAATTTGGGCCTTTTTTGGGTTTTGATGAGAACCCAAAACTATTATTTCTCGCTTGTGTAAAATAACATGGGTTGTCCAATAAAAATTGTGCCTTGTGGCTGAGAAGGAAAAAAGTTCCTCAAGCGATAAGTTGAAATTGAAACAAAAGGGTTTCAACAATTATTACATATAAGGATTCAACAGTAAAAGCCAGTAGTTTATATTAAATTTGGGCCTTTTTGGGTTTTGATGAGAACTCAAAACTATTATTTCTTGCTTGGGTAAAATAACTTTGATGTGGTATGGGGTTGTCCAATAAAATTGCTTACATTAAGGGTCTGTTTGAGATTTACTTATTTTGCTGAAACTAAAAATTGTTTGCTGAAAGTACTGTAGATAAAGGTAAAAGTTAGCTGAAATAGTACAGTGAGACTCATGAATAGTGCCAAAAAAGGCAGTGAAGCTCATGAATAGTAGCAAAAATAAACTGAATAGTAAAATAAGTTGGTTTTTTAATTTGAAGCCAAACGCACACTAACATTTTTGATTAACTTGGTATTTATGGAAATTTTAGATATCTGATTAATGGATGTGTGTATGGTATATCTATATGGATAATTGGATAATGATATATACATGAAGTTACTTAAAGGATACACAATGTTTGAAGCATATAATTTAAAATCCTGTAGCATGTATTCTATCAATCTACAAAGATCCTTATAGAAGTAAAAACAATTTGGATGCATGTGTTACAACCATCCCATTGAAAATCTATTGAAAGAATGATTTATGAATAATCCAATTTTTCCTTGTATTTTTATTAAAAAGTTATTGATTTGCTATTGTTGTAGTATATGTTGGCAATCTTAATATTGTGGGAGCTCCAAAAGACCTCACAAAAACCGCCAATTATTTATTTAGAGTTTGATGTCAAAGATCTCTATAAATCAAATTTTTTGTCTCGACCTGCAAATTGAACATCTTTCATTTGAAATTCTTGTTCATCAATCTTCACACACAACAACGGTCTTGTAGCACTTTCACATGGATAGATCTTATCCTTTGACCACTCTTATAGTAGTTCGTCACTTGATGTAAAAAAATGACACTTTTGCCATCAAGCAAATGATGATAAAACTCTTGGCTCTGAAGTACCATATATCAATATAATGGGTGCTTTAATATATTTTGCAAAGTACACAACTAGTTTAATCTGAACAACCACCGCATGCGATGGTTCACGACAGTAACATAGCTGGATTGATATTTGAGCAAATTTGTTTTCTAAGACCAGCAAAGAAGGCCATTATTTTGAACAAATTTTCCCACCATTTTAGAATCTATTTGAAGATTAATTGGTTATTTTGTCCAAGAAGTCAAATAGCATTTAATTGGGGCTTTCCTAGGGAATATTCAACTTTTATGTTTTAGTTCTTCTAGATAGACAAGTCTTTTATTATGTTTCTAGTTTCCATAATTCAAGGTTTTGAAAATATAATGTTTTTAATTGCTATTTTCATTCTCCCATGCTTAGAGGACTGTTCTAAGCTTTTATATAAGTCATTTGGCTGATATGAATAAAGGAGAGATGATTTTTTATCAAAAAATAATAATAATTAAGGTGAGATATAGTGTGTTTTTAGAAAATTAGCCTTTTTGCTTTTCAAAAGATGGATTTCTTCTAAACTGATTCTTATCCCTTGGGTAGATTCTTTTAGGTGGCGAGTTTGGTTTCTGTATCTCTTTGGGTAGTGATAATCTGTATAACATTGAGTGATGCGCTAATTCAGTTCTGTATCCTTAGCTAAATTCCTTTGGGTGGGGATATATGTATCCTTTTGGTTTGCTTTGGTGGTGAGCTTATCTATTATTTTTAATACTTGAGTTTTTTTTTTTCTTATTCCATATTACCAACAAATATTTTAAAAAATATATATCCACCCATCCCTCATTCATCATATAAGACTAGTTTGGGTTCCCCCTTACAATTCTAGTATCACAACCCCATCTGGCAATTCAATTGTCTCAGTGGCGGTCGGATCTATTGGTTACCAACGGTTGTTGAACAACCCTAAATATGCAGACATAGAATATCTTTCTGATTGTTACAAAGGCGATTAAGAACAAAATATTTGTTCACTTGTGGCTGTTATTTCATGGAGATCTGTTAAGAAAGCAACATCTGCTACTTTTTCAAATCATTGAGAGATTATAGCAATTCATGAAAGGAGTCATGAAGCATTTACCAGAGATTGATAACTCAACATATTCAAGAGAAATGTGTATTATCCTCAATGAAATATAGTCGTTTGTGTTACACATATTAGAGTAGGCTATATCAAAGGTGACAAAAACAAAACATATTTCACTTAAATTCTTTTAAAAACATGAGCTCCAAAAGTGTGGTGATATTAATGTCAAGCAATTATGATATAATGATGATAGATTTATTCACTAAATCATTACCAACTATAGTATTAAAAAAGATGTACAACATTGGAATGCAACAATTGAAAAATATGTTCATCATAGACATTGCTCTGCATACTTATAAGGGGTAGTGGAGGATATGTATTGCTTGTACTCTTTGCTATTTTTTCCACTCACAGGGTTTTCTTTGCAAGCTTTTAATAAAGCAATTTTTTTTTTGAGAGTTTTAACTTATTACATCCGTTCCTGATGATAGATGACTCTTTATCATCAGATTAAGACACTAATCGGGTTTTGGTGTAAGCGGTGATTGAACCACATACTTCTTATTTAACCATTAGAGACTTTACTAGTTAAACTATCTGGAACCCACAATAAAGCAATCTTAAAGAATTAAAAAAGACAAAAGAATACTATATTCTTTCCTTTGTCAAAATTTTTTTTTCGTATTAGATTTTTCTTAAACAATGTTTTGATAAGACATATTTTTGGTAAGTGGTCATCCGAGAATGATAAATGACAAGTGGATACTGCCATTTAGTGCGGCATTAAGAAGTTACTAGGAACTCATATTACTACAAAGCCACTACTTGCTCATTGATAGCGTTGGTCAGCCTCAGACTCGTTGGCAAACCATAGTTTCACGTTGGTCAGCCCGTTTTGTTAGCTGACGAATAGGCGTTGTTTTGGTGGTCCCACAGTGGTGTTTCCCAAGGAGGTGGTCTTGATAGCAAGGATACTAGTGGTTAGTAATAGTTCTGCCAGTAATTATTAATTGCTTAGATAGAGAACAAATACATTTATCAGCTCATCATCTGTTTGCTTGTTCACACTTAGGCTAGGCACACACTAATTTGAAACATGGACTATGATGATATAGATTATGATGAAGGTTATAGCATTAGAGATATAGACAATAATTGGTCAAACAGTAATATGGATTATGAAACAGATTCTGATTCTGACAGTGATATTGATGATTATAACTATAATAATAATACAAATAATTGGAATATATTAACAGGAGATAAAATCAACCGACAGACTAATAGACACAGTAATAGCTTCTTAGATATAATCAACAAAAAATTAGAATCTTTAGAAAATGATGAAAGATCTACAATATATAAAAAAGTAGAAAAAGAAAATGATAGTTTTTTGGACCTCTATGAAAGATTGAAAGCTTTAAATTCAAGTCTAGAAAAAGAAAGAAAATTTGAAACCCATCATAGATTATTTTTAACAAAAACTATGACAGATAATTGGCTTAATAGGCAAAAGGATAATTCAACGAGTACCAACATATCAATGAATATAATAGATAGTAGAAAAGATGGCTTAATAGATAATTTAAAAGCAACTGACAGAGCTATATCTATAACATATAAAGACAAAGAAAAGGACGAACTAAAGAAAGAAACTAGTCTTATAGGAATTATGCATGAAGAAAATGAAAGACAAAAGATTGACAACATGAAAGATAGCCTGGTTCAAGAAAGAACAACACGTATAAAAGATAAAGAAATGATAAAAGAAGGAATGGTAAAAGAAATGATAGAAGCAATAGAAAGACAAAATAGCAAGAAAGTTGACATAGTAATAGACCAAGACAAAACAAGACAGGATAGTGAAAAGCTAGAGACAAAAGAAGAAGTAGGGAAAGTTGTAAGAAAAGTCATGCTAAAAGTAAAATAGTACTTTTAAAGAATCTCTACGTAGGAAGATAGAAGTAGAAGAAAAACAAGAAAGAACAAAAGCTAAAGAAATAGTCAACAAAGGAAGGAAAACTAATAATAATGAAGAAAAGGAAAATAGTGATAGTGTAGTAAAAGCAAAAGTAGTCAACAATAGATGGAAAGAGAAAATTGATGAAAGACTAAAATTAATTGAAAAATCCATAATATACCCCCAAAATGATAGTTTGGCAGAATTAATGAAAAAAATGAAAATTTTAAATTTACCTTTAGATACAGACAAGAAAAAAGAAATAGCAATTTTAAATACTACTGAGGTATCAAATAATGAGAACACTGACAGACATGCTAGACATATTTGTCATAAATGTAAAGAAGATGGACATACTAAAAAACAATGTGACAGACATAATAAAATTGCTAAACAAATAAGTAAATTAGAATTTGAAAAAGACATGCTAAATGAATTAATGGAAATATTTAATGTTACTCAAAAAGAGATAGATCAAGTTAAGAAAAGAACGAACTAAAATCAACCAACCCACTTAAAGTCAATAAAAGAAAAAGAAAACAAAAAGATATAGTAATAAAACTGATAGAAAATCTACCTAATCACTTAAACGACAAAAGAGATTATTTACTAAAATTGAAAGATTCCATAGATATACCTATTACTTGTATTAAGTGTAAAAAAAATGGACATCATGTTACGGAATGTGGAAAGAAAGAAAAATCTAAAGATAAGAAAGAAAAGACAAAAATAAAACAAGATGTAGTAAATACAAAACCTGTAACTTTACAAGACTTAATGACAGAAGTAAAAATACTAAAACAAGAAATTAAAGATATCAAAGAAGATAATTCCACAGATATAAATGAACAGAATATTACAAATACAATAAATTTAAAAGAAAGTTCTGAACCCATGATAGACCCACCTGTATTAGAAAAAGATGATGGCAATAGACATAATTTCTTTAGTTTAATTGATAGAGTAATTTTTCAAAAACGACATACAGAAATTACTTTAGTAATTAGTAAAGAATTTTTTTTGACAGAAATTGCTTTAATAGACTCAGGTGCTAACATGAACTGTATACAAGAAGGATTAATACCTTTAAAGTATTATGAAAAATCATTTGAAAGATTAACTCAAGCTAATGGAGAAAGCTAATAATTAATTATAAAATACCTAGTGTCCACATATGTAATGACGGAGTATGCTTTGAAACAGTTTTTGTTTTAATTAAAGACCTTTCTTCTAAAATTATTCTAGGAAACCCCTTTATGACTTTACTTTACTCGTTTTTAACCACAAAAGAAGGAATTAAAACCAATGTGTTAGGAAAAGACATACTTTTTAAATTCATCTTGCCACCGATCCCGAAAGAAATCTATTCCCTTGATAACATTTCTATAATAAAAGAAATTGATAAAGACAGAATTAACAGAAAGAAATAGACATTTAGAATCTTTAAAATCAGAAATAATATACAAAAGAATTGCTGATCAATTAATAGACCCCATGTTGCATCATAAAGTAAAATCATTCAAACAATAGATTGAGGCATAAATTTGTTCTAATCTCCCCACTGCTTTCTGGCATAGGCGTCGACATATAGTACAATTACCTTATGAAAAAGACTTTAATGAAAGACAGATATCTACTAAGGCTAGACCAATACAGATGAATAATGAATTATTAGAACACTGTAAAAAAGAAATTGAAGATCTTTTAAATAAGGGTTTAATCAGAAAAAGTAAGTCTCCCTGGAGCTGTGCTGCTTTTATGTTAACAAATAGGCAGAATTGGAATGAGGAATTCCAAGATTAGTTATAAACTATAAACCTTTAAATACAACATTACAATGCATAAGATATCCTATTCCCAATAAGTAAGATCTACTTGACAGACTACATGAAGCAACCATATTTTCCAAATTTAATATGAAAAGTGGATTTTGGCAAATACAGATAGATGAAAAAGACAGATATAAAACTGCCTTTACAGTTCCTTTTGGTCATTATGAATGGAATGTCATGCATTTTGGTTTAAAAAATGCAACTAGTGAATTTCAAAATATAATGAATGATATTTTTACACCTTTTACAGACTTTTCAATTGTTTATATAGATGATGTCTTAATTTTTTCTAAATCAATTGAAGATCATTGGAAAAATTTAGAGATATTTGTCAAAGTAATTAAACACAATGGTTTAGTTGTCTCACCACAAAGATAAATTTATTTCAAGATAAAATCCGATTTTTAGGACATAATATTTTTAAAGGAACTTTAAGCCCCATCGACAAAGCCATTCAATTTGCAGATAAATTCCCAGACGAAATAAAAGATAAAAATCAGTTACAAAAATTTCTTAGCAGCTTAAATTATGTTTCAAATTACTTTCAAGGATTAAGAAGAATATGCAGACCCTTGTATAAAATGTTAGAAAAGAATCCTCCTCCATGGACAGACAGACATACTATGATAATCAGATAGATTAAAAAATATGTTAAGCAACTTCCTTGTATTGTTATTCCCTCTCCAAATACTTTTAAATTTGTTGAAATTGATGCTTCTGACATAGGTTATGGTGGAATTCTAAAACAAGTAGCAAAAAATGATGCTAAAGAACAGATTGTTAGATTCCATTCTGGCTCCTAGTCAATTACTTAGTAGAATTACAGTACTATTAAGAAAGAAATTTTAGCTATTATATTATTTGTTTCAAAATTTCAAAATGATCTTTTTAATCAAAAATTTTTAATCCGAGTTGATTGTAAAAGTACTAAATAAGTTTTACAAAAAGATGTTCAAAATCTTGTTTCCAAATAGAGTTTTGCTAGATGGCAGGCTATTTTAAGTGTTTTTGACTTTGAGATTGAATATATTAAAGGAGAATCCAATTCGATTCCTGATTTCTTAATCCGTGAATTCCCCCCTGCAGAAAAGAGCAACTCCCTAAAACCCAGAACTAGACAGTCCTTATGTTGCTCCACCGATCCCTCCTCCCCCTAGCAGATTTCTCCCTTGTCCTTCCTTCAACTCACCTAGTTTCTCTTCAAATAGACCCTATGAAAGAACTCCAATACCCTGTAGCCCAAACCCTTTCCAGCCACTTTCCCCAAGCTCCACTCCAACATCTAAACAGTCTTATGCCATGCCCTTAACTCCTCCTCCTTAAAAAACACCATTTAACATAGTTGCCTCTTCCTTTCCCTTGTTAACCTCTCCCTCTCCCTCTAAACAATCAACAGACAGACCCTTTACCTCTCAAACTCAAGCCCAAGCTCCAAAAGATGATCACAGTGTTGAACTTCCAAAAAACTCCTGGAATTTTATTTTATGGATTAAAAGAGAATACCAGCACATTACAGACCCCTCTCATTAGTCAGTCAGTTGTTATCCCCAGGATAGGAGCACCCTAAGACAGAAACATTAAAGACCCAGACATTCTATAAGTTTATTTTAGTTGACACAGACTCAATCTTGGTTACACATGTGCCTTGCTCCCTAGACCTAAACAGAATTGGTTATTCTAAAGTAGTTATACAACAGATTCTCACCTCTTCCTAGTGAAGGGTCGAGCCCTGGATTTCCAGGAAATTTTCCCAAGTCTTTGAGCCTCAGTTCTATAATTATTATGACTATATGGAAGTGTGGGACAGATTCCTTTTATTTCAAAACAGTATTCACAGACACACTTGGTTTTTTCGATTTGATATGTATAGAAAAAAAGACATGATGGTACTAAGATGGTTTATTGATTGGTGGATTTCTTATGGTCCTGAAGCTATGATTCTTCCTCCTGATCTCCTCAAAGCCTATGAAAGTTTCAAGAAAGAACCAAACATACCGCATCTTAAAGATTTTCCACATCTTTTGTAGTTCTTTTACAGGTTTCCAGATCTCCCATGGATCATCAGATGAGAATACAAGATAGAAAAGCATCCCCAGTATCCCTTTCCCATGCTCACCAGGAAGTTTAAATTAAAATGGTGGAATAAGTTTAATTTTGATCATATTTGCCAAGAATTACAGAAAATGACCTCTTCCTCCCAGACAGAAAATCCTAATTTCTTTTTAGAAAAAAGTCAAGTCCAGTGCCAACTTGCCTCCGTCTCAGATAGAAGACAACTTAAAAAGCAACTGCTTGAAGCTGCATCACAGATATCAGATGATGAAGATGACACAGTAATGGAATCATCCTCTCCAAACTACAGGACAAGCATTTCAAGATTCCCAAGACCTATGACAGAAAAGACAAAATGACAAAATGACAGGATGGCAGATTACTATTCACAAGCACGCATGACAGAAAGATCCAGACAAAAAGATCTAGAGAGATATTTTGATAGAATATTAATTGCACGCGTACCCCGACAGATTTTCCACAGATATTTTGACAGATTCCCAGACAGACTACTGCTCATAAATAGTAAAACTTTTACAAGTTTCTACCGACAGATTAACTTGAGTTCACTTTGCCTAACTCAGGTTACTTTTGATGACTTACCATGGTTTACTTCATCTATAAAAAGATAGAATCCAAAGACAGAAGACAGGTCCCAATTTCCAGGTCCAAGTTTTAGGTCCAAGATAGCTCTCTCTCCCTCAGAAAGACTTTTGTAATCTTTTCTCTTTTGTAATCTTGTAACCCTTCCCTTCCAGATAGTCATAAGCTTGTAACCCTTTATAGATTTTACTTTGTAATCTTGTAACTCTTCAGACAATGTTTTATTTTCAAGCTTGTATCAAAGACAGCAGTATTCAGTTTTAATCAAAGACAGAAGTTTTATTCAAGTAAGATTTTACTAGTTTTTGTTTTCATATTCCATACTCTGTTTTAATTTATTTTGAATATATCTATTTTGCTATTTTCTTCTTTATCATCTATTTTATCATTGTTTATGCTCCTATATTACTGCTATGCTCTCTCTAGTGATATTAATGTCAAGCAATTATGATATAATGATGATAGATTTATTCACTAAATCATTACCAACTGTAGTATTAAAAAAGATGTACAACATTGGAATGCAACAATTGAAGAATATGTTCATCATAGACGTTGCTCTGCATACTTATGAGGGTAGGGGAGGATATGTATTGCTCATACTCTTTGCTATTTTTTCCACTCATAGGGTTTTCTTTGCAAGCTTTTAATAAAGCAAATTTTTTTTTTGAGAGTTTCAACTTATAGCGTCCGTTTTTTATGATAGATTATTCTTTATCATCAGATTAAGACACAAATCAGATTTTGGTGTAGGCGGTGATTGAATCACATATTTCTTATTTAATCATCAGAAATTTTACTAGTTAAACTATCTAGACCCCACAATAAAACAATCTTAAAGTATTAAAAAAGACAAAAGAATACTCTATTCTTTCCTTTGTCAAGAATTTTTTTCCTACTAGATTTTTCTTAAACAATGTTTTGATAAGACATATTTTTGGTAAGTGGTCATCCGAGAATGATATATGACAAGTGGACACTGCCATTTAGTGCGGCATTAAGTGCTGCCTATGTGGCCAATCTTAGGTTGGCTTAACTTTAAACTTGAATATAAACGAAGCATGGAGATTATATGCATTCAAGGAGATATAATATTGTATGGATGGACTTTCTCAAAAAAAAAAAAAAAAAATTTGTATGGATAGCGATTTGAACTTGATATATTTTCTCATCTTTATTTTTCTTTATATTGTTTTGTTTTTTCTTTTTTATTTTACAACAATGTAATTGACACTGGCATATCAGCGTCCAACCTATAATAATAAAAGAGAGAGGATTTGACCCAAAAAAAAAAGAAAAAAAAAAGAAAAAGAAAAAAGAGAGAGAGGAAAAATATTCTATTTTATTTATCTATCCTTGAAATGGTAGACACTGGAAATTACAAAAAAAAAAAAAAGGACCTTCTCTTGAATACAAGAGATAAATAACAAACACCACGTGCAGTACTGTTGTATTCTCTTGGAGCAAACATGAAAAATAAAAGCACTGCTCTATTGTCTCTCTCTTCTTCTTCCCTTTTTTTTTTTTTTTTAATAGAAAATTTTAAAATGGTATTGTATGTATGAACTTATAACGTATATAGGTGGTGGGATACAGGGTTTTTGGCATCAATATAAAAGTGTAATCTAGATAGTTCCTGGTGCTTTTTTTTTTTTTTTTTTTTTTTAAAAATTTTTTTTTTGTGTATCCAAATTCCACAAGCGTTGGATATAGTGTTTGACTTGACTCCTTGTGCTGCAGTGATGTCCTGATTGTACTATATATATATATATATATATATATATATATATATATATATGTCCTAAACAAAAAATCTTGGAAGGCCTACTTTATAGCCGTTTTTTTTGACATCTTCTTGAACTTGGCTCCTGTATTCTCCGAAAGTGAACTTCCTATATATTGAAGGTTCTCTGCAACTCCCAATTAAAGAATCATAGGAAGGGCAAAGGAAGTAAGCTATAGAATATCTTTCGGTCGTCCTATTAGCCATCACCTTGTGCTCCACGCTTTTATAAACATCATTGCTCCACGCCTGTAATTTCAATTTTTAGTTACCACATGGGAATTAATTTTTTTAACTATCAAATGTTATAAATGAATAGAAAGTGGCTTGGTTTGGTTCATCCCTGCTTCAAACCTTTAAAACTTAGTTTGAGAGAGCAGAGATGGACGCATGACCAGACCAATTACAAGCATAAGAGCAACCACAGCAGTGGTTAAAAAGTCTTGCAAAATATAAGAAGTAGCTCATTTTACACATTTTAACCAAAAAAATATCCACATTAGTAGGTGTAAAATTGTGCATAAATGCATAAGTGCTACAGTAATCGTGTATATATGCATTGTTACTGTAACTCTTCTATACATTATTTTAGTATTATTTCTCTCTCCTCACATTCTCTCTTCCCCTGACTCTCTCTCTCTCTTCAACTCATAATCTCAGCACCACCACAACACAGACCCAGCACCACCACCCACATTGCTGCAACTCAGCACCGCCAAACACTACCACCGCAACCCTGCACTGCCAACCACCACCACCATAACTCGGACACACCACAAAATCAACCAAAAATTAAACAAACCCACACACGGTCACACCACAAAATCAATAAAAAATTAAACACACCCAAACTTACACCCACACATGGACACACCAACAGAGACAAAGAGCATTTTTGTGAACTTGTGGCTATGGGTCGACTGGAATGGTGCTTGTGGTACTTTGATTGTGGATCATTGATCGGTGATCGTGGATTGTGGATTGGAGAGGCGATTTCATCACCGTCGCCAGCACCACCGCTGCATGTGGATCGGTGATGTGGATCGATGCTTGTGGGTTTTGATGGTTGTGGTGCTTGTGATGGAGTGTTGACGGAGATCGGTGGTGCTTGTGGGTTTTGATGGTTGTGGTGCTTGTGATGGAGTGTTGATCTGACCGTGAGAGAAAGAAGAAGAAAGAAGAGGAAGAAAAAGAAAGAGGAAATGACAGAGAGATAAGGAAGAAGAAAGAAGAAGAAAGAAGAGGAAGAATAGGAAAAACAAACGGCAGAGATAAAATAATATTAAAAAAAAAAGAATATAAAAATATTATTTATATAAAATATAGTGTATAATAGATGAACTGATGTGGGTGTTTTGTAAAAATGATAGTGTAAAATAGAAAAAGTAGGTTTTTTGTGTAAAATAGATGAAATTTTTTAGAAGAGTTGATGCGGTTGCTCTAAGCCCATTTAAGCAATTTTATGAGCTAGGATA
The DNA here is from genome assembly GCA_019022515.1 of Quercus aquifolioides. NCBI lineage: Eukaryota > Viridiplantae > Streptophyta > Magnoliopsida > Fagales > Fagaceae > Quercus > Quercus aquifolioides. The sequence goes on along the minus strand of CM032330.1, from coordinate 43,673,755 downwards.
TTACATACTGATGATAAATTGTTAACGATTGACAATGAAATGATGTTGGTGATGAGCTCATATATGAATCAATAAAAATTTACCAATTTAGATTTGAAATAATATTGTAAATGTAACATTATATAGCATAATAAACACTAGAGTAGATGGAGATTTAAGAACAGACTATAATTATAGTATTCTTAGTAGTAGACACTTTTTTTCAATTATACAATTTTTAAAATATGATATAAAAATGAAACCAAAATTTACCTGGAAAAGATCTCCAATGTTGACGATTAGAGCATCTTGGTTGGGTTTTACTGCTACCCATTTGGAATCTTTCATGAGTTGAAGCCCACCAACTTGATCTTGATAGAGGATTGTGAGGAAATCACTATCAGTGTGGGGCACTAAGCCAAACATTTCTGGTGATAATGGACATGCTGGGTAGCGGTTCAAGCGAATAAAGCATGTGCTTTCATCACAAATATCTTCAAAAACTCCCTTTTGGTGGCCCAAATTCTCTGCTAGAATCCCTGCTAGTAGCCTAGCTAGTTCAGACATAGCTGCGGCAAATTCCTTCATCACTTCCCTGTTGATAGAAGTGAAAACGAAAGTATAAGCTTGTGCTTTATCCATCTAGTCTATGGCATTTCCATATTGCCTTTGGCAAGTTGAGACGGCCATTAGGTTGTATTTGGAAGCAAATAGAAGGGACCAATTCAGGGTTAAGGAGGCCATGGCCACAGGCTATATAAATTGCATGCCTGCTTGAGATTGTGTACCAGTATGTTGCAAGTAAAATTATCTTTGTACTCTTGAATCACATGATTCATTGTATCATTTAAAAAAGTCACATGACTTATTTCCAAGTGGATGCTTGTTAGAGTTGCCACGTAGTGGGTAAGAGGAACTTTACTTCAAATTGGAAAATTGTGTCCTATTTGGACATGAATAGATGGAGATAAGAGATAAGCTTTAGTAATAATGTAAAAAAAGGTAGAAATGTTGAAAAAGAGTAAGTGTATGTTCAACAAAGAAGTTAGTACCTTAGAGAGCTAAACTCTCCATAGCAAGCTTCTTCTGAAATCTTTGTGAGAGGAATGTGGAAAGCTTCAGACCAAGAGAACTGCTTTGGATAAGTAGCTGTTGGTGTTCCCCACCTGTACGAATTGTTTAGAAGCCCACAGGAAGCTTTACTCTCAAAGGGGGTTTGGAACAACTTCAGTTGCTCTTTCTTCATGGTCCCAAGTAACTCGGGGCTTATCCCGTGGTTCACAACTTGGAAGAATCCCCACTCTGATGAGGCTTTACGTATTGCAGTAGAACAAGCTAGCCTCTCCCTTTCATTGTGATGTTTTATTAGAGCACTGAGGTCTATCAATGGGAGTTGGCATTCTTCCATGACTGGTGCATTCTGTCTTTCATCAAATTCAAGTGCAGGAGGAACTTCAACTGGGTGGCGGAAACGTGCTCCATAGTGCTGTAGGAGAGGTGGATTTGGTTCGGTCATTATTACTACTAGTTATAGGCCAAAGTAGTTAAGTAGCTGGAATTGTTTTAAGAGAAACAAAGCAGCAGTATTGTGAAATTGAGAAATGTTCTTAAGTGTATTTATATGGCTTAGGGGGGAGAGAGTCCAAGGAGAGGCAATGAGGTGAGGACAAAGAGCAGAATGGCAAAGCAAAGAGGAGGAGGGAGGGAGCTTCCAAATGGCAACAATTGTCACAAGGAGAGATTGTTTCTCATTGAAATTGTCCAAGGGGAAGAGGGCCAAGTCTACACAGATTTAAAAGACATGCCAAAAGATGAGCAAGCATAACAATAAACCAGCAAAAGAAAGATTTTAACATAACAAAAAGAAGTGGGAAATGATAAAAAAGAATGGATCCAAACCTAATTCATCTTTTGACTTTATTGAAAAGGTCTATTCAACCCTTTCCCTGTCAAATGCCAAATTTGTCCCCCATTTGTGGAATTCTTCTTCTTCTTTGACCGCCACTTCTTTTTATTTTAATCTAAGATTGGTTTGGAAGTAGGAGAATTTGTTTGGGAGCCCTGACCTGTCATACAAATTTGTATTTGGTTGGATGATGTTGATTTTGTTTTAGTCAATTTATTTTGTTTATTGTGTCCAAGTACAATTCTATTAAGAAAAAAGTGAGATGAACCAAATAACTAGACAAAATCAGTTAATGGTCTTGTGATCTTTCATAGTAGTTCAAAGTGAAGAACCGAAGCTTGATTGCCAATTCATGGAATTGGTCCATATTGGTTCTTCTGAAAGGAAAATTTCTGTTTCTTAAAACAAAAACATAATAATAATAATAAAAAAAGAAAAAAAAAAGAAAAAAAAGGAGAATCTCTCTCTCTCTCTCACAGAGGTGAAACAGAACTGACACGTGTCTTAAAATAGTTATACATAAATTCTGCGTTCAGTATTGTATTGCTGTATACTGAACAGAAGCCTCACCCAAAAAGAATAACAAGAAAAAGAAAAAAAGTAATGCCTATGCAATATATATGCAATATATTCACAAATTGTATATGTAATTGGCCACCGGATTCAATTGTCAACGCTTGGTGTGAAAAATGATTGCATACATTTTCTTTTCCATGTTCATACCGTTTACTCTTGCATTAGAATCTTCAGGTTTCCTGCAATCATTAAAGTAGTCGTGTGAACAGATTGATTTTTGACTCCCAACAAACTTCGGCGGAGTATACAGTAACGGATTTTGGCTTTTATGATGAAGAATTACAAAATGCAAATATTGAAGATAAATACATGAATTATAGAAGAGGGAGAGACGGTGATTCAATTTGCATTTGATAAGGTTCTCCTATCTAAACAAACTGAATAAGTTACAGTAATTCTATAATTCAATATTTTTCATAAATTATTTCACTACTAATATGATTTTTTGTAATTTTAATAAAATCACTTTTATGTAGATCCATTACTTACATTACTTATATTATGTACTCAATCACTTCAAACTATTTCAGTAATCATGAAAAGAGTTGTGAAAAATCTGGTAGACCATATTTATTTCACGCCTAATTTTTCCCTATGAGCCCTCCAGACTTATTTGGGCAAGGAGTTATGTCAACTGTATTTCCTGCGGGATATCCAAAGAGGAATTATAGGATCTACTCCATTTGGAAACATTGAAAAGAAAATCTATCTAACAAAAGGTAGTGAATCATCATTTACAATCTTTAGAATTTAGACTCCCCTTTTTCACTACCAATTTTGACCTATGGGGTAGGACTGGATCCATGAATGATGATATGCCCCGATTGGGCAAAAACAGACAAGAATTAATGTGAAAGCACCATTTTTTTCATTTCTTTTAAGTTTTATAATGATATTTAAGACTTCAAATTCTAGAAAATAAATATTGCCTAAACTTTATTTTTGTCAATCATTATGTCTCCAACCACCGAACTCTTTAGTTCAAGTGGAATTTCCCCAAACCTTACGATCCGTTTAGATTGAGGGGAGAGAGGGAGAGTAGAGTAAAGTAGAATGAAATTGATCCAAAATTAACCTATTTTTAGCTAAATCTACTTTACTCTATTCCCCCTCCTTCCCTTCTCAATCCAAACAAGCTCTTAGAGTTTGGGAGGTTAGGAGTTCAAGTAGTAGTGCAAAAACATTTCTAATATATATATATATATATATATATATATATCTCATTACGTCCGCAAAACAAACACTCTCACTAAGGAGTGTAGTGGCACATAAATCACAACCCATTCTCTTCAGTATATGCTACAACATGAAAAAGAGAGTAAAAAAAAAAAAAAAAAATCACCCCTGGAATATGGCCTAATGTCAAGTGCTACCAAGAACTTCTTAAAAATATCTAATTTGTTATTTAAAACACCATTTAGGCTATTTCCTCCAAAAACTAAGTTGTGGTCAAATTACCATCCTTGCATCTTGACTTTCACCCTCTCCAGCTACCAGGATGGATGGAAAATTTAACACCAAAGGTGTTTAAAATCGGTCTAAATAGTGGGTTATAATTGAATCTCATCAATGAACTTGGATACCTTTGCTTATATTCAATAGCTGATTATTCAGAAAAAAAAAAAAAAAATCAATAGCTGATTTTGATTGTACAAGTCTTATAGTGACTACTTTAGGACCATTATATGCACGAGAGAGGGTGTCTAGTAAATGATAAATAGATAGTAGTTAAACACGCAAAAGTAACATACTTTAAGAAGTAAAGAAACTTTCTAAAGATGTTAAGTGAGCGTTTGGGAAGCGCAAACGCAAGGCGTTTGCGTTTGTGTTTTTTTCTTTTTAGCGCCTCTTGCACTGTTCATGGGACATGAACAGTGCATTTAGCCATGAACAATGCATTTAGCCATGTGAACAGTGCAATATGCAGGAGTAGTAACTTTTTATTATTTTTTTATTATTTTCAGTTTTCAGCAAAATAAGCTGGATCCAAGCATACACTAAATTCCATTTTTGCTTTAGGATCAAAGTCATATATTGTTATAATATATATATATATATATTTTGTTTTTATAGTTTCAGCATTAATGATATTAGCCCAAATTTCGTACTTAGTTTTAAATTAAAAAAAAAAAATTATAGAAAAAATTGATAATGATGGTACCTTTAAAATTGACCATACATGACAGGTTTACTAAGTATAAAGTTGAACACCCTCAAAAAAAAAAAAAAAAAAGTATAAAGTTGAAAGTTTGAAGCACACGTGAGGAGAGCCGAAAATGATACTGAATTCAACGACACAGTGCCGCCCAGAAGAGTCCAGGCCTGAAATTAATTAGGCATTAACAATCTGATGCCGCCCTAACATGTCTTTGTCAGCAATTATGAGACTGGGAGACCAAATTGTACAAGACCACCCAAAAACAATAGTGTATCAGCTGAGCTCTATAATATTTAGTTTTATTGCACTAAAGGAATAAATCAAGCGGCGAAAAGTATCATGTGCTCAAGGTTATAAGGTTTATAAATAATAAAACAAATGGATGGTGTTGATCCTATTCCTATTACATAAAAAGCCATTTGAAAGAGCTAGCTATTGCGTATCCTTGTCTTGGTTGCATATACATGCACTATTTATTTTGAACAAGGAACATGAGCCTTTTTTGTTTGGAGGAACATGTTATTGACGAAGGATCACTTTTTCTTTTTCTTTTTCTTTTTGATGATGTCAAAAGAAGCATATGCATCATAATAATTAAAAACAAAAAACAAAAAAGCCCATCAAACTCATACCCTATTAAGCCGAAGGTGTTACGTTCTGAGTGGAGAGACAGTAAGTCTATTCAAAGCATAAAGAAAACTTGGGATGTAAGAAACTGTGGTTAATATATTTAGCTGGGAGTGACTGAGTGACTAGTTTTTTGTCCGTTTTCATTTGGTAGTTAGTGCATAAACAGAATGTTATGTGATAAAAACGTTCTTTGGTATTATGCCCCCTTTTTTTTTTTTTTTTTACTATGTCATTATCAATTTTACTTTTCTGGTTGAAAGATTCGGAAAATAGTACGGTTTTATAAAACCATAGTAATATGACTCGAATCCATAATCGGTCCTATTTTTTATAGAAACGATTGACAATTGAATTTAACATTTCCTTTTGAAAGATACTGATATTGGAAAAGCTAAAATAGTTAATCCCAACTGAACCATGTAAAATGAATGTGCTTAGTAATCAAAGTACAGCATGATTATCTTGAAATTATATGCTCATAAAAAGGAAGATGGTAGGGATGACAATGGGGAGAGGCCCCATCCCTGGCCTGTCCCGTCCCGCATGACGGGTGATAAGGGTAATTTTGAGAAAGACATTAGTCTTGTTCACATAAGATAAAACCGTCGGGCTTAAAGAACCCTTCTGCTTTACTATGCAGAAGACGACAACTCCGCCCCCAAACGGACGACCTTTAGTTGGATGACCAGACCGCCTGGACATGATAGAAAGCTGATGGAAGGAAGCTGACGGGGGTGAAAAAGCTCTTGACAGATCCAGCATGGCTCTTTGCTTGGGCTCCACGAATAGGTATATAAGGAAATATCTCATGACCCATGGTTAACCCTAATAAAAAAAGCCCCTATAAGGAAAAAATCCCGCAAAATATGCGCATTAACAAGGATCTCCCCCACAAGGAAAGACTCTCTCCACCAAGAAACGAATGTCAACTCTACACTACTATAAAAATCTCAAAGTCCTCACAAACCAAGGTACGCATAATTTCTCCCAGCTCTGTCACTTTAGAGATGTGAAAGTTCTCTAACTTGACATTCGGAGGGCATTTGGCCAGTACCACACCGGTACTCTCATAAGGTCTTTTTTTTTCTATGTTGTGCAGGTGTTGTCTTGAGCAAGTGAGGACTGTGTGACTTACTGACGATTTTCGGCATCATCAGTTGGCGCCGTCTGTGGGAAAACACAACTTGTAAACCCTACTATTGCTTCCCAAACAAAAAGTTGCATGGTGCTTACTCGCTTGATGGCGACCACCAACAATGTTCAAAGGGATGAACCACGCACTACTACCCTCGAGAGACAGGTTCAAACTCTTGCCGCTACCGTAGAACGCCTCACCAAGCAAAACCATAATCTAAAGGAGCAGCTGTGCCAAAAGAACACGGGGCTTAACACTTAAGAGGAGGACCAAGAAGGCACCAGCGCTAAGAGAAGGGACAAAGAGGGGTTGGAAGGTAGCAACGCCCTAAGCAGACCAGAGCGACAGGACATGAGTCGTCCATCCGCCACAGATACGGCTCCACCTTATATGGTCGTGGAGATGCAGATGATGAAGGAATGGATGGACTTCATGATGAACGCCCTCAGAGGATGGGTGTCTAGCGACCTCGATGACTTGGTCCATCGAACTGATTCACCATTCACTACATTCGTCACTTCGTTCTCCCTTCCATCAAAGTTCCGTATGCCGTAGGTGGAGACCTACGACGGATCTAAGGATCCTCTAGATCACCTGGAGTCTTTCAAGACCCTGATACACCTATAAGGAATGACAGACAAGATCATGTGTAGGGCCTTCCCCATTACGCTGAAGGGCCTCGCAAGGATTTGGTTCAGCAGGTTGACGCCCAACTCTATTAGTACCTTTAAGGAGTTAAGCGCCCAGTTTGTCTCACATTTTATTGGGGGACACAGGTATAAGAAGTCCATTGCATGCCTGATGAACATTAAGTAGCGGGAGGACGAGATGCTGAGGTCTTACATAACCCACTTTAACAAATAGGCTCTCTCAATCGATGAAGTTGACGACAAGATACTCGTGGCCGCATTCATGAATGGGCTACAGAAGGGTAAGTTTCTATATTCTTTATATAAGAACAACCCAAAAACCATGTCAGAGGTGCTTTACAGGGCTACTAAGTACATGAACGTGGAAGACGCATTGCTGGCCTAAGAAGAAAAGCCCAAGAAGAGGGAAAGACAAGAGGACGCATGACAGGATAGGGAGCGGAAGATGGCTAGGACCGAAGAACAGCGGGAGGACAGGCGCTCCAAGCCCCTCATAGGGAGGTTCATAAGCTTCACCCCACTGACTACCCCGATCGACCAAGTCCTGATGCAAATCAAGGACGAAAGAGCCCTGACATTTCCCAGCAAGCTGAAGGGAGACCCCAATAAGAGGTCTAGAGACAAGTACTACCGCTTTCACCGTGACCACAGTCATGGCACTTTGATTGCTACGATTTAAAGCAACAAATAGAAGCTCTTATCAGGCAAAGAAAGTTGCAGACGTTTGTCAGCAAGGAAAAAGCGAAACCACCACAAGAGCAGGTTCCCTGACGAGAGAACGAACGTCCTAGGCTGCCCATAGGAGACATAAGGATGATTGTGGGAGGCACAGCGGCCTCTAGCTCGTCAAAAAAGGCCTGTAAGACTTACCTCAGGATGGTCCATAATGTCCAGTTGACGAGTTTTGTACCAAAGATGGCGCAAGTCGACAACCCCATTATTGAATTTTTAGAGGAAGATGCTCGATGTCCCCACCACCTGCATGACGATACACTCATCATCAGTATAAGGGTAAGAGATTACAACACATACCGGGTCTAGGTTGACAACGGAAGCTCTGTTGACATCCTCTAGTACCTGGTGTTCCAATAAATAAGATTGATAGAGAACGGCTAGTCCCGACCAATGCACCGCTTGTTGGGTTTGGAGGGACAAAAGTATACCCCCTCAGCCCAGTCACGTTGCCTGTGACGATTGATGATTATCCTCAGCAAATCACTAAGGATGTTACATTCCTTGTTATCGACTGCTCGTTCGCATACAATGTCATCCTAGGACGACCTATCCTTAACTCGTGGAAGGTTGTAACTTCAACCTACCACCTGATGATCAAATTCCCCACCAAGTATGGAGTAGGAGAAGTACGTGGAGACCATTTATAGACAATGAAAATAGAAGAGCAGCGGATGGCGGCAGAACCCGTTGAAGGACTTGAAGAGATACTTCTCGACAACTTTAGACCAGATCGAATGACTAGGATCGACACCCTCGCCAGCCCGTTGGTCCGCCAAGCATTCAAGACTTTTCTCTAAGAAAACCAGGATGTATTTGCTTGGAGCCATGAAGACATGCCCGGGATCAACCCTTCAGTCATGGTGCATAGGTTGAATGTGTCGCCTACCTTTCCTCCTATCTGCTAGAAAAAGCTAGTGTTCGCCCAAGAATGAGACCGAGCTATAGTGGAAGAAGTCCGAAAATTGCAAGAGGCAGGCTTCATCAGAGAAGTTTACTACCTCGACTAGCTGGCGAAAGTGGTGATGGTTAAGAATGTCAACATGAAGTGGAGAATGTGTGTGGACTTTACAGACCTAAACAAAGCATGCCCTAAGGATAACTACCACCTCCCGCGGGTCGACGTCTTGGTAGACTCTACGGCTCAACACCAGTTACGGAGCTTCATGGACGCTTTTTGTGGTTATAACCAAATCAAAATGGACGAGGCAGATCAAGAAAAGATTTCGTTCATCACCAGCCAAGGCCTCAAGAATGCAGGCGTACATATCAGAGGCTTATGAACAAGATGTTCGCACATCAGATTGGAAGAAACGTCCAAGTCTACGTTGACGACATGCTGGTAAAAAGTCGAAAGGAAGACGATCATTTAGATGATCTCAGGGAAACCTTCGACACCTTTCGCTTTTACAACATGAAGCTCAATTTGGGTAAGTGTGCATTCGGCCTAGGAAGTTCCTAGGATTCATGGTGTCTCAGAGGGGTGTCGAAGTCAACCCAAACAAGATCCAGGCCATAATAGAGATGGCACCCCCAAAAAATGTGAAAGAAGTACAAAGCCTCAACTACAAGGTAGTCACGCTGAATAGGTTCATGTCAAGGGCAACAGATAAGTGCCTATCTTTCTTCCACACGCTGAAGAAGTCTTTTGAGTGGACAGTCGAGTGTTAACAAGCATTCGAAGACCTGAAGGCCTACCTCTTCTCCCCACTATTGCTAAGTCCCTCCAAACCAGGGGAGGAACTGTTCCTCTACTTGGCTATATCTCCAGCTGCTATTACTGCGGCCTTGGTCAGAGAAGAAGACAAGGTGCAAAAACTCGTATACTACACCAACCGGGCACTCCGTGGTGCTGAGGAGAGGTACCCACCGATGGAAAAGCTTGCCTACACTTTGGTTATAACAGCTCGCAAGCTCAAGCCGTATTTCCAGGCCCACATGGTGGTCGTCCTGACTAACAAACCCCTACGGCAAGCAATGAGAAATCTTGAAGCCACCGGGCGAATGGCACTATGGGTAATAAAGTTGAGCAAATTTGACGTATAGTACTGCCCGTGTACCGCTATTAAGGGACAGGTGGTCGCTGACTTCATTGCAGAATTCACTAACATGGAGGGCCAGGGGGCAGAAGAGCATCCTTATTGGAGTATCCACATGGACGAATCATCCAACAAATAGGCAGAGGGAGCGGGTATTGTACTTCGTTCTTCAGAAGGGGACGAGATTGAATGCATGGTTCGTCTCGACTTCCCTACAGTCAATAATGAAGCGGAGTACGAAGCTCTAGTAGTATGACTAGATCTCGCTAAAGCAGCAGGGGCCACGAGTGTGGTTGTTCATTACGACTCCCAGATCGTCACAAACCAAGTGAACGACGATTACGAATGTAAAGGTGAGAGGATGAAGAAGTACTTGGAGCGAGAAAAGAAAATGGTGGACGACCTACATGCTAAGATTGTTCAGATCCCAAAAGGAGAGAACGATCGAGCCGACCATCTTGCCAAGGCCGCATCAGCAGAACACATGATCATCCCCAGTAAGGTACTTTCCTTTATTCAGTTTTCACCATTGATAGGTCCCACCGATGTGCAGGAGATAGGTTCCGAAAGCAACTGGACCACACCTTTAGTCTCCTACTTGAAAAACGACACATTACTCGACAGTAACGAGGCTGTAAGGAAGCTGAAGGTCTAAGCAACGCGATTCATCCTGATAAAGGACATCCTATACAAAAAAGGCTTCTCCCGGCTGTTCCTAAGGTGCTTAAGCCTCGAAGAAGCGAACTATGTCATAAGAGAAGTCCAAGAAGGGATTTACGAGAACCACTCAAGGTCGCAGTCGTTAGTACATAAACTGATTCGAGCAGGATACTATTGGCCTACTATGCAGAAGGATGCCCAGGCATATGTCAAAACCTATGACAGATGTCAAAGGTTTAGCAACGTCATCAGACAGCCAACAGAAGAGCTCACCCCAATGACGACCCCATGGCCTTTCGCTCAATGGGGACTGAACATCATGGGCCCATCCCTAATAGCAATACGACAGCTAAAGTTCCTTATAGTTGGCATAAACTATTTCACTAAATGGGTAGAACCTGAAGCCTTGGCTGCCATCACAAAGAAGAACGTGAGGAGTTTCGTCTAGAGGAACATTGTCTGCAGGTATGGGATCCCTAGAGTCTTGGTCTCAAATAATGGGAAACAGTTCGACAATGACTCTTTCAGGGATTTTTACTCATAGTTGGGAATCAAGAACCACTACTCCTCCCCCGCCCACCCTTAAGCCAACAGACAGGTTGAAGTCATGAACCGATTATTGCTTAAAATCATCAAGACTCGGCTCGAGGGGGCAAATGGTATATGGCTAGAAGAGCTGCCAAGCGTGCTATGGCCATATAGAACGACAGCCAGAACACATACGGGGGAGACACCATTTCGACTAGCATACGGGAGCGAGGCAGTTATCCCAGCTGAGGTCGGACTCACAAGCTACAGGGTGGACAATCATGATGAAAGGAGGAATGACGAGGCCATGCGTCTGCAACTCGATCTAGTGGACGAGGTTAGGGCAACAACTGAACAAAGGCTCGCACGATACTAGGACCTCATGGCCAAGCATTACAACTCCAGAGTTAGACACAGAGACTTCAAGGTTGGAGACCTCGTCTTAAGGAAGGTAATGGGAGCCAATAGAGATCTCACCCAAGGAAAGCTTGGTCCTAATTGGAAGGGACCCTACAGAATCACTTCATGGTAGAGGAAAGGCACCTACCACCTGGATAGGCTAGACGGACAGAAGTTGCACCATCCATGAAACACCGAGCATCTTAGGAAATACTACCAGTAGATGACAGCAAGAAGAATGACACTCCTCATTTCCAGATTATTTCTTTTAGTTAAATTTTGCTTAAAGTACTTTCTAAGCCCAAAGGGCAGGTTTTTTTTATCATTTTTAAGAACAATTTTTTACTTATGCACGCATTTATCATAATAAAAGGAGTTATTCAGATATGACCTGTGTATATATTTGTCTCTATGAAACTACTTTTGTAAATCCACAAGTGGACGAGTTCATTATTAAGTCCTTAAGTGGACAAGTTTATTATTAAAGTCCACAAGTGGATAGGTTCATCCCATTGGGATGCCTTGAAATTATTAAGTCCACAAGTGGATAGGTTCATCCCATTGGGATGCCTTGAAATTATAAAGTCCACAAGTGGATAAGTTCATTATTAAACCCACAAGTGGATGAGTTCATCCCATGAGGATGCCTTAAAATTACTTAAATCCACAAGTGCACGGGTTTATTATAAAGTCCATAAGTGGACGAGCTCACCCCATGAAGATGCCTTAGAATTACTTAAGTCCACAAGTGGACGAGTTTATTACAAAGTCCACACGTGGATAGGTTCATTCCATAAGGATGCCTTGAAATCACTTAAGTCCATTAGTGGACGGGTTTATTACAAAATCCACAAGTGGACAGGCTCATCCCATGAGGATGCTTTAAAGTTATCAAGTCCACAACTGGACGAGTTTATTAGTAAGTCCACAAGTGGACGTATTTATTATTAGGTCCTCAAATAGAATTGGTTCGTTGTTGTACCTAAAGGAGGACGAGTCCACCAAAGCAAACAGGTTCATCCTAGTTATTTATCAAGTTCTTTAAAGGACAAATACGTCCTAACACAGGCATAAGAATGGATGGACATACGCATAAAGATCAACACACATGCTCAAAGCGACAGATATAAAATAATAATAAAAATATACCATAAATAAAGTAAAATCTTTACAAACAAGGCCCAAAAAACAGAAGGGCACTAAATATTGTCTGGGAATTGGACGAAATACATTACAAATTACCATTAAAAATAAACAACTAAACTAAAGGGTCCTAGACATCCTGAGCTGGAGGGTTCTTATCATCTTTCAAATGAGGGTCTTGGATGTCTTGAGTAAGGGGGTTTTCAGCATCTTGAGGAGCTTCAGTGGACTGGATCAAAGGAGTGACGGGAGTGTCCATGATAGGTTGAGCAAGGATAACACCATCATTTTTTGGATCTCGCTCTGACTAGGTGGAGTCATCGGTCTCCTCAAAGGTGGTGTTGCAAACAGGAGTTAACGGTAGGAGGTTGTCCATAGTGACCTTGGATAAATCCAAGTGTGGTTAGACGGACTTGACCTGCTTAAGGCAGTCCTCAAACCCATCACCATAATAGATGGCACAAGAGTCGATGAAAGGCTGTGTAGCCTTGAATTCTGTTACGGCGTTAGCCCTGGCCATCTCCACCTGCTCGAGAAGGGCTGTCAGCTCCTTCTCCAAAGTCACCTTGGCCTCTCGCTCCTCTTCTTTTTGATGGGTCTCCTTCCTCAACTTCTCGGTCAACTCCGTCACCTTATTGTTGAGAGTACGGAGGGCGTCCTTATATTGATCATGTTCATTGGTCAATGTTTCGTTACGCTTCCTTAGACGACTGATCACCCCCTCGTGAGCGACACTCCTATCCTGAAGTGCCTTCATGTGCACAGACGCCTAGAAACAAAAAACAACTGTCAGCTTAAGATGCAAGGATGAAATAAAGCAAAATGTAAGAAAAACATACCCTAGCCAGGTCAAATAGGCCCAACGCCTCTAGGTCCTCAGTCAATTGCTCAGCACAAGGATCCAAATCTATATCCTTGATGATTGACTCAATCATCTTAACGACCCTTCCAATTTCTATTGGAATCAGGCATGTTGGACACCAGCCTAAGCGTCTTCTTCCTCGCTGCAAAATGGTATATCCCTTGAGACGACGAGATGTGTTGGGGCCTGTAGCACTAGAAGAACTCGTCAAGGGAAGCTGACGATTCCCACCACTAAGACGACCCCAAAGAATTTCGGCCTTTATGAATATCCTCCAAGCGTTTGGAGCGATTTGACTGACAGACAAACCAAGGAAAATGGCCAACTAATGGTGTAGCGTCGTCAGAGGCAGTCTCAATCCTGCCGTAAACATGGCATCATACATGCCGACGTCTGCGGTCTTCCCATAATAGCACTTTTCATACTTTCCAAGCAGATAGATTGGAATGTAGTCAGAGATTTGGTAATGGTCCCTTAAGTTCTTGAAAATTTTGGTTGTCATCGTCGGCTTGAAGTCATTAACGGTCCATATCATGGGGAGAATGAAGGGACGAGTATAAGCATCCCCTGGGCTTCCTGAACTTCCTTCCACAGAAGCTCCCCCGTCGTTCTCATCCTCATCTTTGTCATCTCCTACCTCTAACTCCCCTTCATTCTTTCCTTCACCCTCGCCATCCTCATCTCCCTCTCTTTCCTCTACTTCATCTCTGTCAAAGTCTTCCTCCTAGTCAACAGGAGATCGGGCAAACGGTTCCCTCTCTGACGACCAGGACAAGCCCTCCTCAGGCCTATGACTTGACGGGAATACTTCGTCGTAGCTCGCTCCCTCACGGACTGATGACTGCTCACTCGTCGCTTAACTATGTCCTAACATTTATTCACCTACAAGCGATGGAGGTATTCTAAGAACCTAAAATTGACGGGTCTTTCTATAGAATTAATGACCAACTAGAAAAATGAAAACAAAAGATAGAATGAAATAAAAGAAAAGAGGACTTGCAAAGTTAGTGGACGGTTCCTTGAAAGATGACGGCCTCAGTAAGATGATGGCAACAAAGGCGACGAGATCAGTAAGTTGATGGAAGTAATGTAGACGAAAATGACGAGCTCTCTTTCTTAAGATCAGTAAGGTTGAAAGAAGAGGAATGAGGGGAGGAGGTGAGATATATATATAGGATGAAAAATGCACGGAAGACGAAGCGACACCCTGTTCAGAAACGAGGCCAATTAGCTTATGCCACGTGTTCTGGCATTTAATAATGGCTGCTCGAGGAATCATCAATAAATACCCCCCCTTCCTTTTTCCTTAAAAAAAAAGAAAAAGAAAAAAAGAAGGTACAAATCAAACTCCATAACCTATCGTCAGCTAAAGCTAACGGGGCCATGGAGTAGGGGGCAGCTGATAAGGGTAATTTTGAGAAAGACATTAGTCTTGTTCACATAAGATAAAACCGTTGGGCTCAAAGAACCCGTCAGCTTTACTATGTAGAAGACAACGACTTCGCCCCCAAACTGATGGCTTTCAGTTGGATGACCAGATTGCTTAGACATGATAGAAAGCTGAAGGAAGGAAGCTGACGGGGGTGAAAAAGCTCTTGACAGATCCAACGTGGCTTTTTGCTTGGGATCCAAGAATAGGTATATAAGGAAATATCTTATGCCCCACAGTTAACTCTAATCAAAAGAGCCCCTATAAGGAAAAGATCCCACAAATATGCGCATTAACAAGGATCTCCCCCACAAAGAAAGACTCTCTCTGCCAAGAAATGAATGTTAACTCTACACTACTATAAACACTCATAATCCCTCACAAACCAAGGTACGCATAATTTCTCCCAGCTCTGACACTTTAGAGTTGTGAAAGTTCTCTAACTTGACATTCGGAGGGCATTTGGCCAGTACTACACCGGTACTCTCTTAAGGTCTTCTTTTTCTGTGTTGTGTAGGTGTTGTCTCGAGCACGTGAGGACTGTGTGACTTACTGATGATTTTCGGCATCATCAACGGGAAAAACTTTCTCACCCCATCCCTGCCTCGCGAAGCCCCGCCTCACCCTGTAAAACTCTACTTTTTATTAATTTGCCCTACAACTAGTATAATTTTTTTAATGAAACCTATTTCATTAATAAAAATATACTTGAAATTACAACTAAATTTATCTCATCAAATCAATTCAATTTTTAGAAAAAATTGAATAATATATCCAAGTGTTTAACAAGACAATCACAAAAAAAAAAAAAAAAAAACTCATAGTATATAACACATAACAAAATAAAGGCAGAGAACTATATTGAGTAGAATAAAATAAGTTAATATTGATATATTTGTTTAAATAGTAGGGTTTCAGGGTATGAAAAATTTACAATTATAACCCTTAACAATGTGGGGCAGGGTGGGGAGGAGGAGGGGCGGGGCGAGGTGGGTCTAAAATGTCTAAACCCATCCTTACCCCGCCCGTGGTGCGGGGCTAAAATCTTATGCCATCCTTGACCTGCCCACCTTTGCGGGGTGGGGAAAACCCGCACGGGGCAAAGTGAGGAGGGACGGGTTAAGCGAGGCAAGGTAAATTGCCATCCCTAGAAGATGGGAACAAATATGGAATATTCTTTTTAAAGAAGAAAAGGAGTAAAATACTATTTTGATCTGTAAATTTTATCAAAAGTCCTAAACTAGAAAAAAAAAAAAAAATTCTTTTTTCATCCTTAAACTTAGTAAAAAAAATTTAATAGTTTAGAGATAAAAAAAAAAAAAAAAAATGAAAAAAGAAATTTTTTTCAATAGTTTAGGGATGAATTTTTTATTTTATTTTTTAAAATTTATGATCAGAAATTAAAACATTTTCAATAGTTTAGGTATGAAACACAAACTTTTTAGAGTTTAAAGATAGAAAAACAAATTTTTGGTAAAGTTTAGGGACTAAAATAGTATTTTACCAAAAAAAAAAAAAAATTCATTTTCCTATGCAAGCATACGTATATGAGTAGGTATTGTGCATTCAGAAAGGATATCGAAGATTTTATTTTGTTTTTCTTACATAACTAAGTATTATTTTTATAAGGTATATAAAAAAAAAATCAAAGTATTAAATAAATGGATGTTTATAAACCTAATATAGTCATTCCAAATAACTATATTGATTAATGTTAGAGATACTATAAATTTTACTATATAACCTTTACATATTGGTGTCACTAATCATAAAAAGTAATTTAGACATTCAATTATTATGTTTTGAAATTTACTAATTACATTTATTGTCACGTTAATTTGCAAATTTTGTGTAGTAAAATTTATAGCATTTTTAGCCCTTATTCTTGTTTTGGTCGCATATCCTTAATTAAATAGAGAATGTTTCCTCCAAAATTTTTATAGAAAAAAAATAAATAAATAAAAAGAAGAAGAAGAAGAGATAATGGAGCCATTTCTGTTTGAAAGAACATGTTACTGCCTTATTGGCTCTTCGAAGCATATGCTTATAATAAGTTAATAACAACAAAAATGCCCATCAAACTCATACCCTATTATGGGCGGAGGATGAGAACAAAAACGTTATTTTCTCAGTGGGAAAAGTAAACCTATTCAAAGAAAGCAAAGTCAATCTGGGATACAAGAAAATGTGGTGATATTGTAGTTTGGACTTCGGACTAATTATTTTTGTCCCTTTTAATTTGGTAGTTAGTGCATAGACAATATGCGGTGTCACTAAAAACTTTCTTCGGCATAATGGTAGGATACAATGAATCATATACATTTTATAGAGTTATAGATTCGAATTGAAAACATGATTTCGCAATCAATTTCCTTATAGAAATTTTTATTTCTTTCGAATGTCAAGTTAAGATATTTTGTTTGTTGTGGCTTATGACTTATGAGCCTGAAGGCATATCTGGATATCTATTAAAAAAAAGAAAAAAAGAAAAAAAGCATTTTAGCTCACAAAAACTACTTCATCTATTTTACATCACTATTTTTACAACAATTCCTATATCATATTTTTTATTTTATTGTATAATATACCACATTAAAATAATATATTTTACAGACTTAGCAAAAAAAAAAGAAAAAAGAAATCTAAATAAACCCAAGCCGTTGTCCTGGAGAAGATTCCTCAACTCTAAGGTTTTTAGACCTAGACCATTCATTGAACCGTAAAAAGGAGAGGTTCAAGGTTTTTGAGGTCGAACTGGGGTCGAACCGTGATGACGCCATAATTAATTTAATAATTATTTTAATATAAATAAACATATTAAATTAGTACAAATAGAAAATTTAACTAAAATAATCCAATTAAATATAAATATCTATATTTCAAATATATATTTTCATGTCATAACTTTTACAATACAAATAATAAATATCAAATCCTAAGTAAATTTAAATATAATATCTATTTATTTATTTATTTATATATTGATTAGTTAAACTTGTAATAATAATAATAATAATTATTATTATTATATAAGAATTAGAAAGACACTCAAATAAAATAAAGTAAATTTTTTAATAATTTTAAATTGAAATTGAAATAATTATTTAATAATTATTACATACTTAGCTGTAAATATTAATTAAAATTAGAGCAATAATAGTACCATAACATTTTATACAAATTTTGCCACAATTTGCCACGTGACAAGATGTGAGTGGTAGAGATGTAGACCCATAATTTTTTTTTCATTACTCACTTTGCCATGTGTCAAATTATAGCAAAAAATTGTGTAAAATATTGTGATACTACATTACTCTTAAAAGAATAATGCTAAAGATTCAAATTATTTTACAAATTTTTTTACAAACTACTGATGTGGTGAGTGATTATTGGTAAATAAAAATGTGATATTAATAGTGGGCCTAGATGAAAACTAATAAGAGATTGGCCACATCAACATTTTGTAAAAATATTGTAAAATAATTTGTGCTAGAGCATTACTCTTCTTAAAAATACTTAAAATATTTAATACACCTAGCAGTGCATGTCACATCATGCTGGGCAACTAAAAAAAATCTGAATCTAATGGCTGAAATTTTTTTGCTTTTATTAAAAAATTAAAACCTTTCATCATTCCAATGTTAGCCACGTGAGGGAATGCATGTCACATCATGCTGGGCAACTAAAAAAAATCTGAATCTAATGGCTGAAATTTTTTTGCTTTTATTAAAAAATTAAAACCTTTCATCATTCCAATGTTAGCCACGTGAGGGAATGCATGTCACATCATGCTGGGTAGCTGAAAAAAAATCTCAATCTAATGGCTGAATTTTTTTTTGCTTTTATTAAAAAATTAAAACCTTTCATCATTCCAATGTTAGCCACGTGAGTGACTTAGGAATTCAAAACTCAAAAGGAGTAACAAAGTAACACAAGAAAGAAAGAGAACACATAGCAGTAGTATTCAGCAAAAAAGAGGAATTATAGAGTGATCTCCATCCACGGAAAAAAGAAAAAGAAGAAGAAAAAAAAGAAGAAAGAAGAAGCAGCAACAGATGACAAAGGCGTGATCGGCGACTGTGTTGGCAACCTGCTGGCTGCTGCTTCAACTGGGCGCAGACCCTGTTTCGTTGTGTTCTTCTTCTCTTTTTTTTTTTTTTTTTTTTTTTTTTTTTTGAGGAACTTGTCTTCTTCTTCTCTGGTTCTTTTTTTTTTTCCTTACAAATCCCTTTGTTCAAGATCTGAAATTATCAGATCTCCTTCTGATCTTTGTTCTTATTCGTGTTCTTTCATTTCTTCTAGATCTGATCATAACTTCATACCGGTGTATTGGCCAAAATTCACCGGAAAAGCTGAAACAAAAAGAAACCGTCTGAACCTCAAAAACCGGTCACGGTTCACAGAACGGACCGCGGTCCGTGCGGTCTCTGCTTTTTTTGCATGGAACGATTTTTCACCCTAAACAGATCGTAAATCTGAACGGTTCGAGGTTTTTCCGGTCGGACCATCAGTCCAGTCCGGGTTTCAAAACCTTGCTCAACTCCTCACCGATAACAACAACCCACAGCCCACTTTGGTTTTTCATTACCATCACATTTCTTAGCTATCAAACAAAACCCATATAAGAAAACAACAAATTCGTTATCGCTACCACCAAAACCCTACGAAACAACAACCTATATACCCCAACGGCCACTAACGCCAACAACTACTAACAACATGCCACAACACCAGATCAACAACTGCAACAACCTAGTTGTGACAGACCGACAACCACTGACAACCGCAATACCAATGACCTAGTGGCCAATGAACCACACAAGGCTAGATTCAGTGGCCATAGAGAGAGAGAGAGTAAAAAAATATATATATAAAATGATATAGATGTTGCTACATTAATATCAATATTTAGATATTATATAGATGTTACTGTTGTATGTTGTAAAACTTTTTATATTTTGACTCACCAGATCATCTAAAGGGTATTTTATGCATTTTTATAAATAGTGTACTCTATTTTATATTTTTAGGATTTTTGCATTCTCAGATGGGAATGCTTTGGAGAAGTGTGAATTTAGGAATACGTCAATAGATTAAAGAAATATTTATAGTGATGATAAATGGATGTCAACAAAATTCAAGTTAATTCAGGATAGAGCCATATGGGCACCATGCTCAGAACAATGGCTTGTCATGTGCTTACTAATCCAAGTATGACATGATTATCTTGAGATGTCAATTCAATGAAATGTAAATAAATAAATAAAAACATTTTCTTTTGTAAAGAGGAAAAAAAAAAAAAAAAACATTTTTTCAAGCTGGCATATACATGTGAACAGGTTCATGCGCTCGGGAAGGGTCATGGCAGATTTTATTCATATATTTTTCTTAAATAATATTTTAATCCTTTGTTTTAAGGCTAATTAAAAATAAATAATCTTATTTTTTTAATAGAATTTATAAAAAAGAAAAAGAAAAAGAAAATAAATAAATAACGCATTTGAAACAATGTGCTATTTCCTTATTAGCCTTTCTCTTCTTTAAGAGGAGAGCTATGTCCACAACATTTTTACAACGCTTTCATAACAAATCATAAGTAGTAAGTTATTTATTTATTTATTTATTTTTATGGAAATAAGTAATAAGTTGTTTTTGGTTTTAATTTGAATCCACAACTTAAATTATGTTTGTTCCCACCATAACAACCTACCACTTAAGATTTGTTGTAAAAATGTTGTGAAAGTATTGTGGACATAGTATTTCTCATTCTTTAAACTAAAACAACATTCTCTATAAATGTGGATGGCAATGGAGCGTGGTGGGGCTGAATGATAAAGTCTTCACCCTCACTTTGCAAGGTTTTTGTCTTCCCTACACCGCATGATTGGGCAAACTACTTTACCCCATCCTGCCCCTTGAAGCTTCACGGGGCCTAGCCCTACCCGAAAATTTTTTACTTCATATTAATCTGTCATACCCCACCCCACACCAATAAAAAGTTTTGTATAAAACATGTTTCATTAATATAAGGCTAAATTGCAAATTACATCCCTAAAGTTTAGGGATGTTTGGATTTTACACCTTGAAATTTTAAAATTTGGATTTTAACCCTTGAAGTTTAGGAGTGTTTGGTTTTTACACCATGAAGTTTTAGAATTTGGATTTTACCCTCTAAAGTTTTCGAGTGTTTGGATTTTTACATCCTGAAGTTTTAGAATTTGGATTTTATCCCCTGAAGTTCTATTATGTTTGCATCAATAGCCTCTCCGTCCATATTTTCTATTAAGTATCACATAAACTTGTTACACATGTTTAATTCCAATAAAATGATGCCACATCATTTTTGTAGCCTAAAAAAAATAATTAAAAATGGAATGACATAATAAAAATGACATGGCATCATTTTATTGGATGAACTAAACATGCGTGGCAAGTTTAAGTGGCAATTAATGAAAAATATGGACAGAAGGGTTGTGATGAAAATAGAATAGAACTCAGGAGATAAAATCCAAATTCTAAAACTTAGGGGTGTAAATCCAAATACCCCCTAACTTTAGTGGGTAAAATTCAAACACCCCAAACTTCAAGGAGTAAAATCAAAATTTGAAACTTTAAGGTGTAAAATTCAAACACTCCCAAATTTCGAGGGGGGGGGGGGAGGGGGGTAAAATTCAAATTCTGGAACATCAGAGTGTAAAATCCAAACACTCTCAAATTTTGGGGGTGTACTTTGCAATTTAGCCTTAATATAAATAATTAAACATATTTGAAATTACAATTACATCAAATGAAACTAAATTTTAGTAAGGACTGTATAATATTATCCAAA
Organism: Quercus aquifolioides; assembly: GCA_019022515.1. Classification (NCBI taxonomy): domain Eukaryota; kingdom Viridiplantae; phylum Streptophyta; class Magnoliopsida; order Fagales; family Fagaceae; genus Quercus; species Quercus aquifolioides. The sequence continues at coordinate 43,652,100 of CM032330.1, read as the reverse complement.
TTAATTAATAATACATATCACAATAAAAGAAAAAGTTTAATATTCACGCATTTAAGTATTTAGTAATACAAACTAAGTCTTTAACATTAATTGAGCGGGGTGGGGTAGGGATAAGGTGGGACTAAAAAGACTAAACTCATCATCGCCCAACCACCTTTGTGGGGCAGGGAAAATTTGTCATCCCTCCGGCTAGAAAGTATCAAGAAAACACTAGATAACTTATGTGACATATTGGGCAAAAAAAAAAAAAAAAAAAAAACAAAAAAAAAAAACAATGATAGCAAATCAATTATGACCATTAGCCATAATTGTGATACAAGCAACAAGGATAAATTAATTGATAGAAAAAACAAGGATGTCTCTCCACCTCTGTGTGGATTTTCCCCTACCTCTGTGCAGCTCTTTTCTCCACCTCCGTGTGGTTCTTCTCCAACACCTCCGTGTGTGGTTTCTCTTCCCACTTTTATTGTGGGTCCTTTCCCAACTGGCTTTGGGATTTCCAATCTTACCATCTACCCAATTCAATCCTCAATCCTCATACCCATCCTATCCCTCTACTTCCATAAGGGTTGGGATTTCCCATCTCACCATCTCCCCAATTCTATCCTCAATCACCATCTTCCATCGTATCTCATACCTATCTTATTTCCCAATCCACATTCCTATCTCCCTAATCCTGTCCTCAATCCTCATACCTATCCTACTCCCTTTGGTGTGGATATCACAGATCCTCTTTTTGGCTCATATCATGAGTTTCAGCACTAGTGAGAGATTTACGTTGTTCGTTATGGTTCCATAGCAAGGCGTTGTGTCACTTTTTGTTTGGGTCAACAACCCTAGCTTTAGCCTCATTGACTGGCATCAGACTTGAATATCAATAAGTGCCTTGTTTTGTTCTTTTTCCAGTGATTTTAAGTTCGCAGCTTGTGATTTGTTAAGGTTCAAACTTGCGGGGTTTTATTTTTTATTTTTTATTTTTTATTTTTTATTTTTTATTTTTAATAATAATAATAGTTAGGACTTTAAAAATTGTGACTTTGGTATATTGAGTGTAAGAACTTTTGGTCTTTTGTTGTGGGTGTTTTGCTGTGGAGTTGGATATTTCCATATCATGGAAGTGCCACGGCTAGGTTCAGGCTTCAACAATGTGATCTCTATGAGCCCTTAATTCACCATGAGGCTCATTGCTTGGAATTGTTGGGGTGCCAGTAGAGCCCGAACAATGAAGACCCTAAAGGGTCTCGTTCGTGGCATTTGTCCAGATATTTTGTTCTTATCAGAAACCAATATCAAATCTCCAAAATAAGAAAAAATTAAAAACAAGCTAGCGTATGAAAACTTATTTTGTGTAGACCCAGTTGGGGAAGCAGGAGGTTTGGCATTGATGTAGAGGGATGAGGTAGAACTGGAAGTGGTGTTCTCAAATAAGAATGTAATTGCAGCTCATCTATCTTGATCTGCCAGAAGACCCATAAATGTTGTTCACCATTTATGGGCCTCCAAGCAGAGTAAAAAAGAAACAATTTTGGGAGTTAATAAAGAATATGGTAGCTTCTTACTTAGGGCCATGGGTGATTACAGGTGATCTGAATTTTATAAAAGGTAAAGGGGAAAAGAAGGGTGGAGCTCCCATTACTGTGGGCTCAATTAATTGTCTCATAGATTATTTTGTAGAACATAAAGGTCATAGATTTGGGCTACAAAGGCCCATCATTTACTTGGTTGAACAAAAGAGAAGGTTGGACAAACATTAGGGAGAGATTGGATAGATGCTTATGTGACCAAGGTTGGCAAATTAATCATCCCAAAATAGGTGTCAAACATCATTGTCTTGCTAGATCGGATCACAATCCCATCTTGCTTGATACTCATATGGAAGAATCATAGCTAATTCGCCTGTTTAGATTTGAGGCTATGTGGATAAGAGATAAGTCCAGTAGTGAGGTTGCTCATAATGCATGGCAAATAGAAGTGAAGGGATTCCATAGTTACAAATTAGCTAGGAAGCAATGCTACCAAGAGAGAGATAAGGAGGTGGAACAAAACTAGCTTTGGTCATGTTCAAGAAAGAATCAAGGCTCTTGAAAATAGACTAGTAGAAATCCAAAATGTCGACCCTTCCAAGGAGAACTTGGAGATGGAAGTTGCTTTAAACTTGGAGCTTGATGGGTGGCAAACTAGAAATGAAATTAAGTGGAATAAAAAATCGAGAGAGCTTTGGATCAGAGCAGGAGATAGAAACACAAAATTTTTTCACCTATCCACCCTCAAAAGAAGAAGAAGAAATAACATTTTGGAGATCAAGCTTGATGATGGAATATGGATAAATAATATGGAATATGTATAGGGTAAAAATCCGAGGCCCAAAGGGTGATTTGGCTTGGATCAAGGTCCACCACAATTAATTTGTAGAGATGGGTTTTCAGACCAACACTTGGACTCCTAAATGGTATATTTTGATCAAGGATAAAGAAAAGACAATTGAATTGGGTTTAAGCTGGTTTCTTAAAGATAATACATTTGATTTATCTTTCTCGGAATGGCCGAGGGATCTTTTACATTTGATAGATTACAAAGATAAGTACTTTCTTTCTCTGATATTAGGGATCCGATCTCTGTTCACTAGGGATCCCTTCTCTTTTACAGTGCTCTTATTTCAGTCATGGCCCTCCACATGGAAAGTTGTTAATCTTCCTCTAGGATACTTGTTACATCCTTCCTTTTGAGGCCATGCTGAGTAGGTTACAGGCTGTGTTGGCATTATTCAAGTATCATTCAGCTATTAATGCAGCAAGCATGGTTGGTGCAGTGCATTCAATGCGAATGTGATGAATGCTTTTCTAGGAAGTTTCCTTCATCCTTATCCACACTGGCCATTGTTGTCTTCCTCGGATCGTACGAATCGACCTTATATAGTCTTCGTCTTGCTATCTTTGTGCGGTCCTTGTTCGAGCGCCTTCTTCAGACTAAATGAATCTTCAGTTAAAAGCTCCTCTCTTGATCCCCTTGGGCTTGCTTGGGTAAAGTAAGTTGGTAATTAGGCCTTCATACTCCTCGGACTGAACCCAATAGTGCCAATTCTAACAGCCTCCCACAGAATCCATCCATTAGTACTTCAAAGAAAAATTCTATTCACTTTACCAATCATCCAATCCTTGCATCCCAACTTCCTTTGAAGATCTTATCCAACCTTGTGTTTCAAAGGAAGAATGAGAGGCTTTGTGACGTTCCTTCCAGTGAGGAAATCAGGAAAGTTATCTTTGAAATGAATTCTCCTAAGGTTCCTAGACCTAATGGCCTTTTGGGGTTCTTTTACAAACATTATTGGGATACTGTTGGGGAACAAGTGATTTTGGTAGTACAAAGTTTTTTTTTTTTTTTCGAAATGGGTGGCTTTTAAAAGAATTTAATCAAATGTTCATATCTCTAATTCCCAAAGTGAAAGGGGCTCACAACTTCAACCAATTCCAACCAATATTTTATGCAATGTTTGCTATAAAATGATCTCTAAGATCATTGTTAAGAGGCTTAGACTACTTCTAAATAGAATGATAGATGAATCACATGTGGCCTTTGTGCCAAATAGAAGCATTACAGAAAATGTGGTTTTGACTTAAGAAGTAATTCACAACTTCAAAACAACTAAGAGGAAAAAAGGTTGGCTAGGAATTAAGTTAGACTTCATGAAAGCATATGACAAGATGGAATGAAGTTTTTTGGTGGTTGTTCTTAAGGCTTTCAGCTTTAGCAAAAGATTTACCAATCTTATTAATCAATGCTTCAGTATAGTGCATTTCACCATCCTTTTTAATGGAGGTTAGTCAGAATGTTTTACCCCATCTAGATGGCTCATGCAAGGGGACTCCCTCTCCCCCTATCTTTTTATTTTAGGAAGTGAAGTCTTGATGCGGCTTATTAACAGGGAAGTAAGTGAGGAAAGATTAAAAGGTGTCAAGGTAGTAACTACCGCCCCTCCTATTTCGAAGCTTTGCAGATTGTTGGGAAATTTATATCCCGGTTGATAGAATTAACAAGTTTTAAACCCAAGTTGTTAATTAGATATATTATAAATAATCCTTGGTTAAACAAACAAATATCAATATCATGTCAAAATCATGCACAATGGAATAGTAAATAAGACAAGATATGATGACCCAGGAAAACCAATGAAACAAACTAGTTTCACAGTAAAACAACCTAAGGGGAAAGCTTCCTAAAAAGCAATCCACTATAATAAAGAGAAGTTTTAGTTTTAGTTCTAGTACAAAACCTTTGTTCCTAGACTCTACAAACCTAATAGATAAACTTACAGCAAAAACCTTCTACTGCTTCAGAATCTCTAAACTCTTCAATATATGAACGCTCCACCCACAATCACAATTGGAACCTCCAACTAACTTCAAGAACCTCTTGAAGGTTTTCCTCATAGTAGCAAGTCTGTGGTGGTTGCCATGACTTCATCTTCTTTACCAATGAAATCTTTAGATCTACTTTGAAACTCTTTGGTTTGGTGAAATAGAGAAAACTTGGTTACAAAACCCTAGCCGCATAAACAAAGTGTTTCTCTTTCTTAAAAAAAAACCTTCTAATAGATGGCTTATGATATCCTTTAAATACAGGTTCAAATGGATCTCAATTCGGGTTTCAAATGAATAAGTTATGGGCTTTTTCGCATTGCTAATTTTTGCTGATCCGCGAAGCTCAATAGATCGAGCTTCTATTGAACTTCTATCGAGAACAAAATCTCGATAGTTTGAGTTGCTATCGAGGAGACTGTAAGTTTCTAGCTTCTATCGAGCTGCTATCAAAGTACATGTTGAAAATGTGTTTTTCTTAAGCAAACGTTGTGTCTTCAACTTGGTCTTTAATTACAACTTTAAGACATATCAAAACTCAATAAAAGACACATAATTTGGCATGGTTGACAATACCAAAACACATGACCCTAACATAAATGATGTGCTTTTGCTGTGAACGTAAGAATGGATGAATTATCAATTCTCCAAAAATGTCTTGATAAATATTGTGAATGGTTTGGTCAAGGAATTAGTGTGGAAAAATATGGGGTTTTCCCATTAAAAAGGGGTCTCTCAACAATTCCTAAATCAAGTTAGGAGTCGGGGGGGGACTCAAGAAGCTATCCCAAAATACTAAGGGAGTGTTTGGTTAACTTGTTTTCATCACTCAATTCTCACTTTTCATAACTTAATTCTCGAATTTTGTGGGTCCCACCTCAAGGCAGCTTGTTTGGTTTAGTTTTTGTTCTCAATTCTCATCACTTATTTCCCAAAAATCTGAGTTAGGGCGATGAAATTGAAAACACATTTGAGATGTTTTCAAGTGATAGAAAACTGAATTCAATGGCAAATTTGTAAAAAAATAAAGGCGTTAGGACCCACATTTATGACTAGTCTTTATCAAGTCAAGCTTTCTTTATTATATCTCTCTCTCTAGTCTCTCACACAAATCAGAAGATCTATTCTCTTTCATCTCCACTTATTCTTTTTCTTTCTTCTTTCTTATTTGTTAACACCCATAAACCTTCCCATCCCAGAATTTTTTTTCTTTCTTCTTCTTGCTCTAATTTCTTTTTTCTTCTTTTTTTCTTCTTTCCTCCTCGCATTTCTCATCCCAATTTTTTTTCTTCTTCTTTCTTCTTTTCCTTTCTCATCCCAAATTAAAGATCCATTTCTCGGTGGGTTTATGGGTTGAGATCGGTGGGTTTATGTGTTCTTTATGGTGGCGTTGGGTTTGTGGGTTGAGATTGATGTGGTTATGGGTTGTATATGGTGGCATACTCCTTGGTGGTTGTTGGGTTTCTGTGGCAGTAGTTGTTGGTTTCATGAGTTAACGGTGGTGAGTTAGTGTAGCGGCTAGGTTGAATGGTGGTGGTAGGAGGCCAGCGGCTGGGTCGATTGGAGAGAGAGGGTGGTGGTTGGAGAGAGGTAGGAAATTATGAAGAGAAAGAGGAGTGAGAGTTTTAGAGGAAAGTGAAGAAGCAAGAGAGAAAAATGAAAGGAAAAGGAGAGATAAAACATACACGGGGAAGTAGAATACCGTTTTGACAAGGACAGTGTATGGGCTTTACTTGGCCATAAAAAATTTGACTTTAAAAAGTGAGATATCGCGCAAAAACTTGAACCAAACAAAAGTTGAACTAAGTTAAGGGAAAAGTAGATTATGAGATATGAGATATATTTGAGGATTGAGTAATGAGAAATGAGAAATGAGAACTGAGTTTTGAGATATTTTCAAACCAAACAGGCACTAAATGTTTAGGAGTGTCCCTTTTCCTTTCCAATAATAGAAGTAAAGATCTAGCCCCAACAAAAGAAAGGATATAGAACAAACTATCAAGTTGGAAAAGTAAGAACGTCTCTTAGGCTGGCAGAGCCTCCCTTATCAAATTGATAGCACAAGCAGTCCTCACTTATGCCATGTCTACAATTCAATTCCTAAAAGCTTGTGTTAAAATGGATGCAGTTGTTAGACGTTTTTGGTTGAAGCCTAAGACTGAGGGAAGCCATTTCTTCACTCCTTTTGCTTGGTTGTCTGTTTGCTGGCCCCAAAGGATGGTGGGCTTGGATTTTGATCCTTATGAGACTTCAACCAAGCACTCTTATCCAAATTGGCCTAGTGGATTCTATCAACAAGAATTTCCCATGTATTAAATTTCTAAGAGCAAAATACAAGGTTAGAGGTAGTTGGCTCTGTCACTCTTTATTTGGAAAAAGTTCCCCAATGTGGAGAAGTTTAGAAGGAATAAAGCACCTCATCTCTAATGGTGCTTGCTTGCAAGTAGGAAGTCACAACTTTATTAGAATTTGGAATGACTCTTGGGTGCCTGACTTTCCTTCTTTCATACCAAAGCCTAAAGAGGGTGGTGATATAGGGCATGTTCTCTTAGTCTCCCAACTCATATGCAGCAATGGTTTTGTTTGGGATATGCAAAAGCTCAACTCTTAGTCTCAGCTAAAGTTAGAATCCCCCTTACCCAATTTGTTGAAGATGATGTTTGGGTTTGGGCCCTCTCTTCCTTGAGTTCTATCACAATAAAGTTAGCTTATTGGCTTAGTTGTAGTGCTTCTCGACTTCCCAACCAATGCCAATTAAAGGGTCAGATATGAAAAACAAAAATTCATAAAAGATATGAAACACACTATTGATGCCCAATTTGGCAAGGAGGCCCAATAATAGGAAGAAGCCCAACAATATGGGAGAAAAAGAGTTAGAAAAAAACCATTAAACCCGAATGACAGGAATAATGGACCATAAGTCTAAAAAATAACAAAAGGTTCTCAAAGAAAGCAAGCGGACCCAAAGGAGCCCAGAGAAAGAAGTGGTAAACTCATGGGCATTATAAGAAATAGAAAGCAAGCAAGAATGGGCCAAAGAAGCCCAAAGTAAAGAAGTAAGTAAATAAAGGGTTGGTGGAAAAGCCTATGGGAATGAATTATTGGAATAGGCTGAGGATGCCCAAGGAGATGAAATGGGCTGAGGATGCCGAAAAGAATGAAATGGGTCAAGGAAGCCCAGAAGTGATGAAATGGGCCAAGGAAGCCCAAAACAGCATGAATACTAGCCCAATAATAGTGTTGGGCTGGGCTACTGGAATTGAGCAAAAGGAAAGCATACAACAGGCCCAAAAGAGGCCCGGCAAGCACAAGTTAAATAATAGCATGACAAGAATAACAGGATGGCATGGCAGAAGTATTAAACGACTCGCAAAGAGGGTAAGGAATGGATTAGAGAAGGAAAAGCCTACAATCAAGCAAAGCCCAAGCCAGAAAAGAGGTAAGACATAAAGAATAAAAGCTTAGAGACTCATTTACGCCACAAGAAGTCAAGAACGAGTAGCAGAATGTGCAAACGAGCCCTCAGGTCATGGACACGCATGAACAACAGACAAGACATGGACACACATGGAAGCGGAGCACACACGAACAGCAGACAAGACATGAACACACATGGAAGTGGAGCACGCACAAGGCTCAGGCACCACCAACTTGTACCCAGCCAATACAAGAGTGGTGGGCCATGGGTCATAGGTAAGAGAGGGTATGGTATGGAGGTGGGGAGAAGGGGATAGCCTATTCTAGGGTTCCCACTCAAACTCTTTTGGGGAAAATGTCCTGCTGGGATGACATGCCACCCAAAAGAGGAGAAGATGAGTTGAAATCACTAGGTGCATGCCATGAGAGATAGGGAGAGAGAATGTCCACCCTTATCCGGATGGAAATGCCACGGTGAGCAAGCAAACAAAATAAGACTTTTTGTCTAGGAATGGGATGTGGTATGGCTAGCATAGGCAAGTGGTGATGGCTGGGCAGCTAACAGACGAGTGGATTTTCCTGTGAGATTGCCCACATTGAAGAGTGGTTCCCTTCCTGGACTTAACTCCATAGAGAAATCAAGCATGACAAACTAACCATTCTTCCTTTATTTTGTTGATTAAGCATTAGTGTGATTTCCTTTCTTTATTGTTATCATCTTATTTATGTTGCATTTATATTACTGCATTGCTTCTTCCTTTATAAAGATCATCATTTAGTATTTACTGTGTTCTGACTAACAGTGAGCATATTCTTTTTATTGTTGTCATATTACACTTGTCTGTCATGACTCTTTTGTAATAGTTTCCTCTGCCATGGGCATGTGACCAAGGTTTTAGCGAAGGGGCTTTAGTTTGTGCACAAGCTGGCTTGGGGTGTGTTGCAGTCATGCCAGTCCTGACTCTCCTACCCAGAACCATTGGGCCATTGCGTAGCAGGAGGTAGCCTAGCCCACAGTTGCGAAAAAGGCCCACCACACACATCTTTGGAGAATTGCAACGAATTGCCTACTCACTAGAGGCAAAATTAGTAGATGTTTAGATTTGCCAAATAGGTCTTGCCCCATCTACTTTAGGGAATTGGAAACAGTGGTGCACTTGTTTACATCGTGCCATCTTTCAAGAGCTCTTTGGCACGGATGTAAATGGAGGATAAGGATAGATGAGTTCGACTTCCAAAGTAACGATCATTTTATTGGCTTCCTTCTAAACCCCCTTTATAACCTTGCTAGTAGATATGAGATCCAATTAAATTATAAATCATATATATATATATATATATATAATTTGAAAAAGATGTAAGCTTCCTGTATAATTTAAACCTCTTCAGAAAAAAAAAAAAAAAAAAAAAAAGAACCATGTAATTATGATTGTTTTTAATTATACCATTGTATATGCACTTATACACTAGTTTATATATATTAATAATCAAAACTCAGAAAAAATCCAATTAGATTTTAATTGGATTCTCAATTTTGTGCCACGTATCCTATTTAATTTTTAATTTTGTGCTAAGTGAATTATTGAGTGTAAAAATCGAATAGTCCAAATTCAATTATATTCTAAATTGAAATCCAATTTTTCACCACGTGTTCATCTAAGTTTTTAATTTTTAAGACAAGTGAATTATTGAATACAAAAATCGAAGAGTTTAAAACTAATTAAATTCTAAATCACACACACACACACACACACACATATATATATATATAATATGAGAAACTATTACATATTTTAGAAATGTATGGTTTAAAAAAAGTGTAAGCTAGTACCATATAAAATTTGAACCTCTTTTAAAAAATATATATAATTTGAACTGTCTAATTGTGATTATTTTTAATTGTACCGTGCATGAAGCTACACATTGTTGAGGACTCTTTTTTCGCCCCACATGACACTACTTCATTGGCAACCTACGCCACATCAACATATTATTGATTTTTTAGGTAAATATCTTTAAACTCCAAAATAAGCTCATATCTCATTCAACTACACAGATTGAGCTCACATGACCCACGAGATCCTTACTTCAAGAGGCAGATTCATGGTCCACATTTCTTCTTCATCAATTGGGATTATAACCCCACGACATCATCAACATCAACATATGGATCGGACTCAAGCAATGAATCAAAACTCACGACACAAATTACCTCTCTCATATTCGTGGAAAGCTGCTTCTCTAACAAAAGTCATATTTACACAAAATGACAACAAAGCCCAAGGTACGTCATTTCATCTTCAGGTTAAGATCCAAACTCATGAGTTTCTTTGGGGAAACTTTAGGAGTCGTGGTTTGGAGGGCAAAGATGTATGTTCAGTAAAACTCCAGCAGTTTAAAGTTAATAAAGGAAACATATTCCTTAGCGTGTCTTCTCCAACTCCCTGAACTCTGACGAGTCAGTGTGTAGCAGGTAATATATGGTAAGCCTCTCTTATCACATAGCACTTAAAATAATAAAGCTCCTCGTTACTCTTTTCCTAAAACTTAATATTCATCATATAACAAATACTCAATATCTCCAGCTATTTAAATGCTGACAAAATAACCATTCGTTCAATCTCCAACCATTCCTTTACAAATTTAGAAACCTAAGTATATTATTTCACATAAACTACATTACTACTTTCAATTAAAATCCAACTCAAACACATGGCCTAATCTGATTGGCTATCTTTAGTCTCCAAACATATAAAATATTCATGATATCTTTAATACCCAGCTGCCATTTGCCATAATCAGACCAAATATTCCTTTACTAGCTGCTAGAGCAAAGCATTAAATGCTCTTCTTGCTCACCAAGATTAAGTCACAACACAATGAGACCTCGATTAGATCTCTAAAGTTTCATTAACTATCAATCAATCATTTTATTACTTACTAAAAATGTATTATAATAGAATCTTGGACCAAAAATATAAGCACCCGAAAAAGGAAACATTTCTAGTAGAACACCAGCAGTGTATTCAGCATTTGACACCTGGCTGAAAGTGACATCACCATCCATTTAATACTCAAATCTCAGTAGCCAGCTGCTACCCAAAATAGCAAGACATCCTTAAAAGAAATCTTACCATTTTCAGCCAAACTCATAAAATAAATGCAGAATATTCTCTACAGTAGCCTAACATCATCCAGCTGACCTCATTTACTTTTGCTCCAAGCAACAGTTGTCTTATGACAGTTGTGACAACTTTTTCTAACAGCTGGGATAGCTTTTTCTAAACAGCTGTGACAGTTGACTCAACGGCCTTAACATTACTGAATTTCCTTATTTGACTAAAAACCAAAACCAAGTAAAGAAACTTTTTTTTTTCCTTGCTAAAATCCTTTCCTTTTCTGCTGGTCTTTCCTCCAGCTGCTATTACCCAAAACAATAAGAACACTCTAAAGACAAACATACCATTTTAGGCCAAATCCTAGGATGATTTTTCTAAAAGTTTATTGCTGATTGGGATAGATTTTGGCTGAGATTATTTGCTAAAAACCCCCTTTAAACTCAACTATAAATAGAGCCCCTCATCAATACCTTAAGACATACCAATAAAGAAGAATAATTCTCTCATAAACTTCTCTATCCTCTCTCCTTCTAATTATTTTCTTAAGCTCTTAATGAAATTATGAGCTTCTAAGTTTTTAGTTTCCAAATTAGGAACTAAACTCTTTAACCCTTAGCTCACAAATGCCCTTCATAAGCCCTCATCCATCCTCCAGCAGAAAATCACAACAGCATTACTAAACACACTACAACACCATTACTCTTCTTATATTCATTCTCTCACTTTCCATATTTAGAAAATACATTTATCTTGCTACCTATATCTCTAAACATTTCTTTCTCATTTTCTCTTACACAATCTCATACACACTTACTACACCATTACATATAACACACCACAACTCTTCTAAACTCCAGTCTTATACTTTCTCAATCTGAAATTCTATTGTTTTACAACCCATAAACACATCTCAATACTCTTCTCCACCTCTCTTATAAAAGCTCTTTTTATGGAAGGCATAAACTTCTAGTACTAAAGCCCTTCCCCTAAAAAGCACTAAGATCTCATATTAAAACCCTTCTTATGGAAGGCACAAATGCTTCATACAAAAGCCCTTTTCATGGAAGGCAATACTATTCATAACTTCACAACACCTAAAAGAGCATTATCAAGATAAAATTCATTCAAGTGCATGATAAAAGGGACAAACTTAATCAACCTCTACACACAGCTGGACATACTCTCTCTCCCTCTAGTTGTACCAATTTTTTCCCTTCAATCTTGAAGTCATCACGGAAGGACTTATCATGGCATACTATCTTTCCACCGCTGGAGTCATTCTGCTGGAATGATATCAATTCACTGATGCTATACAGCTGGAGCTACAAACCATATAAAGATAAGTGATCCTGCTTCCATATCTCTAAATTTACATTATTGAATACATGATTATTTCATCTTTAAATACATATTACTTTATTTCAACTACTATTACCACTATTAATCAAAGTTATCATATCAAATACACGTTATTTATTATTTCAATCATTATCATGATTATTAGATTTTGGGCTTTACCCATTTTATAAGCCTAAAAATACGCCCGTAGCCATTGGACTACGTGGCCCAATATTGAGTTCCGGATGTAACTCCCCAAACATATTTGGGTCTAACAAGGTCACCCCTTCAACGGACAACATGTGGCTGAGCAATGAAAAAAGGCCCCCGAACACACACTAGTATATATTAAAAGCCAAAGCTCAGAGAAAATCAAATTATAATCTAAATTGAATTTCAATTGGAGTCTAATTGTGTGCCATGTGTCCCATTTAATTTTTAATTTTTGTGCTATGTGAATTATTGAGTGTAAAAATCAAATAATCCAAATCCAGTTAAATTTTAAATTGGATTTTAATTAGACTTTAATTTTGCGCCATATGTCTATCTAATTTTTTAATTTTTGTGGTAAGTGAATTATTGGATGCAAAAACAAAAAAGTCTAAATTCAATTAAATTCTAAATCACACATACACACGAGTGTGTGTGTGTATATATATTAATAGGAAAAACTCAAAGAAAATTTAATTAGAATTTCAAAATTAGAATCCAATTTTGCGCCATGTGTTTAAATTTACGTGGGGACCACGCTATAATTATCCACTTAAATTTGTGTCATGTGTCCACTTAAGTTTTTTAATCTTTGTACCAAGTGAGTTAATGAGTGCAAGATACTAAGAATTTAATATTAATGAACTATAAAATTCAAAAAAAAAAAAAAAAATTAGTCACATATACTCAATAAAAATCAGTGCACAACAAAGATCATCACAAGTTCTATTTTATTAAAAATTAGAAAAAAAATAATAATGATCATAAGTAGTATTATTTTTAGGTAAGAAATTTAATATGTGACTAATTACGTTTACTTTTTTTAAAATAATTTCACTAATTATTTATATTTTTATGATAAAAATGGTGTATAATTTTACATGTATCCATATGTTATCTGCTTTTTTTTTTTTTATAATAATTTGACTATTTATTTATATTTTTATAATAAAAATTGTATTTAATTTTAAATGCATCTATTCATTTACATGAGTTACATGCTAGTATATATAAAATGAGAAACTATTACATATTTTAAAAATCTATAGTTTAAAAAAATGTGTAAGTTAATACAATGTATAATTTCAACATTTTTTTAAAAATGTATAATTTGAACCATATAATTGTAATTGCTTTTAATTGTACCTATGCATACGTACGGAGTTACACAATAGTATAAAATAGAATGGAGAGGCACACGAAATCATTCACACACCTCCTTCAAAAATTGGATATCTAGACAAGGCTGGCCAGCCTTTTCAAAATCCATTCAATTCAAGGTTGGTGTTGGTGACAGAATTAAATTTTGGCATCATGTGTGGTATGGGAGCTGCACCATCCGGGAGGCTTTTCCGGAACTCTATAATATTAGTTGTAATAAGGAGTCTTCTATTGCAGATGTTATGTCCTTTCCTAACCAAAGGCTTCACTGGGATCTTCTTTTTCTAGAGCTCCCCAAGATTGGGAAACAGAGCATTTTTACACTTTTCTTGATCTTATCAATTCAATGCCCCTTAATGGTGAAGGTCAGGACAAACTTCGCTGGAAACCAACTGTGAATAAGAATTTTAAAGTGAGTGAGTACTATCTCTCTCTTTCCTCTACTCTAGACATTTCTTTCCCTTGGAAGCCTATGTGGCGGTCAAAGGTCCCTACTAAGGTTGCTTTCTTCTCTTGGACTGCCTCCTTAGGTAAGATTTTGACTACTGAAAATTTATGGTATAAGGGTGTCGCCGTTGTAGATTGGTGCTATATGTGTTAAAAGAGAGGGGAATCGGTGAATCATCTTCTTCTTCATTGTCCTATTGCTTATGAACTATGGTCTATGGTGTGGGCTCTATTTGGTCTTCAATGGGTTATGCCGCATGGTGTCTTAGATTTATTTTCGAGTTGGCAAGGTTCATTTGGTGGGTATCGGAGCATTGATTTATGGAGGGCTGTCCCACATTGTGTCCTATGGTGTATTTGGCGAGAACGGAACTCAAGATGTTTCGAAGGGAAGGAACGGTCTATTCCAGAAATTAAGTCTCTTCTTCTTCACACCTTGCTAGAGTGGAGTTCTTCCTCTAATCTTTTCTCTTGTTCTAATTTTTTAGAAATGCTGGATCTTTGTAATTTTTGTGTTTGATGTACTGTTTTCCATGTACACCCCCAGTGTACTTGGACTTTTGATTAATACAATTCCGTTATTTATCAAAAAAAAAAAAAAAAAGATAAGATCACCTGACTACACTCGACAAGAGGCATATATTAGATAAGAAAAGGATACAGATTACTAGCCCAAGAGTGAGATCCAAGGATGCAAGTGAACAGAACACCTTTGTCCTTGAACAGAAGGATGTGCAAGGTCTTCAGAAACTCAACATCCCATAAAGAGTCCTTTGTTTTTTTTTGGGGGGGGGGGGGGGGTGGGGAAGTATTGCACGTTTTACCCGTCAAAACAAAGCTAGCTCAAAAGTCAAATCACCAGAGACACTAGTTGAACGATGTGTGGAGAAGAGCATGAAAACCTTGACCAACTCTTTCTCCTCTGTCCTTTCACATGATCTTTATGATTCGCATCAACCCAAGGACTGAGAACTGACCTCTTGCAATCCCCCATCAGATGAAAACAGTTGAAAATTACACCTCAACAACCCCCCATGATAAAGAAAGTATGACGAAGCAATGTGCACTTATATGGAGGACTATTTAGAAGATGAGTAACCTTCAAACACCATCATAACAGGTCAATTCAGGGAAAGTATGAACTTGGATCCTTTGCTCAATGCAAATCTTGGCAGGTTATTATTATTATTGAGAACATTTCTTTTTGACAATTCAATAGTTACAATGACAGAAGATTTGAACTCTGGATGTCTTGAAAACACCAAGAGTTACCAACCAGTTGAGCAACAAGGCTTTTGACTATTATTGAGAACAATTCTTGTACCCAACAAGCTAATTGGAATCACACAGATCTGAGGACCTAAGCACTCTAAATCTTATGTTCATGCACATATACTTCAGATCTGAGGACCTAAGCACTCTAAATCTTGTGTTCAAACTTTAAAACAAGACCCACATCAGGAATAAAAAGGCTTGTACTAGATAAGGTGTATGCTTCTAAAAAACTCCAAGACCTAGAGAGACCTTAGAGTTTAGAGAAGTTTCTTTGTTCATGTTGTTCTTTGCTTCTACTGTTGAACTCTTTTTTTGTGGTTTTTATACTGTGTTGTCCTTTTTTGAATTTTAGAATTTGATTTATGGACTTGAGTATGGAAGCCACCAATAACACACTCGTTGGTGTGAGTTCTAGGTTTGACTCCCCACAAAAAATCCAAGTCCTGCGAAGCCTCTAGTCAAAGGCTAAGGCATAGCATTCAACAGAAAAAAGGCCCCAACAATTAACAATTTTTAAGGACAATCAAATGCAAGCTGCTATTAGTTAGTACGAAAGTACCTAGTTCTTTTATACCACTTGAAGGCACTCCCCAAAAGACCGTAGCTCTTAATTCAATTGTTACACTTACATCACTAAATATGCATGAATGCAATGCAAGTTTAAGTAAAGTACACCTTTTATTTATTTAAGAAAATGAATGAGGACACTAATTGTAGTATACTGCAATTACAGCATAGTTGCTGCATAATACAATATCAATAACAATATGTACACAAGGGTAGCAATCTCTGAGAGTAGCGTGTAATAAACCTTCCTCATTCCCTATTTCTCATTCTCTACATGTAAGATTTTCAAGGTCTACAGACTTTCTTCATTGAAAAAAGACTCCAAACTTTTTGAGTTAAAGATGTTTGACTCAGATGTAGAATTTGATCCAGAGGGCGAGATGTACAATTGAAATCTAATGAATTTCTACAGAAAATAAAAAACAGGTACAAAAATTAATTTTTAGAAAGGAGAGGCAACAGATAAATGGAGGTGCAGAAAACCATTTTATCGCTCTTGGGAAAAATAAATGAATTAGGGAACTTACAGCTAGCTGGGATAGAGTATCAGGATTTGTGTCAACATGCCAATCTGGCTCCAACTGCCGCACAAAAGACAGTCTTCCATTGTCTGTGCTACAGAATAGTACCTACAGAACAGTAATATACATAGATTACGCCATCCATGTAAACTGAAGGATAAGTCGTTAACAAATGTAACTCTTGTATTTTATAGGATTCAAGTTTGTCCAATTCTGTTTATCAAAAAAAAAAGTTTGTCCAATTCTATAACAGTGCTAAGCCAAAGATACAAAGCGATATGACAAGAAACTGTATGGTATGTGAGCCCTACGCCAGTAAGGCACCTCTCTGAAAAGATGTGGTATACATTTACATTAAAGTACTGTATGGAAGGTAAAGAACTCTAGGTCTTCTACTGCAACAGAAATTCAACAAATTAACTAACACATTATTTAAAAGATGCACAATAATCTCTTCTTTTATTCACTGGCAAGGAAAAACAATTTAAGCTATGTTCGTTTTATTAAACATAATTTCTATACTCAAATGTAGCTTTGCTAAAAATAAAACTTTCTGTGTTTAAATTAAGATGAATGATTCTAACACGTTGAAAAGGGTAAATGGACCTCCTTCAGTAGCCTTTGACATTATGTGTAGAGTTTTTTATGCCGGCCTCCATGTTTGTTTCACTCCAAGCTACTCCTTTTCTTACCTAAGATTTAACGTGTTAATGGTAAATGCAATTTATCAGCGAAAAGTGGTTATATAGTAAGGCATATTTTTGAATAAAGGCAAGTCAGAAGTTACACAAATTTATGTGGCAAGAAAAAGTATCCTTAATCCTTATGTAGAGAAATATTAATCTTATTTAACTACCATCCAGTGACTCCAAATGATCGCTGACTAGTATTGATGTCATTAGAGCCAAAAGAATTTAATTAAACTAAAAGTATATTTATAATCAAAAAGTTATGTAGTGAATTTGGACAAGTTTTTTAGTAAAAATAGAAAACCATATATAAACTGTACAGGAGCTCAACCTACAGAAGGCTTGAGGGTACTAGACATTCAAACTCAAGGTCTCAGGTTTGAGCACTCTTAAAAATAAATAAATAAATAAATAAAACAAAAAACAAAAAATTGAAAATATGAAGATGTTATGATGCAGGTTGTACTGATCTAGTTTAAATATCCAATTTATTGTCATTTTCCCTTAAAAACTAGCACTTTAATTGGTTTCAAACTATTCACTTGCATCAAGAGTCTTGTAGCTCAACTAGCACTTCCTAGTGTTTCTAATGGAGACATCCAAGTTCAATTCCCCCTCACCCAACAATTGAATTATCAAAAAAGCAAAAGACCTGTTCAATTGCAGATCCAAAATTATATTACCAAACTAGAAAATTGACTAGTCACAATTCCAATGCTTCTATTTTTGGTCAAGTGAGGTTCTGGTGACTTGATATAAGTTTGAAGAAATTCAATTCAGATTATAGTCCTTCTGATTCCATATGAATAAGAAACAACGAATGTAGAGTATGACAGTAATGCAGGCTACTACTAGCATGCACCACCATCTTAGTTTCTCCAAATTTGGTTTTGCCAAAATTGGAAGTGCAGAAGGTGTCCAGCATCTTTAGCGTTGCTTTAAAAATTTTCTGCTAGTATCCTCATCTGAGGATTAGGAGGGAGTCTTGGCCGGTTATATAGATAAATTAAAATACAAAGTCAAAAATTGTAAAGATACCTTGTCTTTCATCAGGCCTCCACTTTTGAAAAGACCAGTGTTTTCCAGAGCTAATAGAACCCTTTCCTGTAACATCAGAGCTTTAAAGGTGAGCAACATAACTGCTTGAGAATAAAAAAGAATTCAACTAAAGTAAAAAGAATTAGAAGGTGACTCCAAAGCGCGCATGCACGCACACACACATCTAGATAGCCAAATTGGAATCTATAAATAATATCGTGTTGCTGCAAAACTTTTGTGGTACCAGAGAACTCACAAGAAACCCTTTCAACCCTTAACACACATCTTGCTAATAACCGTATCAAGCCCACAATTCAGCTGCTCTTATTCTATTCCCCAAGGCTCTGAAACAGCTCAGGTTTGACTTTGATGAAATGATGCAGGCCAAGACTTGTGAGGGGTGGTTGAAACCAAGGGATTCAACCAAGAAAATGGGAAACTCCAAGGATGCCACTCAATTTAGGGTAGCAGACTTACTCCACACTACTAAAAGCAAATGCTACTCAACGCGACCAACTTAATTAGAAGTAATAACTCAACTAAACTCCAATTGTAACACAAACTTGCAAATATTTCAGAATCAAAGACACCCTCTCTTCTCTTTCTCTTTGATATTTTATTGGAAATTACAAGGCATGACCAGTCAAGACTTTCAATAAATGCTAAGCAACTTCCAAGGCGCTTACTAGATAGTGAAAAAATTTATTCCCTGGACACAACATACCACACACATTCTCACATAATCCAAAACTTACCAGATAATCAAAGACAATTGACAAATAACACTAATACCAGAAGAAATTAAAAACTTATTATAAATTTCAAGGCATCAAAACCTTCAATTTTTTCAAACACCTTGGTTGCCATTTGTCATCCCCATGCTCGTGTATCATGAAACCAGTCACAGAGGTCCAGATCACAAAACAAGCAACAACTCAACTAAAACCTAAAAGTGCACAAGCATGCACTTAATGATCAGGCCTAACATGAAAATGACATAGTACTCAACCCAAAAACAATTGAATTTCTTAGATGATGGGGCCTAAATTGAAATTTTTTTATTGGTAAGTTACATACTCACCCAGTAGATCTTGAACCCACAATCTCACCCTCCAGGCCTCCAATCACTGAGGTCCAAATCACAAACCAAGCAAAAACTCAACTTAAACCTAAAAGCTCCAATGCATGCACTTAATGATCGGGCCTAACATGAAAATGACATGGTACTCAACCCAAAAACAAATGAATTTCTTAGATGATGGGGACTAGAAAATGACAATTTTTTATTGGTAAGTTACACATTCACCTAGTAGATCTTGAACCCACAATCTCACCCTCCACCTTACTTTTACAAGAAAAGGAGATGCTATTTGAGCAAGAGCTCATTGGCCTCAAATGAAATTAACTTAGTACTTTGTCTAACAGCAAATAAATTTCTTAAAAATGAAATTAACTTAGTATTCAATCTAACAGCAAATACATCTCTTACGCTAATACCTAATTTGAAATTCATGTGGTACTCAACTCAACATTCCCAATTTTTTTTTTTTTTTTTTTATAGGTAATCAAGTTTTTTTGCATAAAAGGTACATCGAGTTCACAATGATGAAAATCCCCAATTGTAACCACAAAATCTCACAAGTTCCCTAATTCCCTTCCACTGCCCAATTCATTTTAGCCCAAAATAATTATTTACCTGTCCCAACACCTGAAAAAAAGGGCTCTTGTACAGACTACTTTATGAAGGTAAAATGCATTGATAGACCTTACGATATAAGAACTTTATGGCATATAACATAACGGATCTGCAAGAACTACATAGCTAATGTAATGAACAGTCGAAAATAATAAATTAAGATTTTTAAATGACTATAATTATACTTCAGCATAAAATACTAGATCGTAGACAATCAGGTTTAGTTGAAAATGAAATATGAATTACTGCTTACCCCACTTTCATCATCAAGAATTCTTTCAATAAGATAGATGTCACAGAATCTACTGATTTCCAACAGCACTTCCACAACTGATGGCCTTA
This sequence comes from Quercus aquifolioides, assembly GCA_019022515.1. Lineage (NCBI taxonomy): Eukaryota > Viridiplantae > Streptophyta > Magnoliopsida > Fagales > Fagaceae > Quercus > Quercus aquifolioides. Next base: position 43,631,925 of record CM032330.1, on the reverse strand, counting down.
AAGTGGCATGATGCTACAAGAATAAAACATTTAGGTGTCAGATTTCACTCCTCTTTGAATAGACTAATGACTAAACATACAAAATATAACATGAAATGTATTCATCACTAGACCTGAAGTTCCTCAGGACTACTCTCTTCAAGAATTACACCAAGCAACTGACAAGTCATCTGCATGCAAAGAAAGTCAAAAAATTTTGGATTTAGAAGTCTAACTTGTTCCCAAGAACCAAAGTGCTGCTGTGTGGATTGTAGCCCTTTGTGCATCATGTGGACCATTTGGAGAGAATGTAAGAGTCAATTATTTAAGGGGGTCGAGCGTTCTTTGCTGGATCTAAAGTTTTTCTTGCTGTGCATCTTGTACAATTAGATGGAGATTTGGAATAGCCATTCTTGGGGTAATTTGGTTTGTGTTTTTAAATGCTTATTCTTTTAGGTCATGCTCTTTTAGGCGTGTCTGAGTACACCACTTGTGTACAAAGGACACTATGTAATATGTTTTCTTTTTTCATTTTTGATAAGTAATAAAATTATATTGAGAAAATGATTACTTCATGTTCACGATGATGAACATAAGTAATCTTAAACCATTACAAAGAATTATAAAGAAAAATGAAGTGAGTTGTGGAAATTTAGAATAGAACTACAATGAGTAACCCCATGCTCGAGACCAATCAAACAATGCTCACATCAACAAGAATTGCAGCGACTCCTGAGAACTTTCAATATTGTCAAATGATTTCTTTTTCTAATAAAAGATTTTCTTTTCTTTTCTTTTTTAAAGTAAAAATAAACAAAAACAAAAAACAATACAGGATTAAGAATGATCTCTAGGCTCAAAGATTAGATAAGAAAAGGCTACTTACAATGACTCAAAAGAGTTCGTTTATAATAACCTAATGTGATTAGTCACATACCTTTTTAAAATACTCAAGACATAATATTTATCAAAAAAAAAAAAATACTCAAGACATAATAACAAATTAAATATTAAATAAAGAACTGAAAAGAATAGCCTTATTATAAATACGGGATAGAGAAAATAGACTACTCTCAGCTTTGGGCTTAGATGCTCCTGCATCAGTAGGAGCAGAAGATAAATGTTTTCCCCACCATTTTTACAAAAGCAACATCCATCCAAATACTATTTTCCTCTTTCTAAGGTTATCTACAGTCTGAATCTCCCCCAAACCCATTGTCCAAGAAGGGTACACTAGGAGCTTTAACCTTCCAAATACTTCTCCAAAGAATAGAAGCAACCTTATCCAAGCTCAACATTTACAACAATGAGGGGGAAAAAAAGTCATACCTAATGCACAAAACTCCCAAGTTTTGCAGGATCTTGGAGAGGTCATGGTCTTGCCTTACCCCCCCCCCCCCCCCCCCCCCACCCAAATTGTTTTTGGAGAGGCTGATTCCCAAACTCATACCTGTGACCAACAAGTGGAAGGCACTTGCCATCGCACTAAGGCCCAACATTTATGAGTAGAACAGAACAAATCAAGGAAATATAACAAAGAATCAATTCCCAATCTTGCACCTCCTTAGCTAAGCTAGGTCTCCAAAGGAAACTACCATGTTTCTATCTCTCATGATTACAAAAAGTCCTGGATCAATAAATCACAAAAGAGCCTAACAAAACCAAATTTCTCTTTCAGAACTTATTGGGGAACATCAAGAACTCTACATAACATTTTGCCAAATACAAGTCCAAGAATTAACAGTTTTCTTTTTCTTTTTCTAGCTTTCCCTAAAGCTTCATAGCATATAAAATTTCTCTCACTTGTCTTCTCAGATTGTCATCAAAACTTGCAACTTATCATCCCTAGAGATTTGGGATTAGTTGCATGAATCTCATACCAAAAAATACATTTTCTTTAAATCCCCATCTTATACCAAAAATATAAAGACAGCTTTTTAAATGAACACTTCAAAGATTTCCAACAAGCAATTATGCTTTTTATATTCTTTTATGCGTTGAGCATTGACAACGAAAGTTACCTCTTAACAGAAAAAATTAAGTAAATAAATCTTTCAATTACACAATTCCATGAAACTATAATAATTTTAAAAACAACCACAAATATGTAAGTACTAATTAATTTTTTTTTTTTTTTTTTTTGGGGTTTAAACATCCGAGTAAGAATGAGATCAATAATTAATTCCATTCTATTCTATCCAATCCTTTCCTCTATAAACTCCCAAACATAGTGTAAATCATCAACAAGAGTACCTTCCGAGCGCCATTTAATTTGTTTTTCACCGTTTGTCCAAGCACTACCTAAAAAGGAACAACAAAAGCATATGATTCAGAATACAGAAGTTTAAAAAGAACAATTCACTGTATCTGTATGTACCTCTGTTGCTTCAACAGCAGCATCACTCGTTTGTTTCTGTCGCCTTCTTTGCCCGGCAGTGGCTCTCACGAACTTCCAAGCAAAAACTGAAGCAATAACAAAACCTGCCAAGGCCCCAAGAGATCCAGCACTCTGAAAATTAGGAAATACTGTCAAGCAATACAAATTTTAACAAGATAGAAATATTGCACAGCAGGTGTTCGACAAAATGCCAAAACCAAATCCTAACGTCCCAAACAACCCATAACATAGATTGTGATGTAATTTCTGGGATTGTAAAACTTTGTGAAGGAAGCAGTAAAGAAGAACCTTGTGATTGGAAAGGATGAAAAAGATTTTAGCAAATTTGCGAGTCAAGTGCTTGGAGAGTCTCTTGAGAAGGGGCGCTACTCCTATTTGCTGTGTCAGCGATAGCGATGATGATGATGATTCGCCCATCTATGATTTCTCTCTCTCTCTCTCGGATACACTAGTTACAACGTATGTACAACAATTTAATAATACCAATCCTTTCTAAGGTCGTTTTCTGTCGCTGTGCTAATTGCCTGATTTCATGTTTTGTCAGTTAGGAAAAATAAGAACAGGACGGACAAGCGGTGGAAAACAAGATTTGGGGGGAAATTTTTTTTAATCAACTATATGTTTGCTGTTCTGGACCTCCGCTTTCCTCAAGTCATGTACTGTTTAAAAAAAGAAAAAAGAAGAAGTCAAGTACTGTTTTATATTTCCTAACCTATATAATGAAAAAGTTTGGCAACAAATTAGTTATAGTCTAATGCTACAACATCTTTTAAAAAAAATTAATATTATTATATGTTTTGAAAATTTAACTGGATTGTATGCTCTTTATGCTCTTAACATACATGTCAAATTTTATGTCAATCGGATGTTATTTACAATATGATATATATAAACTTATTTTTTATAAATAATTTTAAATTATAAAAACTTACAATTTAAAAAATTGGTTAATGACATAACTATTAATTTTTGATCTTCTGAAAATTTTGTAAGTATGGAAAAGATAAGACGAAAATGTAACTAATACCTCTAATAAAAAGATATTGAGTAAAGTTGTACACTTATACGCTTAAGTTATAACTAATTTTATAACCAAACTTTATATATATATATATATTCAGGTTCAAATCTTTTATCCCAAATTCTCAATTGTTGTAATTATTGAATGGCCAGTGATAGTTACACAACGACACATAATGCCTCGTCGGCTAAAACACCATTTCAAAGAAACTGTATTTGTATATAAAATGTGTGCAAATCACCTTTAGAACAATAACGTACAAGAGTACTTCACCTCCGATAACTCCAATTGGTTGTGATGCGTGCTGCGGCACGTGTAGGTGTGGTCTTTGCAGGATGAGAGCTTATCATATAGCTTATCCTTAAGAATTAAGAGTTTATATATATATATATATATATATAAGTCCAACCAAGGTCAAGAGATTTTAGCCTAAGTTTGTTCTTGAGAATCAGATTTTATTCAAGTTAGTAGTTTAGTTTGAACACAATAAAGAAGATTGAATTATGTGATGTGATGGGTAGAAATTAGTGTGGAAGTTCAAAAGCTTTAACCCACCAATATGATTTTAGCAGTGGGGGTAGCAAAGCTTGAGGAAGGAAGAATCAAGGTATCAAGGTACTGGTACATAATAGTCTATCATAATTGGCTTAAACTTAATTATAGAATTGGCCATACTTAGATGTTGTTAATCAATTAAGTTTTCCATATAATTATAACACTGTTTTTATTGGCTGTACGTTAGTACATACGTTGTCAAAACCGGCTCGACACAATTGAGGTCTAAAGGAATTCAGCCAAAAAAAAAAAAAAAAATTGAGGTCTAAAGGAACTATTAAGACATTTTTAATATTTGAATACAAGACTTCACACACGCGCTTTGTACCTACAATAATGCTCTTTTTTATTTATTTGTTTTTTTAATTAAGTGTCATAATGTTTAAAAATGAAATATAAATAATTGTTTGTATTTTTTTTTTTTAAGAAAGAGGTAAGGTAACATAGAATAATGTTTAAAAATAAAATAGAAATAGCGTCCTAAGTTTTAGGCTGAATTGAAAAGATAAATGAAAAAGACTTAAAACTTAGGACTAGTACATTACTCTTTTAACCAATTTATGTTTTTTAATTTAAAATTATTTAACTAAAAGATAGTGGTATTTTAGAGAGTTTAAAAATTTGTATAAGTGTATTTTGGTACGTAAAATGTTGAAACCCAACCATGGAATCCTCGTGGGTTCCAGTTAGCTCAACTGATAAAGTCTCTGATGGCTGTATAAGAGATTTGGGGTTTAATCCCCGCCTATATCAAAAATTAATTGGTGTCTTGATCTGATGATAAAGAGCTATCATCAGGAGCATACGTCATAAGTTGAAACTCTCTAAAAAAAAAAAACATTGAATCCTCTTATTTATATTATATATAAATAAAATAATTTTTATTTTAATTTCTATACTAACAGAATTTTGCTTTTTAAAATGCAAAATTATTAATCACGTTTTTGTATATATATATTTTTATTTAAGATAGAAATCACACTCCACCTTAATCTAAGTATATTTGTGTGTGAAGTTCCCTTCTATATAGAACAATAAATCTAGTTGATCAATGATGCAAGCTATGACCTGTTAGGTTAGCTAAATCAAAGATTCAAACAAGGGATAAGAAGGATAGTTCTAGGACGCCACTTAACCAGAGGTAGCAAATGCCACTTAAAGCTACCAATTGCAGATGTCACTCAACTCAACCAACTAGTTTTAATACCAATTTGATGCAGGTTTTGACTTGCTCGGTTGGCTATATCAAATATTCAACCAAAGGATAAGAAGGATAGTTCCGATATACTACTCAACCAGAGGTAGTGGATGCCACACAACACAACCAAGCAACATGCTTGATTGTTAGGAGTGGGGTGTGCATAAACATGGCAAACAAGGGGGTCGAGTCAGGTTGCGAGTCAAAAAAGATCATTTTAAACAAGTTAGGAATGGGTCCGGTCGATCAGGTTGAGGGTTGTGTCGACCCGTATTTTTTCACATGAATATTTTTAAAGAAAAAAATGTATTTGTCATTTAAAAAGTAATGTAGCAAATTGCTTGATGTAAAAAAGGCATTACTTTGAATTCACCACTCATATTAAGAATGAACTCAACAAAAAAAATTAATTCTTGTTCAATAATTTTAAAATTATACAAATTCCAATATTACTAACCAAAACAAAATAGCACAAAAGATAATTAAAACAAACACATAAATTTCATTTCTACTCAATATCCACATTGCAAAATATAAAACAAAATCACAAATGCCTTATTGGATAACTAAATTGGCAAAGAATAAATAAACACACAATTTTTAATAATCTAATATCAATTGTAGTTAACACTCTATTTCAATTTGGTTAAAGTTTGATTATTTTCTTATTTATACATGATATCTTTTATGAATATCATGTCATTGTTAAGCAACACACGATTCAAGAAATATAATAATTTATTTTGAAAATCCATTAATTTTGGACTTGAATTATTAAAAAATAGGACTAAGCATCTATAATTTATATTAATTTCATTGATATATTTTGGCTTCATTCTTTAATGTTTCTCATGCATGTCTATAATTTTAAATATATGTTTTTAACTCTACTATAACCAGATTATCTTGACAAATACTTTGTTATTTGATATTTAAAAATCTTTACTCATTATAGAATGCTTCAATCATTTATCTTTCAATTCATTTGCATACAATTAAGGTCTCAATTGTTTCTTTAAAGTCATTTTATCTAAATGATATTAAATATATATTTTTGAATGGTGTTATCCAAAAAATGTTAAAAAAATTTTAATAAAAAAATTAATAATAATAATAATAATAATAATAATAATAATAATTTCCATTATATATTGTGATAGGCCAAAAATGTATTGACCCCTTTGGTGACTTAATCAAATTAATTAGCCAAATGAAATTAATTAGATTCAATTACGTGCAATAAGCATGGTAGCACAAACAAATCACCAACTAAGTTAAATGCAGTGGAAAATAAATTTGACACGAGTGATTTGTTTACGAATGGGGAAAACCACCGAGGCAAAACCCCACAGGGTGAATTTAAGATCACCACTCCCAAGAATCCACTGTTATCAAAATAAGCGGTTACAAGTAAAAGGAATCTCAATACCTAATACCAACCTACAGTTGAACCCTTACCCCAATACCTAATTGGACTTGTAATGTAGTGGCAATTTCTCCTTTCAATGCATGAATCCTAGTACGTGACTAACCAATGATGCACGGATCCCAGTATGTGAGAACACACCAACTTAAGGAAGATGTTGGTTGCAAAGTTCTTCAGTTCATCTAACAATGAAGATAAGGAAGCTCCTTGATCACAAAACCCTTGGCACAAAAACGCAGTAGCTTCTAGAGAGAATATGATGAACTTGGGCAAATTTTGTCTCCGGTCACAATTTGCATGCACAATGACTTTTCATCAAGTTGCATCACCTTTGACGGCCCTTAAAATAATCCTTATATATGTCTAGGGTTGTGAGAAAAGAAACTCTACACAAATACACATGGATATACGTGAAATCAGATCTGGAAATCTGAATTTCATAATTCTCAATAGATACGGCTCCTGTCGAGCTGCTGTCGAAATCCATCATTAAACCTTTATAGATATGTTACTGTCAAGCTATCTGTCGAGTTTTAATAAACAACACTTCTTCACTTGTTTCTTGGAAGGATTTGCATGGCTTCAATACTAAACTTGAACTCTTGTTCCTTGAAGTACTAAACACATCCTAGATCTACCCAATTACATATAAAGTGCGTTTTGTCAAAGGATTAGCCAATTTACATAACATATATCTCTAACAAGTTCCATATATGTCCTAACAATCTCCCAATTTGGCAATCCATGACAAAACCACAACAAACAAATAAATTATGAGAGAAGTCTTAAATCACTAAGCTCATAACCACTTGTTAAATACAATAAAATCTAACCCTAACACAAACTTTTGAAAAACTTTGCAAGAAGAGAGTTCATGGCATGGTAGATTTTCACAACCTGTCTTTCTGAAACACTTTAAACAAAACTCATCAATGCATCTTAGTGTGAAACAAAAATAAAGATTGCATACATAATGAAACATGTGCATAAAGATAGAGAAGAAACAACACATGGAGAGATAGGTGAAAAACAACATACATCAACATATATATAAATGAAAATAAATACAATGTATGTCATAAATTATACGTCACAAGACCAGTGTACAAGAGGATAATGTAACTAAAGATAAAGAAAAGTACATAAAATCCTCACTACATCCCTCAAAATATAGACACTCCCCCTAACAAAAAAAATGTCATATGCTAACTCTTCCCCTAGATACAAGACTACTCTTATCATCCAAAAACTACTCCCCCTTTTTTGTCACAAATAACAAAGGGTAAGTCACTGAGAAGTTGTCATCTCCTCATCACCGGAAGAGCTAGCATCCTCATCCTCATCCTCATCATCATCACCATCATCGTCGTCTTCATCTGCCGAAGCCTTAGGAGAAGGAGAGGGAGAAGCGGTGAAACCACCGAGGTGAGCCTATCGTCCTGCAATACGACCGACACGGGTGTTCACCTGACACAACTCATCACTGAGAGTGTTAAGGTGAGCATCTATGCGCTGAAACTGCACCATGATGGCCTTAAGAGTCACACCACCACCTGAAGAAGAAGGAGCAGAGGTGGAAGGAATGGTGGAGACTGGAGGATCAGTTGTCTCAGTTCGTGGCTGCTTCGGTCAAAGTTGGGCCTCACTCCGCCAAACAGACACTGCGCTGATAGCACCCATGACAGTGAAGTAGGGAGAATCAGAAATAAAGATAGAAAAATGGTGAAGGATCCGCGTGATAGCCGAAGGAAAAATGAGCTTATCACGGGTCGTCGTATCCCTATAGACATCTATGATAGAGATAATGAAATGAGAGGGGAAGTCTATGGAAAGATCCTTTAAGAGGGACAACAAAAATCGAGCACAAGGCTCTGTGATGGAGTTATAATAAGACAGTGGAGTAAGAAAAAATGTCATCACCACATTAAGGAATCTCAGACCTTTTGCAAAGCCCGAGCATGGGGTGTTTTGACTTTCACCCCATATGGAGGGTGTCTCACAGAAGTGAGACAGAAGCTCGTCTTTGGACACAATCCTCAGACGCTGACAGCCGGGGTAGTCAGGATGCGCTACTCGCAGGATGTGTAGTATCTCGAATACAAGATCCGGAGTGACTTCGATACGTGTACCTCGTAGTACCGTAGTAAACTGAGGTAGAGAGTATTGATACTGTGCATATTGGAGTAAAACTCCTGTATGAACACGATGGGACACCTCAAGGGTATCTCACAAAGAGATTCTCATCCCCGAGTGTGAATGAAATTGGGTAGAGGAGTGTCAGCAAAGTTCGACAGAATCACATGGCACTCCAAATGAATGCCACGTTTAGAAAAGTTCTCAGAGAAGTCCTGATGGGCCTTCTCATCATGGAACTGAACGTGAAGAGGGGGAATGGGAAGATCAGAAGACGAAGAAGACCCGAAACAAAAAGGGTTTCGAGTCGGATTAGATTTGTGCTTGGGTGCCATGCACAGTCTATCCGAGAGAGAGAGAGAGAAAGAGAGAGAGAGAACACAGTCACAATAGAGTACAAAGAAAGAAAAGAAAGGGTACGTATGCATGAAATATGCATAAACATGTGACGTACAAAAATAAAAATTGCATCATGGGTTAAAACCCAATCTAAACCTATCAGCACACAATTTTCAACAATCAAGCACACATCTAAATGCATGAAACATTGTGAAGGTGCTAATGGAATGCAATGCATGATCATATAGCATTAATTAAACAACACCCAACCCAAAAATTTCACAAAACCTCAAAAACCCCAAAAACCTAGGTCTAAAATGCATGAATGCATGAAAATGAGGGTTTAAGGACACTTACCAGAGGATTAAGGCTTGATCTAGGCCGAAATTGCAGTGGGTGAGGAGACTTGAGTGAGAAGAAAGTGTTTAGAGGGAGAGGAAAAGATTTTATGTCAAGAGAGAAGTGAGAAAATGAAAACCGGATCGCACCTTAGGTATATATAGAAAAACGCAACTCGATGGATCGAGGAGCTATCGAGATCTGTCGAGCACTAAATCTCGACAGATATGAATCTGTCGAGGTGCTATTGAGGATCTGTCGATGGCAAAAGTACCTCGATGGATTGAGAAGCTATCGAGACAAATTCCAGAAAGCTCGATGGATTGAGATTGCGCTAAGTTCTATTGAGAAAAGAAGAAAGAGGGGCTCGATAAATGCAAATCTATCGAGGATCTGTCGAGAAGTTGTTGAGCTTGAAGAAAAGGAGTTTTTCAAAGAGAGGAAAAACACATAGAGATGAATGCAACAAGCAAGCTACTCAAACATAGATCCAATCAACATGTTAAGCTCTCAAAAACATCTCTCAACAAGAAAATGTAAAGCTTTCAAAGATCCAATACTCACACACACACTAAACAAGTCTAACCAATTTTATATTTCAAAAACAAGTTAAGACAGTTTAGTGAGTATACATTAACACATGTATTCCTTGTGATGGCCAAATCACATTGTACCTGCACATGTATCAAAAGTAGCAAAGAATTTGCGTGTTGTGTGTGAAAACATAGCAAGAATGCATAAGTGTCTCATATTATGACAATTTAAGATATGAGAAAATCACATACACTCACACACAATCATAACTGCTTGATGGAGACTATCACCTTCGAAGTACATCCTATAACTCCCACATCTCCTAGAAACACGCTTGCAACCATATTTAAAAACATTTTGATTCTTTTTGCTTTTGATTTTCTTTGCACATTTTTTTAAACATATCATGCATGGGAATATAAGAAAGAGAAGAAATACCCAATTATGTTAAGCCAAAAATATCACAATTTTGCTTTGTCGAAGCACACAGATGTTATACATGATTGGCGGGCTTTAGTGGTGAGATGGTCATTTATGCCTTTCTTTTAGGATTTTTTAGTCCTTCCAGTCAAAAAGAGTGATATGAGTGTTAAGTATAAGAGATCACTTAATCATACTCATCACAAACACGAGCCACAAAGCTCACTTGCTTAGTTGTGCATTGAGATACTCATCTAAGATACAAAAGATACAAAGTTTAGAAAACTTTATTTCAATGGCCATCCAAGGTACACAAGTACCTTTGTACACAAAACCCACACTATTTTTGTATTTTTCTGATTTTTCTATTTTTTTTATGAAAAACAAAATAAAGCAAAACTGAAAACAAACAAACAAAAACATGTTAAACAAAGCAAAGCATAAAACTATATGCAAATGCATGAGAAAGGAGGAGAAAGAGAAGAGATCACTCCATAGATATTACACCAATGTTTTGACGTAGCAATTTAAAACGTTTGCTATCAAGAGGCTTAGTGAACAAATCTGCCTTCTGATCATCAGTATGGATGAACTCGAGAGTGAGTGTGCCATCTTCGACAAGCTCCCAAATGAAGTGATGTTGAATCTCTATATGTTTTGTTTGAGAATGTTGCACAGGATTTTTAGAGATGTTAATGGCACTGGTATTGTCACAATAAATGGTAAGATGTTCTTGATGAATACCATAATCAAGGAGTTTTTGCATCCACAGAAGTTGGGTACAACAGCTACCGGCAGCGATGTATTCAGCTTCAGCAGTGGATAATGAGATGGAATTCTGCTTCTTACTCATTTAGGAGACAATATTATTACCCACATAAAAACAACCCCCTGATGTGCTTTTTCTATCATCAACATTCCCAACCCAGTCTACATCAGAATACCCAGCTAAGACATCATTTGTGTCCTTGCTGTACCACACTCCGAAATCGGCAGTGGTTTTGACATATTTTATGATTCTTTTTAAAGCAATCATATGAGACTCTTTGGGGTTTGCTTGATATCTAGCACACACTCCCACACTGTAACTAATGTCAGGTCGACTAGCTGTAAGGTAAAGGAGACTACCTATCATGCTTCTGTATAAAGATGAATCAACACTTTTGCCTAACAAATCAACAGTAAGTTTAACATTTGGGCTCATGGGAGTTCTAACAGGACTAGCAAATTCTAAACCAAACGTTTTCACAAGATTCTTAGCATATTTAGATTGAGATATGAATATACCTAACTCTTGCTAAATAATTTGCAATCCAAGGAAGTGACTCAACTTTCCAATCATGCTCATCTCGAACTCAGCCTGCATAAGCTTCAAAAAGTCATGAGCAAGTTCATCCTTTGTAGACCCGAAGATGATATCATCAACATAGACTTGAGCTACTATCAACTCGCCATTATCCTTTTTGATGAAAAGAGTTTGATCAGTTTGTCCTCTTATGAAACCATGTAAGACCAGGTATTGTGTAAGCCGGTCATACCAAGCTTTGGGTGCTTACTTTAATCCATAGAGAGCCTTCTTGAGGTATAACACATGATCTGGAAAGTCTGGATCAATGAATCCTTTAGGTTGAGCAACATAGACATCTTCTTTAAGAAACCTGTTCAAGAATGCAATCTTCACATCCATTTGGTAAAGCTTGAACTTTAAGTGACATGCCAGGGCTAAGAGAACCCTAATAGATTCCATGTGAGCTACAGAAGCAAATGTTTCATCAAAATCTACTCCTTCCACTTGAGAGTATCCTTGGGCCGCCAGAAAAGCCTTGTTACGGATCACATTTCCCTCCTCATCAGTTTTATTGCGGAATATCCACTTTGTGCCAATGATGTGCTCTCCTTCTGGTCTAGGTACTAAGGTCCAAACATCATTCCTTTGAAACTAAAGTAGTTCATCATGCATGGCCTCAACCCAACTTTCATCCTGGAGAGCATCCTCAACCTTGGTGGGTTCAATCTTTCTTCAACGAACTCCCTTACACATTCTTATTTTGAGGTAGTCTAGTTTCTTTCTTGTCACACTAAGATCTTTTTCAACAATCATCAAGATGGTTTTCAAATAACTTTTAGACTTGCATTTTCTAAAACACTCAATCAAATAGAGATTAGAAAGCAAGAAGTATTTGAAATAAAAGATCTTTTCATGCTGGTTGTAGCCATGACAACACGGGTTAATGGATCACACAATAAAGATTAACCCTAATCAGAGTGTGCCCGCTCTGATACCACTTGATGGGAAATTTAGACCCCGGTTGATAGAATTAACAAGTTTTAAACCCAAGTTGTTAATTAGATTTATTATGAATAAACCTTGTTAAAACAAACAAACATCAATATCATGTCAATATCATGCAGCGGAATAGTAAATAAGACAAAATATGATGACCTAGGAAAACCAATAAAACAAACTAGTTTCACAATAAAAAAACCTGGGGGTAACCTTCCCCAAAAGCAATTTACTATAGTAAAGAGAAGTTTCAGATCTAGTACAAAACTTTTGTCCCTAGACTCTATAATCCTCGTAGATGAACTTACAGCAGAAACCTATCATATTGCCAATTAAGTTTGACTTGTGTACTGTAAAGCTCACAATAAACAATTAAACCAATAATATCTTAATTTTTATTTTTACCAGAAAAATATTTTTAAAAAAATTGGTCGGTTCATGGGTTGGGTTGATCCACAAAAAATGGGTCGAGTTATAGACACCGCATTTTGTACCTCTTATGACTCTGGCCCCCGCTCTCCAATGATGTTCAAACTCTAAGGCCCAAGATCAATTTAGATCCCAATTAGATATTAAATTGACTTGAGAAGTGTTAAAATGGAAAATATAACCTTTTAAATGAGCAAAAATCTATTTTTGGGAATAAAATGACCAAAGTGGCCCTTGGCCTGCGTACATGAGCCAATGCATGCGTACGCAGGCACATTCTTGTGTACACAGCTAGGGTTTCAGAAGCATAAGAAATGCAAGTTTTCTACAACAATGGCTAAGGTTTGGAATGAATCTCACATCGTCTGAGAGTTATTTCAAACCCCATTTTTTCCACTATAAAAAGCCTTACATGATACATTTTCAATACACATTCAACGGGGAAAACCTAAGATTCACTAGAAAATAGTGAATCAAAAAGGAAGTTTTCACAAAACACCCTCAAGTCAATTTTATTTGATTGGGACATTCTCTAGCCCCAATCCTATTAGTTCAACATTGCCAATCAGTCTTTTTTTGGTTTGTGAATAGATTTTACTGAGGGGAACGGTCAAAATCAAGCTTAGAAAGCTTTTGTAAGGTTGAATTTAATCAACCATTTTGTTGGCTTTATTTCGTGCCAATTTGCTTGTATTTCAGCATTTAGAAACCCTGTATTTAGGTGGGATTCATGTAAGGGTAGTGAGTGAGAGAGTGTGAAGAAATGCTCAAGTTTGTGCAAGGATGCAGGGATTCGCAGCTAGGACTCACGGGTGACTCGCGACTGGCAAGCCGCCAACTGTAGCACACGTGTGAAGCGTGCGAGAAGATGAACAGTCACACCAGCTGGTGCACTACAGGACAAAAGGTCTAGCCTGGCCGTTCTGTTATCTCGCGGCTTGAACTCGCAACTCAGTTAAGTCGCGAGGCCAAGCCGCCAACCAGCCCTGTTTGGGAAAAACTGACTCTTCGCATTCCTTTCTCACCCAAGTATAAATACCCCTTAAACCCACGAAATGTAGAGAGCTTCCAGAGAGAATTTTGAGAGAGAAATCCTAGAGAAAAACAAGATTGATTCATCTACAATCTTCACTTAAGAGACTCTTCAAATTCCTCTACTCTCACCCTCTCCATTGATACATCCTTGAGAGGTTCTTGACCAAATCATTTTCTCACCATACCCACGTCTGTGAGAAGGTCTTTTGGTGCTTAGGGAAGCAGTTTGGAAGGAACCAATGGTTATTGGTTGATGCTATGGGCTATAGCGGAATTTGGTAAGCTAGAGAAGAAAAAGGTTCGGCGCAACCTCATTGGAGCAAGAAGCTTGGAGGCCTTAGGTACACTGGGTAGATTAGGCTTGGAGGCTTGGAGGGTCTATTGCTGGATTATTTACCGCTTGGAGGGCAGCGGAGAGGTTTTACGCTGAGGGCTTCGGTTTCTTCTTCGATAACACATCGCCGTGTTGTCCTTGTGTTTGCATCTCTCTTCCCTTAATCTTTACCATTTAATTTCTGATGTGGATGTGATTTTAAATTGGTTTAGATTGTTTATCAATTCTGTCACTAACTTATGTTCACGTTCCGCACATTTATTGTTTGATAATAAGCTTGAATTGGTAATTTGTTTTTGGGGGTCTAAACGTTCATAGTGTTTTCAACGCTATTTGAACTTTCAGCTTTTGTTTAAGGTATTGAATCTAACCCTTCTTTTTTCTTTTTTCTTCCTTTTCTTTTTTTCTTTTTGTGTTTTAATCTTGTTTTTTGCTTAGTTTATGTTTGTACATGTTTGCTTAGATTAGCCCTTTAGTTCTTTTCATATTTTGTGTACGTGAGGTTGCTAGTTTGTTGTTTTAAAGTTCTACTCTGTTTCTGTGTTCTTAGGTTTTCTAGGTAAGGATCTGCGTACGTAGGCTTGATTCTGTGTACGCAGACTTGTTCTAGCGTGCGTGATGCCGTTGCCCAGAAACCCTAATTTTTGTTTGTTTTGTTTCTGTATTCACATGTTTGTTCTGTGTAGCCTCTTCTTTATATGTTTTAAGCCCTATAAGTTCTTGTTCACCTTTTAACATGATTGTTTGTCTTTAACATGCTTAGATTAGGGTTTTATGTTTGTTTCTTGCCTTGATGCCATGGACATACATTCACATGCCCATTCATGATGCCATAGGTACTGTGTTACTAAGAGGTAAGTAGAAGGTAAGTTATGCATTAGCAATGTCCATGCATTTGTGCTTTGGCCTTAGGATGTGATGAAACATGCTTAGATCCATGATTAGGATTTATAGTTTGTTGACGTTTGGTTTATGAGATGTATTAGATGTATGATAGGGTTTCACATGATAGATGAATGCTAGGGTTCCTTTGATATGTTTGGTTCTCTTTTGTTTGGGTAGATGGATAAGTATGTGGTTTTGGGATAAAGATGCTATATTGTATGCTTAGATGTATGCTAGTGTGTGTGTGACTATAGATGCAAGTGTTGAATATGCTTTTAATAAGGTTAAGATGTAAGACACAATTATGGAAGGCCAACCTTAGGATTGGGCGATCTTGGGTGCCTAACACCTTCCCAAGAGTGTACCTAAACTCCAAACCCATACTCTGGTAGTAAGATCAAAGGTCCTTTCTTGAAAGGACGCTATATTCATGGTTCCTAAACTATATAACTAGGTGGCGACTCCTAAGACCCTTCATGTCCACACAAGTCACAGGTTAACCCGTTTTTTCTTCGAGTAAAAAAATTCACGTTCGAGTCGGGTCAACAAATTTTGACCCGTTTTGCCATGTCTGTGCACGGGTCGAATTGGGCGAGTTGATGGATCTATTGAAAATTTGGGCAATTTTAACTCAATAGATTGGGCAATTTAGTTTTAATTATGTGTTTTATACTAAATTTCAAAATTTATTTTATCATTTACGAATAAATTTAAAAATTATTTCCTCTAAACCTTATAAACCATTGAAGGACTTGCAACAAAAATATTAATCATTAAAATAAATTATAGGAAGTGTCCGCTTTCTTGTAGAGCACACACATCTTATGGTATGCGTATATTACTATATTATAACTTTTTCTCTTGAGAGAGAGAGAGAGAGAGATAGCGTACATCCACAACATTTTCACAACAAATCCTAAATGACAAGTTGTTATTGGCTATTACTCGTGGGCAAAAAAAGAATTTCAGTGATGAGCCTAGATTAGAACCAGTAACAGCTTGCCACATAAGATTTGTTGTAAAATTGTTATGAAAATTTTGTGGATGTAGCATTACTAAAAGAAATTTTTTTTAAGCATATCCATGTCACTATGTATGTTTACGAATATATTGGAAAAGTATCACATTTTCCATATTCACATGTGTGAATCATGGAGTTGAAAAAAAATCTTCAAATTTGACATGAGACGTAGACTAACAAGAGATGAATATTTGTATATAAAAGGGTTAGGTCGAGTCTTGGCGGTTTAAAAAAACTCAACCAGCAACCCAACTCAACTTGCCACTTTAATAGTTGAACATGTCCAACCCACCGGAAAATAAATGTCATATCCACGCAAGACGTGGAGCAGAGCGAGTTGGCTGGTTTGGGGGGATTGAGGGGGTTGTTGCATAAGCCTAGTTAGGAAGAATCACTCAACTCCAAAAGCATGAACACTTGCAAATAATTTTCCAAATCAAATACTCTCTTTGCTATGTTTTTTATTTCACATTGATATTTATAAGTGATTACACTGCATGAGAGATAAATGTTTGACAACTTCATAGATTGACTTCACATCACCCAATAGTCAGATTACTATTACTAAGAGCATTCACATCAGTCTTCTCAGATTTTTAGCTAAACTAACCCAAAAAAACTCTTTTTTTTTTTAATTTTTTTATTATAGTTTAGCTATCTGTGTTTTTGTGCACAAACATCAGACTTAATTCTCTAATTTTTTTTTTTACTTCATTTTAATAATTATTTTTATTCTCTCCTTTCTCTCCTCTCAGCATATACAACCACCACCACCGACAATACCACCACATCATAGCCAACCACCACCAACGAAAATGTCACCACCAACCCAAGGTTAAACCAAAACCCAAACCCAAACACAACCACCACCACTGCCACCACCATCACCAAAGACAACACAACATCAAACACAAACACAACAACCATCAACACCACCAAAGACAACACCATTGCCACTACCACTACCATATATACAACCACAAGCACCAAAGACAACACCACCCAAATAGAACCACCACCAACACCATCACTAAATTTGCTCACCCAAAAAAAAAAAAAACAGCTATGTTTTCCACCACCAGAAACCCAACCACCACATCACTGCCAGAATCAACATTAGCAACAAGTAGATCTTAACCTTCATCACCGCCAAAAAAAGAAACCCACTAGTTTCCGAGAACCCCCTGTAGCTAAATACTCAACCCAAAATCTCTATCATTAACCGAGGACGCCACCAAACCAACAACCCACTTGATGTTGCTACTGCTCCAACATCGTTGTACCACTCGATCTAAGGTTGGCACTGTCATCCTCGCACTGCCGCTGCAAACTCCTCAGATCTGACTCACCGGAGAACTAGATCAAGTCACCAAATCCAGCAAGAGAGAGAGAGAGAGAGAGAGAGAGAGAGAGAGAGAGAGAGAGAGAGTTGAAAATTGAAATAAAAAATAATTTAAAAAATTAGAATTTTGGCTTGGCAAGGAAAGTTGGTCGCCACAAAAGGCGAAGGACTATTACACGCTACATATTTTGTAAGCGTAAATGCACTTTTAGTCCTTACATTTTGGACATTTTTTCTATTTTGGTCCCTACATTTTCATTTTAACACTTTTAGTCCCTAAAACAATTAACGTGCAATATTTTGGTTCTTACTGTTAGCCAACAGATGGAAAAAGTATACGTGGCTGATGGAGAAATTAAAAAATATTAAATAATGCTTACGTGTCATCATCAAGTTCGACACGTGGGTTTCCTGCCCCTTTTCCTTGTCACGTGACCCTCATGTGTCTGATTCTTCAACCACCTCTACCAAATAAAACCCCCAAATCACTACCAGAAACCTAACTCATCTTCCACCAAAAATTCGCAGTTGGAGCTCCACCCATACAGCTAATCCGCCATAACCCACTTCCCCAAACTACAATCAAAGCAATCTTTGAAGCCCTAAACCAGACGACAGCAAGCTCTTCAACCAGTTCAAGCTCGAGGAGGAGAGCACCAATGAGGTGCTATTGTTCTGAAAAACCGGTGTTAGTTGTATCATGGAAAACAGACAATCCTGGTAGAAGGTTTTATGGTTGTCCAAATTACTGGGTATTTGAATTTTAGTATTTTGTTTTAGTGGGTTTTACTATATGCATTTCAGTATTTCTGTTTCAATTTTTTGTTGCAATAGTTGATAGATTTTCATTTTTCAGAGCATGATTTACATTTCAGGTTGGGCGAAAGTGTAGGTTCTTCCAATGGTGTGATGATTAGATATGTGATCGTGGTAAGGTGCTTATCCTAGAGGAAAGGCAAAGGATTATCACACTTGAGGCTGAGGTTGCAATCTACAAGAAGAGAGAGAAGTTTTACACAGTGGCTTTGGCATTGTTATTGGCGATATATCTAATTCTATGTTTGGTTAGGTAAGGGGTGGAAATAAGTTTTGTGGGTTACATAGGTGGGGGAGTTTCAATATCCTGTAGTTGTTAATGCATGTAGGGCTAGTAGTGTTGATGTATGTGGGGCTGGCAGTGTGTACACTTTTTGTATGAGATGTTGTTATTAGCAATGTAACACTTGTAGGTTATTTTGTACTCTTTATGTTATGAAATGAATACCTTTCTCCTTAAATGTGTGGAGTGGTAATGTGATAGTGTTGTGCTATGTAAAGGTAAATGTGTGGACTAGTAGCAGTGTTTTATGGACTGGTAGCAATGTTGTACTATGTAAATGAATACCTTTGTCCTGTTTAACAATATTTATAGAGAAACAGAACCTGTGATTAACTACTTCTCATGAAGAGTAACAAAACCTACTGTCAATACATAAAACTTCCACTAGTGTCAATGTATACAACAAAGCTCAAGAAATCCACAAACTCAGAATCTTCATTAACTCAATACATATAGTGTCAATATATACAACAAAGCTCAAGAAATCCACAAACTCAGCATCTTCATTAACTGCATATATATTGCTATGACTACCAAAGCAAGACAAAAAATTCAAGACTAACCAAAACAAAACAAAGGTCAATACAAATACAAAATCAAAATTATCATTAACTGCTTCTCATTGCTATGAGTACCAAAGCAAGACAAAAGATTCATGTTTAACCAAAACAACACAAAGGTCAACTGATCCATAGTCAAGTACCAAAGTTAACCCAAACAGGGCATTGTTCAACTACAACAATTACAACCATCAACCAGAATTACACAAAAAAATTTCTTAGATTTCAAAAAAAAAAAAAAAAAAACTCCTACTCTCTTAATTTCCTTGGACCATGCACGGAAGATTGACTCTCAGCAAATTTGATTGCATCCATGTATCAGGATGCATTCTTAGAAGCATTTAGAGTCTTTGATGTGACCACCCTTTTATTTTTCTGCCTTGGGTTTGAATTTCTTCTGTTGGAGTTGGGTGGTGCACTTGCATTTTGTGTGTTGTTGCCTGAGTTGGGTGGTGTACTTGGATTGGAGTTGGACTAATATGTACCTTGCTAAATGAATGCACTTCTGATGGCCTAGAATGGATTGGATGAGCTTATCCTGGCCTAAGATGGCGCACTTGGACTGGATTGGTGCATGGTGGCCTGATGTTGTGCAAATGGAGTGGTTGTGTGCATGGTGGCCTGATATGGTGCAAATGGAGTGGCTGAGCTGCTCCTAGCTTGAGCTGGTGTAGTTGGATTGAAGGTATGGATGTTGGCCTGTTATGCTGCAAATGGAGTGTCTAAGCTGCTCTTGGCCTGAGGTGGTGCACTTGGACTAAAGGTGTGCATGCTGGCCTGATATGCTGCAAATGGAGTGGCTGAGTTGCTTCTGACTTAATATGGTGTAAATGGAGTGGTTGAGCTACTCCTGGCCTGAGGTGGTGCAAATGGACTGATGGAGTGGCTGAGCTACTCCTGACTTGAGATGGTGCACTTAGACTGGATTTGTGCATTCTAGTCTAATATGGTACACTGTGATTGGTCTGCCTGTGTTGGTCTGCAAACAACAAACCCACATATCTTAATATAGAATATGCAAAAGCAACTGATTCACACATATGTTAATATTTTACCTTATTAGTGGTGCTAGTTCTGTTTGTGGTGCCTGGTAATGAAGAGTTCCCTCTAACTTCACCCTTGCAGCTTCTTTTATTATGACCTAGTTTACCACAGGCCCTGTACTATTTGGAGATACCAGCTCTACTACTTGTTGGTTCATTAGGTTCCCTTACTCTCTTCTTTTTAGGCCTGCCAAGTGGTCTTCTTTTGATGGGAGGCTATACAGGTTGGACACCACTGGGTCTCCATATATTCTGCCCATTGATAGGTGCTATGATTAGCTAATAGTAGGCCTTGAATGTAGAGACATGGAAACAATTGTTAACACACTACTCAGCATTTTTTCTGTTGAAAAATATGCAGGTGATTGCATGTAACAACCTAAGAAAAAGCGCTAGCCACATCTGTGCTATACCTCAAAAGGACTAGTCATAATTGAGGCTCTTTGTAGTTGTTAATAAAGCCCAGTTCAACCCAGTATATGCCCGATGTAGGACTCATCACACACCTACATATATCACACAATCAATCAAATTGGGGCATCACAATCGCCCCCACTTAAATCCCTAACATCCTCATTAGGGCCCAATTTGTGGGATAGTGTTTCTGAGCCCACACCGATTTACCGGGCCAGCTCTGATACCATATGTAATGACCCAAGGAAAAGTGCTAGCCACATCTGTGCTATACCACAAAAGGACTAGTCATAATTGAAACTCCTTGTAGTTGTTAATAAAGCCCAGTTCAACCTAATAAATGCTCGATGTGGGACTTAACACACACCCATTCACATCACACAATCAATCAAATTGGGGCATCACATTGCATGAGCACATGGTATGCCAGTTATATCCCACTTCCTACAATTGCAGTATGTTATGGCCAAGTTAACAGTGGAGCTTTGCAAGCAGTATGCAAACCATTTTTAACTTCAAACTGTGTCTACCCTGCCTAACAAGCAAGCCACCTACTGCATACCATCTTTTGCTTATGCAACCTCTTCAGAACTTTGGCACATATATCTTATTCTACTCTCATAATCTTCTCTCTATTATCTTGAAACCTAGTCATAAGTGATAGTTCGGTGAATCAGTGGGCTGAAAGTCTCCGGGCATTGATGATCTTGAAGATTAAGTCCTGAAAATAACAAACAAGAAGTCAGAGGAGACCGGTGGAGGCCGGCCAAAAATCCTCCGATGATCAAGTCAGTGAGTTTGTAATTTCCAATAAAGAGGAAGCGTTTTTATTTTTTGTGGAAATTTTTTTGAATGACCTTACCTTCCCGTAGAAGAACCTTTATATAGTGTTTGCCTTAAGCAGTTATTTCTCCTACCGTTGTAGAGTTCGGAGGATTCGGAAATAACTTCCATAACTGCCATGGAAGTTACATTATTTGGGGTCTATTGACTATAACCGTTTCGTTGGATGAAGGAACAGTTAGTCTGATAGGAAAACAGAGTCTGCTCAAAGGGGAATGTCCAGAACCCTCGTCCATCTTATTAGATTGACGGACAAGCCAATCCTTGGACGAACGTCCATCTGGGTAGACGGATGGACGAGCTTATTTATAGTCAGCTCATCCTTTTCCTGTGGACGAGCCATATGGACGAGTTTAGAAGTTAACCATTTTATAACATCATCAATAAGATATAGCCTAATGCACTCAAGCTGCAATCACATACAAATACAATCAAACATTACATATGAATTACCAACTACATGTATCAAACAATGAATCTAATTGACTGTAGGTGATCACAAAGAATCACACCATGCTCATTATAGGTTTAGACCTGAATTTAAGTATCCTGCTATTGAAACTCTCACACATATTGTTTAGTACAGTATTAGTCAAACAATCCTCGTTGAACATGTGTTTGGCCCATATTGTTGTTGAATGAGCTTGCAACCAACTGTGTGCATCAGCATCAATTTCTTTCAGTTCATCCATCACCCTATCAAACTCTTGTTTATAAGTTGCTTTGGCTGCTCTCCAAAACATTTCTTTAATCAGAACACCAGGATACATCTTCCTGAAGTTGTTATAGAGATGTCTGCAAAAAATCCTATATTCATACTGTGGCCAATTATCAATGAAAGTTTGCACCAACTCCTGTCACAAACAGTATCACAGACAAATATGTAAAGTTAGTAACTGAACATACAATGTGCAAATGCAGATTAAAACAAACAAAATAATAATAAAACTACATACCTTCTACTAGTTTGATATAAACACCAATCTTCTATTCTGACCTATGCCTGCAAGTAACAGATTTATGAACCAAGTCTAAGAGTCTTTGGTTTCAGCCTCTACTATTGCATATGCAAGTGGAAAATACTCTTCATTAGGATCTCTACCCACTGCAGTAATCAATTGACCACCTGACTTATTCTTCAAATGGCAGGCATCCAAACCAATGAATGGCCTACATCCAACCAGAAACCCCTTCTTACATCCCTCTAAACATATGTATAACCTCTCAAAATAAGGCACCCCACAGATCAAGTCCATCTCAACTGCTAAATCACCTTCATTGAAGGTATGTACCTTCATAAGTATGGTACTGCCAGGACTAGACTTCCTTAACTCCTCAGAGTACTCCCACAGCTAGTTATGCTATTGTGTATAAGCCTCTTCAACATATTCTTGAGCCTTATCCCTAGCCCCTACTGGCTTTCCCTGTACTTATGTTTATGGTATACTTCTAATGAATAGCATCTTGAATGTCTCTCAATTTCATGTTAGGCTGTCTTTTCACCTTTTTCATCAACTTCTTCCCAATGTATGAAGAAGTACATCTAGAATTCTTATAACTTCTAGAGCATGTGTGATCCATAGTCAATGTTCTTAGTTGGTAGCTCCTCTCCCTTGGTACCTTTGTTAGATAGGCTATAAACTTGCAATTTGGTTGACTAACAGCTCTTACCCTCAACAGATCATTTTTAGCAAATCTGATCCCCATCCACCATGAACTACATACTCAATTATAGCTTCCTTGAATTGCTTAGGTGTAGTAAACACCATATCTTTCTCAAAAGATAAATGTTCAGCCTTAGCTACTGGCTTAAACACAGGGAATTTCCTCATTTTCTCATATTTTTGTCCCCTTCCATGTGTACTTGTATCATCCTCAAAATTATCATCACTATCATACCCAATCTCATCATCAAATGATGATTCATCAAGACTATGCAATTCCTCACTCTCATAATTAAAGTTCATTACACCTGCACCCATTTGGCCTAGTTCAATAACATCATCATCATCCTTACCATCCCAACTATCACTATTGTCTTCAACAAAGTCACTCTGATCAGGGT
Organism: Quercus aquifolioides; assembly: GCA_019022515.1. Classification (NCBI taxonomy): domain Eukaryota; kingdom Viridiplantae; phylum Streptophyta; class Magnoliopsida; order Fagales; family Fagaceae; genus Quercus; species Quercus aquifolioides. Next base: position 43,608,229 of record CM032330.1, on the reverse strand, counting down.
TTACTTCTGCCTCATCATCTAGGCCACTTCCCCCATTCTCACTGCTATCACTTACATGAAAGTCCTCAGATGGGTGCTCAATAATAGGTTCTTTACTTACTCTCCTAGAATACACTTGGGAAGCATCTACCTCAATGGTATCATCTTCATTAACCTCCTCAATAATAGGTCCTTCACCTACTCTCCTAGAATACACCTGTTCAACATCTACCTCAATGGGCTCATCCTCATTATTATCAATATCATAATTAGCATACATATCATCACTATCATAAAAGCTGTAAAATTCACTCTCATCATGGTTATCATGGTCATCATGTTCACTACCATCACCATCATAATAACCTGTAAGGTCTTGCTCCATTGCCAATGGCTGCACATCCTCACCAATATCCTCACCTTCATCAACTAGTATAAGGTCATCTACTGGGTGCTCTACATACACATGAATCTCTTCATGACCCCTCACTAAATTTTTCATGAACATGGCATCATGATCATCAACAACCAAATGGAAATTTGCCCTTTCTTGGTTCATACCAGGCATTTTATACCACAACTTGCTAACAGAAGTGTTCCCAAAGTCCCTACATATACCCTCTATCTCAACCTTGGACCACCTATCAGAGTCACAATTATCAACTACATTTACTTTACCTCCCACATATTTTCGAGGATTCTCAGTAAAATAGCCACCATGATGCACAGACATGCTAAATAGCTCATCCATTCTGCATGTAACACACCACCAAACCCATTTAAATAATGCTGGTTACAGAACAAAACAACACTTATTTAACAAAATAGCACTCATTTAACAACATAGCACTTAATAAAATAATCAATTCTACATGCAACATACCACCAAACCCATTTAAATAATGCTAGTTATAAGCCAAAACAACACCTTTTTTTTATTTTATTATCAAAACAACACTTATTCACCAACTTTGGCACTTATTTAAATAACAACACAACACTTATTTCAATAGTTCTGTCATATTAAAACAGACTTATGCATAGTTATCAATAGTTTATTTAACAAAACAACACTCATACAATAATGTTAGGCTTATTTAATTCTCTTCAACAGGGGACCACATGGACCACATTGGAAACCACAAACTAACACATACAGACAGCGACCAACAAATAGTCAAAAGTCACAAAACAAAGTAAGGGTATAATACAAAACAATCAAGATTTAGTCAAACACTTGTATCAAACATTATGGCCCCTACTACCAGATCCAACCAACATGCATATTGTAAAGCTATAAATAAGGACATAGACAGAGAGAGATAATACCTTTTCATAAAGACAGAGGTTTCCTGGCTTTTCTTTTCTTTGCAATTACAAGAAAAATGGCTACGGGTTTTGCTTTAGGAATGGAGATGTGTTTGGCTTTAGGAACGGAGCTGGGTTTAGCTTTAGAAATAGAGATCAGTTTGATTATTTGGCTTCAAATGGCAGAGATGTGTTTGGGAATTTGGCTTCTAATGGGTATAATGATTTTTGGGTTTTGGGAAATGGTTGATGATGGTTTCAGTTCATCTAAAGTTGAGAGAGAGAGAGAGAGAGAGAGAGAGGTTGATGGTGTTCTCCTGTTAATGTTAATCTAGGGTTTCATATTCTGATTTGGGGGTTTTCTGCATCCATGCGCCATAGGTGGTTGAGTACTCTATCACGTGACAAGGAAAAGGGGTGGGAAACCCACGTGTCGAACCTGGTGATGACACGTAAGCTTTATTTAATATTTTTTAATTTCTCCTTCAGCCATGTATACATTTTCCGTCTGTTGGCTGACAACAAGGACCAAAATATTACGCGTTAATTGTTTTAGAGACTAAAAGTGGTAAAATGAAAATGTAGGGACCAAAAAAAAAAAGTCCAAAATGTAGGGACTAAAAGTGCATTTACACCTATTTTATACTACTTTTGTGAGACTGATGCGTGAGGGTTTTTTTTTTTTTTTGAATTTTTTTTTGAATTTTTGAATTTTTAGCTATATATTTGCTGAAATATTAAAATAGCTAGACTGATGCGAATGCTCTAATAAGACTCCATAAATAACTTTGACAAAATAAGAAAGAAAAATAAAAGACACATTGTTTACGTGGCTACCACATAAGCTTCCACTATGCTTCTATGTCAATCAAAGGTCACTTGACAATAAAATAACCCATAATCTCAACATGTCCAAGCAAAGATGGATTAAACACAATTTGATAAATTAATATTGATCAAACCAACATTATTTTTATGTAGAGAATAAAATTTCATTGTTTAGGCATAAACTTTTAACAAAAAGAGAGGAAGATTTAAGAATTTTATTGTATCTTGGGTAATGTGATGCATAGTGAAGGAGAAAGAGATCGAGAGAGAGATTGTTTGATGTGTGATTTTATGAGAGATTAGGTAGTTATTGTTAACAGTTTATTGTGTGGGAAATCGGAAACTAGTTTACAAAAATAGTTTAGGCAAGTTGGGTCGACTTTGAGGTGATCATTGAGGCCATAAGAAGTGAGGATGAGTCATTTGCTTTGTTTTGGCACCTTATTATAGACACCAAGTCTTTTGCAAAGTCCTTTAGTAGTTTTATTTATTTATTTATTTATTTATTTCATATTTGTAGACAAGATAACTCTGTAGCTCACAACCTTGCTAGACATACGAGATATGTTAGCAATTTCTTTGTGTGGAGATAGATGTTTCTTTACACCTAAATAATGTACCTTCGGTCGATTATGGCTGAGTTTTTTCAATGAAATATTTAGGTTTCTTCTCAAATATATATATATATATATATATATATATATATATATATATATATATTGATGATCATAGAAATCAGTAGGCTGAATGTCTCGGGTGTTGGTGATCAAAGAGCACCTGATAGTCCTGAAAAAGCAAACACAAAATCAGAGGCAACTGGGGAAGACCGGCCAAGAATCCTCTGATGGTAAAGTTAGTATTTCTGGGATTCCAATTTTTGTGGAAGTCTTTGAATGAATTACCTCTTCATAAGGGAATGCTATATACATGAAACGGTTACTTGTTTAATAACCGTTCCTATTGTCAAAGAGTTCAGAAGATTCGGAGGTAACTTCCATAACTGCCATGGAAGTTACCTTATTTGGACCTGTGTTCCATAACGGTTAGTGGAGGACTTGGCTCGTTATGATGCAACTCATCCCTTACGCCTGGTGGAAATCATGCTCGTCAAAAGCTCAATATGCTCAAGGCCCAATGGACTCGTCCGTCCTTTATTAAGGACGGACGAGGTCATTGGGGACGAGCATGCTTCACGCATCCCATCTTTCCATTCTTTTCTCACAGACGACCCATATGGACAAGATAAGACTTGTGCATTTTCATTACACCATCAGCTGCCCCTTTGTCCACAAGGGTCGTCTAAGGGGATGGGTTACCAGGCGTCATTTCCTTTGGACGCATGTGCTTGGTGTCAGAGTTGATCTGCCACGTGTCACCATTTTACTGGTGACTAGTCCCGTCGATTCGCTTTTTCGAGGTGAACGCCACGTGTCATCTCTTGATTGGTTGTGTCCTTTCGTGTGCCCAGGTCAGCTGCCTATAAATAGTGGAATTCCTCCACTATCCTTCACATTTCTGAGATTTTCCTCCTTTGACATTCGTCGTCTAGAGCCTTGTCTAGGGGTTTCTTCGCATCCATATCCTTCATCCGTCTTAGAGCCAGGTATTCCCTCCTTTCTCGTCTTTTAGGTTTCTCTTCAATTTTTTTTCAAAAATGTCGGAAACAGTTATTTCCTCGTCTAGTAATAGTACAGAGAAAGCCATAGACGAGTATAACGACAAGAGTAGTTCTAGTGGCACTAGTAATAGTAGTGGGGGGAATTCCACGGACGAGGAGTATGTTTTTGGTGTCCCTGGATTTCCTTTGGAAGTCATGCAAGAATAGCTTAGGCAAGCCTCGGGGTCCCAGGCAGGCACCTCGTCCAACATCCCACCGTTTAGTCCTTTGGACGAGGCTGAGATTACTGTTTATAGTTGTGCGGTAGATATCCCTTCCAAAACAGACGAGCAAAGACTTAACAATCTTAGGATGTGGTACCAGATCCCGAACGAGCTTTACCCCAGGTTGCCCGTCCTTGGAGAATGGTGTTGTAACCCTCATTTTGGGATAGGCATCTATGAGGCTTATCTTTTGGAGGGTCTAAGATTTCCTTTAAACGCTTTTACTAGAGAGTTATTAGTTAGGCTAGGTTTAGGAGTATGTCAATTCAACCCTAATGCATGGAGATTGATCATCTCTATGCAAATTTTGTGGAGGGAAGTATTCGGAGGGGACCGTCCTCTTACTATGGACGAGTTCCTTTATTGTTACAAACCCTCAGAAATACACCAGTCCCATGGCTTTTACCAATTCACAGCTAGGGGTACAGACTGTAGACTGATTAAGTCCCTGGCCTCGTCTGACAGAAAATGGAAGACGAAGTTTTTCTTCGTTTTCGGCTTCTGGGCTGGGAATCCTGTGGACGTTGGCCGGGACACGTTTGGTCGTTACATTGGGGACCTAGGGAACCTTCGTCCTAAGGGTAAGTCCCTCCCCTTTTTCTTTCCTTTTTGTTTTTTTTTTATTATTATTATTATTTTTTTTTTATTCACGTCTAACCTCTACTTGTTTCCTTGCAGCCATTGGACGACCTTCTTTGAGCAAGTTCCATCATGACCGCATCCACAGGGCTCGTCTACACGCTGATAGGGACTTCCATTCCTTGGTCACGCTTAGACGACTTGCCAAGTGGGGATTAGGCCCTAACCTGTCCGAAGAAGCACTTGCACACGAAATTACAGTAAGAAGAAGTAAGTTTTAAACTCCAAACATTCTTTACATTGTTTACTTTTTATTTTAGTTCTAAAAACTCTTTTTTTTTTTTTTTTTTTTTTTTTTAAGGAATGGCAACAATGAAAGGGAATAAGGGAAAAGAGGTGGTTGGTGAGGGGGATCGTCCTGAGGCCCAATCTCAGGCTCGTCCGTCGACTAGGGACAAAAGGAAATCCCTGCCAAAGGATATTGATTTGGGAAGCCTTCACAGTCGACGAGATAAAAGAGTTAAGCGTGGGTCGTCTCAAATAGCCAAGCCCAAGCTTCCTCAGTCCCAGCCTCCCGTCCTCATAGTCGATGTTGACTCGTCTATACCAGTCGAGACTACCCCGTCCAAGACTTCTACGCCAAGGACGACTGCGCCTGCTTCGTCCCAACCTCTTCCGAGGGTTCCCACAAACATTATTGAAAATGAAGACTTAGCTTGGAAATGCTTCGGGGAAGCTGTGAGGGACGAGGACATAAACGTTTGTTATAACATGTCCCTAAAGGATTTTGAACACTCTGGTGTTCATGATCTTTTTAAGGTATATACCTTTATTTTCGTCGTCTTTATTGCTTCTTAACTTTCCTCGTCTAATCAGCATTTTGGTGTTTCTTTTGTAGGCCATGTCAAAATTCATTGCAGCGTCCAGGCAAGCCACTGATTTGGACAAGACGAGGATCTTGCAGGAGACGACAATTCAAAACGAGAGGGACGAGAGTAAAAAATGGGCTGAGGTAGCTGCCAAGGCTAAGGAGGAAGCAACGGAGCATCAAAACTTGATCAAGGAGTTAAAAGCTGATATAGTGGAAAAGGATACTCGTCTTGATCATTTGCAGAAGAAGAACGACGAGTTGAGTGCTCTTCTCTCCAAGGCAAAAGAGGATGCAGTTGCTGAGTTCAAGGCGTCCAAAGACATTATGGACTTGTTAGATTGCAACTATGCAGCAGGCTTTGAGGATCTTAGGATGGACGCTGTTGAAAACTTCCTTGAAGTGGACTTCAGCTCCATTAAGCTTAACCTAAATGCTGCTACCAGTTCTCTTCTCCAAACCAGCTTCGAGGATGTTAATGTTGAGGACGACGCTTCAACTCTGCCTCCTCAGGACGACCCTAACGTGGATGCCCCCCCTGCTTAGAAAATATTTTAATCTTTGTATTCCTATCCTTTTCTTTTCTTTTTTTCTTTTTTTTTTATCTGGTCCACTGTTTGGGACCTTTTTTATGTAATTCAAGTACATTAAGCTCGTCCATGGTTTTAGGACGAGTTGTTAATAACAATTTAAGTTTTATTTCACAAGAGTGTTTGGACGTTGGTCTTCCGCCCTTAAACAACTGAATGAATGTTATTCTTTTCTATTATGATATGGAAGAGAGTTTCTATTTCCCTAACAGATTTTGAACTTTGGCTCGTCCATAGAAGGAATTTCTCCCTTTTTAACATGAATATATACTTTTTCCATTCCTTGAATTTTATCAAGTATGATTCGTCTACGTGAAATGGTAATTATTAGCCTTACTCGTCCTTAGACTTAGCTGATTTTCACGTTTTATAAAGACTAAGGCCTAACCTTTCACTCGTCCATAGGTTGGACTGTTTGGTTGGTGTCCTAATCAATAGTCTAAGCATTTGCTTATGCATTTCCTCGTCCATGGGTTGAACTAATGCAACAAGGGCTTTAACTCGTCCATTGTTTGGACGGTTTATGGCTTCACCAAGTCTAAGGCTTCAGCTCGTCCATGGTTTGGACGAGTATGCCTTTGTTTCACCTTGTAAGAATTTAGACAGTACATCCCTGCGTCCAGAGAATTTACTCGTCTTGGGCTCTTAGCCCTCTTATGGGTTAACTTCAACGAAAACAGTGGAAACCAAGAATTCAGGCACAACATTATGTACATAGTATAAATATTGTTCATAGACAAGGCATGCGCTTTAGTAGCTAATGCCTTTTAGGAAAATAAATACAAGCCAATCCATACTTCATTCATAACCCCAACATAATAACAACAAAGCAATACTAAAAATACGTAGATAAACAAGCTCCTTATATAGATAAACAAGTAGATAAACGGGCTCCAAGCTCGTCTAGAGTTACGCTCGTCCAGGCTGGCATTTTACTGGTAGTACCTCCTCAGGTGTTCAACATTCCAAGGATGTTCCAATTTCCTCCCGTCTAGGGCCTCCAAGTAGTAGGATCCTTGTCTTTTACAATTGACAACTCTGTAGGGGCCTTACCAATTAGGTCCCAGTTTCCCATGAGCTGGGTTCCTGGTTGCCAAAGAGACCCGTTTCAGGACAAGGTCTCTTATATTGAATCGCCTTGGCTTCACCATTGCATCATATTGCCTAGCCATGAGGTTTTTGTACCTTGCCGTCCTTTGTTCTGTGTCCGTCATTACCTCGTCAATCAGATCGAGGTTCAAGCGGAGTTGCTCCTCGTTATCTTTGTCCTGATACGCCGCCACCCTATGGTTGGCCATGTGCACTTCTGCAGGTATGACTGCCTCACTTCTATAGGCTAGCTTGAAAGGAGTTTCCCCTGTAGGGGTTCTCACCGTCGTCCTGTAAGCCCACAGAACACCTGGTAGCTCGTCTGGCCACATTCCCTTTGCCCCCTTAAGCCGAGTCTTGATGATCTTCAACAAGGATCAGTTTGTTACTTCTGCTTGACCGTTTGCTTGAGGGTGGGCGGGTGAGGAGTAATGATTCTGAATTTCGAAGTGCTCACAGAAGCTTCTGAAAAGTGTGTTATCAAATTGTCTTCCATTGTCTGATATCAGTACTCTGGGCACTCCAAACCTGCATATAATGTTCTTCCAAAGTTCTTGACATTTTGTTGTGTGATCGTTGTTAGGGGTTCTGCTTCCACCCACTTGGTGAAATAGTCTATACCTACCACCAAAAATTTCATCTGTCTAGTTCCAAGTGGAAAGGGACCCAAGATATCTAATCCCCATTGTGCAAAGGGCCATGGGGCCATCATTGGGGTGAGATACTCTGACGGCTGTCTAGGAACATTACTAAATTGTTGACATTGATCACAGACCTTGACATACACCTTAGCATCAATTTGGATAGTTGGCCAGTAGTATCCTGCACGGACGACCTTGTGGATAAGTGTTTTGGCTCCTGAATGGTTGTCACACGCTCCTTCATGTACCTCCCTCAATACATAATTTGCCTCGTCCGGAGCTAGACACCTGAGATAAGGCTGAGAAAAGCTTCTTTTGTATAACACCTCGTCTATAAGAGCATACCTGGCCGATCTTACTCTGAGCTTTCTTGCTTCGTCTTTCTCTTTAGGAAGTCGTCTGTCCTTCAGGTATGATATAATTGGAGTCATCCAATTTCCTCTACTCTCCACCTGTTGTACTTCTGGGATATCTATACTTGGTATATAATGAACCTTATCGAACTCGTCCATGGTTTCATTTGCTGAGGCTTCTTTTGCTAAAGCATTTGCTTCCACGTTCTCCTCCCTTGGAATTTAAACGAAGTTAGCTTCCTCAAATCTGTTCATAAGGCGCATTACCCTATGAAGGTACTTCTTCATTCATTCTTCCTTAGCCTCATATATCCCTTTAACTTGGCCCATAATCAATTGGGAATCTCCCAAGACAAGTATTGACTTTGCTTCCACAGACTTAGCCAACTCCAGCCCTTTGAGGAGGGCTTCATACTCGACTTCATTATTAGTTGTTTGGTACTACAAACAAACTTTGTGTTTTAGTTTATCTCCTTCTGGGGATTATAGAACCACACATATTCCTCCTGCATGCTGTGTAGACGAGCCTCAACATGGACGACCCACTTCTTACTGTTTTCCATCTCACCTGAGTCATTATAACTTGGGGTAAACTCTGTAATGAAATCTGCTAGGGCTTGAGCTTTTATAGCATGCCTGGGCTGATATCTGATGTCAAACTCACTGAGCTTGACAGCCCATTGGATTAGTCGTCCTGCAGCTTCCAACTTGTTCATTGCTTTCTTGAGCAGATGATCGGTCATGACATTGATGACATGAGCTTGGAAGTAATGTCTCAGCTTCCTGGAAGCCGTTATTAATGCAAAAGCCAACTTTTCTATTTGCGGATATCGTCCTTCCACTCCTCTCAGTGCTCTACTTATATAGTACACAGGCCTTTGCACTTTGTCTTCTTCCTTCACCAGTGCTGAACTTACGGCATGTGAGGTGACTGCCAAGTATAAATACAACTCCTCTCCCAACATGGATGGACTTAGTAAAGGGGTCGTGGTGAGGTATGTCTTCAAATCTTGGAAAGCTTTCTGACACTCGTTCGTCCATTCAAATGCCTTCTTAAGAACCTTAAAAAATGGCAAACATTTATTAGTAGCTTTAGAGACAAACCTGTTAAGGGCAGCAACTCGTTCGGTGAGGGACTGAACTTCTTTGATATTTCGCGGAGGCTCCATGTCCAGTATCGCCTGAATCTTATCCGGATTTGCTTCAATTCCCCTATGTGAAACCATAAACCCCAAGAATTTCCCTAATGACACTTCGAAAGCGCACTTGCTGGGGTTCAACTTCATGTTGTACTGCCTAAGCATGTCAAACATTTCCTGCAAGTCGTCCAGGTGCTTGGCCTCGTCCAGGCTTTTTACCAGCATGTTATCTACATAAACTTCCACGTTCCGCCTGATCTGTGGACGAAACATATGGTTAACTAACCTCTGGTATGTTGCCCCCGCATTCTTCAAGCCAAAAGGCATCACCTTATAACAAAACAAGCCTTGACTGGTGATAAAGGATGTCTTCTCTTGGTCTACCTCGTCCATCTTTATTTGATTGTATCCAGAGAAAGCATCCATAAAACTAAGCAGCCTGTGACCTGCAGTGGAATCTACCAATTGGTCAATATGTGGCAACGAATAACTATCCTTGGGGCAGGCCTTGTTTAGATCAGTGAAGTTCACACACATTCTCCCCTTGCCATTTGCCTTCTTGACCATTACTACATTGGCTAACCAATCTAGATAATAAACTTCTCAGATAAACTCTGTTGTGGTCAACTTCTGAACCTCTTCCTTGATAGCATTATCTCTCTCAGTGGCGAATACCCTTTTCTTCTGCCGTACAGGCTTGGAGGAAGGATATACATTCAAACAATGGGTAATGACGCTAGGGTCTATACCCGACATATCCTCATGACTCCAAGCAAACACATCAATGCTATTCTTCAAGAAACAGACGAGATCTTTCTTAGTCTTCTCTTCCAAATCTGCTCCAACCTTGGTACACCTTTCAGGGTTGCTTTCGTCCAGGGAAACATCTTCCAAGGCTTCAGTGGGCTCGGCTACAATTCTTCTTTCTTCAATATTCATCGTCTGAAATTGCTCGTCCATGGCCAACATGGCCAGGTAGCACTCCCTTGCTGCCAACTAATCTTCCTGCACTCGTCCTACCCCATGCTCCGTTGGAAATTTGACTGACATGTGGTAAGTAGACGTGATTGCTTTCCAATTATTCAAAGTTGGCCTTCCAATTATAGCATTATAGGAGGATGAACAATCTACTACTAGGAAATTTAAGTCCCTCGCTACCTACTGTGGATATACCCCCACCACTACAGGTAATGCGACAATGCCCACAGGCTGCACCTTCATTCCTCCGAAGCCTACCAAGGGTGAGTTCACTGGTCGAAGTTGATCTCGTCCGAGCTTCATTTGCTGGAAGGCAGGATAATACAAAATGTCTGCCAAGCTTCCATTGTCCACCAGCACCCTCCTAGTTGTATAGTCAGCGATGAGCAAAGTGATGACTATGGCATCATCATGAGGGTGATAAACTCTTTCAGCCTCCTCGTCCGTAAACGTGATAGCTTGTTCTTCGGTCGTCCTCGTCCTTGGCGATCTTCCCGAAAGTTGGACGTTCTGCACTACCTTCAAATATGTCTTCCTTGACGTGGAAAACTGACTTATTAAACTTCCCCCTATGATCACTCTTATTTCTCCCAGCGGGGGTCGTAAGGTCTCTTCCACCTTCCCTTTCAACTTCTCGTCCTTGTGGTCTCGTCCAAGGAAATTCCTCAACTTTCCTTGTCTAATGAGGTTCTCAATCTGTTGCTTTAGATCATAACACTCGTCTGTGTCGTGCCCATGATCTCTATGGAAGCGACAATACTTATTCCTGTTACGCTTGTTCGGATCTCCCTTCATTTTCTCCGGCCACTTCAAAGAAGGATCATCCTTAATTTGCATAAGAACTTGCTTAAGTGGCGTGTTTAATGGAGTGTATTGTTGACTCCGCGCTGAAGGGCCTGTCTTCTTATTGTCTCGGTCTTTCTTATCTTCCGTTCGCCATTTCTTTGGACAAGGACCTTGTTTAGAGTGGCGATTTGTTTCTACCCTGTCAGCTCTCTTCCTCTTTTTAGCTATGATTGCATCTTTTGCATTCATAAAGTTTTAGGCCGAATGGACGAGTTCAGCCATAGACTGAGGCTTTTTCTTATAAAGCTTGTGTTTGAATAAGTCAAAATTAACCCCATTATGGAAGGCCGCCAATAGTAACTTGTCATCTACCTCGTCCACGGTCAAGGCTTCCTTGTTGAAACGAGTGATGAAGGACCGCAGGCTTTCATTCTCTCCTTGCTCTATGGTTAACAAGCTGGACGAGGAACGCTTGTGTCTCTGTCCCCCAATGAAGTTATTAACAAACAACTTGCTTAACTCTTCGAAAGAACTTACCTAATTCGGGGGTATTTTGCTGAACCAGACTCGCGCTGGACCTTTAAGGGTAGTAGAGAAGGCTCTACACATAATTTCTTTCGGGACCCCTTGAAGGTGCATTGTGGTCGTAAAAGTAGCAATGTGATCAAACGGGTCGCGCGTTCCATCATACGAATCCAAGGAAGGCATCTTGAATTTTGGAGGCAAAGGGTGACCATTGATGGAAGCCGTGAAGGGGGAATCTGTTCGGTGAACCAGATCTTCCATGGGATTCGCTCTTCTCATGTTCTCCCTCATCTCATCCATAACCTTCCTCATCTGGTCCATCTCCCTTTCCAAGTGTGGCACCCTTCTTGATGTGGTACCCCTTGACTGGCTTTCAGGCTCTGCATTTCTTCCATCTCCCTGGCTCTGGCCTTGCTCTTCTCCATAAGCCTCATGTCGTTGCCTCCTGAGATTAATCTCCCTTGTCAATTCTTGGTTCTGGCGAGTTAATTCAGCCATAGCGGCTGCCATGGATTGTACATGTTGAACAGAGGATGGTTGCATGGTAGGCGTAGATTGACGATCGCGGTGGGGATTACTAGAGGCATCCCTACTCTCTTGATGGCCTGGACTAGTAGCCCTCGATCTTGTCTGAACCATTGTAGCCTTTTATCGGAGAAAGGAATTGTAGAACTCAAAAATGAAATCTAACAAAATCGCTTTCCCACAGACGGTGCCAACTGATGATCATAGAAATCAGTAGGCTGAATGTCTCGGGCGTTGGTGATCAAAGAGCACTTGATAGTCCTGAAAAAGCAAACACAAAATCAGAGGCGACCGGGGAAGACTGGCCAAGAATCCTCCGATGGTAAAGTTAGTATTTCTGGGATTCCAATTTTTGTGGAAGTCTCTAAATGAATTACCTCTTCGTAAGGGAATGCTTATATAGCGGACATAAAACAGTTACTTATTTAATAACCGTTCCTATTGTCGAGGAGTTCAGAAGATTCGAAGGTAACTTCCATAACTGCCATGGAAGTTACCTTATTTGGACCTGTGTTCCATAACGGTTAGTGGAGGACTTGGCTCGTTATGATGCAACTCGTCCCTTACACCTGGTGGAAATCATGCTCGTCAAAAGCTCAATATGCTCAAGGCCTAATGGACTGTCCGTCCTTTATTAAGGACGGACGAGGTCATTGGGGATGAGCATGCTTCACGCATCCCATCTTTCCATTCTTTTCTCACGGACGACCCATATGGACGAGATAAGACTTGTGCATTTTCATTACACCATCATATATATATATATATATATATATATAGTTTACAAAAACTAAAGTTTCAAACAGTTAATAGAAAAGAAATTGTGCTACATCTACAACATTTTCACAATAAATCATAGGTGGTAAGTTGTTATTAGTTCTAATTTGAAATTGATTGTCAATAATAATTCAACACCAAAGTCGTGAGAGAAAAAAATGCACAACCCACCTTTTTTCCGCCTCTTTTTATAGATTGATAGTTGAAGATGGAAAAGTTGAACTATGAATGTCTCTATTGGAAACACCAAAAAATTTAACCAATTGAATTACAAGGTTATTGGCTCTCTTCAATCCTTTTATTTTTATTTTTAATACTAAGTTTTAGTAATAACTTAATTTCTCCTACTTTTCATTGTTTTGTAGCCAAAATAATTGCCCACTCAATTCTTAATTTCTTATATGCAAAATGACATATGTGTCCATCTCGTTGATTTTGCATTTGGTCTTTGGTCTAGCACTAACATCAACTCTTGTAAAAAAAAAAAAGTTATTTTGACACATCAAAAAGCTACTATTTTCTATTTTAACACACATTTTTACAATATACCCTATATCACATATTCTATCTTTTACCACTTTATTTAAATATTATTTCTTTATTCTTTTTAGTTATTTTTTATCACTTTACCACACTAGTTTACAATACACTCTAAACGAAGAGTCTGTTTGGGATTCGCTTATTTTGCTGAAACTGAAAACTTTTTTCTTAAAAGTATTATAGATAAAGGTAAATTTTAGTTGAAATAGTACAGTAGGACCCATAAATAGTACCAAAAAGTGCAGTGAGACCCATAAATAGTACCAAAAATAAGCTGAATAGTAAAAGAAATTGGCAAAAAATAAGTTAGCCAAACATACACTAAATATTTTTTTTTTTTGGGTACCACTTTTAGTTGAGGAGAGAGAGAAAGTTGAATAAAAAACACTAAAAAAAATTAATGCAACATCTTACAATACAATTCTATCTTAGAATTGTACTATAGCAAATGCCAAATGCCAAATGAATTTGGCATTTGCCACATCTCTTGAGGTGTAGTATTTGGTGTTTGATGTGCCAAATTCTAAAAATTTAGCATTTGGCACACCTGATACCAATGTTCAGAGGTCATTTTTATGGATATGTTGAGACTAGGCTTACTCTTTTTAGAAGAATAATTTTAAATTGGGTAGAGGAAGACAATATCACAATAAGAGGAGAGAGGCATTTAAATGAATTTAACAATAAGAAAGGAATTTTTGTCATATAATTGATTATGTTTATCTGTATATATTAAGAGAATTCAGAAAGTTAGTTATTATTTTTTTTCCTGTCAAAAATACCCCTAAATTAATTAACTAACAACTTAAAAATGTGGTTAAAATAGTAAATTGGCAAAAGAAAGTTAGTTATTGTTTTTTTTACGGTAAAAAATACCCCTACCTAAAACTTAAAAATGGGGTTAAAATAGTAAATTGATAAAAATAATAAATTCCTACTTCTACGTTGAAATGTCTTCCTACTTCTAATAAACTCCTACTTTTACATTGATTTAAATTTCTACTTCTACTCACTACTCCCTACAAAATAGGATCATTCTTTTGTTAGTTTTAAAATTCCTCAAATCTACAAAACTAACCCCACGTATTCTTTTTTTTTTTTTTTTTTGTGATTGAAAAAAGTAAAAATCCCAAATTATAATAAATGCAAATTATTAATCTTTACCAAAAAATTAGAAGAGCATCTGAGCACGAGCGTGATAATACAAGCTTTCAGAATTTAGGAATACAAAATATAAATACCTATAATTTAGGATGAATTTTGCAATTAACCCACTTAAAAATTAAAAATATTACAATTCAACAAGATGGCAAAGTACTATATTCTCATGTCTAAAAGACAAATACTATATTCTCCACTATGAATTAAAATTACTTACCACTAAATAATGCTAAAGTATACCTTCTTTTTAATATAAAAATTATGAGACATGTGGTTTTGCTGAGTTGTAATGATTATTTTTTAGCTAAAATGTAAATTACACTATTTAAATCTTACTTAAATTCATTTCAATCCTCTAAATAACACAAGCAAAGGGAAAATTATGTAATGAATTCAATCAAATTTAAAAGATACAATTTTCATTTTGGTTTTATTATTAAAAAAAAAAAACACAATAAAATATCACCAGATTTTCACTAGATCCTTATTTATAATTGTGACAATTCCTGTTTTCCTATCACAACTAGTAGCAACTAGTAGAGTAAACGAGTAAGGACCACGTTTAGGATTGTGTGGCGCAGCGTCGCAAAAACTCAAACTCGTAATCGGACAAAGAAATAGTTTTCGAGAAGAAAGCGAAAGTGGGTCACCGCTGTTAACTCAGATCTATATTTATGAATATCCATTCTCCGTCGCAACAAATTGCCAACAAAGCTGTCCCACCCAACCTATTCTCTCTCTCTCTCTCTCTCTCTCTCTTTTAATATTCCCATAAATCCTAACCATCAGTAAATTAGAGGTATTATTCCTTTGGCCTCTCCCTATTTGTATTTTATGAGTGTGACTCCTTCATTCATAATTCATTGTCACCCAAATGAAACTAAAACAACAGAATTTAACACCACAAAGCCACAACACACACGTACATATTCCCCTCTCTTTCTTATTTCTTATAACAAACAAACAAACATACATACAGAGTAAAAATCGGTAAAAGCATTGTAACAAGAGAATTTTACGGGTTCTTATTTCGTGTTACCTTTAATTCATAAAACTTTCTTTTTCTTTTTCTTTTTGGCTGAAGAAACCTATTTAAACTAAACTAAAACCTCTTACAATATATCAAAATAAAACAAAAATACTACTTTAAATGGAATATTTTCGTTTTTTGTTTTGTTTTTGGGTATAATATTTTGGGTGAAGATCATATAAATAAACCCCGATAATTCCGGGTACTTGTTCTATATTTTTAACCAGTGACTCTCTTTTCTCTTTAGGTGTACGGATAATTCAAGAACCTTGACAAGGTTAGTCCTCTCTGTCTTTGTTTTTCTTTTTCTTCTTTAGTATATATTTTTTGTTTTCTTTGCTGTCTCTTCTTTGAATGCTCCTTTATTTCTTAACACTAAATTTCTTTATCCATCTTTTCTGGGCTTTGGTCTAACGTATGCTATTTTCTACATTCTTTCTTTTTTACTTTGATAATATTGAATTATGATCAAGTCTTGATATTTCAGAAAGTAATTTAGTTTATTTTTCTCATGGGTTTTGTTTGTGTGAGTGTTCATCTTCTAGAATTTTCAAGGAGATTCTTACTTGGAGAAGAAATGGATTTTTTTTTTTTTTTGGGTATGCTTTTGCTTTTGTTGTTATTTGGGCTTTGATCAAACAACTTAATAAGAGAGAACAGAATCCTCTCTTAAAAAAAAATGTCTTAAGCATTGTTAAGTCAACAATCTGATGGAAAATTATTTGAATGGTTTAAAAAATTACTTCCAGTAATAAACACCTTTGACAATTTTCTTTTGGTTTGCTTTAGAGGAACCAAACAAGAGTAAAAAGATAACAAAAAGAAGAGCAAAAGGGTAAAAGGACTTTAATTTGGTTAATGAATACTCCTGTAGATGCATTTTTTTTTTTTTTTGAGCTAAGGTACTAATGAAGGAAATATCTCTGTGATCCAGAATTTAAATATGTATATATATATATATATATATATCTTTTTCAACAACATGTGCATGTTGTTATTATTATGATCATTGATGAAACTTTGGCATTTATATGTTCATATTTTTTTGGCCATTAGTCCTTTATTATACTTTTCCTCCTTTTTTTAATCCTTGAACTGAGGAGGTCGTTTTGGAAGTTGGGATCCTGGGTTTGTAATTGATTATTTGTGGCTAGAAATTAATGGCAGACTTGGTACTTTTAAAATAAGGCTTGCTGTTATGATGAAAAGGATGAATCTATCTGCATAGACAGAACAGTGGTGAAAGAAGCACACAATTAAAATATAAAGTAGGAAAATGTAAAAGTACCTTTATATTTGGTGGGATTTTTTTTTTTTTTTTTTTTCATTTCATTATATGAACTGCCAGCATGTCACAAGAAAAGAATATTTATGGTGTATGTTAGCCCAAAAAAACATAAATTTTCATGTACTAAAACTCAAAGAGATATTTTTTTGTGCATTTCCTAGTCACATTTTTTTGTCCTTATCAGGCTGGCCAAATAATTCAGGTCATTGCTGAGGTCTGAGATCTGGATCATTTTTTCTCTTTTGGGTACCATCCCATTTGGATTGTTGACTACCTAAAAGAATCAAGAGAAACTCACATTTAATAAATGGTTGTGGTTGATGATCAAATGTTTTAGTATTTGTTTTGTAAGATACTTCTGTAAGAATTTTTTAACTTCTAAACTCTGAATATTTTATTGATATGCATATAATATATTAATTATTTCTTTAAAATCCGGGTTTGGAAGGAGATTTTGTGTTCTTGTCAAGATGCTTTTAAGCATTATTTTTTGGCACTATACCTTTACCTATTTAGCTTTTCGTAATTCCAAAGGTTTTGATCAGTGTATGCTTTTCTTGTGAAATGAGATAAACGTCTTCTTTCCAACCTTTTCAACTTTTTGTGGCTTAGTTGACTGTCACCTTGCTGTGTGCTTGAATTTGTTATTAATTCTCCTTTTGTCATACTGTCTGTAGGCCTTAGTAAAAATGGTAGATGTTGAATTGAGGGGAAGTGCCCACCGGATTAAGAAGTGTGCCTGTGATTTACTGTCAATTGGTGGCGATCTTGTGGATGATGATGACTCATGGGATTTGATGGGAAATGATCTACGCCTCAAATCTACATTCTTGTATTGTGATTTCAACAGGATGATTTCTAGTGCTCCAAGGGAGCAGAAGAAGCCTCTTACAGAACTTGCAAACAAATTATTTTGTTCCATTGAAGAGGTAATGATATTGTTCTTATCTATGTTGTGTTAACTTCATTCCACTCCTATATTACACCAAGGAAATGGTTGATAGATGAAAAAGGTTTGAGATTTTTTTTTAAAACCATTCGCTTGAAGTTAGTGTAGGAAAACTAGCACCAAAATACACATTATTTTGGATAACTAGATATCAGAAAAATGATCCTCTTTGGCCTAATTTAGGATCCACATTATTGCTTAAAATCATGAAAGATAAAATGAAGAATCATATATAGATATATTGCCTAACTCCTTTTGGTGGATTGATTCAAGCTTTTAAGCCATCTTTAGTGGGTGCATCAATTGTATAGTGGTACTATAGAAAAGTGCGTCAATATTTTGATAATTCAATCATTACAACAAGTGGGGAGGGAGGATTTGAACCCTAATTCTCCTCGTAAAGGAGACCAAGTAATACACTATCTACAGGCCTCTTTATAGAATTGTGCATAACTATTAATGATAAGGTTGTTTCATACACTACTTGTGTACTTCCCCTGAATAGGATCTTTTTTATTTTCCATTATAAAATTTTCTATGCTTTCCTATCTTTTAGTTGGTTGACACAATGTTTTACTCCTTTGCAGTTAGATCATGCAGTAAAAAGTCGAAGTGTTCCTTTGACCCAAGATCGATACAATGAGGCTGCAGTAATCTTACAGGAAGTGATGGCTCAGATGCCTTGAGAAATATGAGCTTCAAGCCTTATTGATGATTACATTGATCTCCTAATGTCGTAGACACTTATCAACTTGTACATATTTGCTTTGGCTGTATACACACCAACATCCTTAGACGTCTTTACTTTAGCTGTAAATGGTTTTTATTGACTGCAACCATCATATTTTCAAAATCAAAACGGGATTACTGACCTATTATGGTTCAATCATATAAGCTTGGTGTTTAGAGATTGATTTTAGAGTTAATTGGTATTCTTTTCCAAACGTCTCACTGGTAGTCATTTTTCTCAACAAAAAAAAGTGGTAATCATTTTTTAATTTCGATTTAATATATATAATACAATACACATATAAGAGAAGATCTCCCTAGTGCTCGCTAGGGGTGTTCACCAAACCGCACCAAAACCGCCCGCAAAATGGCATAACTGCACCGCACTGCAAGTAACTATGTACCACACCGCATAGTGCAGTGCAGTTTGTGGTTTTATAATAAGAAAACTGCACAAACAGCACCGCACTACACCCTTTCTATATATTAATATATTTATTTATTTTTAATATTATATATATTATTAATAGTTTAATAACCCTAATTTTCAACCCAAAAAAAAAAAAAAAAGTTTGATAACCTTAGCAAGTGTTGACTAAGAAAGCTTGCTCAAAATAAAGAAAAACTAGCTCAATAGTTTAAAACTTGGCCCAAAACAAAGGGAAAACTTAGTTTTGGGCTAGGTAGGAAAAACCTAAAATTTAAAATATATACCGACTTCAAACCATTCAAATCGCATCTTATACACTGCACCGCACATGTGACTGCAAAAATGAGGTGTAGTGCGGTTATAATTTTGGCTAAACTCTAAACCGTACCACACATGTGACCGCAAAAATAAGTTACGGTGCAGTTATAGTTTTAGCTAAACCACACTACAAAGTGCGGTGCTAAAAATAATCCAAAATTGCACCGCATCGCACCACGAACACCCCTAGTACTCATTGATGTCCCCTAGTGCCCCCTACACCAATTGTTTCTTCCTTAAATAGGCAAGCAAGGAGCTGTGAAGATAAATTGTAATGTGGTAGTGGGGATGGACTATTCTTTTATTGCCATTGTGGCTAGAGATTAGAGGGGGGTTTTGATTTTCTCCTTATTTAAACAGGTGGAAACCAACCTCTTTCTCCAAGCAAAGGTTGAGACCATAAATTTGGCGACTTGTTTAGCAGTGGAACGGGGTTGAGAGTGATGCCAAAGCTTGCATTGAAGTTCTCAAAGCCTCTACTAATGTCGTGCCGTGGAGAATCTCAATCATATTTGCCGATACTCTTTTTGGGGCATCCTGTGGCCAATAATTTGTTTTTAGGTGGAGTTCGAGAGAATCAAACAAAGCAGCCCATGTACTAGCTTCCTAGTGTCATAAGAAAAATTTGTCTAGTTGTTTTGTTCAGGGTTATGCTCCTAGCCCTTTTATGGATGTAATTAATTCGGAACAACTCTATGTTGTATTTGCTGATTAGTCTTTGCTTCTTTGTGTTTGTCAATAAAATTTTCTGTTCACCAAAAAAATTAGAGAAGATCTCAAAGCAAGATGTCCACACTAATTTTTTTTTTTTTTTTATAACTCTTCTAGGAGCTTAGTAATTTTTTGTCTAAAATGCAAATTGCACTTTCTAAGTTTGACTGAAATTCATTTTAATATTTTAATTTTACTTTCATTCAATTAAGTCCTCTAAGTTTCAAATTTATTTATTCAATTTAGACATTTTGTCCAACTCCGTTAAAAAAATTCATTAAATATGCAATTAACTAATGAAAGAAAATATTTTTTGGAAAAAGATTATCACATAAAAAATCTATAAAATATTTGTATTAATTTTATAGATTTTTTCATGTGAAAATAAAAAAATTTTAATGGCAATTTTTTTAACAAAATTGGATAGAAGACTTGAATTGAATAAATTTGAAACCTAAAGGATTCAATTGAATGAAAATAAAGTCTCTTGTCACTCCTCAAGTTTAGACTTCTATAATATTCTTGGAGGCTTTTGAGAAAATAATGTGTAATTTTAACAATTTGTAAGAATACTATTTGATTTGAAAAAATTGGAGAATGATAATATTGTCTTCAAAACAAGATTTTGACCCTCTCGCATCAAGCATATTTTAAAAAATTAATCCACTTAGAAATATTTTCTAATTTTAAAGTTGGGCCAATATAGCTTGACACAAATTGGTTTTTAGTATAGCGGAGATTAAACCCCAGATCTCTTATTCAACTATAAGAGACTTTACCAGTTGATCTAATTGAACCCACAACTACTACTGATTTTTTAATTCTTTAATATATATATATATATATATATATATTTATTGTATTGAAGATAGGACTATCAATTCTTTTGGGAGGGCAAATGAATGGAATAGATTAAAAGAAAAAAATTAATTTTTTTGGAGAATATTTCATCCATTGCCCAGTTTGAGAGATTGAAAGGAAGGAATGGAATGACTACGATGCAAAGCCCATTCCACTCCATTCCTTCCAAAAGTGGGAGAAATATTCATTTCTTAAATATTTAATTTTTTTAAATTGATATTTTATAACTTATAAAACCATATTAGAATAGCAGTTAGATATATATATATATATATATATATTTTTTTTTTTGGGGTTAAAAGGAGAATTCATTAAGAAACCAACTAAGCCAATCTAGGCAAAATAGCAGCAAAAAGTCGATAATAGTACAGACCGAACCATCTGAACTTTTAAAGTGCTAGAGAGTTCAACAATTGGGGGGTGGGAGGGAATTAAGAAAAATAAAATAAAAATCCAACAACCCCTCTTGGGGAGAATATCAACACATTTATTCGCTTCCCGATAGGCATGGCTCACTCTGACTTCTTGAAGCCTGGTGAGCAAGGACACGCAATCAGTCAAGAGAGGGGAATAAGCCCTATTAGTATCTGATGCATAATTGATTAGGTCAACAACAATTTTTGCATCAAGTTATACTTCTAGACAGCTAAAACCCAGCTGAAGAGGAAGCATCAGACCGTCATGAAGGACCCAGAACTAGAAAACTCCTTAATCTAATTACCGAAGGAGTCCCTCACTATACCCCCACCACCTTCTTTCCCTGGCATTACCCAAAGAAGCACCATCAGTATTCAACTTACTCCATCTAGTAATAGGCTTATTCCAGCAAACTGGGATTGAAACTTTCTCCTTTAGCATACAGGACTTTCCTTACATTGAAGAAGTACCCAAGAGCTATATTGGCACATAAAACACAAATGTTAGGATTCAAGGTAGTGTTCTAAGAAACGACCATGTTTATGTGCATCCACAAGGACCAAACCGTAAAGGTGAACTACATATTCCAAGGGGGTACTGCTTGGATGCACAAAGTGGCTTGACATACAGTTGGCCTTCAACCAAGTTAATAAATCCCATTCAAATGATTGAGCTTTATTGGCACATAAAACGTGAAGGTTAGGATTCAAGGTAGTACTCTGAAAAACAACCATGTTTTTGTGTGTCCATCTATGAAGCACGGGTGCGGGTGTTGGACTCGGCAATTTTTGAAAAAGTAGGATTATTAAAAATATTTTTATTTATATTTTCTATATATTTTTACTATTAAATTATTCTTAAAAAACACATTACTATGGCCTTGGTTCACAAAACAAAGAAAAAAGAAGGCAAGAAACACAAAACAAAAAAGAAGACACAAAAGAAGCAACAAATATTTAGAATAAAATTGAGGAAGGACAAATTTAGGATGTTTGGGCCTCATTCAAAGCCGATTTCAGCTGTTTCGGCAGGATTCAAGGCTGATTTTGGCCTTTTTCGGCAGTTTTGGTCAGTTTCGGCCGCCGATTGATACGATCCAATTCGGCCGATATGACTCGATTCTAGCCAAATCAGCCCGGTTCGGTGCGAATTGAAGCCGAGTCGGCGCGAATCGGAGCCAAGTCGGCGCGAATCCAAAAAAAAAAAAAACTCAGATGCGGCATCGACGCGCGAGCAGCGGTGTCGATACCTGCACCCCGCGTCAGGTTGCGTCGAACTCTGGTGCGGCACCCTCCCAGCCGCATCGGTGCTTCCTAGGTGTCCATAAGGACCAAACTGTGAAGGTGAACAACATGTTCCAAGGGGTACTGTTGGGATGCACAAAGTGGTTGGACATACAGTTGGCCTTCAGCCAAGTTAATAAATCAAATCCAAATGATTAAGGGAACCAGGAATGTCAATCTTGTTCTAGAACTCTAATGCAAAACTACAATCCCATAACATATAAATGATAGACTCATTGTGACTGTTACATAAAGGGGCAAGTAGCCAGGCAATCAATTCCCCTAGCGGCTATAATTTCTTTTACTAGAACACTATTATGATGACATAAACAAAGGAAACTGGATATCTTAGGGAGAGTATCTAATTTCCATATCCACTGTCCTTGAAAAAGAGATGTGGCAACAGACTCATTTATAGCCACAAGATTGGCCGAAGTAGTGTTAAAATTTCAATCTCTTAAGTGTTTACAAATGAGAATCCTTCATGTTCCCGTATAATTGGATTGGGATAGCTTTAATATTTCCTTTGATATCCTCAAGTAGCTCAAATGAAAGAGCTTCCCATCCCCTACCATTCTTAAAGAAAATATCAATAACAAATTGAGAGGCTTCTTCCAGGGTTAGAGGTCCTTCAATGAGCTCCCTTAAGGAATTTCCTTTTGCCCATTTATCTGACCAGACATTCAAATTAGAACCATTCCCACTCCCCACAAGCACCCTTAGCGAAGGTGGGGAATCCGAGCCTAAAGG
Source organism: Quercus aquifolioides (assembly GCA_019022515.1). NCBI lineage: Eukaryota > Viridiplantae > Streptophyta > Magnoliopsida > Fagales > Fagaceae > Quercus > Quercus aquifolioides. Next base: position 43,584,916 of record CM032330.1, on the reverse strand, counting down.
AAGACCAGGTAGGAGAGCAGGGAAAGTTATCTGGATCTTTAGAATTCATCCTAGACTGAGAACACTATTTTTTTGTAATAACCTTTGCTCATAATTTCTCCTGATGAAGTCTCCAGTTCAGTTTTTATGATAGGAAAATGTTTTTTGCTCTCCCTACTTGGATACCCAAGCCTCCCTCATCTTTGGGTTTCACAATTTTATTCCATCCAACATGATGCATTTTCCTCTTCTCTTCTTAGGAACCCTATAATAAATCTCTGCTTATTTTATCTAACTCATCACAAAGGTGCACATAAAAAGTTGCACCTTGCATAATATGTTGGGGATAACTGACAACACAGATTGCATAGAGTGGTCCTACTCGCAAAGGAGAGGAATTTGGACTTCCATCGAGAGAGTTTTATAGATAAATTTCTCATTAATAAAATTAAATTGCTTCCTGGTTTCCACTTTATGTCTAAGAGGTAACCCAAGATACTTTCCAATGGTTAAAGTAGCCTGAATACCTAGCTCCTCAACACACCTTAATTTTCATCTCAGCCTTTACATTAGGGGAAAGGTAGACGTGAGATTTATTAGAGCTTACTTTCTGCCCAGACTCCTGATAGAATATATCCATCACCTTTTTGCTGGCTTCATTGCTCTCTTCATTCGCCTTGAAAAAAGGATTAAATCATTCGCAAAGAATAGATGAGATACACCAACATTCAGACGAGACGCCTTCATAGGTGTCCAATTACTCTCAGCACATTCCTTATAAATTAAATACCCCAGGTACTCCATACAGGGGATGAATAAATATGGGGACAAAGAATCACCTTGTCTAAGTCCCCTCGAAATGGCAAAGGCCTCTAGTGTACCTCCATTAAAAAGAATAGAATCATTGGCTGAGGATACACAACTCATGATCACTTTAATAAGTTTATGAGAAATATGAAACGCCTTAATAAAGTTCTACTCAAGTCTATCATAACTCATAAGCTTTCTTGATGTCCACTTTAATAGCCATATACCCCACCTTCCCTTTGCTATTGTCCTGGGTATGAATCAACTCCTAAGCAATGAGAATGTCAACCAAAGCTTTCCTCCCTAGCACAAAGGCAGCCTAGACAGTCAAAATTAGGTTATTAACGCTACATTTGTTTTGAAGTAAAATATTTTCAAATGTAAAATATTTTGTGTAAATAATGTTGGGATTAGTGCTCTTAAATCCTATTGTATGATACTATGTATAATATTATTTATGACATTATGTATGACATGATATATGACTTAATATTGTGATTAATAAAGTTGTTTTATTATCATCTAAAATAATGGTAACATGAATATTCGGACATTATCATATAGTCCATGAGATGCATAGTATGTGATTTATGTGATTTAGTCACAGAAAATATAAATCACAAGTTCTTTGTAAATTCAGAATTTGGTTCGTAGTCGGTGATGAAATTGGGCATTTCATCTGCGAAGACTATAATATATCAACTAAGATGATTTGTCTTGATCATGGAAGTGGTGATTTCTAGTTGATATGTTGATATGTTTTAAGAGTTAAGACATATTGAATTGGACCGCTGTGAGATTTATTATTCTCTTAACAATTGTCAATTAATTAATAAATCTCATGACTTCTATTTGCATGAACTCTTAATCCTGAGAGAATAATGGATCTGATCATGAAGTGTAGGTTGCTTTGATATATCAACAGTGAGATCTAAAGTAACGGTCAAAACCTCAGTATGTTGGGCAGTCACATTTAGTGTTGATGGAACATATATTCTCAAGATGGAATTCATAGTCTCTTAACGGAGATATAAAATATTCCCTTGAGATAAGTTTAATGGGTTTGTTATTTAGAGAGTTAGGCCTAACCACTTTAGTAAGACTAAAGTATATATTTATGAAATTGGATTTCATAAATATATGGTGAATAATATTAAAGGATTAAATCGGGTACTCAAGGATTAAGATGTTATAATTTACAAAGTGGCAGTCTACATTCATGATTTTGTATTACTACGAATATTTTATGAAAGGGTTACATGTACAATAAAGTCTTAGGATATAATTTATTAATAAGGCCTAGAGTGCAACTATATTTATATAGTGGTATTAAATATAGTTAATGGTAACTTTGGACTTGTCAAGAGTTGACAGAAAAGCCCAAGGCCCATTGGAGATAGAGTCTTATTTGTTCCCTTTTGGTCCCACTCCAAGCCACACACTAAAGCCCAATTGGAAAGGCCCAAAAGGCTAGCCCAATTAGATAATCAATTATGTAGAGAGAAACATACAAAATTTGATGTACAATGAACGAAAGGAATGTATGTGAGGAAGAGACACACTTTTTGATTCTCTCTAGAACATACACACATAACTGATTGAGAGACCACACTTCTTGGGCATCAAGTGGAATTGGAGTGAAGATTAAAAGTATTCCTAAGTGCTTCTGATTTTTGGTTTTGAATTTCACCATACCAAGGTACACCCTCTTGATCTTATATTTCGAAACTTACATAGTACATGTTATCGATTGCCTATGAAGTAGATCCGTTTGATTCTTCCGTTGCGCATGTTATTTTCCATCAAATAATTTTACAAGTAAAACATTTTTAGTAAAAATATTTTCAGGTGTTTGGTATGACAAGTAAAAAATTTTAAGCAAACCACCAAAACTGATGGCTCAATACTAAAGTTATTGGTGCCGAAGGTCTGGTGACCAAACCATTGGAACTAACAGTCAGAGCAGTGGCTTTGATGACCGGATTGCCGATAATCACCGTCGGAGCAGTATCTCCAATGACCGGACTGCTAAAACCTTTATTCAAAACAATTTCTTTGGTTACCGAACCTTCAACACCGGTTGCGATGTGGTGCCTTTGGCAACCGGATCGCCACCACCAGTCGTCGGTGCGGTGTCTTTGACCATCAAACCACTAGTATTGATTGTTCCTGCCACTGGACTGCCAGCTCTAGTTGCTAGAGCGGAGTCTCCGAACACTAGACATCAAATTGTTGGCACTGATTGCAAAGCGAAGTCTTTAGACACTAGACTGACGGCATCGATCGTCTAGACTGCTGGCACCGATTGCTGGAGTGGTGACCTAGCGACTAGATGGGGGAGGGGAAGCCACTGTGTATTTTTGGAAAAAAATTTACCAAATTTTCAAAGGTACAATTTTTTTCTAAAGGATTTTACTGTCAACAGAAAATATTTTACAAGTTTGACTATATTTTACATGCAAACAAATACCTGAAAATGGGAAAACATTCTCCGAGAAATATTATACATCAAAACAAATGGAGCATAAGAAACCATCTAATACGAGCCACGATGATCTTAGACACTATTTTATACATTGTGTTATGAAAGCTAATAGGTCTGTGATTGCCATAGGATTCAGGGTTGGACATTTAGGGATAAGAGAGATAGTGTTGTCAAGGTAGTCTAGGATACACCCTGATTAGCCGAAAATAACATGGGATCGTCACTCCATGTCTATGACGATTTAGGCAAGCATTACACATTTATTGCGTGCATTGATGATAAAAAGTAACAGGCAAAGCAACGGTAACAAGATAGCTGTGTACTTCAAGAGCTCCCATTCATGACACAATAACCGTTGTCCATAAATGCCAGAATTCATTATCCATAAAGACAGGAAGACAACTATAAAAGAAGGGGACAACATAATCCAAAGGTACACACAAATACTGACCCAAAAACCATTCCAAGTCATTTTTGCTCTCTAACCCATTTCTCTTCCTTTCTGACTTAAGCATCAGAGTGTTTTTGGCAAACACCACACTGGTGTATCACACTTCTTTCTCAAGCTTTCTTGTAGGCTTAGACCGGAGACACGACCCATCACAGGATCGCCCATCCAGTGAGACGAGGTCCTCAACTTGGTGATTTTTTGCATCATCAGTTTGGTGTCGTCTATGGGGAACGTTGATCATTCAAAGCCATCTTCCCTAAGTGAAAAAAGAGAACCTTTTAGCACGAGATGGATGCTGAAAAAGCTGTACAGCAAATCCAAGCTTTGATAGCCACCTTGGAAGAAGTGACTTGCCAGAATGAAGAATTGAGGAGAGTCACTGAATCCCAGAATGAGGAACGACAGCGAATCCTGGAGAACCAGAATGAAGAAAAGCGTCGGAGGATCGAAGGAAACCATAATGAGGAAGGATCAGATAGCCAGGTGAATAGAAGGACGAGAATGCCAGAAGAAAACTCGTCCAAAATGGAGAACGAGCTTCGCTACATGAGGAGGGAGATGAACGAACTCAAGAACGCGGTAAAAGATAGAGCCGTGGAGAACTTAGATGGAATGATACGGAGGACGGATTCGCCATTCACCACAGAAGTGTTGAACTATCCACTCCCATCGAAGTTTCGTCTTCCCCAATTGGAATCCTTTGACGGCTCAAGAAATCCCTTGGATCACATTGAGTCGTTCAAGACTTTGATGCTCTTATAGATGACCCAGATGAAGTAATGTGCAGGGCCTTCCTAACAACATTGAAAGGCGCGGCCGGGGTGTTTTTTGGCAAACTGCCCTTCGGCACCATTGCGAACTTCGATCAGCTCAGCAAAGGTTTTGTTCGTCATTTCATTGGTGAACAATGACACAAGAAGTCAATTGGGCATCTTCTCAACATATACCAGGCAGAGGGAGAATTACTTAGACAATACGTGACACGCTTCAACAAATAGTTGCTGTAGGCGGACGAAGCGAAAGACTAAGTAATCTTGACGACCTTCCAAGCAAGATTGCTACCAAGAGATTTCTTCTTCTCAATCAACAAGAGTCTGCCAAAAACAGTAGCAAAATTACTTCACAAGGCCCAGAAATATATGAATGCAGAGGACACAGATATAGCCAAAGGAGTGACGACTAAAAGGAAAGAGACAAAGGAACCAGTCACAACCCTGATAGAAAGAAGGAAACATGGGGTACTGGGCATGCATTGGATAAAAACAAGAACTTCCCTGATCGAAGACCTAAGTTTACTAGTTTCACTTCTCTGGTGATGCCTATTAAGCAAGTATTGATACAGATAAAGGACGAACTAGCTCTGCAATGATCTAAACCCATTCATGCTTCAGCAGTAGTAAGAGACAAAAGCAAGTATTGCAGATTCCACCAAGACCACTGGCATCGCACTAACGAATGCAGACATCTGAAGGGCCAAGTAGAAACTTTAATCCGTCAGGGAAAATTGTAGAAGTTTGTATGAAGAACGGAGCCGTATAGAAGACAACAGAGGGACGAGAAGGAAAAGGAGCTAGAGATGGGGGGGCAATAAAGCCCCTATAGGAGAAATAAGGATGATCTCAGGAGGATTGGTAGCAAAAGGATCCTCCAAATCACTGAAGAATATACTAGAGAAGTGAACAGCATACATTCAAGGTTCCCACCTTAAAAAATGTCTAGATACAGCAAACCAGACATCATCTTTTCCAAGAAGTATGCTTGTGGCGTTAGACAGCCCCATGACGATCCACTAGTTATAATGCTCAGGATGGAAGAGTTCAACATGCATCGGGTATGGATAGACAATGGAAGCTAAGCAGACATCATCTATCTACCAACCTTCCAACAAATGAAGCTAAACAAGGAAATGTTACGACCGTTCATTTCCCCATCGGTAAGTTTCACTGGGGACAAGGTTATTCCTAAAGGCATTGCTAAGCTAACCATAATTACAGACACTTATCCAACACAAATCTCCTAGGAGATTGATTACCTCGTGGTGGATTGCCCATCGACATACAACGTCATCCTTGGACGACCAATGCTCAACAAGTTGAAAGTGGCAACGACGACCTATTATCTAAAGGTTAAATTCCCTACAGCCCATGGCATAGGGGAAATCAAGGGAAACCAAGTCCTTGCAAGAGAATGCTATCAAGCCACCCTAACATTAGGGGAAAACCACACATGAATGATAGACAAACCTAAACCAGTCCCCAAGCCAACAGAAGTGCCACAAGAGGTTGAAGTCATCCCTAGAGATCCGTCCAAAGTCTTGAAGATAGGATCAACATTTTCAGCCTCAGAAAAGATGAAGAAAACAAACTTCCTAAGAGAGAACCAGGATGTTTTTGCTTGGAAGCAAAAGGATATGCCAGGAATCGATAGAAGAGTTATCCAACATTGTCTCAATGTTATTGCAGACCAGTGCAGCAAAGACAAAGAATATTTGCTCCTGAACGCAATAAGGCGGTAGCAGAGGAGGTTGAGAAACTCCTAGAGGTAGGCTTCATAAGGAAAATGTTCTACCCCAAGTGGCTAGCCAACGTAGTGATGGTAAAGAAGAACAACAGTAAGTGGAGAATGTGTGTTGACTTCACAGATCTCAACAAGGCATGTCCGAAGGACAGCTTCCCCTTACCTAGGATCGACCAACTAATGGATTCAACTATTGGGCACAAGCTTTTAAGCTTCATGGACGCCTTCTCTCGCTACAATCAGATCATGATGGACAAGGAAGATCAAGAGAATACCTTATTCACCACTAGCCAAGGGTTATACTGCTACAAGGTGATGCCTTTCGGACTGAAGAACGCAAGGGCCACGCACCAAAGGTTGATGAACCGCATGTTCTCTCATCAGATAGGAAAAAATGTGGAAGTGTACGTAGATGATATGTTGGTAAAGAGCAATGACGAAGCGGACCACTTGGATGACCTGAAGGAAACCTTCAACAAACTACGTATACAAAATGGAACTAAACCCTTCAAAGTGTGTCTTTGCTGTCTCATCAGGGAAATTCTTGGGATTCATAGTATCTCAACGGGGCATAGAGGCTAATCTAGACAAGATAAAAGCAATAATGGAGGTAAAGTCCCCTAAAACAGTCAAGGAAGTATAGAGCTTAATAGGAAAAGTTGCGGCGTTAAACAGATTCATCTCTCGAGCGATAGACAAGTGCCTACCCTTCTTCAAGGTCTTGAAGAAGGCCTTTCAATGGACAGACGAATGTGAGGAAGCCTTAATGAAGTTAAAAGAGTACCTGACGCAGCTGCCATTGTTAAGCCCTTCAGTAACAAGAAAAAAGCTGCAACTCTATTTGGTAGTATCCAACACAACAGTAAGCTTAGCACTGATCAGAGAAGAGGAAGACGTGCAGAGGTCAGTCTACTACACCAGCCAAGCATTTCAGGGAGTTAAAGCAAATTACCCAAGGTTAGAAAAGATCACTTTCATCCTTGAAGTCTCGAATTTGTGCTAAAAACACACGAGCTTGTTTAGACCCCCAATTAAAAATTACGACTAGATTGCTTTTACTCTTACTTAATCAAAGTGTAGAACAAAAGTAAATGTGCACAATGAACCGATACTACTCTAGTGCATAAACATGAACAACAAACAATAAAAGTAAAGCACAAGAGTAAGGGAAGAGAGATGCAAACACAAGATAACACCAAAACGTGTTATCAAAGAGGAAACCGAAGAACTCGGTGAAAAACCTCTCCGTGACCCTCCAACTCAAAATCGATCCACTAGAGCTTCTTTTGACAAATCCCTAAAGCTTCCCAAGCTCCAAAACACACTCTACACTCTGAAAAGGTGTGGGTTGTGTTTGGGTACAAATCTCCTCTCAAGGTATGACATTGGGAGAGAGAAGGAAAAGAGGCTACAATGATTTCTCTTTAAGGATGAGTAGCTCTCTCTCTAAAAGATGGGTGTGTTGTGTTGTAAAAAACCTATCTAGGGTTTTTCTCTCTAAATAGTCTCTCTTACTTTTGTGGGTAATGAGGATATATATAGTATGGGTGAAGGGTAAGAAAATCACACTTAAAATCCTCCAAGCAGAGAGTTTCGCGAATTGGCCCTTCTCGCGAGAGACTCGCGAAACTGATAGCCTGGCATGACTCTTTAGCTTCCAACATATGCTTCTCACGTGCCCTTTTCGCGGGAACCTTTACTCGCGAGCCAATCGTGAAATTGCACTGATTCTTCATTTCATGTTCGATTCTTCACCAACTTAATACTAAACCCAATACAATAACATCCCATAAAATACAAAGAACAAATAAATGCAATTACAATACTTTTTGTCAGGGAACAAAGCCAACATAAAAACATATTTGTAAATCACAACTTTACAATCTCCCCCTTTGGCTATTCCGTGACAAAACACCCTATAACAGACTCTAGACTTAAACGTGAGTTTGGGAACAATGGAAAAACTCACTTACACCTAAATCTAAAACCTGTGATGAATTTGGAACATATATACCTGCAACTTGAAACACTTGCACAAAACGCATTAGGCCCTTAAGGTAGAGCAAGTAATAAAAGGACAAGTATAATGTAGCAAGTAAAGTGTGAGCAACTTGATCAAACACATGACAGTCATATGGAAATGACCACAATGATCATATAGAAAAGCAAATGATCATCCGAACATGCAACCAACAAAGCACAATAGCATAAGGATATATGCATGTCCAACACATAAACACGATGCGATGAGAGCAACAAAGCATAGATACTAAATGTAACTCAAAGAACCATAAAGTAACGAGAAAACAAGCATAAGGTAAAACAAAGATAACAAGGTTTTCTCATAAAAAGATGTCTTCTCCCCCTTGGTATATGCATCTCCCCTATGGCTTTCTCCTCCTACAACTGTGCACGAGATAGAATTCCTCCCCTTGAGAATGTGCATAAGAGTCATATATAAATGACGATACACTCCAGTATACTCTCCAATATACTCTCTCTCTTTTTGTCACGAATAGACAAACGAATCAAGAGGAAGGAGGGGAAGAAAAGAAAATATGAACAAGGATAAGATGCATGAGGGGTGCAAGATGAATGAGAAAATGAAGCTCAAACAAAAGATAAAACATTTTAAAAAAATGCTACAAAGCATAAAGTAAACATGACATGCTAAGGATGATGGAACAAGGTGTAGACCAAGGCATGACAAGGACACAAGAACATGTTATATGTGCTAAAAGGTTTAAAAAGACTTAACTAGCATGAGTGAATGCAAAACATGTCAAGTGTTAGAGTGTGTGCATCAAATATGCATCTAGTGTGCATGTGAGATGCATGACCAATGCATGAGCAAGGCACTTGTGGGAAAAAGTGTGTAAACCACACAACCAATGATCAAAACATGATAAACATGAATAATTATGGTGATCTCCAAAAATTGGTACTCATCGGACTCCAAAAGAGTGAAAAAATACCATAGAGACATTTTATCAAACACTTAGAGTGCACACACTACATATGTATGTTAAATAATGTATGAACATATGAAAATCTTGCCTAAATACATGTTATTTTTGCCATAAGGGGCCAACATCCAAAGAAAATCATCATTTAAAACAAAACCCAATAAAAAATATTGACAAAAATTAAGTTTTCCAAACCCTATTTGAGAAAATCCCAACTATGAACATAAAACCCCCAAAAACATAATCTAAGTATCAAAAACAATGAAAAGAGTTAAAGATTACTTTAGAGATGTTAATGGAATGAAAACCAGTTGAATTTAGTTGGGTTTTGATGTAGAATCATTAAAATAGGGGTTTGGAAGAAGATGGGAAAAAGTTAAAACAAATGTCCCACGAAATGCCCTTTAAAAAGCTGATCTAGAAATTTTCGCAGGTACTTCGCAGATAAGTCCTTCTCGCGAAACACTCGCGAAACTCTCTGTCCAAACTCTCGACTGGGCTTACTCGCGAAATGAGTTGCAAAAACAGCCAGAAAACATGTTTTTCACACAAAATCAACTTGAAAAACTTTGAAAAACATGGGTGATATAAATCACTTCCAAAAGCAAATAAAATGATCAAAAACTTTTTGGTTTGATCCACATATAGTTGAGCACACACACATCACTGTTCAACATGTACAATCACACAAATGAAATAGGCATTCATTGAACATTAGACTTGTGTGTTATGTGCGTGAATCAAGTATGAACTAGTCCATTGTCTAGTATGAAGTTTCAATGATCAATTCAATCAAGTCATACACAACTAGTACGAAGTCAAGTGACTTATCTCACTTGTAGAAATGAACATATATGACCCCTCACCAATGTGTTTACATTTGATTGAAAACTTTTCATTTGGCTTCCATTTTTCATACTTTTGATCAATACAACTCAAATTTTTGAGAAACGATGTCATGAACTTTTTGATATTTCTTTGATGAATAAGCCTTTGGCTTTGGCACCATACATTTTAATACGAAATTTACTCCACCTTTTCCTAGTCAAACTAGTTTTTGAAGCAAGTCTTTTTCAGCTCTTTTCTCTTTTTAAAGATAGACATTTGTAGAACTCTTTGAAAAAGAAAAAAAAAATGTGAGGAGATATATAGGCACAAGTCTATGCATGTATCAAGATCAAACAAGACTATTGACTAATCATTCATGACAAGCTTGAAGATCTATTTACAACAATTAAACGTAGATTTCTAGATGTCGTCCACACTTAAATAATGTGCATACATAATAAGCTAAGCTCGTAAATGCACTACGTAATTAGTACAGATGTACTAGGCCAAACTCACAGGTGATATGTGCTCAAACATATACGATCAAACTTTTTGAGTTTTTCACTTTTATGTGGTTTTGGATTTTTACACACACAAACCAAAGACATAAAAGTAAGATCAACAACAAAAACAATGCATAGAAAGAGATGCATGATGCACATATGCATGATAATGGAGCATCTAATGCATAATGGGTCCTACAAAGATCGAAAGAATTAGATCAAGGACCAAGAGAGAAAAAGCTCAACCATAGGAACCCTTCCTCATCCAAACGGAGCGAATGTTTGGAATGAGTGTCTCATGAGAAGTGAGACGAGGGTTAGAAGCATGAGAATCGGAGATGCACATAGATAATGAGGTAAGAACATCAAAAATTTTCTTCAACAACTTACCATTTTCCCCCAAATCCAGTTTTGCTTTCATAGCACAACTTCCAAAAAGCTCAAGTTTTCATTTTCTTTTAATTCTTTTAAGAGCTCGAAACTTAGAGCAATGAGGTCTAAGATGACTAAAAACACCACAATTGTGACAAACAATGTGTTTAGGTCCACTAGGCTTTTTAGGGAGTGATCTAGCAATATGGTTTTGTTCTCTCTTCAACATAGAACATTGAGGTCTAATATAACCGATCACACCACAATGGTGGCAAGCGGGAACAAACTTAGATCCACTCACATCCCTAGGATGAGACCCAAACGAAGGCTTAGGCTTAAGAGCCTTTCTCTCCACTTTTTGGTTTCTTTTGTATGGAGGAATGTACACCGATTTGTCTTTAGAGGTAGAACTCACAATAGGCACAAAATCGGGCAACACAACATGATTGCAACAAAGATTTTCTTCATTTTTAGCAATAGGTTCAGCAATCAAACACTTGGCATGCATCTTAAGAGATTCATTTTCACATTTAAGATCATCAACAAGTTTGTTAGACAAAACAAGTTTAGCATCCAAGTCTATATTCAAACATTCAAACTCCTTTAGTTTTTCAAGAGAATCTTCAGTAAGTTTCTTATACTTTTCAACCAATTTGTTGGATTCATTAAGCTTAGCAATCAAATCATCCTTTTCACAAATGAACTTGCTCAAATTCTCATGAAACTTATTAGCCTTTTTTCTTCAAGAGTTTGACATTTGGAATATCAATAACACCCATAGATTCGTGTAACATGTCATCAAAATTGGGAGAATAAACTCTCATAGAGGCATTTTCACAAACACATGGCATGTTACAATCAACAACATCCATAAAAGCATACAAAGCACTATCCATGGCAATATACACAAGGTGTCAAGGATCAAACTTAGGTAATCAAACCAATACAAGTGTAACCACTCTGATACCAATTGAAAGCTCGAAATTGTGCTAAAAACACATGAGCTTGTTTACACCCCCAATTAAAAATTACGGTTAGATTGCTTTTACTCTTACTTAACCAAAGAGCAGAACAAGAATAAATGTGCGTAATGAATTGATACTACTCTAGTGCATAAACATGAACAACAAACAATAAAAGTAAAGCACAAGAGTAAGGGAAGAGAGATGCAAACACAAAATAACACCAAAACGTGTTATCAAAGAGGAAACCGAAGAACTCGGAGGAAAACCTCTTCGCGACCCTCCAAGTCGAAATCGATCCACTAGAAAATAAAGTTGGAGTACAAGAATAACAAAAGACCCTCCAAGCCTAGTCTACCCCATGTATTTGAGCCCTCCAAGCTCCTGCTACCAACGGACTTCTCAGAGTCATGTCTTCTCTAGCTTTCCGGATCCCACAATATGCCTGATTGTGTCCACCAAACCTCACCGGCTTCTTTTGGCAAATCCCCAAAGTTTCCTAAGCTCCAAAACACTCTCTACACTCTGAAAAGGTGTGGGTTGTGTTTGGGTACAAATCTCCTCTCAAGATATTACATTGGGAAAGGGAAGGAAAATAGGCTACAATGATTTCTCTCTAAGGATGAGTAGCTCTCTCTCTAAAAGATTGGTGTGTTGTGTTGTAGAAAACTTATCTAGGGTTTTTCTCTCTAAATAGCCTCTCTTACTTTTGTGGGTAATGAGGATATATATAGTACGTGTGAAGGGTAAGAAAATCACACTTAAAATCTTCCAGGCAAAGAGTTTCGCGGGTACCTCGCAGGTTGGCCCTTCTCACGAGAGACTCATGAAACTGACAACCTTGCATGACTCTTCAGCTTCTAGCATGTGCTTCTCACGTGCCCTTTTCACGAGAACCTTTACTTGCGAGCCAGTCATGAAATTGCACTGATTCTTCATTTCATGCTCGATTCTTCACCAACTTAATACTAAACCCAATACAATAACATCCCACAAAATACAAAGAACAAATAAATGCAATTACAACACTTTTTTTCATGGAATAAAGCCAACATAAAACATAGTTGTAAATCACAACTTTACAATCTCTCCCTTTGGCTATTTCGTGACAAAACACCCTATAACAGACTCTAGACTTAAACGTGAGTTTGGGAACAATGACAAAACTCACTCACACCTAATTCTAAAACCTGTGATGAATTTGGAACATATATACCTTGTTAGGACATAGGAACATATGTCAATGTAGAATTGGCTAATCCTTTGACAAAACGCACTTTACTTGTAATTGGGTAGATCTAGGATGTGTTTAATACTTCAAGAAACAAGGTTTCAAGTCCAAGTGTTAAAGCCATGCAAATCTATCCAAGAATCAAGTGAAGAAGTGTTGAATTTTAAAACTCGACAGCTAGCTATACAGATAGCATCTATCGAGGTTTAAAAGACAGCTTTCGCCTTATGCTCAACAGTTGCTCAATAGATACCCTATCTATCAAGAGTTAAGAAAAACAGTTTTTCAAATCTGATTTCACCCAATCCGTGTATACATGTTTAGGCTTTCTTTTCTCACAACCCTAAAGATATATAATGATTATTTTAAGGGCCGTCACAGCTGATGCAAGTGAGTGCAACTTGATGCAAAGGTTTTTCACAAGCATATGGTGACCGGAGACAATTTTCCCTAGTTCATCTTTCTCTTTAAAAAGCTGTTGCGTTTGTACACCGTAGGGTTTTGTAACCAAGGAGCTTCATGATCTTCATCGTGTTGATGAACTGAAGAACTTTGCAGCCAACATCCTTCTCAAGTTGGTGGTTAGTCACGTACTTAGATCCGTGCATCGATTGGTTAGTCACGTACTGGGAGCCGTGCATTAAAAGGAGAGATTGTCGCTATAGAACAAGTCTAATTAGGTATTGGGGTAAGGGTTCAACTGTAGGCTGGTATAAGGTACTGGGATTTCTTTACTTGTAACCCTTGTTATGATAATAGTGGATTCTCGGGAGTGATGACCTTAAAATCACCCAGTGGGGTTTTGCCTTGAAGGTTTTCCCCATTCGTAAACAAATCACCGTGTCAACTTTATTTTCTGCTGCATATTAACTTAATTGGTGATTTGTTTGTGCTACCATGCATATTGCATGTTAATCAGATTAATTCATTAATTTGGCTAATTAATTGGTTAATTCATTACAAGGGGTCAATACATTCTTGGCCTATCAAGTGATATCAGAGCAGGCACACTCTGATTAGGGTTAATCATTGCTGTGTGATCCATTGACCCCTGTTGTCATGGCTGCAATCGGCAAGAAAAGATCTTTGTTTTCAAATACATCTTGTTTTTCTAATCTCTACTTGATTGAGTGTTTCAGAAAATGCAAGTCTAAAAGTTATTTGAAATCCATCATGATGATCATTGGAAAAGATCTTAAAAAGAAACTAGACTGTCTCAAAATGAAAATGTGCAGAGGAGTTCATCTAAGAAGAGTAAAAGTTAAAAGCTTTGTTCATAAATGGCAGATGAGAGAAAACACAATTCCTATAGATTTATCATCTAAGCATGGGGTGTGCTTTATGATGAAGTTTGCATTTAAGGTTATGGACATGTGTTTATGGTACCTTGACAGCAGCTGCTCAAGACACATGACTGGAGACCGATCTCTTTTTAAGGTGTTCGAGTCTAAAAAAGGTGGTAATGTCACTTTCGGTGATGAGAGCAAATCAGTAATTAAAGGAAAGGGAATCATCTCTCTACCTAGACTGTCAGACATTGCAAATGTTCTATATGTAGAAGGTTTGAGAGTGAACCTGTTGAGTATAAGTCAAATATGTGATCAAGACGTTATGGTGCTATTCTCAAAAGGGAAACGCTTTGTCTTGGATGAGTCTAGAAAGAAACTCATATGTGGTGTTCGCACTCTAGACAATTGTTATGGTTTGGTCCCTGATGTTAATATTGTGTGCAATAGCAGTCATTTGCCAAATGAAGATCTATGGCACCAAAGGATGGGACATGCTAGTTACAAACATCTTTCAATTGTATCTAAGCATGAATCAATCTTGGGGATACCAAAGCTCAGTAGAGTGAACAATGTGGTGTGTGGATCGTGTCAGCTTGGAAAACAGACGAAAGCCAAACATCCTGGCACTCAGACATCCGCTACATCTAGACCATTGGAGCTACTACATCTTGATCTCATGGGTCCATCTAGAACCGAGTCTCTTGGTGGAAAGAGATACATCATGGTTGTGGTAGATGACTTCACTAGGTACACTTGGGTCATTCTTCTAAGATCCAAGTCAGATGCTCCTAAGCACATTGAAGCCTTGTGCACAAGATTACAAAATGAGAAGAGCTTAAAGATTGATCAAATTCTAAGTGATCATGGTAAAGAATTCGAGAACTCGTACATGGATTACTTTTCCTCTAGATCAAGTATATCTCAAGAATTCTCAGCTCCTATTACTCCTTAGTAGAATGGTGTAGTAGAAAGAAAGAACAAGGTTATTCAAGAGATGGCTAGAGTCATGTTGCACAATAAGGATGTGGCTAGAAACTTGTGGGGAGAAGTCGTCAACACTATATGTCATTTGGTTAACAGGGTGTACTTCAGACCCGGTACCAAGAAGACTCCCTATGAGTTATGGAAGGGAAGGAAACCAAATGTTAAGCATTTCAAAATCTTTGGAAGTACTTGTTTCATTCTCAAGGATAGAGAGAATGTGGGAAAATTTGACTCCCAAAGCGATGAAGGTATATTTTTAAGATACTCCTCTACGAGCAAGGCTTATCGGGTATACAACAAAAGAACCAAGAAAATGATGGAAACTATTAATGTTGTTATTGATGAAGCTTCAGAGTCTGGTTCAGAGAAAATTAGTGAGGAGATCCCCAAATAAATTCTTCCTCCCGAGCCCAAGGATGTTCAAGAACTTTTTAATCAAAAGCCCGTATCTCCAAGTACTCCCGCCACTCCTAGTGCTGTAGAAGGTTCAGCAGACATGCCTACCTGACCTAATTCTGAATCCTATGAAGAGAAAGGACCTTCTTCCAAGATTAAGTTGAATCATCCTCCTGAAGTTATTGTGGGAAACATGAATGAACTTACACTAAGGAAGTAATTGATAAATGTGTTGCTAACTTTGTGTCGTATTCTTGTTATTTGTCACAGGTTGAACCGACCAAGGTTAAGGAAGCTCTTCAGGATGAAAGCGGGCTTGAAGCTATGCATGATGAACTACTTCAATTTCAAAGAAATAATGTCTGGACTCTAGTACCTAGACTGGAGGGTGAGCACATCATCGGCACAAAGTGGATATTCCACAATAAGACTAATGAGGAGGGTAATGTGATCCACAACAAGGCTCGTCTTATGGCTCAAGGATACTCTCAAATGGAAGGAGTGGACTATGATGAGACATTTGCTCCAGTAGCCTGTATGGAGTCCATCAGGATTCTCTTAGCCCTAGCGTGCCATTTGAAGTTCAAGCTTTACTAGATGGATGTCAAGACCGCTTTCTTGAATGGGTTCCTTAAAGAAGATTTCTATGTGGCTCAACCAAAAGGATTCATTGATCCACACTTTTCAGATCATGTGTTGTACCTCAAGAAGGCACTCTATGGTTTAAAGCAATCCCCCAGAGCTTGGTATGATCGGCTCACACAATACTTGGTGTCACATGGGTTCACAAGAGGAAAAGCTGATCAAACTCTATTCATAAAAAGGGAAGACAGCGAGTTGATAGTTGCTCAAGTCTATGTTGATGATATCATCTTCAAGTCGACCAAGGATGAACTTGCACATAGCTTCTCCAAGCTTATGCAAGCCGAGTTCGAGATGAGCATGATTGGAGAGTTGAATCACTTCCTTGGGTTGTAGATCCGCTAGCAAGAGTCAGGTATATTCCTATCTCAATCTAAATATTCTAGAAATCTTGTGAAAAAGTTCGGTTTGGAATTTGCTAGTTCTATTAGAAGCCCTATAAACCCAAATGTTAAACTCACTACTGACTTGTTGGGGAAAAATGTTGATTCATCCCTATATAGAAGCATGATAGGTAGTCTTCTTTACCTTACTGCTAGTAGACCTAACATCAGTTACAATGTGGGAGTGTGTGCTAGATATTAGGCTAATCCCAAAGAGTCTCGTATGATTGCTTTGAAAAGAAACATAAAATATGTCAAAACCATTGCGGACTTTGGTGTGTGGTATAGCAAAGACACAAATGATGTCTTAGCTGGGTATTCTAACGCAGACTGGGCTGGGAATGCTGATGATAGAAAGAGTACTTCAGGGGATTGTTTTTATGTGGGTAGTAATCTTGTCTCCTGGATGAGCAAAAAGCAAAATTCCATCTCATTATCCACTGCAGAGGCTAAATACATCATTGTCGATAACTGGTGCACCCAACTTCTATGGATGCAAAAAATCTTCCTTGATTATGGTATTCGTTAAGAGCATCTTACCATCTATTGTGACAATATCAGTGCCATCAACATCTCTAAGAATCCGGTTCAACATTCTCAAACTAAACACATAGAGATTCGACATCACTTCATTCGGGAGCTTGTCGAAGATGGTACTCTCACTCTTGAGTTCATTCACATTGATGATCAAAAGGCTGATTTGTTCACCAAATCTCTTGATAGTAAACGGTTTGAATTCCTTCGCCAAAACATTAGTGTTATCTCCATGGATTGATCTCCTCTTCTCCTCCTCCTTCCTCATGCCTTTGCATCTAGTTTTGTGCTTTGCTTTTCTTAACATGTTTTTGTTTGTTTATTTTCAGTTTTGCTCTATTTTGTTTTTCAAAAAACAAATTTGAAAAATCAGAAAAATACAAAAGCGGTGTGTGTTTTGTGTACATTGGTACTTGTGTACCTTAGACAGCCATTGAAACAAAGTTTTCTAAACTTTGTGTCATTTGTAGCTTAGATGAGCATCTTTATGCACAACTAAGCAATTAAATTTTATGGCTCATATTTGTGATGAGTAAGATTAAGTAATCTCTTGTGCTTAACACTCATATCACTCTTTTTGATGAGAAGGACTAGAAAATCCTAAGCGAGAGGCATAAATAACTATCTCACCATTGTTGCCTGCCAATCATGAAATGACATCTGTATGCTTCGGCATAGCAAAAGTGCAATGTCAAAAGCTTAACATAATTAGGTATTTCATTTCTCTCTCTTATATGCCCATGCATGATATGCTTTACAAAAGAAAATATGCAAAGAAAATTAAAAGCAAAAAGAATCAAAATGCTTTATATATGATTGCAAGCGTGTCTTCTAGGAGATGTGGGAGTTGTAGGATGTACCTCGAAAGTGATAGTCCCTATCAAGCAGTTATGATTGAGTGTGAGTAAAGTGATTTTCTCATGTCTCAAATCGTCATAACATGTAGACACTTATGCAATCTTGCAATGTTTTTCACACACAACACACAATATTCTTTGCTACTCTTGATACATGTGTAGGTATAATGTGATTTGGCCATCACAAGGAATACATGTGTTAATGTATACTCACTAAACTGTCTTGACTTGTTTTTGAAATATAAAATTGGTTAGACTTGTTTAGTGTGTGTGTGTGTGTGTGTGTGTGTGTGTGTTTTGGATCTAAATGCTTGACATTTTTCTAGTTGAGAGATGATTTTGAGAGTTCAAAATGTTGTTTGGATCTTTGGTTGAGTAGCATGTTTGATTGCATTCATGTCTGTGTTTTTCTCTTCTTTGAAAAATTGTTTTTGAGCAATCTCAATAGCTTCTCGACAGCTAGGCTATCTATCGAGCCTCTTGAGCTTCTTTTCTCGATAGCTGTTATTGCAAATTTGATCCATCGAGGTTTTTGAGAATCAAGCTCGATAGCTGCTCGACAGCTTCTCGATAGCTGCTCGATCCATCGAGGTCACTTTGCTATGGACACCTCTCGATAGCTACTCGATAGCTCCATCTAGCTTTTTTTTTAATTCTCGACACCTCTCGATACCTGTCGATCCATCAAGCTGCATATTTGTCTATATATAGCGTCAGCGCGATTTTCTCTCATTTCTCCCCAATCTCTCTCGACAAAACTTATCTCCTCACCTTCCTAAACTCATCTCTCTCTCTCTTTCATAAACGCTGCTATCGTTAGATGGAGCGAGGCCCAGCTTCGACCAAAGCGGCCACAGACCAAGACGGCGACTCCTTCGGCTTCTTCCACTCCATCCACCTTTGCTCCTTCTTCTTCTACAGGTGGAGTGACTCTTAAGGCTATCATGGCACAGCTTGTGCGCATGGATGCTCGCCTTGACACTCTCAGTGATAAGTTATGTCAGGTGAACACCCGTGTTGGTTGTATCGCACTACAACAAGCTGTCATGGGTGGTTTCACTGCCTCCTCTTCTCCATCTCCATCGGCTTCAGAGGATAAGGGTGATGATGGCTCCAGTAGTGATGATGCTAATGAGGATGATGATGCTAGCTCTTCCGGTGACGACGAGATGACTGCTTGAGTTACTTACCCTTTGTCATTCGTGACAAAAAGGGGGAATAGTTTTAGGATGATAGTAGTCATGTATTTAGGGGGGGAGTTAGCATAAGACATTTTTGTGATAGGGGGAGTGTTTATATTTTGAGGGATGTACTGAGGTTATTATGTATTTTCTTTTCTCTTTTACTTTTACCTCATGTACACCGGTCTTGTGACCATTTGACATACATTGTACTTATCTTTTGATATATATATATATATATATATATATATATATATATATATGCTGATGTATGTTTATTCACCTATCTTTTCATGTATTGTTTCTTTTCTCTCTTTATGCACATGCTTCTTATAATTGTATGCAATCTTTTATTTCCGTTTCACACTAAGATGTCGTGATGAGTTTTGTTTAAAGTGTTTCAGAAATACTAGTTGTCAGAGTCTTTCTTGCCATGAACTCTCTTCTTGTAAAGTTTTTCAAGAGTTTGTGTTAGGATAGATTTTATTGTATTTAACAAGTGAATATGAGTTGAGTGATTTATGACTTCTCTCATATGTTCATTTGTTTGTTGTGGTTTCGTCACGGATTGCGAAATGGAGAGATTGTTAGAACATATGTGAATCATGTTAGGAACATATGTCAATATAGAATTGGCTAATCCTTTAACAAAATGCACTTTACTTGTAATTGGGTAGATCTAGGATGTGTTTAATACTTCAAGGAACAAGGTTTCAAATCCAAGTGTTAAAGCCATGAAAATCTGTCGAGCTTTAAAGAACAACACTTCTTCACTTGACTCTTGGACAGATTTGCATGGCTTCAATACTTGGACTTGAACTCTTATTCCTTGAAGTATTAAACACATCCTAGATCTACTTAATTACAAGTAAAGTGCGTTTTTTCAAAGGATTAGCCAATTCTAAATGACATATGTTCTTAACATGATCCACATATGTCCTAACAATCTCCCCCTTCGGCAATCTGTGACAAAACCATAACAAACAAATGAAATATGAGGGAAATCATAAATCACTCAACTCATACTCGCTTGTTGAATACAATAAAATCTATACTAACACAAACTCTTGAAAAACTTTGCAAGAAGAGAGTTCATGGCATGGAAGATTTTGACAACCTGTATTTCTGAAACACTTTAAACAAAACTCATCAAGCATCTTAGTGTGAAACAGAATTAAAAGATTGCGTACATAAATAAGAAGCATGTGTATAAAGATAGAAAGGAAACAACACATGGAGAGATAGGTGAAAATGTAATAACAACCTCATTAAATATATATATATATATATATATATATATATATCAATAATTACTACAAGGTTTGCTATCACTAAGTGGTCACAAGACCAATGTGCAAGAACAAAGTATCTAAAAGATAAAGAAAAGAAAAGATACAAAAGTCCTCACTACATCCCTAAAAAAAAACATTCCCCCTAACAAAAAGTCCTATGCTAACTCTCCCTCTAAGTACATGACTACTCTTATACCCAAAAGTACTCCCCCTTTTTGTCACGAATGACAAAGGGCAAGTCATTGAGAAGCAGTCATCTCCTCGTCACCGGAAGAGTTAGCACCATCATTCTTATCAGCGTCATCATCACTGGAGCCATCATCACCACCCTCATCCTCTAAAGCCTATGGAGATGGAGATGGAGACGTGGTGAAACCACCCATGACAACCTGTCGTCATGCGATACGACCAATACGGGTGTTCACCTGACACAACTCATCACTGAGAGTGTCAAGGCAAGAATCCATGCACTCAAGCTGTGCCATGATGGCCTCAAGAGTCACACCATCCGCGGAAGAAGAAGGAGTGGAGGTGGATGGAGCGAAAGAGGCTGGAAGAGTCGTTGTCTCGATCCATGGCCGCTTTCGTCGAAGATAGGCCTCACTCCGTCTAACGGACGCACCGCTAATGGCACCCATGATGGTGAAGTGAGCAGACTCTGGATAGGACACAGAGGCATGGCGAATGATCCTTATGATAGCAAAAGGAAAAATAAGCTTATCACGGGTCACCGTGTCCCTATAGATGTCTATAAGGGAGAGTATGAAATGAGAGGCAAAGTCAATGGTAAGGTCCTCAATGAGGGATAGCAAAAGGCGAGCACGAGACTTAGTAATAGAATTATAATGAGACAAGGGATGTAAGACAAATGTCATCACCATATTCAGGAACCTCGAACCTTTTGCAAAGCCCGAGCAAAGGGTGTTTTGACGATTACCCTCAAGATGAAGGTCTCACAAAAGAGAGACATGAGTTCATCGTTGGACACAGTCCGGAGATGAGGACAGCCGGGGTAATCAGGATGTGATACCTTCGGGGCGTGTAACACATCAGAAATAAGCTCTGGAGTGACTACAATACGTATACCTCGAACAGAAGCGAGAAAACGAGGTATGGAGTAATCAAAATTGTGCATATTGGAGTAAAACTCCTGTATGATCACAGCGGGACAACTGACCAAGATCTCACAAAGGGATTCCCATCCCCTACTGTTAATGACAGTGGGTAGATTAGTATCGGAGAAATCCGAAAGGATAACCTAGCGTTCTGAATGAATGCCACGTTTAGAAAAGTTCTCCGAAAAGTCCTGACAAGCTTTATCATCATGGAACCTGACATGAGAGGGTGTAGGATCAGAAGAAGAAGATGCTCCAGAACGAAGAGATTTCCAGGACGGAGTGGATTTGCGCTTGGGTGCAATGCACAAACTATCCAAAAGAAAGAGAAAGAAGGGGACCAGAAGAAAAGCACCAATCAATAATAACACCATAAAGAAAGAAAAGATTGGTACGTATGCATGAAAAATGCATGAACATGTGACATGCAACAGTAAAAACATCATGGGCTCAGCCCAATCCAAACCTACCAGCACACAAGGTTCCAACAAAGAAATCACACATCTATAATGCATGAAACATTGTGAAAATGCAAATGTGATGCAATGCATGATCATATTGGATCATTTAAACATAACCCAACCCAAAAATTTCACAAATAACTCAACAAATTTGAGAAACCCCAAAAAATTTTAAAAAACCCAGAAACCTAGGTCTAAATGTATGAAATGCATGATAAATGAGAGAAAAGAGATCATACCAGAGGAAGAAATCAAGATTTGGGCCAAAAAACAAGTGGGGAAGGTGAGGGGGTTGAGGGAAAAGTGTTTGGGAGAGAAAGGAAAGAGTTTCTGTCGAGAGAGATCGAAGAGAAATGAGAGAAACAAATCGCGCTAAATATACTTGATGGATCGAGGAGCTGTCAAGCACTAATTCTCGACAGATATATCTATCGAGGTGCTGTCAAGAATCTGTCGACGGCAAAAGAACCTCGATGGATCAAATAGCTATCGAGAAGCTATCAAGCAAAAGCCAACCTCGATGGATCGAGAATCTGTCAAGGATCTATCGGCCAAACAAAAATTTTCTTGATGGATTGAGAAGCTATTGAGACAAAGT
This sequence comes from Quercus aquifolioides, assembly GCA_019022515.1. Taxonomy (NCBI): domain Eukaryota; kingdom Viridiplantae; phylum Streptophyta; class Magnoliopsida; order Fagales; family Fagaceae; genus Quercus; species Quercus aquifolioides. Next base: position 43,562,083 of record CM032330.1, on the reverse strand, counting down.
CCAAAAACCTCGATAGATCGAGTATGCTATAACTTCTGTCGAGAAAGGAAGCCCAAGGGGCTCAATAGATAGAAAGCTGTCGAGGATCTGTCGAGAAGCTGTTGAGCTTGATAAAAAATAGTTTTTCAAAGAGAGAAAAAACACAAAGAGATGAATGCAACAAGCAAGCTACTTAACCATAGATCCAATCAACATTTTAAGCTTTCAACAACATCTCTCAACAAGAAAAATGCAAAGAATTCATAGATCCAAAACACACACACACACTAAACAAGTCTAACCAATTTTATATTTCAAAAACAAGTCACGACAGTTTAGTGAGCATACATTAACACATGTATCCCTTGTGATGGCCAAATCACATTGTACCTGCACATGTATCAAAAGTAGCAAAGAATTTGCATGTTGTGTGTGAAAACATCACAAGATTGCATGAGTGTCAACATGTTATGACGATTTGAGATATGAGAAAATCAATTTAACTCACACACAATCATAACTGCTTTATGGGGACTATCACCTTTGATATACATCCTATAACTCTCATATCTCCTAGAAACACGCTTGCAATCATATATAAAACATTTTGATTCTTTTTGCTTTTATTTTTCTTTGCATATTTTTCTTTTGTTAAGCATATCATGCATGGGCATATAAGAGAGAGAAGAAAATACCCAATTATGTTAAGTTTTTGACATTGCACTTTTGCTATGCTGAAGCATACAAGTGTCATTGCATGATTGGCAGGCAACAATGGTAAGACAGTTATTTATTCCTTTCTCTTAGGATTTTTTAGTCCTACCCGTCAAAAAGTGTGATATGAGTGTTAAGTGCAAGAGATTACCTAATCTTACTCATCATAAACACGAGCCACAAAGCTCACTTGCTTAGTTTTGCATAGAGTTGCTCATCTAAGCTACAAAAGATACAAAGTTTAGAAAACTTTGTTTCAATGGCCATCCAAGGTACACAAGTACCAAAGTACACAAAACACACACTGTTTTTGAATTTTTCTGATTTTTCAAATTTTTTTTATTTTTATGAAAACAAAATAAAGCAAATCTAAAAACAAACAAACAAAAACATGTTAAACAAAACATAGCATAAAAACTAGACTAACTCAAAAACAAGAAAGCAAAACACACACCAAAAAAAAAAAAAAGAAGAAGAAGAAGAAGAAGAGGGAGAGAGGAAAAGTGACTAGATCACTTAGAGCCTTTTTCTTTCCACACCTTGGAAGAACCTTTCCATTTAGCAAACCCTTGATCCGACGGTGAGGGGGAAGAATTGAAACCATTTAAGCTCAAAAGGAACACGAGGGCCTTAAGAAGATCTCCAAGAAGAGCAAAAGAGGATGGAAACTAATTCTGGTTTCCAAATGAGATCATATTGTTGCTCTGTTGAGTGGCTAACCACTTGTAGCAATTTGGACAAGTATGCCCTGAAGCTCCACAGTGATGACAGAGATGCTACTTCTTTTGTTTAGACTTTTGATTGTTACTCTTCTTAGCCCTAGGGTTTTTAGTCACTACCTTTTCAAGCTTAGGGGGGCGCTCCTAAGATAGATTTACCCTTGTTTATGTTATAAATAGCTAAAACAGTTTTCACATCATGATTCTCAAATTCAACATTATTAGCAAGTGAAACAAACACAGTAGTACTAGAAGAAGCAATATTAAGAGAAGAGAAATCATACCTTAAATCGGTTTGATCAGAAGCAGATTTCTGAAAGCTAAGCATCTTATCAAGCTTTGCATTGGAAGTCCTCTCCAATTGAGCTCTAACTTGAAACAGCTCCGCTTCAAGCTTCTTGGTCTTTTTAACCAAGAAATTATTCTCAAACCGCAGTGCTCCAATGGTCTGATTAGCTTCGTCAAATTTTGTGGAAAGCTCTTCTCAATCAAGTTCCACATCACTCTGCTTCTTGGTGGCCAGCCTATATAGTTTCTCATGCTTCTCAGAAACTTTGTACAATTTTTCATAGGTTGTATGGATGTGATCTTGATCGTCCATTTTCTCAAACTTTGAGTCCACCACGTCCTCTTCATCATCTACTATTTCTGAACCCCCATCAGTAGGATCAACTATAGTAGTGAAGGCATTCAAGATTCCCTTGTCATCATTGTCATTTGAATCATCCTCAGGCTAAGTGTCACTCAAGGTAGCAGTAAGGGCCTTGCTTTTCCCAATAGTCTTAAGATAAGTTGGAAATTCTTGTTTCATATGTCCAAACCCTTGACATCCGAATCATTTTGGTCCAGGCAGAATAATGTACTGACCGCCATCTCTAGTATCCTTCTTCCCTTTATCTTGGCTCTTGAACTATGAAGAACTTAATTGCTTTCGGTCCTTGTCAAATCCTTTAGCATTGGCATTCTTCATGAACTTTTTGAACTACCTTGTGATGTAGGATTTCATTTTAGAATCTTCATCATCGGAAGACTTATTGGTGTCACTGCTTTTGGCCTTCAGTGCCATGCTCTTACTCTTGCTTGATTTCCCAATTCTAGTCAAACCTAATTCATAGGTCTGCAAGTTGCCAACTAGCTCTGTTAAAGGAATTTGATCAATGTCCTTTGATTCCTCAATGGTGGTGATCTTGGCATGGAATCTCTCAGGTAGAGATCTGAGCACCTTTCTAACAATCTTAGGTTCGGGAATGGTTTCCCCAAGATTAAAGGTAGAGTTTACTATGTCCTTGAGCTTGGCATAGAAATCGTCAAATGACTCATCTTCCTCCATCTTAATCTCTTTAAAGCTCGTGGTAAGCCTTTGAAACTTTGAATCCTTGACAGCCTTAGTTCCTTCATAAGCTATCTAGATGATGGTCCATGCTTCCTTCGCAGTTTCAGTGGAGGATATCTTCTTGAACTCCTCCTTTGTGACTGCATTGAATAACGCATTCAGTGCTCTACTGTTGAAGTTTGCCGCTTTGATCTTTGCGTCATCCCAATCAGCCAGCGCTTCTTTTGGTTTAGTCCAACCAATCTCTACAGCTTGCCACACTTTTTCATCTAAAGACTACAAGAAAGTTCTCATGCGTACTTTCCAGTATGCATAGTTAGTGTCATCAAATAAAAGACGTATAATTAAAGATTGTCCTCTATCCATGACAAACAGGGGTTAATGGATCACACAGCAAAGATTAACCCTAATCAGAGTGTGCCCATTCTGATACCACTTGATAGGCCAAGAATGTATTGACCCCTTATGGTAAATTAACCAATTAATTAGCCAAGTGAATTAATTAAGTCAATTAACATGCAATAAGCATGGTAGCACAAACAAATCACCAAATAACTAAATGCAGCAGAAAATAAATTTGATATAGGTGATTTGTTTACAAATAGGGAAAACCACCGAGGCAAAACCCCACCGGGTGAATTTAAGGTCACCACTCCCGAGAATCCACTATTATCAAAACAAGCGGTTACAAGTCAAGAAATCCCAGTACCTTATACCAACCTACAGTTGAACCCTTACCCCAATACACAATTGGACTTGTAATGTAATGACAATCTCTCCTTTCAATGCACGGCCCTAAGTACATGACTAACCAATCAATGCACGGATCCCAATACGTGACTAACACACCAACTTGAGAAGGATGTTGGCTGAAAAGTTCTTCAGTTCATACAGATGATGAAGATCAAGAAGCTCCTTAGTCACAAAACCCTACGGTGTACAAACGCAGCAGCTTTTTCAAGAGAAATATAAACTAGGGAAGATTGTCTTCGGTCACAATATGCTTGCATAAAACCTTTGCATCAAGTGAGACGGCCCTTAAAATAATCCCTATATATGTCTAGGGTTGTGAGAAAAGAAAACCTAAACACACAGCTTGGATATGCGTGAAAAACAAATCTAAAAAACTGATTTTCATCATTCTCAATAGATACAGCTGTCGAGCTTCACCTTTTAAATCTCGATAGATACATCTGTCGAGCTATCTGTCGAGCTTTAAAGAATAGAACTTCTTCACTTGATTCTTGGATAGATTTGCGTGGCTTCAATACTTGGACTTGAACTCTTGTTCCTTAAAGTATTAAACACATCCTAGATCTACCCAATTACAAGTAAAGTGCGTTTTGTCAAAGGATTAGCCAATTCTGTTAGGACATATGTGATTCAATGTTATGAACATATGTCACTATTTTATGTAGTTGGCTAATCCGTTGACAAAACACACTTTACTGGTAATTGGGTAGATCTAGGATGTGTTTGATGCTTCAAGAAACCTTGATTCAAGTTCAAGTGTTAAAACCATGCAAGTCTATCTAAGATTCAAGTGCAGAAAGTGTTGTTCATTAAAGCTCGACAGCTAGCTCGACAACTAGCAATCTATCAAGCCTTGAAGAGCTGTTCCAGCCCATGGCTCGACAGCAACTCGATAGAAAGAGTATCTATCGAGGTTTATGAAGTTCAATTTTTCAGGACTGTTTTTCATCCAATTCATGATTGTATGTTTGGGCTTTCTTTTCTCACAACCCTAGATATGTAAAATAATTATTTTAAGGGCCGTCAAAGGAGACATAAGTTGCACAAGTGTTGTGCAGAGTTTGTTCAAGCAAACTGTGACCGAAGACCTAATTTGCCCTAGTTCATCTTTCTTGTGAAGAAGCTACTGTATTTGTACACCATAGGGTTTTGTGACCAAGCATCTTCTTGATCTTCATCGCCTGGATGAACTGAAGAACTTTGCAGCCAACAACCTTCTCTAGTTGGTGATTGAAGTTGCATACTGGGATTCGCGCAATTGGTTAGTCACGTACTAGGAGCCCGTGCATTACAAGGAGAGATTGTCACTACAGAACAAGTCCAATTGGGTATTGGGGTAAGGGTTCAACTGTAGGTTGGTATAAAGTATTGGGATTTCTTTACTTATAATCGCTTGTTGTGATAATAATGGATTCTCGGGAGTGGTGACCTTAAAATCACTCGGTTGAGATTTTTTCCGTGTAGGTTTTCCCCATTTGTAAACAAATCACCGTGTCACTGCATACTTAGTTTAATTGGTGATTTGTTTGTGCTACCACATGTTTGCATGTTAATTTGATTAATTAATCAACTTGGCTAATTAATCAATTAATTCATCACAAGGGGTCAATACGTTTTTGGCCTATCAAATTCTAAATGACATATGTTTTTAACATGATCCACATATGTCCTAACAAATTTAACATTCATAGATCAAAAAATTACCTTAAAACCCGGCTTTGCAATGTCCAAGTGTGATCGATAAAGTAAGCAGTAATGACCATGAACCCTCTCTTTTTGTTACTCGAAGTCCACATATCAGTTGTAATTGTCATCCTACTTCCATTCTTGTCTGTCAACTTCAAAGCTTTCTCCCTCTCATTATCATAAATTTTAAGAATGTCACTCTTCAAAGTGTTTCTTGAGATAATTTTAAACAAAGGTTGAAGAGAATCCACAAATTCTCTAAACCCAATGTGGTCAACCATTGAAAGTGGGTATTCATGTAGGATGACCATACGAGCAAGATTACTCCTCACTTTGACTTGATCAAATAGGTAAGGATTTAAACTCATCATTCCATACACCTTATTTTGTTATTTAATTAATACTTGTTGTCGCATATCCCTTATATCTTTAAACTTCAACCGTGGACATCTTGCTAAATGATTACGTAAATGGCTTGTACCTTGGCTAGACTCACCCAAGTAAAGCTTGCCACAATGATGGCATTGGGCTTTAGATTTCCCATCAACTTTCTTCCTTGTAAAATGCTCCCAAACATCTGCGAAATTCCTTCTTTGTCTACTTGTATCCACATCCTCATTTGTAGCCTCTTGCTCTCCCTCTTCCTCTGTCTCTTCTTTGTTCCTCTACCTTTAGGTCCTTTCCCACTAAGTCCACCATCGGGGATTTCGGACTCCCAATTGGTTAAGAAGTTTGGAAGTTAGAAACTCTATCAATCAAAACAAATATTCACAAATTTATTATTACACATACTCATTAATTAATGGGCACAAATTCATAATTACACCTATTCACAAAAATTCACAAATTCTATCAATCCAATCACAATTAAACATGATTAACTACAAATTCAAACACTTACTCATTGTTTAATGGGCAAAATGGTGGTGGTGATCCTGAGGGTGAGCTGCCAGAAGGCGACAATGGCGAGGGTGATCATGAAAATGGCAAAGGAGATCGCATAGCTGGCAAGGGACAACGTGCGGTTCTCAAGGGAAAGCCGCTTGGCAAGGGAGAACCAATTTTTTTTTTTTGTCTACCATTTCCGTTTTAGGCACTACGTTCACAACAAACACAAAAAATAATAAACACAATTTCTTCCATTAAACAATTACACTTTCTTTGAAAAACATTTTCCCATAGAATTTATTTTCCATTAAACTACACTCAATTATTCACTCATCGAAAATGAAATGTCCCACTCACTTTCTTATAGCTAACATAACAAGGGTTTAACATATATTGATAAACCAAACTATACACCCAAAATTTAGCATTGATAAATCACACAGTTTCCCTTCTTGTAAATAACTGAGAAGCCCCTCTCTAATAACTAAAAAACGTATTTAATCTTTTCTTAAATAATATGAATCAACAAAATAGTATACAGGGACTCGATTTGGGTACAAAAATAATATGAATCAACAAAATAGAAATTGATGAGCTTTGGAAAAAAAATTAGAAAACATACCTTTGCTCGGCAAATGGGGCTCAGTTTGGGTACTTGGCAATGATGTCACTTGATTCCTCGTACCTTTCTCGGCAAATGGGATTCATATGAAACAAACATCTCAGACTAAATACAATATATATATATATATATATATATAAAAGATTTTGAAGAGAAAGCAAGTAAGAATAGAACAGAACAAACCAGCAGTGACAGAGCTTGGGCTGGCGGTGATAGCTTGGGGCAGCTGGTGAGTGTGTGAGCTGAAATAAGAGGATTAATTTTAGGGTTTATAAGTATATATATATATATATATATATATATATATATATATGTATGTATATATATGAGGGTTTTTGGTAATTTAACATGTAACCAGGTCAGGTCTTGGTTCAGGTAGGGTTTTACCAAAACTCGGACCCGCTTAGGGTTTTTTTTTAACCCAAACCCGACCCTATTCTTTATCAGGCAGGGTAAAACCTAACCCATTCAGGTCAGGTCGGGTCAGGTACCCACGGGTCGGGCAGCAATTTCCATCCCTACTTGAGCTTGGCTTGACTAATTAATCAAGCCAAGCTCAAGATTTTTGGCTTTTCCATGAGCTCAAGCTCAAACCTTATTTTTGGGCTTGTCACAAGCTCAAGCAAAGCTTGAGCTTTTGACTTTTCTTTACGAACCAAGCTTGAACATGCATTACTTGACAAAGCCCAGCTTGTTTACAACCCTATTTGAAATTCTTTGCTCTTTGCGTTCTTAGTGAAGATTTGTGGTGGAAGTTTCTTGGGGCTTTAGAGTTTCAATCTAATGAAGCTTCAATTGATTAGAGTTCTCAAAGTTTCTAGAGTCTTTGAAGCTTGATTCCAGGGAACTTTGAGAATTGGATTAATGTTCTTCGAATGTACTTTGTCTTCAAAGATTTGTAGTGGAGTTTCTTTGAGGCTATAGAGGCTTGAATCCGTAGAGTTCAGTAATTTGTAGTATTTTGTAGTTTTTGGAGGTTTTTGAGCTTGATTTCAATGAACTTTGAGATTTAGGAAGTTGTTCAAGTTATTTATTTTCTAATGTTCTTCATATTTGATGGTTGAAGTTCTTGGAACTTGATTCCGACTGAGTTTCGAGACTTCTGAATGTATTCTTACAAGATTGAAGAGGACCACTATTTGTAGGAGTCTTGAGGAGGTGTGATGACACATAATTGACATTAAGTATTGATACGTGTCATAATTTAAATTGAGAGACTTTATGTCTTGTTCTCGAAGGGACAAATGACATTATTTGATTAGCCAAAGTGTTTTAATTTAAAATAATACATAGCAACATTTAATTTGACTAATTTGTGTCATTTAAAATTAAATATTAACATGTGTCAAAATGTGATTCATTCTTAGGTATTCTTTGAAATTTCTATCCAGTGATACTTGGAATATTTTTAGTGGTCTCCGAATAATGACAGTAGGACCCACTAGATAGCTCATGGCACTTTGTAATTGACAATACTACATAAACTTGTGGCATGACGTGGCAATTTGTAATTTGTCAAAAATATTCCCTCTCTACACCTTGTATTTTTAAAATTATATATCATTTTACTATAAAATGGACTATCTATATTATCAATACATTATGAATAATTATTTGATATATAATTTACAAACTCTTACAATTTAATCTCAAGTCTTTAAAATTATATTTTAAACATTTATACATATAAACATATAATGTTATGTATATTTTAATCAAGCATCGTACTTGTAAACTTGTTCATGATCACATTATTATATTTGATCTCGACTTCTTTAATAATTGAGCCTAAACACTTTTTTTTTAGAGAGTTTCAACTTAAAACATCCACTTCTGATGATAACTCTTTATCATCAAACCAAGACACCAATCAGTTTTTGGTGTAGCCAGGATTGAATCACAAATCTCTTATTCAACTATTAGAGACTTTACCAGTTGAGCTAACGGGAACCCACAATTGAGGTTAAATTTAGGTTTGAATTTGATTCATTTGCTAAATAAACGAACATAAAAAAGCTCTTTTTTTTTTTTTCCCAAGCAAGTCCAAGTTATTCATAAAACAACTGAACATCTTAATTCATTTATGCTAAGACTCCCGTGGAGTTTGGTTTCGGGGTTTAATTTGGGGGTGTTGCTAGTTTGGCTGAGTTTTGATTTGAAGATGTAATGGCGAGACTGGGGATGGGTTTTGGTTGTGGTGTGAAGATGAGGCAAACGCATTTGCAAATGAGGATGCCAAATTGTGGCGGCTTTGGATAGGTTTGCAAATAAGGGGCTTGGCTACAGCAAAATTATGTATTAAGCATGTGATACATTATTATTATTATTTTTTTTTTTTTTTTTGAAGACAGTCGGTAGAAATTTAAAATGGCACCATTCTTCTAAATAGTTTTTTTTTTTTTTTTTTTTTTTTGGAAGCATTCTAAATAGTTTCAAATCAAGATCATTTTTACATTTTTTTTTTCTTTCTAAAAAGCATTATTTTATCAAAAGTCCCAATATTCTCTCATTCCATAAAAATAAAGTCTACCTCCAAACACCATTCTCTTAAATAGTTTCAAATCAAGACCATTATTAGAATTTTTTTTTTAAAGCATTATTTTACCAAAAGTCCCAATATTCTCCCATTTCCCATAAGGATAAAGTTTACCTCTAAAACAGTTTGGAGGTAACTTCCTCCAACCAATTATGTGGTGATTGAAAACAAAATTCATATGTACTTTTAGTCACATGACATTTTTAATAAGTTATGTGACTTGTTTAAATTATACACAAGAATAATCTTATAAATCGTTATGTATTGGGTTAAAAGAGATTTCTCTAAATTGGTTTAGAGGAAATCTTTGTCCCTCTCATAATCTCATTCTTTTTTCTTTTCTTTTCTTTTTTTCCTTTTGGAACTTTAGAAATTCATTCATATAAATATTGAATTTTCCATACCAACAAACTATTGGATTTAATCATAAAGTTTCATTTTTGTCCTTTTCGTTTTTAAATTTCACATTTTTTGTAAAAAAAAATCTCTTCCATTCACTTTCGTTAAAAATTTGTCATTTTACCACTTTAAAAGTATGTTTTCAAATTTTAATACTAAAAGAAATTACAAACATTTTTAATACAAAAAAAAAAAAAAAAAAAAAGCCCTTCCCTAACCTTCAAAATCTTTTTCTTCATCATGGGGTGGCAGTAGATGAACCTAATGATACATAGCTCCAAGAACTCCTTCCATCATCCCATTTAACCGTTGTAATTTATCATTTTAATTCTACTGAAAAATTAGGATTAGGATCGATTACCATCAGCTTACCTTTAAATACGCCTTATCAATACTAGTGGAACCGTGGAGGTCAGTTATTTGACTAGATGATTTTCCCCTTACTCATCCTCTGATTTTGAATCTTTGTTCTAGTTATCTTCTCACAGGGGCCAAGGTGATTTGCACACTTAAACCAAGTAGCGATACTATCTCTCCATCTTAATTCTTGAGGGTGTTGGATTGAAAAGTCTAGTTTAGACCCCCTTGGTTAATAAGCAAGGGAATTATGAATTAATTACCAATTAAACCAATTATGTGAACCAAATTTTAATGATTTGATCAATGAAATCATTAAATTACAAATTCTGTAAAGCAGTAATAAAAATTAATAAACAGATAACACAACGAAATAGTTAATAAGTGGAAAACCAACGGGGAATGTCTTCAAATGAAAAACCGCTACCAAGTTAACCTACCCCAAGTAAGACAATACACTGTAAAAGGAATTTACAATCTAGAATAAAACTTTTGTTATCTAGGCTCTAAAATCCTAGTAGATGAACTTCTGAACTTTATGTACATGGACCCCTTCATGATTAACTCATTTTTGTTAACAACCAAAACCTCTCACAAACTCCAAAGCACTCCTTGAAGGTTTTATGCTGTAGTAAACTTCACTGGGATGACGACCCTGTGGTTACAACTTTCTTGATCACAAGGATGGTTGCAAACCAATAAGAAGTATGCTGTTGTACTCACAGAGTCACAGTTCTACTAGAATGAAAGGTTTTAAATCTTTCAGCGTGCAGTAAGGTTTATTGTCTATCGCCACACGAAAATGAATTTATAACAAGCCTTTATCTCTATATATTAAGAGTATTCAGAAATTTAGTTATTGCCTTTTTGACTTACAAAAATACTTCTAATTTAATTAAATTATCTTTATTCCTAAAAATAGGAAATAGGGTTAAAACTGTAAATCGACAAAAATTAATAACAAAAAAAGTGAAAAATAAAAATAAAAACTCTCCACAACCTCCACCTTCTCCTAAAAAAACCATCCCACCTTCTATAAAAAAATAAATAAATAAATAAAAACCACGATACAGTTTTCTATTAAAAAAAAACCTCACCCAAGTTCTGTTAAAAAAAAAAAATGCCCCACCACCACACACTCTTGGTGCGATGGTCACTCCACAAGTATAAGTGTTTGTGGGGTGTGGGGGGCAAGGGCCGAGGTTCAAGTCTCCAGGAGGGAGTTTCACACACATATACACTTAGGTTAGGCTAGAGTAAAAATTCTATCTTATATAAAAATAAAAATAAAATGCCCCATATCACATAAAAAATAATAAAAAATAATAATAAAAAAACTAAACATATTCCAATGCTATTTTGGTATTCATTTTTTAGAGCTAGCCTTATAATACTTTTGGCCATATTAGTGGTTCTAAATGTGCAATTTTTTTGGGAAAATAAGTGTGAATCTCAAATTCAAATAAGTGAAAAATTATAACACTAATCCACCCACGGTTTACAATAAAACACTACAAAAAATGCATTTTTAAGCTGCGTTTTTTAGCTGCGTTTTACAAAAACGCAGCTACAGGGGGTAATTTGAGCCACATTTCTGAAAAACGCAGCTCCACCCCTGTACGTATAGCCGCATTTACTAAACGAGGTTATAGTTTAATAAACACAGCTTAAACTGATATAGAGCTGCGTTTGATTAAACGCAGCTTAAACACTTATAGAGCTGCGTTTGATTAAACGCAGCTTAAACATGTCTGGAGTTACGTTTAACAAACGTAGCTTAAACATTTATAGAGCTGGCTTCAGACATGTTTAAGCTGCATTTTATCAAACGCAACTCTAGGTTTGCTATAAATTGAAAAAAAAAACCCTAAATTGAAAAACACAATTGAACCCATTTCAACCTAGCACACTCTCAGCTCACTCTCAACCTAGCTCCTGATCCCTAATCTCGCCATCGTGCTCTCAACCTCGCGCCTAAACAAAACCCAATACCCACAAACCTCACGCCTCACGCCTCTTAGCCTCCCTCATCAATCGGTAAGCTCTCTCTCTCTCTCTCTCTCTCTTTCTCTCTCATAGATCCTCTCTCTCATCAATCCTCTCTCTACTTGTAGGAATCATTTTTCTCTTCGCGCCATTTTCAGTAAGGAGGAGAGTTCATTCATCAACTTCACCGTCGCAAGGAAAAAGGGCTTTCCAACGGCTCCAATCAAAACCCATTTTAGGTACACTTCGATTTTCCCCCAAAGTTTATTCATCCCGATCGAAACCTATGTGAAATTTTGTCCATTGTGGATGGGTATGATGCCCGATTGTGTGTGCGTGTCAAATTTTGGCGTTGGTGGTGGCTTTGGGTTTAATAGAGTTGATAGATTGGAATTTGCTTATTGTGGATTTTTGGGTTTGAAGCCATGGGAACAAGATATTTAACTTAGAAAATTTTGAAGTAATTTACGGTGGTATTAGGAATGGGTAATATGAGGATGGGGTATTTTGTAATCTGAGGAATGGGTATTAGTTAAATGGTCAAATATTATACTATTAGAGGTAGACGATAACATTTTCTTGAACATGACTTTAACTCAAGATAGTTATTTCGTGTCTTTTGGAACTGTTAAATTTTACAATTGGATTGTAATTTTTTTTTTCTTCAGATTTCAACTGTTACTGGAGAATTGCGTTATGGGGATGCCTTAAGAGTATATGGTAGAGGAAGCATCCAACTACGCACTTTGAATATTTCTTTATTGTCTCCGTTGGCTATTAATACTTTAGCCAGACCTTCCCTGTACTAGACTAATTTCATTACACTTACAATGAAGTAAAATAAAATTAAAGGAAAATTTCAAGTAATTTCGTTCTAAGTTCCCATATGCTTTTGCGTCTTTTGCAGGTAATGAAATGACAGTGCATGAAATCCTTTTGTACTATGGTGTGTTAACTGAAGGTGTCGAGGCAAATAGGAAAACGCAGAATAGTGGAGTTAGTGTCGCCACTGAAGATGGCATTACGTACTATGGTGTGTTAACAGATATTATTGAGCTGAATTATTCTGGCAATATCAAACACGTGTTATTCAAGTGTACATGGGTTGATGATCAAAATAGGAGAGGATATAAGACTGATGAGTTTGGGTTTCCTATGGTGAATTTTACACACTCCATACATGGTGGGGAGGAAATCGTGGATGAACCGTATGTCTTGGCGTCTCAAGCTACACAAGTTTTTTATGTTGAAGATAAAATGCACAAAGATTGGTATGTTGTTGTTAAAACTAAAGCTAGAGATGTGTTTGATGCCAGTATTGGCCCCCATTGTGACGAGGATGACACATACGGGTTTTATGAGAACATTCCGTATAGTGTAACTAGTAATGATGTTGGTAGGGAAAACCTTCGTTGGGGTCGAGATGATGTGGAGAGAATAACAATTGATGCCTCTTTCATTGGAAAAGAGATCTTCATGAAATGGACAACTTAGACGATTGTGAGTTCATTGATGATGAGTCCAACGATGAAGATGACAATGAAGTCAAGTACAGCGATGATGAGTAGTGTAATAGGGTACTGTTGTTGTATGTGTAATTATGTTATAGTTATTATAGAAACTATAAGTCGAATTTGTAAAGGTATATTGCGTGCAAAGTTGGAGAATCTTGCATATATATGTGAAAACTGTGTTCCTCTTCATGTTGTTAAGAAATAACAGTTTTAACATAAGTAATTATCACATGAAACGGTTATTTCTTCATGTTGTTGCATATATATGTTAAAACTGTTATTTCTTCATGTTGTGAAGAAATAACAGTTTTAACATATATCATTAACGTTAAAACTGTTATTTCGTCATGTTGTTAGTATAATATTATCTTCATGTTGTTAAAACTGTTATTTCTTCATGTTGGTATTCGTTCATGTGATTGGTTGTTGGCTATAATTATCTTTATGTTTGTCTCGTGTAGGTGTTGGACGCAGGTATGCGGAAGAGGAAATGGCAATTGCCGCTTGTTTACGTTGGCGAAGGATCGTCACATGGACGACAAAGGGTGGAGGCACAAGATGAGGAAGCCCATATTTCTCAGGAGGCAAGACCCATTGCCTCTGACGATGAGACACAAGCCCCTGGTACTTAACATGTCTTCAAATAAAAATACTATAATAGATTTTTCTTTTCTTTTACTTTAACTTTTCTAGGCAAACTATGTTGTTAATAGTTCAGCGTAGTGTAAAAATAGTTTACAATGGTTGAATTTAGTTAAATAATATTCTAGATATTTAACTAAAAGAAAGTAATAAAATACTCACAAGCAAGTTCATCATACTCATCCTTGCCCACAACATAGATGCTGACATCCCTAAGTATTGTGTAGACAAAAAAACTAATCTGGTGCATAAAAAAAAATTCCCAGCAGGTGAACTCAATAAAAAAAATTTCTAATAAACTCAGTCATAGAAATAGTATTTACATGTGCTGTGAAGGTTAAATTCTCCTTAAAGAAATAGAGAATGTGGTACTGTTATTCATTTCATGTGGATACTTGCCTACTCCTACACTCTAATATTTATATTCAGCAGTATAAGATTTGTCATATGAGCATGATTTAGCCCTCTTTCACACAAAACTACCCAAGAATTTTACAAGACCAATTACATTTTGTCACATGAATTTAATGGAGTGATCTTGGGTTGTTTTACTAAACATGGGTACTATTCTGGTAAACTTAATACACCTTTGATGGTGAAACAACAAACTACCCTTTATGCTTAAAGGGCAGAACTCGAGATAGTAAGGAAATCCTATTGTCAATATTGCAATGAAGTAAGGGTTGCTTTTCCAAATGCTGCATCACATAATCTTAAATATCAAGTAAAAACAACAAAGTTAGTGCAATTTGGATATATATCTACTTGAAATACTGTATGGTTAGAATTGACCACATAATCTTTATTTTTCTTATTTATTTTTTATTCCTAATTTGTTTTACAAAAAAAAAATATATATATATATATATATATATAGATTATCGACTTTACATATTATCTACTTTAATTTAAATCTTTAATATTTCATTATCATTAACTTGATGGGTTGGCTATAAGATTATATAATGAGTTTTTTTTTTTTTTTTTTTGTCCCATAAAACCTGATGGGACTGACGAAGTGGGCCCTGCAAGAGGTAAAATCATGCCGACGAGAAGAGTCTTCAGTGACGAGGAAACACGAGACTGACGAGTATAACATCCTATTCAATGCCCTTAATAAATAAACAATGACAGTTACAAACCCAGCTGGACAGACCGTTGGGACCTAATTAAAGCCACATGATGAGGCCAGGAAGCGTTACCTGAAGGGAAGTTAAGCCTCCATAAATGGTACAACGGCTAGAACCTACAACAACATATATATATATCCTCCACATTCTCCCATGAAACAGGTACGATATTTTTGCTAGAATTGTGCTATCTTGAGATATTATTCTTGTGCCATTCTTGATTCTAACTTGAGCATCGGAGGTGTTGTGGCAGGCACCACACCGGTGACCGTCTCTAAGAAACTTCTTTCCAGGAGGCTAAGTTCATCACCTGGCAACACTCAGTGACTGACGAATTCACACTTCATCAGTTTGGCGCCGTCTGTGGGGAACGACATTTTTTCATTCAGTTGCGAAAAGGTAGTTTCCTGTCAAATACTTATTTCATATGGAGTCCAATCAAGATTCTGCAGCCTTGGCGCAACAAATTCAGGCCCTGGCAGCAACCGTCGAGGAATTGTCCAAACAGAATGAGGAAATGAAGCAGAGGCTTCAGCAGGAAGAGCATCGATCCAAGGGAAATCGAGAGGACGAGGGAGATAGTCATAGAAGAATCGACCATCCAAGGCCTACCACTCCAACTGAGCAGAACTCGAATATACTCCAGGAGATGAGGAAGGAGATGGACGAGCTCAGAAACGCCATCAAAGAAAAAACAGAACGGAGTGTGGACCGACTGGTCAGGGCAACAGATTCACCGTTCACTGTGGCCGTCCTCGACTGTCCAGTGCCGTCAAAATTTCGGCTGCCCCAACTCGAACCGTTTGACGGACTAAGAGATCCCCAAGATCATCTTAACACATTTAAGACGACCCTGGGACTCCAGCAGCCCCCAGACGAAATTTTGTGTCGTTCCTTCCCAACTACTTTCAAAGGAGCCGCACGGGAATGGTTCACAAAGCTGCCCACATCATCCATCGACACCTTTGAACAGTTGAGCAATGCCTTCCTGCGTCACTTCATTGGAGGACAACGACCAAAGAGAACCGCGGATCATTTACTTACCATCAGGCAGGGAGAGAGGGAAACTTTGAGGTCATATGTGAAACGCTTCACCCGGGAGACACTGGAAGTAGACGAGGCTGATGACAAGGTGCAGCTAACAACCTTTAAGGCTGGTTTGAGAACCAGAGAACTCGTCTCGTCGCTTGCAAAAAATCCCCCGAAAACAATGGCTAAAATGCTCCTCAAAGCACAGAAGTACATGAACGCGGAAGACGCACTGGCCGCCATCGGGGACATTGAGAGGCCCGGAGACAAAGGTAGAAAGGAAGACGACCGTAGGGGGCAAAAGCGTGAGCGTCCCGATCGCCGAATCAATGACGGAAGTAGAAAAAGGGAAGATAAAAATCCTCGGACGGTAAAATTTACTCCTCTTGTAATGCCTGTTGATAAAATCCTAACGCAGATTAAGGACGAGCATTACCTAAAATGGCCGAGGCCGTTACACTCGTCTCCAAATGTTCGTGACAAGAACAAGTACTGCCGGTTCCACAAAGACCATGGCCATTACACCGAGGACTGTCGGGACCTCAAAGAGCAGGTAGAAGAGCTGATACGAAAGGGGAAATTGCAGAAATTTATAAAGAAGGGTGAATATAGTAGATCTCGAGATGGGAACAAAGGCCAACCCGAGGCTTCGTCACGAGGTAGTGACCGTCAGTCCTAACCTCCTCAGAATGTGGTCGGGGAAATACAAACAATCACAGGTGGACCCGTCACCGGAGGTTCGTTCAGGTCCCTCCAAAAAGCATATCAACGTCAGGTGAACAGCGTCCATACGACTCCCCCGTTGAAGCAGAGACGAACCGAGCAAGACATGACGTTCAATGAAAATGATGCCAGGGGAGTAAAACAGCCCCACAACGACCCCCTGGTCATAATGCTTACCATAGAAGGGTTCAACACCAAAAGGATCCTCGTGGACAATGGTAGCTCTGCTGACATCATTTACTTCCCTGCATTTCAACAGTTGAAGCTGGACCCCAGAAGGCTACGTCCTTTTGACTCCCCCCTCGTCAGTTTCAGTGGTGACAGAGTCTACCCCAAGGGCATAGTAACGCTGACAGTGACAGTGGGAACATACCCAAAGCAACTGACCCGTCAGCTGGATTTCTTAGTGGTGGATTGCCCCTCCTCTTATAACGTCATCATTGGAAGACCTGCCCTCAACAAGTGGAAGGCGTCCACATCTACCTACTGCTTAAAGGTAAAGTTCCCTGTGGAAAACGGGGTTGGTGAAGTTAAGGGAGACCAAGTCTTAGCTCGAGAATGCTACCAGGCCGTGTTGGCCGCAAAGGAAAACCACACCTGGATAATTGAAGAGAAGCAAGAAGAAAAAGTGGAGGCTCTGGAAACAGTGCAACTAATTGAGGGAGAAGTGACCAAAACAACCAGGATAGGGACGACCTTGAGCCCTGAAATGAGAACAAAGCTCGTCCAGTTTCTTAAACAAAACCTGGACGTCTTTGCTTGGAGCCATGACGACATGCCAGGTATATCCCCGGAAATCATCCTACACAGGTTGAATGTAGACCCAGAGAAGAAACCCGTCAAGCAGAGAAGAAGAGTCTTCGCACCAGAAAGAGATCAGGCAGTCGCTGACGAAGTGAAGAAGCTCTTGACTGCAGGTTTCATCAGGGAAGTGTACTACCCAGACTGGCTGGCCAATACTGTTCTGGTAAAGAAAGCAAATGGGAAGTGGAGGATGTGCGTAGATTTCACAGACTTGAATAGGGCCTGCCCGAAGGACAGTTTCCCCCTTCCAAGAATAGACCAGCTCGTAGACTCCACAGCCGGGCACAAGCTATTGACGTTCATGGATGCTTTCTCAGGATATAACCAGATAAAAATGGCTGACGAGGATGAGGAGAAAACGGCCTTTGTCACCAGCCAAGGCCTCTATTGCTATAAGGTAATGCCTTTCAGACTAAAGAATGCAGGTGCTACTTATCAGAGGTTAGTGAACAGAATGTTCAGCGGGCAGATAGGCAGGAATATGGAGGTTTACGTGGATGATATGCTCGTCAAGAGCAGGGAAGAGCTTACCCATCTGGACGACCTCAGAGAGACATTTGCCACTCTCAAACAATACCAAATGAAGCTGAATCCAAGTAAGTGTGTGTTTGGTGTAGCCTCAGGGAAGTTCTTGGGATTCATGGTATCCCAGAGAGGAATAGAGGCAAATCCGGAGAAGGTTCAGGCCATAATCAACATGACGTCACCCAAGACCGTCAAGGAGGTCCAAAAGCTCACAGGACGGATCGCCGCCCTCAACAGATTCGTCTCTAGAGCAACGGATAAATGCCTCCCCTTTTTCAAGACCCTGAAGCAGGCATTCGCCTGGACCGACGAATGTGAAGCGGCTTTTCAAGAGCTCAAGCGCTATCTGAGCAATCCACCTCTCCTAAGCCCGTCAAAAGAAGGAGAGAACCTGTATCTATACCTAGCTGTTTCGTCCACAGCCGTCAGCGCAGCCCTGATCCGCGAAGAAAGCAGAATACAACTCCCCGTTTATTATATCAATCAAGCCTTCCAGGGGGCTGAGTCCAGGTACCCAAAAATCGAAAAAATCACGTTCGCGTTGATAGTGGCCTCACGCAAGCTCAGGCAGTATTTCCAGGCAAATCCAATCTGGGTAATGACGGACCAACCTATCAAGAAGTCCATGAGCAAACCCGAGGCAGCAGGGAAAATGGTCCAATGGGCAATCGAACTTAGCCAGTTTGATATAGAGTACCATCCCAGGGCAGCCATTAAAGCACAAGCTCTGGCAGACTTTATCGCCGAATTCACCCTTCCGGATGAACAAAACCTTGCCAGTAAGGGCAAACCTTGGGTGATACAGACCGACGGTTCGTCAGCCCAAAAGCGGGGAGGAGTAGGGGTCGTCATAACCACCCCCGACGGAGAAATGTTGAAGTATGGAGTTCAGCTGATATTCCCGGCGACGAACAACGAAGCCGAGTATGAGGGGATTCTGACAGGGTTGAGGCTAGGGAAAGTTTTTGGAGCAAAGACCCTATTAGTCCAAAACGACTCAAAGCTAGTAATTGGGCAGATCAAGGGAGAATACGAAGCAAAGGAAGAAAGAATGCAGAAATACCTCAGGTTGGTGAAGCACTTGACTCAAGAGTTCGAAGAGGTAGAGTTCATCCAGATTCCCAGAAGCCAGAATATGGCAGCAGACGAAGTATCGAAGATAGCCTCGTCGAAAGAAACGGGGTCGAATGCAGACCTGATGATGGAAGAACAGAAGAACCCCAGCATAGAGGAAATTCCAACCTTTGCAATCCAGAGCACAAGTAGCTGGATGTCGCCCATTGTATCCTTTCTTCAGGATGGACACCTCCCTCAAGACACAAATGAGGCCAGGAAGATCAAGAAGAGGTCTGCCAGATTCACAATTCTTAATGACACTCTGTACAAGAGGGGCTTCTCCATGCCCTATTTGAGGTGTGTGAACGAAGAAGACGCTCAGTACATCCTAAGAGAGGTCCATGAAGGGATCTGCGGAGATCATGCAGGCCCTAGATCCTTGGTAAGCAAAATTATGCGAACAGGTTATTTTTGGCCTACTATGCAGGTGGACGCAATGAAGTTCGTCAAGAAGTGTGACAAGTGCCAGCGATTCGGGAACATTCAACGACTGCCAGCCGAAAGACTGACGACTATAGCGTCCCCTTGGCCATTTGCACAGTGGGGAATTGACATCGTTGGCCCATTACCCTTGGGCAAAGGCCAGGTAAAATTCTTACTCGTCGCTATAGATTACTTCACAAAATGGGTTGAGGCAGAGCCACTGGCAACTATTACCGAAGCAAAGATCCGGAACTTCGTATGGAAGAACATAGTCTGCAGGTTCGGGATTCCACGGACGATCATATCGGACAACGGACGACAATTCGACTGCCAAGGCTTCAAGGATTTCTGCTCTGGTTTGGGCATCAAGAACCATTTCTCATCACCAGGCCACCCTCAAGCAAATGGACAGACAGAAGTGACGAACCGGACTCTACTCAAAATCATAAAGACGAAGTTAGATGACGCAAAGGGCTCTTGGCCAGACGAGCTACCCAACGTCTTGTGGGCCTACAGAACAACAGCAAGAACCCCGACGGGAGAAACCCCGTTCAGGCTTACTTATGGAACTGAGGCAGTGATCCCAGTCGAGGTCGGAGTAACCAGCACCAGGCGAGAGATGTTCAGCGAGGAAGACAATGACGATCACCTACGAGTCAACCTGGACTGTCTAGACGAAATCAGAGATAAAGCCTGCAGCCGGGTAACAGATTACAAGAAAAAGATGACAGAATATTACAATAAAAGGGTGAAACTCCGACAACTCAACATCGGCGACCTCGTCCTGCGCGAAGTAACTCTGGCGACCAAAGATCCAACTCAAGGGAAACTTGGCCCCACATGGGAAGGACCGTACCGGGTTATTCATTACTCCAGACAGGGAAGCTACCACCTTGAGACTCTGGACGGACAAAGACTCCCGAGGCCATGGAACATTGAACACTTAAAGAAGTATCATCAGTAGACGTAACTCTCAAATGTACTTGTTATCAAAATCAATAAAGAATCTATTCAGCTGATATTATTCTGTGAGTAGGTGTATGCAACCGAAGGTAACTGACGAAGGAAATATCCCTAACACGGGTATAAGTCACCTAAAGCCAAAAATGGCTAAGTAGTAAGATTCCGCAGTGACGGATGTAAACTACTGACGACAAAAAATTAAGTTGTTGAAAAGCCAAAAATGGCTAAGTAGTAAGATTCCGCACTGACGGATGTAAACTACTGACGACAACAAATTAAGTTGTTGAAAAGCCAAAAATGGCTAAGTAGTAAGATTCCGCACTGACGGATGTAAACTACTGACGACAACAAATTAAGTTGTTGAAAAGCAAAAAATGGCTAAGTAGTAAGATTCCGCAGTGACGGATGTAAACTACTGACGACAATGTACTCAGCACAGCATGTGAGGCCAGGTCAAAGCTCATCAGATGCATAGACAATCATGAAATGCAAGTAAGCTTGTTATAAATCTAAATAAGCATGTAATATTCAGTAAAGGTCCCCAAACCAAGGGCAATTTCCATTTGTTTTCACAATAAAACCCATAAACACTGGGCTGCTAATATCGTTGTCAAAATAAACAAGCAAATTGTTCAAAGGTTTGGCCCGAAAACACGATGGGCACCCATATATAAAAAAAAAAAAAAAAAAAAAAAAATAGCACAACAAAAATTTTCATAAGTGTCAGGGTCAGGCGTTGGCAGTATCGTCACCAGCTGGAGCATCGTCAACGGGGGTATCCTGACGAGCAAAGGGAACAATGGCAGAAGACTGGCCAGCCTTGTCAGCAGACATTTCCTGGTCTATCTCCTCCAGATCCAGCTTCTCCATGTCCACTCCAGTAGGATGTTTTAACAGGTACCTCCTCAAGAGCTCAAACCCTTTGAAGTACCAGCTGAACAAGACGGTGCTGTACTCATCGGTTGTCTGGAAGGCCTCAACCGACCTCGCAGCTATCGTCTTTAGTGATTCCCTGGCATTTGAGAGCTGCTCGTCCTTCTCTTGCGTCAACTGACGTTCCACCTTAATATCGTCATCTAGTTTTTTCAACTTCTCCTTCAGGGAAGCAGACTCACCCATAGAGTCAACAAGACTTCTCCGCAGTTTGGAGTTCTCCGCTTCCAAGGTCTCCATCCTGGACGTCATAGAGGCTACCTTCGTCTCCTGAGTGAGATACTCCGAAGCAATGTGCATGCTCTCACCCAGTACCTAAAACAAAATTTTTTCCTCAATAAAAGAAATGGAACGAATAAGAGGACGAAGGAAAGAAGGAGCAGAAATAAGCTAACCTGTACGAGCTTGTGAATATGTCGAGCCGCCACATCATTAAACGGGACACCCGACAAAGCCTTCAGGTCCACAGCGGTCACCACCTCGTGGGCCCTATCCACAGCCAGCCTCTCGTCACTCCAGAGGGTGGATGGACGAGGGACGCTCTTCTCCTTCTCCTTCTCAGTCATCCTCGGTCTTTTTGAAGATGGAGTACCCTCGATCTCCTCCACTGAAGTCGTGGGAGAAGCAGTCCTCGTCGTTGCCACCCCTGACACGACTGGGCTGACGGAAGCAATTGGAGGCGCCAAGCCACTCTTCCCAGTGACACGCACAGCTTTTTTTCCCAAGCTGGACAGGGGCTCGTCCTTCTTGGATCTCATTTTGGCATACATCTCCTTGTTAAATTTTGTCGTCATCTCTGCAAGAAGGAAGCGCTTGTTAAAAAAAAAAAACAACCTGCTGCGTAAGAGACAAATACTGACGAACTAAATACTTACTCATTTTTCCTTCAATTTCAAGATTTTTCCGAACAAAGTCAGACGGATCTGGCCCAAGACAATAAAAGGCAAGTGTCCTGGGATCAATAAGGTCGTCCCAATTTTCGATCGTCTGTGCGTATTCGATCGCCTTCTGGACCCGACTCCTGTACCTGCTCTTCAATTTGGGTCGTCTCTTAACTGCACAGAAGAGGAGACAATAGAGTCAGTGACGATAAAGGTAAAGTTGCAGAAGATTAATATATCAAAGGGAGTATTAACGCACCTAAAGTCGGGGTTCCCCACCGACGATGCAACCTCGGGAGATCACCCCAAACCTCGCCCGAGGGAGTTTCAAAATCGTCCCCAAATACAAAGAAAAATCTGGACTTCCAGTATCTGAAGGACGAAGGTAAATTCTTGACGATCCTAGTATTCCTCTCCCAAGGCACCAGTTCATAGTACCCGTGCTCCTTCGACGCTTTCAGGCGATACAAGTAAGTGAACTCATCGACCCTAAGCATATCTCCGTCCAGGGCAGCCAGCCATATTCCCATACAACTGACCAATATCCTCCACGAATTTGGCATAAGTTGCCCGGGAGCAATGCCAAACTGGTTTAGCAGCTCCATCACAAAGGGGTGGACGGGAAACCTTAACCCACAGACGAAGGCGGACTCATAAAAGCACACCTCGCCTGGAGAGAAGTGGCAAGCCCGTTCCTCTTTGTTGGGCAGACGAACCCTAACCCGATCTGGGAATTGGAATCTATCCCGAAATCTCCTAAGGGTATCATCGTCCAACCCACACCTCTCCTCCAGAGCATAAAAAGCCCTAACCTCACGAGAGACAGAAATGGCCGTATCCCCTTCTACTGGGCCGCCGCTAGACGACAACCCAGTCTCAAGCTCGCTAGACCTGACCACTGACATCGTCCTTTCCTTCACTAATTCCTCAAACCACTCGACGGATTGATGTAGGATTGGCAATAATTCAGCCAACGCTACAGCCAAACTATTGCCTTCGTAAACAAAGTTTTCTAGGTAAGGAAAAGTTCCTAAACCCCCTCCTAATCGAGCGAAGAGGAATGAAATTGAAGGGCACCCTAACTTAACCTCAGAGCTACTAACCATGAAAAAGCTAGAAAAGCAAAGAAGACACAGCAAGCAAAGAAGAAACAGCAAGCGAAGAAGAAAAAGCAAGCAAAGAAGAAATAAAAAGATCAGAAATTTATGATAGCAAAAATAAACAAGGTAAAAAGGAGGCAGAAAAGGAAAAACTCACCTCAGAAAAGGAAACTACGCAAAAAGAAAACCGCTGGGAAAGAAGGCGGAGAAGCTGAGAACCAGAGCGACAATGGAGGAGTTCTTTTTCAAAAAGGTAAAGAGAAAATAATGAGGAGAGGGGAGTTTAAAACCAAAGATTGAGAAGCTGAAAAACCAGCGGGAAAATCAAGGAGACTCATCATGTGAAGCATTGATTCCTCCAATCAAAAAGCGCCACGTGGGCCACAACCCAAAAGGAACTGCCACAGCACATTAAATACGGCTCGAAAACCCAACCGCCTACTGCCTAGAAACTTTTCACCTTCCGTGGTCGTCACGACACGCCTTGACGACCTCAGAATCGGGGGGCAACTGATGGGACTGACGAAGTGGGCCCTGCAAGAGGTAAATCATACCGACGAGAAGAGTCTTCAATGACGAGGAAACACGAGACTGACGAGTATAACATTCTATTCAATGCCCTTAGTAAATAACAATGACAGTTACAGACTCAGCTGGACAGACCGTTGGGACCTAATTAAAGTCACATGATGAGGCCAGGAAGCGTTACCTGGAGGGAAGTTAAGCCTCCATAAATTGTACAACGGCTAAAACCTACAACAACATATATATATCCTCCACATTCTCCCATGGAAGAGGTACGATATTTTTGCTAGATTTGTGCTATCTTGAGATATTATTCTTGTGCCATTCTTGACTCTAACTTGAGCATCGGAGGTGTTGTGGCAGGCACCACACCGGTGACCGTCTCTAAGACACTTCTTTCCTGGAGGCTAAGTTCATCGCCTGGCAACACTCAGTGACTGACGAATTCATACTTCATCAAAACCACTACATTAATAATTAAATGCAAAATCGCCTCCTGAAATCTCTCCTGCGTAAATGTACTAATGTTTTGTTTAAATGAAATTATAAACCCTTAATATCACATTAAGTTACTAGATGACTAATTTCTTCGTGGTGTGATATGTTTCATTACTTGTGAGAATTGATAATTCAGCCCTAATATTGGTGGTTTTGTATATACAAATGATTATCAACAAAGCCCAGCAGCAAAAAATAGGCTTAAAAGACGTGGTCCTACAAAGCTAGCTGATATATGGGCATTGGATGTATCCTGGAAAATCCCGTTGCCGTTAAATGATCAAGGGCAATCGATTGGTCTGAACGGTAAAACATTCGTTCGGTGGTTGGGAACTTTTTGTGAGAAAGGGTTATTATGCCCACTTGTCCCTACTGGGTGGCCAAAAGTCCCTAAAAATATATAAACAGGATTGTTGGACGAAGATTGAGGTAATATGAAAATAAAGTATAAGTAACAGTCATTTACAGCCGCTGTCGTAATTAAATGTCATATTCAGTAGCGTCCATGCTTGTGTTTTGCTAACTCCACTTTTGCATTTCAAAAACGGTATCTCATTGACCCCGATATTGTCAACCCATCCGATCAAATGGGATGGGCAATGCATCAACTCGAGGTCCTAAGGAAAAATTGGAGGACTAAGTTGAAGAAGGATCGCGTTAAACGTGATATGACAAAGGAACAAGTATTGGCCAAGACACCGCCGACGGTAATGGAGGACCAGTGGACAGAGATGATTAACTATTGGTTTCATTAGAAAACTGTGGTACTACTACTTTATTCGTCTATCTCATTTTAGTGGTAATTTAGTCAAGAAAATCATGTTGGCCATGCATGTTTCACTCTAATAGCCCATCCTTTTAACCTAAATCTTCTGGTTATGTATAATATAATTAGTGTAGCTCAAAGCACTTTCCAGTAGATGTGATAGAGTTGTTTTGCCCCCATCAACTACATAAACTTAAGATTACTATTATTTAGAGATTGGTTGGGGAGTACGACTACTACAAGGGTATGCAAGTTCATCATATTTATGCCAAGGGTCTCAATAAGAAATATATATATAAAAAAAAAAAAAATTGTGTCATAGTAAACAAATGAAATAGCAATTTTATCCTAGCTCACTTATCTTGCTGCACTGGCTAATCTATGTAGCTTAGGCTGCAAAGGCTTACATACACCTTAGTTCATTTTCTCTCCTTTTTATGTCCTATTCCGAATTTGGTATGATGCATCTTCTTCCTTTAATACTAAAAACATGCTTTTTAACTAGTTTATGTTGGTACTTACAAGATCACAACTCAAAAGATCACAACGCAGTTCTTAACGTATTACTTAAATGCACACAATACATAATCACACCAATAAACCATCCAGATGAATGGGCATAAACAATTTAGGTAAACTAATAGCAAACAGTGAACAAGTATATTCAGGTCACACACATGCTGCGAAACCAAATTTTATCAACTCCTATTTTAACACTAAGGAGGAGGGTAATTAGAAACATAAATATATTATGAATGCACAATGACAAGCACAGAAGAGACAAGAACTTACATTAAGTAGTAAAATACCTTACTCAAGAGATGTTTAGTATTCATATACTTTGACAGTAATGTGGTTACAGACATTAAGTAACAAGAACAAGGTTAGTCGAGGTAAACAGAAGGAGATAGCAATGTCAGGGGCTCAAAGTTTTGCACAAATTTCTGATAACATGGTAAGAAATGCATTACAAGTGCTACTATATTCGTGTATCACATAAGCTGATTTTATGCTTTTGAATCACACTAAATGTTGAAAATACTCTTTTACTTTCTGGTTGGTGGTAGATATAAACTTAGAATTCATGAACACCTTAGTCAATGCAAATGATAAACAACATGACCAATCTGAGAGCAATTGTGTTTATTGTATGAAATTTTGTTCATCATGTAGGCGAAAGCTAACGGGGCTCCGGTCGAGCGTGCAGATGTGTACCTAAAAGTATATCATAGGAGAGATGGGATTGCTGTTACTCCCCATGCGCAAAAGAACATAGTAAGCACAATTTGAATCGAATTTTAGTGTATTTTGTGTTTGTATTGTTTATGGTGTGTAATATGTTATTTGGTTCTTGTGGGAAAACATACAGAATAGGATGGAAGAACTTTTGATGCGACTACAAGGAGAGCCTGGTAGTGGAGTCCTCTGGTCCAAAGACGATGCATATGCTCGGGCATTTGGTCCAGAGCACCCTAGATGTGTACGCGAGGTGGGATTTGGAATCACCCCATCTAGAAGAAGTGCCACAAATGCTTCACAGTTTACCTCGACTCCATCGTTGTCAAGCAGAACAACCCAAAGGATTTCGAAGTTGGAGAACAACTCCTCTAGACTGACTAAGAAACTAGCCCAAGTACAAGAACAACTCTCCCAATCAAAAGCAAGGCACCAAGAACAACTCTCCCAAGCAGAAGCAAGGCACCAACAACAAATGGCTGAAGTGATGACGCGCATGAATGCAATGTTCGCCCAACTTAGCCAAGGTGTATGTGATTTGGATATGTCTCAGGTACTAAACAAATGTTATTTAGCAAAACACTACTTTTTGCAATGCATTGTTATGTGATATTAATATGATGCCTTTAATATATTCAGGGTGGCAGTGCTTGATGGGGACTCTCCATGGGAATGAAACTGTGAATCCTCTGGTAAAACAAATACAACTATTCGTTATAACATGTACAACTATATTGGGGAAAAAAAATCAGATATATTCCTGCCTTTGTTGGTTTTATTCCAATTTGAAGGTCCCACATCAGTATATACGAAGCAAGAAGTAGGGAAGTAGATGTACTATAAGACATAAAATCAACTTAGAAAATTTCAACCATGCCTTTTTACACTTGCTAAATGTAGCTGATAGTTCCCAATGCAATTTACATTATTTTTTTAATTTTTTTAAAGGAAGGATAAAAATAGCAATGTGGTTAATTAGAATATGGTATACTCAACATGAAGTATTGTTCGCATTTTATTGTTGAAACTTGAAAGAATTGAAATTTGATGACTAGTGAGCTTGAATATGAAGGGACCTTACTGGAAGGTAGCTTTTCATCTAAGAAAATATAACATTTGTTGTTCTATTTATAAAACGGCAGTGAATATGGATTATGTAAATGTATGTGTATATATGAATTTGAAGAGAATGGAATCTATGATACTGTATAGAGTTTGGAAATATTTAAACCTTTAAAAGTGCAGCTACTGAACTATGTCTCATTCTCAGTCTTGTTTTAAGATGCCATGCTTTTAAATGGATACAAGCAAAAAGACTATGTTAACAAGCTCATATATGATAATGACTCTAAAAATTTAAGGGATGTTGACCTTGTTAATAGACTAACTAAGCATAATACTTGGTTATTTGTTTAGAGTCTATTTGTTTTAGCTTAAAACATTAGCTTATTTCTGGTGTTCTCATTGTCACAGGTAATTTGGCTGTAGCTACGGGCATTGGACTGACTGATCAAGTACCATGATGCTTGCTGGAAACTGGCTAGTGAAGTACCATGATGCTTGCCGACAATTTTTTGCGATGTAAAAAATCCTTGAGGGATATGCATTTTGTGATGTAAAAATCTTTTGTTGGGAACTTGTTTTGTTTATGTAATTAATCTTTTGGCAATGAACTTGTTTTGTTTGCTGGCAATTGGTTGGGAATTGTTGAGTGTTGGCAATTTGTTTTGTTGTTTCCAATTGGTTGCATCCGAGTGTTGGCAGGAATTACAGGTCTTGTTTTGGGCAGGAATGTGTTTAGGAAGAAATAAAATAAAATAAAATAAAACCTATAGCCGCGTTTTTAAAAACGCGGCTACAGGAAAACCCAATGTCGGGCTCTCTAGCCGGGTTTTTATAAACGCGGCTACAATCCCATTATAGCCACGTTTTTCCACACTCACAGCTGCGGGACCTATAGCTGCGTTCTGTTGAAAAAGCAGCTGTAGACCCGGTTTGGGCTGCGTTTTTAAAAATGTAGCTACAGATCGTCATATAGCTGCATTTTCTACCCCTATAGCCACGTTTTTACACACCCACAGATGCGGGACCTATAGCTGCATTTTGTAGAAAACGCGGCTATAGGGCTGGTTTGGACTGCGTTTAAAACACGGTTATAAGTTGGACCTATAGCTGCGTTTTTAAAAATGTAGCTATTGGTCCTTAGCCTATACCCGCGTTTTAAACATAGCCCAAATCGGGTCTACAGCCGCGTTTTCAACAAAACGCAACTATAGGTCCCGCATCTGTGGGTGTGTAAAAACATGACTATAGGGGGTATAGAAAATGCAACTATAGGGTGATCTGTAGACGCATTTTTAAAAACGCAACTCTAGGTCCCACAGGGGGCTATAGTTACACAGGATAGGCTGCGTTTCATGGAAGACGTGGCTATAGCCTATAGCTGCGTTTTTAGGGTCTATAGCTGCGTTTTTCAAACGCGGCTATAGCCCTCATTTTTTGTAGTAAAACTACCCTACCTTCTTAAAAAAAAAAAATAAATAAATAAATCCACCCACGGTTTCCTATAAAATAAAATCTTAAAAAAAACATATTTCAATGCTATTTGGGTGTTCATTTTTTAGAGCTAGCCTTATGATACTTTTGGTCATATTAGTGGTTCTAAACGTGCAACTTTTTTGGGAAAATAAGTGTGAATCTCAAATAGAAATAAGTGAAAAATTATAACACTAATTGTATGTATGTGTGTGTGTGTATATATATATATATATATATTAAAATGTCATTTGAGTCTACGACTCTTAATCAATTGAGTAACTGTCAAAGACTTTATCTCAACTGATTGAACATCAATCAAGGATCTGTCAAATTCTAAATCTTGATTAATCGAGCCTCGGACGATTCTTATTGAAATATGGATAGAACGCACTTCTTGAGCTACTTGACACACTTTGATCTTGAACACTTGAACTACCTTTTATTGAGTTATTAAATTTTACATTGTCGCGAATATTGCCAATCTAAAACCTAATAGTCGTGTATTGCCAATTTCATGTTTAACGGGCTCACGAGATTTAAATTCTCACACATATATCATTATGGAAAGACCATTAAATAATCCCACCCCACCTTACGATTCTTTATCTACCCCTTTCTTTCCCTAGTCAGGGTTGGGCCTCGCAAATCAGGGGTAAGTTGTGATTATTTTTATGGCATCAATACTTCCAGCACTCGCGACTCTCTTCGCAGGATATTTGACCAAAGTTTGACCTATTAGTCCATTGTTGTTCTACAATATTAATTTTTTTTTTTAAGTCTAAATTGCAAACTACCCCCTTAAAGTTTGGAGGTGTTTGGATTTTACACTTTGAAATTTTAAAATTAGATTTTACCACCTAAAATTTTATTCTGTTTGCATCAGTAGCCCCTCCATTCATATTTTTCATTAAGTACTGCATAAACTTTGCCATATGTGTTTAGTTCATCCAATAAAATATCGTCACATCATTTTTATTATGTCATGTCATATTTAATTATTTATATTTTTTTTTTAGGCTACAAAAATTATGCGACATCATTTTATTGGACAAATTAAACACACGTAACAAGTTTCTGTAGAGCTTAATAGAAAATATAGATGGAGAGGCTACTAGTGCAAACAAAATAGAACTTCAAGGATTAAATCAAAATTATGAAATTTCAGGGTATAAAATCCAAACACTAACAAATTTTGAGAGTGCAGTTTGCAATTTAGCATTTTTAAAATTAATTTAAAAAAAGAATAACTATTTTTAATTAAAAAATGATGGTACTGACTTTTTCGGGCCAAAATGGGTATTTGCCCCTTTCGCCAAAACTTTCCAGCAAAATACCCCATGTCTGAAACTATTTAGAGAAATGCCCCTGTTTTGGAACTCGATTTTCTAAAAATCAAGTTTCAATTTAAAACTCAATTTTTGGACAATCGAGTTACAGCGAACTAAAATTAAAATAAATAAATAAATTTGTGGAACTCGAGTTCCATGAACTCGAGTTTCAAAACAGAGACATTTTCCTAAATAGTTTCAGACAGGAGGTATTTTGCTGTAAAGTTTGGCTGAAATGGTTAAAACTCAATTTTGGCCTACTTTTTCGTATAATATTATACTGAAAAAATTAATACACCAATTTTCTTCATATGAATCATAAAACAATGGTTAAATGCATGGAAGAAATTATTGTTATTTGAATAAATTATCTAGACACTTCTAAACTTTGAGGGAGTAAAATCAAAACCCTGAAACTTCAAAGTGTAAAATTCAAACACTTTCAAACTTTAAGGAGTAAAATCCAAATTCTGAAATTTTAAAGTGTAAAATTTAAATATTTCCAAATTTTAGAGGTGTAATTTGAAATTTAGCTTAATAAATATGCCAAAGTTGCCAAAGTTACCGTAATTTTTTGAGAAAAAAAATGTTAAATAATATTGGCAATCTTCCAAGGAATCATGTTACTATCAATAGCGCCATCAATAACAATTTTCGCATCTCATTCATCCTGTTGGACGTTTAAGAAAAACACACTCAATTATACCATAAGGATTAGGAAATATCTTATTAATACAACATTGATATATATATATATATATATATATGTATGCAATTTGAAAAAGAAAAAAATTGATATATTTGTCAAAGAATTTTCAGCAATGTTTCATGGCCATTCAGATAAGTTTCTTGACCAACTCGAACCACTCAATAATGTAATCAACTTGCCCTGTAGTTATCATGCACATGCTACCAATAATGCTCAGCATAGGACATTTATATGAAAACTATGATCCTGATATTCGGTACCCCCACAGATTGAGCATACAATGTACTTCGTAAATCTCTAGAATATGATTGAACTTGATCCAAAATATTCCTACCAGAGCTAATACCTAGAACTAAAATTTAGGATCTTCAATCAAAGTCAGAACCAGCGTACTAAAAAATAGAAACATGGTAGTCCACAACATAAGTGGTACAACTAATAATCAAGATTTGAAAATAATGGAGTGCCTTCCATCTCAAACTATACTTATATATCATTTTTTTTTTTTTTTTTGCACAAAATAATTTTATTTATACAACAATAACAGTACAAGTTCTGCCTTCAGAGAGAAAACACAACAAACCAGGAAGCACTAAATCAAAAGACATGTAGAAGCCCAAAATTGAAGAGGCAGGTGTGGTTCTTAAATTAGCTAGGCTCCTCAAGTGGATGTCACACCAAAATGTATGCAACTCGGCTTCCTGGTAAAGAAAAAGAACTTGTACACTGGTGAGTTCAGACATTAAGGAAGTCCTACAGCATCATTGATTTGTCTGCTTGAATTGGCAAAAAAGGAAACAGTCAATCTTGTATGTCCATATTTTGTGCATATCTATTCAGCCATCAGAGCACTGAACAAAGATAAAAATATAAAATATATAAATATACCTCTAACAGAAGAATAGTAAGGAAGGACATCATAGTGAGGAAAATGAAAGCTTGAAGTTATATAATCATTTGCACACAATTTAAATAGAGGTCAAAGTCCAGAATAATAGTTCATATGAAAAGCCTTCAGAGAAAGAGAATGCTCCACCCACGCAAGTGGAAAGCCTCGTCCTCTCTCTTTCTCTCTCTCTGACACACAACCAGAGTATGTAAATTGAGTTAACTCACGTAAGAGCTTACCTAAATTGTATTAGGCAAAATACTATTTGCAAGATCCTCATTTATGCATACAGGCAGTGGTGGCATATGACTCATAATGCCAGGCATGTCTCTCATGCTGCAAAGATTGAAAAAGCATTCACATAAAGTGAACTCTTAACGCCAAACCCTAATACAAATCAGGACATGAAACAATAGAGTTTATGTTAAAATTAAGATAAAATTAAGATAAATAAGAGTATCCACATACTCATTGAGGATAGCAGAAATGTTGGTTCTCGTCCGACAGAAGAGATTGATGTTATCCTCCAACTGTTCATAGAAGTATAAAATTATTTTGATAACTACAAAACTGCAATTATTATTATCTGACTAATATTGAGAAGATAAGGCATCTTACATCATCTGGAAAGTAATATAAATGAGATCTACACACAGAGAAAACTATGGAGGAAAAAAATAATAGGCTAACAATGCACTGTGCATCCCCGAAATTTGGGGCAAATTTGATTTTTGTCCCCCAAATTTAACAAGATGTAATTTCATTAAAAATATAAAAAGTATCCATTTTATATAAGTAAAAATTTCTTCTTTTTTCGGGGGTTAAAGGTATCAATTTCATTCTTACATCCATCATCCATTAAATAAACTAGTGTATAACTCGTACATATGCACGGTACAATTAAAAAAAATTACAATTACACACATATATGGATTCAAATTATACTCTCTCTCTCTCTATTTTATTTTAATTTCTTTTAGATATACACGAGTTTACTCTTTCTTTTTTTCTTTTTTTGTTTATTGACTTTTTTATGATTTATTTATATTAGACATTTCGTCTTTTGCACCTCATTAACTCACTTAGAACAAAAATTTATAAAAAAAAAAAAAAACTTAAATAGGACACATGGCACAAAATTAGATAACAATAGGAATCAAATTTAAAACTTAATTGGATTTTCTCTCAGTTTTACCTATTAATATATATATAGATTGCATATGGTGGCAAATAGAGTGTTGACGTGGCCTGGAATAAATTTAAAGGAATACGAATGGAAGAATGAAAGTGATGATTCAAAAAAATTTCAAGGATGAAATTGTAACCTTTTAAATTTGAGGAACAAAAATCAAACTTGAATCAAATTTAAGGGATGAAAAGTATAATTCAGCCAATATCTTAAATAGTGCATAGTAAGGGAGGGAAAATCAAGCTGTTTTAGTATCCTCTGATGCTCCGACATTTAGGGACCGGGAACCTACTTAGGAAAACTAAAAAAAAAAAAAAAGATTCCTCTAACTCACAAGAAAAACAATAGAAAAAAGGCCATCTTAGCCAACAAGGTACAAGAGTTTTTCAATTTGTGCCATAACCAGCATGCTAGTTCTCAGATTAAAGAATAAGAAGTTAAATAAGAACAAATGAATGGCAATTGCATAGTAACTAATTTTTATTATATCCTAACAGAAGCCAAAACAATAAAGAATAGGTGAAAGAAAAGGTCAGGCGGTCTAATATTACCATGCAAAACTTTGCTCCTTTAATGATGCATGTACAAAAAATTCTTTAATTCTAGATTTTATTTTTCAATGTCCAGAATCCATGTTCATACATACACTCACAAGAGCAAAAAATTGTTTTGGATATAAAAGGACAGAGAAGCTTTATATCCATAAATTCAATATCTACAAACTATTGTTTGATACATATCTGGGTATATTACTCGAAATATATTGTTGTATCGTTGAGTTGAGTGCGCTTAAACTGCTAAGCTAAATTGGTTAATTAAATAGAGATATAATATAAAATCTAATGTCATCATTCAAATTTCTTATGCATGGTGGTTAGGAAATATTTTCATTCTACTAATAATTACCTAAACTTCCTTCTAATAACTTTCATTAGGCTAAAGTATGACCATCTATTGCATCTTATTGCTGGAAAACATGGGTTGACAGGTTGGATCACTGAGTTAAGCATAAGAACAAGATAATCTGAACTTTTGAGCACATGGGTTTAAGGTGTTCCATCAAAAGTTAATAGAATCAGCTAATTGCAATTTGTAGAACAGATAAGCGGACACAAGAATCTCTCTCTATCTCCCTCTCTCACCCCCCCCCCCCCCCCCAACCCCCACTCCCCTTTTTTTTTTTTAAATTATTATAAGATTGAAATCAATTAAGATACTAATAAGCTAACACAGATGATCCCTCAGGGGAAGGCTATTAAATGGCAGGTACACAGAATCAGCATAATTTTATGTGTTGTCATTCTTTGCATTGGCAATGTTACATTTGTACCATACCCAAGCTGTCATATTGGTCAATCAGAGGCACTTTAAACCTATGGGCTGCACAATGAGAGCTAGTACTCTTGCATCCCTTCAGGGGTCTTTTAAATAGCTAAAGCTGATTTGTTTCGAATACTGAATCAATTTAATTAATCAACAGGTAGGTAAAATGCCAAAAAAGGGGTATGTCAATTTGACATAACAATAAGAAAGTTAGAATACATCCCCTGTTTCTTTCCCTACAGCTAATATTTTATTGTTTGTATCAACGTCCTTTGCAAATTCACTCGAAAAGAACCGCCATGGACATTAGGGTATAAGGATTTTTCTTTATTCAAACTAGGGAATTAGGAATTCACCTTGTATGCAGAAAGATTAGCAGCAATTTGGTTAAAAATTTGAGCATTCTGTTCCAAGAGATGCTTTGTTGGGCCACTTATTCCTGCAACAACCAAAGAAAAATATAACTTCAGTAAAAACTGGCCAAGCTGCAACCAACAAAACATATAAATAAATAAACAAACTGTGATGACAATACATCTGTGCAACTGTAGATGAAAGTGAGAAATTCATAGCAGTTCCAATGCTACACCTTCAACCACTTAATCTTCTCTCTTACATAATGATTATGGCCCAGAAACTGAGTGAATAGTGAGAAATTCATATTATTTTTGAATAGGTACATTGCTCCCAACGAGGTCTTTGTTTCTACAGCAATCACTCCATTTTGCATAATACTTAACTGCTCGTGCAGTAGTCTGGAATGTGCAATGATAAAAGAATATAGACAGTACATAGGAAGAAGTGAAACTAACAGGAATAGGCAACTGAATAATTTTAAGTATTAATAATAGGAAGACAAAAAAGATTATTATCAAATAAATATCATATTAAGAACACTAACCTTCATAAGGCATACGCTCATTCTGATCCATATGGTGCATCATAATGGAATATGCAGCAATGTTCAGAGGCGGAGCTGAATGTATATTGATCTTTGAGGATGACTCCACCAGCTTATCCTGAAGAAGCATGATCTTTAGAATACTGGTTCCTCTATCAACATTAGATCCTAAAGACATTAATTGATTCAATAAATTAAAACAGGATGCATCTATCGCTTCATATTTAAGTTGAGTTGTAAGAAAATTAAGTTCACCATATGTGAACTTTTATCACTAGTCCAGTGATGATACATAATTATATATTAGCTATTAGGTAGCATAAACCTAGCTATAAATATATACTGCAAGCGACCATGAGAAAAGTTTTTTTCATCAGATGAAACAGCAAGCATGTTGATACTATCAAAAGTTTGTGACAGGAAAAGAGAGGGGGGGGGGGTGTTGGCAGGGAAGAGAAAGCACATATATGTTGATTGGTAACAGGATATATGCAAATCTTGTATTTAATGTAAATAACAGTGATTAGCAATGCAGATTAGCAGAGTGGGATACAAAAGGCCAAGTTAAAGACATTAGGGCAAGGCAAGATTGATATTAAGACAAGAAAAGGTTCAATCTTGAAAGTGGCATTAATTTCAATGAAAAAAATCAATTCTAATTTACATTGAAGATCTTTAGTAAAAATAACTTAAGATTATCTTCAGAATATAACAGATACTTAAAATAAACAAATACACAACTTACATCAAAATGCACTAACATACCTTTCGATTATTCACCTTTTTTCCCACATTATGTTCTTCAGATTTTCTTCGCTTTCTCTGCAAAAGGTTTCATGTGTAATTTTAAGACAGAAAAACAGAATGAAGTAATATTATGCACAATTAGAACAAACCCATAATACTTTTCAATAATCACAAAGTACAGATAAATGCCAAAAAAAAAAAAAATTCTATGGCTCTATGCTAACGTTTGAACAAGAGCAGACACCGAAAGTTTCTTTTAGAAATGCTGGCTAAGGACGCATGCCCAAACATCATCATGCCTTTTGATGTCATAATCTATCTCATATGGCTTGTTTAACAAGAAAATCCATCAAATGGCTATTCCCTCCTAACCTATGACACGACTTTATTTTAACGTAGGGAACCATTCTAAAGAAGAGCCCTTTGGACTCGTATCTAGCCCGTAAAACCTACAGGCAACAAACCCCACCTGCCAGAGTAAAATGTACTAACGAGTGATCTATTGTCTCACACTCTCTTCCAAAGATTCTCAATTGCCAAATTTTCTGCAATTCTGAAGCTAGCACATGCTGCACTGGTCCATGTTTCTGGCAGGCCTGGAATCTCTTAGCATATAAAAAAGAAATCGGACAAGATGAAGTAAGAGCATTATAAACCAAACACAATCTCAGCAAATGCTAACTCCCAAACAGTGCTGTTAAAAGTGCAAGCACACCTAAGCACAAAGATTTATGGACCCTAGGTGCAAAATGCAAAGTGCAAAATAAGTAAACTTTTAAATAATGATAAGTAAAATATTTAGAGTATGTATTTTGAATGAGCTGTTTTGTCTAAAAAAATAAAATATGTAAAAGTACAACTGTACCTAGAAAAAGTTAGGCTTTTAAAAACTGTACATAAGCTAATGCTAAAAATAAGTTGACATTTTTCTACAATAAATGGAGCCTTAATATAAAACCACTAAATATTTAGTTTTACTATGCTATCAAACCACTAATTAATTGTTTAAAAAAAACAAGAGAGAAGATAACTAAATTAGTGCTTTGTTTGGTTGAAATTGAAGCAAACAAAATCAATACACTGTTTTGAACATGGTGTCTTCCAAATTTTCATATATTTTTTATTTTGAGTGTCACGTTGCTTGTGGTTTCCTTTTCCCTGGGAAAAAAAAACAACAAGAAGAGAGGTGGTGGGGGGTGGGGGTGAGGGAGGATAACGTGACCCCTTGAATCCAGGAAAACTAAATTAGTGCTTTGTTTAGGGGTGAAATTGAAGCAAACAGAATGAATACTCATGAACATGATGTCTTTCAAATTTTCATATATATTTCATTTTGAGTGTCATGTTGTTAGTGGTTTCCTTTTACCTGGAAAAAATAATGCTAATAAATCAAATTTGGGGGAGAGGGGAGGGTCAGGCTGCCTACTGATTACGTCTTCCAAGCCCTGCAAAAGTGAGAACTTTGTGCACTAGATAAGACCTAAGGGAAAACATATTGTAATAATAGAGCTGGTATAACTAATCAATATCAAAATTTTACTTGGTTTAAGATCCAACGGTTCCTTTTTTTCCCCCCTGATTAGTACACTCCACATGCAACTTATGGTTTTTGAATCCAGAACCTTATTATCCACTTTACTCTTCATTTAAGAACTAATGGTTATATTTTTCCTGATTGGTAAGTTATACACAGTGTAGATCTTGAACTCATGACCTCACTCTCCACCTTGCTCCTTTTTGACAACGAGGAACAGTGTTGTTAAAAGCACTAAGCGCGCTTAAGCCCAAAGGCCTCCTGGAGCCTAGGCGCAAAGCGCAAAGCGCAAGCCTGATCGATGTGCAGCGCACATTTTAAAAAAAAAAAAATAACAAATTTATAAAAAAGTATTAATGGTCAATACAATGATCAAGTGATCAATTAATCATATAAATTACAATTTTTATATAATTTATATAACATTTATATAATTCTCTTGTGCTTTACAAAATATATGCAAACATGACATTTGATGGCCATGATTACAAAAAATCATAGAATCAAAATAGAAGTATAGAACCAAAAAGGCAAAGGCTAAAAAGTACTAGAATGTTAAGTAATGTTATCTTTGCCTAACAAAATCAATGCAAATATGCAATGCAATCCTAATCTACATAATCATCATCCTCATTAAGCAAGGGACCATCATAATTGTCTGACTTGAGTGTTTGTTTGTGTGGTCGTGGTCCAAAAGATCTAAAATATCTAAAAAGGTAGACTTAGGTTTATGGTAGCACACCACACTATTAGTTTTTATATAATAAATCAATGGCTTATTTCAAACATGTTTAGATCTAATAGCTAAAAATCAAATCAGGAATTTTTTTTTTTTTTTTTTTTTTAATTTACAAAAAGATCAAAAAAGCGCGTTTTGCGCTTAATAAAAAATCTCTAAAAAGCGCCTAAGGCGCACTTTTGTGAGGGCGCCTCGCTTTAAAGGGAAAAAGCCCCAAGGCATGTGCGCTCTGCGCTTTGCACTTAAGTGCGCTTTTAACAACACTGACAAGGAACCTCGAAGACTGTGCCAACCATCGTGTCTTTTTACCTAGTTAAACCCTAGACTCATGTAATGCGCTCACATCACTCAGGTCACCAATAGGACGTGGCCCCAAGAAATTGTTTCCACCAAGGTTATTCGAACCTTAGACTTGGAGGGTGCATGCCACCAAGCCCAAGGCCTTGACCGTTGGAGCCTTACAAAGAGAAGAGATGTCATTTGAGCTTAGAGAAGGTTGTATCACACAAACCTCAAACAAAGCAAGTTGTATCACACAAACTTCAAACAAAGCTTCAAAGCTATTGAATACTTTAGAACATTTATTCTTCTCTCCTTTGAAAAGAAAGCATTACATTCATAAAATAGATGAATAAGGGCCTGTTTGGTAGCGGCTTTTAAGTATTGTTGTTCAAAATGATGTGAAAACAGTGGTTTAAAAAGTGTTGTGAAAACTGTGGTTTAAAAAGTGTTGTGAGAAAACGTGTTTAAAGTACTCATAATGCAGAAAATATTTTTGGTACTATATTTCAAATAACATATTTAAAATGTAAAAAAGCATAATTGTGTGTTTGGAATGAGTATGTGTTTAAAAAAAAAATGGAAAATTTTCTGACAAAAGCAATGTTTTTAATTTAAGGAGAGAGAAATTCCCACACATTCCAATTAGCCATAGCCAACTCCCTCTCTCCTCTTCTTCCCCCTCTCTCCCTCTTTGCGTTACAGGACCCAACAATGGGTTTGGCCTTCTATTTTCCTTCCTATCTGAACACACTAACACGCAAATTTGCAAAAGAAATTCAAAATAGTTCACAAAATTCCAATTTACAAAACCCATAAAACAACCCAACGCACCAAATTTGAAAATTGAAGAGAGAGTCATTAGCTGAAAGAAGGCAAAAGAAAAAGGAAAGAAGAAGAAGAGACCGTGCAAGGGAGAAAGAGGCAAAAAAAGAAGAAGAAGACAGCGTGCAAGAGAGAAAGAGGAAAAAAAAGAAAGAGAAGAAGAAGAGAGAGTGGCACAAGAGAAAGAGGAAAGAAGAAAGAAAGAAAGAAGAGGAAGAAAAATGAATAATAGGGTGCAAGAGAGAGAGAGAAAAAAAAAAAGTCAGCCGGAGAGAGAAAGAAAATAAGGTGTCTTGTCACTTCAGTGGGTCCCACGGTTTTCTAAATATTTACAATAATGCCATTCAACAATGCCATAATGCCATTCAGCATTGTCTAAAGAATGGAATGCATGAAGATGATGAGTTCTTAAAAGGGTTGTAACTTCTTTGAGAGAGTCACCTCCTCCAATTGAGACTACTTTGAGCGGGTCACCTTCTTGCCACAGAGGGTAATATACTCCTCATCTTGGCAAGATGATCTGAACAGGTAGGTGGATTTCATCATTTAGGCCACTTAAGAAGCAACTCAACTTGTGCCCCTCTGAAAGACCCTCAATCCGGTTGGATTGATATTCAAATTGTGCCTTGTAATGGGCCACCGGCAATGTTTGTCTTAGTCTCACCTTCTCCAATTGAGACTACTTTGAGAGAGTCATTTTCTTGTCGCATAGGGTATACTCCTCATCTTGGTAAGACAATTTGAACGGGTAGGCAGATTTCATCATTTAGGCCACTTAAGAAGCAACTCAACTTGTGCCCCACTTAAGGACCCTTGATCCAATTGGATAGAAATTCAAATTTCCAAGTAATTGGCCACCATCAATGTCTGTCTTAGTCTATTAAGCGCTTCCATCGGTCGTCATAGATTGTGGATCTGAATTGAGTTTGCACGGCATCGACAAAAATCTCCCAATCCATCAATAAGCCTATGCTTTCCACATCTTGGAACCACACTAAAGCTTCTGCCAGGTCCTCCATATAAAATAAGGCCGTGAAGATTCTTTGGTGCATCAGGGTGTGATAGTAATGAAAGAATCAGCAGGCCTTGTAAATCCAATAAGGAATGGAACTTAAAAAACATGATCTTGATCGGCTTTAGGCATTGAGTTCTTGAGTTTCCTCCACTATGATTTCTCGTTGTGGTCCTTAACGATCCTTCATAAGGATGGTCATGGTTTTTTTTAGCTCATCAATGCCAAACAAAGTTCCTGGAATCTTGTCTAAATGGATGATGATGGTATCAATGGACTTTGGTGGCTTGAAATCGTGTTGGCAAGTTGTACAATTGTACCTTCGACCATTGGGGATAGCTGCTATAATAACATTTGATAAGAACACAATTGGGGGTTGTTGTTCTTAAGGAGATTTAAGTGGAATCTTTTTGATGACGAGGAACCCCAGAGACCGTGCAAATCATCGTGTCTTTTTACCCCGTTAAATCCCGGACCCATGTAACGCGCCCACATCACACAAATCAGGTAAGTCATCGGCTTCGCCAATGGGATGTGGCCCCTAGAAATTTTTTACACTCTAAGGGGATTTTGAACCTTAGACTTGGATGGAGCATACCACCAAGCCCAAGGCCCTGACCACTTGAGCCAACCCCAAGGGGTTGAGATTTAAGTGGAATCTTGATATAAAAGGTGGAATTTTTGAGTTTAAAGGATTTTAAGGTTTCGGTTACAAGTGAATCTTGGAGTGGGATATGAATGCTTGATGGGTTGAAGGCTAGGTTTAGGTATTTAGGCCTTGGGGAATTTGGGTGTGGCTTAGGAATTAGGATGGTGCAAGTGTTTGATGATGATTCTTGAATGAATGGAATGCATAAAGATTAGTGGTTGAAAAGGTCACCTTCTCTAAATGAAACTACTTTGAGAGAGCCTCTCCCTCCAAGAAAGACTGATCACTAGTCTAAGCACAAAAGTGTGCTATTCATCATTCAATGTCCTAAATGAGAGTTACAAATACAAACATTTAATTATACATCATCCGCCTTATTCTAATTGGCCCACATGGCTCAATATCATTGGCTTACTAATTCTACATGTGCTCAAAAGGATTTACAAATGATTAATGTGATACATGTGCTGCATCCCTAACTAACTCAAACTGGTCTATATCCTCATAACTGACTAACCCTAACATGTGCAACTCTTGTTATCTCATACAAATGAGCTCCAAACTACCATCATAGGGTTGAATCACGTGCATGGGATTAAGGAGCTGCCATAGAAAATTGGGCCCCATTCTGCCATGGGAATGCTAATAGGCACTCTATCAGCCCCCTCGGAATGCCTATCGGAATATTTTACTTAGGGTCTGTTTAGATACCGCTTATTGCTGAAAACTGAAAATTGAAAACACTATAACAAAATAATTTTTAAATGTGTGAATAGTGTCATGGGACCCAGTTTTAAAGTTAGATTTGCATTTTTCCATACTTGCGGGTCCCATGAACAGTGCCCATGGACCCACTAAAAAAAACGCAGCCGCACTGAAACGCGCTATCCAAACTAACACTTAATGTTAGGGTTTTTTTTTGCGTTCTCAATTTTTCGTGCATTCCTAATAGCACAAAATTTATGACTAATACTAACCTCACACTACAAGTTGGACTCCTTGGGCCTCAATAACTAAGCCCAAACGAAATTACTAAACTCAAATAAAACCCAATAAATAAAACGAAACTGGTTTCTAGCTGCCTGCATCACATGCATGGTTCAAAAATGATTAAAGCTAAGAGCAACATGCCCTCAACTATTACCCACATGTGGAAAATCATGAACGAACAAGAGTAGATTCATCATTGGTCACTATAGTTCTTAATCATTTGGTTTTAAGTGTGAACAAATAATACTAAAGGATTAGTGGATTACAGCCTAAAGTTCAAACTTAAAACATTAAAAATGGATCTGAAGCATAAATGTGGTTACTAGGAGACAAGTGACACTTGTAAGTCAACGTGTATTACAAGATGAGGAAGGGTGGGGAGTGACTGTAGCCCATTAAATTTCATAATTCTTGACTCTCACTGAATAGTTCCCTTTAATAAAAACTTTTAGTTGAATGGACTCTGGAGAACCAACCACATGATTGCATATGATGATAGGAGAAAATAACATACTCTTATCATAGAAGCACCCAAAGTTATATACATACATAGCAAAGATGCAAATATTACCCATCAGTACTTAAGACAAATCAATGTAATGAAGAGCTTACCGTCATCCACCTACACCTCAAAGCAACATCACGAACAGTTTTATCCCGCAATGTGGCGGCAATTTTGATATACCTCATTATACTAGGTTCATCAGCATATCTGTAGAGTTAAACCACCAACAATAATGAATATCAAACACCAAAACATGAAGAAAGTAAAAACAAAGATATAGGAGTGGAAGAAGTTCAAAAGATACCAAATTTAAAGAAGTTACTATGACAAGTATCCAACAGATGTATAGAAACAAAGTGACCATAGCAAAGCTTACCCAAATTAATATTTCAAGCAAAAAAAAAAATCTAAAAAATGTTCATAAAATTGGCAAAGAGCAAGAATTGAAGCTATGAAAAAAAAAAAAAATCAACGTGATGAATTCCAAGAATTTTACGGCACAAATGAGAGAAAAAATGTATATATACGATAATAACTGAGCTTGCAAATTCATTCCACAAGAGGCGAATCATATGAATTTCTATCCACAGTTTGAAGGTTTTGCCAAATATTGAACTAATCATGTGTATGTCATCTGTAAACTTAAAAACATCCGAATCAAAGACTATACAAAGTACAAGTATTCAACAAGCTGATGAGATCAATCATCCTCAAAATTTCGAAAGGAACAGTTCCAAATGGTTAACAAAAGCAAAAATAGAAGAAAAAAAAAAAATTCAGCAGCAGAACAGCAAGAAATAAAAAGTAGAGACAAGACAAAGTATACAGTTTGCTATTCAACACCCATAACTAAAAACATGGTATACGAACAAAAAGAAGAAGAAGAGGAGTTATGAATAAGATACTTGTCAAGGCCTTGCTCC
Organism: Quercus aquifolioides; assembly: GCA_019022515.1. Lineage (NCBI taxonomy): Eukaryota > Viridiplantae > Streptophyta > Magnoliopsida > Fagales > Fagaceae > Quercus > Quercus aquifolioides. Next base: position 43,518,223 of record CM032330.1, on the reverse strand, counting down.
AATTTGTACTGTTCCTCAAGGGACCACTCGACAGCCAATCCGGTGTCGTGTTTGAGGGCGAGGCCGGGCACAGAATCGAGAAGAAGAGACGAAGCTAATGGCTGGTGAGTGATGAGGGGATGATTGTTAGACGAATTCCCTGAAGAAAAAAGCATGTTTCCACCTCCACCACTGGTATTAGCGTTAGTGTTCATCACAAAGTAATTCCCTATCTGAATCATTTCAGAAGTGTTGCTGCTATTCATTGTCCCTGAATCACACTGAAATGATATCGCCGACGACGCCCCCGATTCCCGATTCATACTAGAACCCCCCCACTTTTTTTTTTTGTTCCCCCAAAAAGCTTTCCACGCTTTTCAACTTCTTCACATCGCTACCCTAGAAAAACCTCAAATAAAATTTGGTACCCAAATTGAAAAAAAAAAAAAAAAAATTTTTTTTTTTTTTGGCCTCAACTCAATTTCTTTGAAATTCCCAGAATCTTATCGTCCATAATTCCTCACCAATAAACTAAAGTACTCAAAATTCCACACTCCATAACTCCAAAACCCTAAAGCTCAACTCAGCTGAAGCATCTAGTCGTCTTGGTTTAGAGGTATTGAAGCGAAGAAGCTCTAAAAGGAAAACCAAATGGCAAAGAATAAGCAATATATAATAATAATATTATTATTATTATAATAGAAATGGTGGTAAGAGAGTAAGAGAGAGAAAGAGAAGGGCGTTACCTTGCTTTTTGGGTGCAACTTTCCGACGAAGACCTAATTGGCTGTTGAGTTTTTTTTTTTTTTTTTTTTTTTTTCTTTCTCTCACTTCTACTCTACACTACACAGCTTATAGTTTTATAGTAATAGTAATAGTAATAGCTTTTCTTTCTCTCTTTCTTTCTAGCTTCTATTTCATTCACACTGAGTAGTCACTAGTCTTTTTTTAATTGACTAGTAGTAGTAATGGACAGTAGTATAGTAAAGTAAAGTAAAGTAAAGAAGAGAGAGACAAACAGACTGCTCAGAGCTCCGCCAATGGGAAGCTGAAACAAAAGAAAGGGGGAACCATTTAAAAGGTTTCATTTGAGAGTTGAGACCCCCTTTTTTTATTATACAGCAACTACTGCTGCTACTAAAAACTAAAAAGTCTGAAATAGTAATAAAATATACAAAACTTTATTATTGCAGCAGATCTTGGAATTCAGCAACAGTGCGAATCCCAATAAGCATTTGATGCCAATTATTGTGGACTCTCCACCTTTGCTTTTTGCTTTGCTTTCTTAGCTCATTCATTTATTTGTTTTTCAACTGTACCTACTATTTTTATTTCTTTTTCTTTTCTTTTTTTTGGATTTACCACTTTTATTTTGCTTTATTTGATTCTTGTTTTATTATACAAGATAAGACATAATGGGTGTACTGGTATAGTCTTTCTTTATTTCATTTTTAGTATATGCTTCTCAAAAAAAAAAAAAAAATTAGTATATGCTTTATTTGGATTTTATTTGTACTATCTATCTCTTCTTCTTCTTTTTTAATTTACAAAAACTATCTGTCTCTCATCTCAAAAAAAAAAAAAAAAAACTATCTATCTCTTCTACTACTCATTGTTTACTTCTTCTTTTTTAATTCCATTTTTAATATATGTTTGATTTAGATTTTATTTGCACTGTCTATCTCTTCTAATGCTCATTGTTTACTCTCTCTTTTTCTTAATTTCATTTTCAGTGTATGTTTGATTTTTTTTTTTAACTTATTTGTTAATGTATACTTTTCAGAAAAAAAAAATCACTTTTTCTATATAATAGTATTTTTTATCCATTTTTTTAGATAAATAAATAAATCAGTAAAAAACTGCATCTCTAATTCCATTGTGTTGCTCTTGCATCTCAAAAAAAAAAAAAAAAAAAAAAAAAAAAAAAAAAAAAAAAGATAATAATTAATAAGTGTTACATAATAAACTGCATCTCTCTCATGTGAAATGATATCAATTTTGCACCATATATTCCTAAATATATTAATCCCCAAACTTTCATTAAACCACAAAAGAAGCAGCACCTTTCCTCAATTTTTCAACAACAGCAAAAGGAAGAGAATGCTTGTTACAAAATCCAAAAATCCTATGGGCAGAAGCAAATTTAGCAAGAGCAAGAGCAACACAATGGAATTAGGATTTCTATTTTTTCATCCAACATGATTAATATGCATTTTGATAGTTTCTTGTCGTTGAATAAAAAATATGGAAATCAAAACTATCTACACAAAAAGCCAATTGGTATCTTGATTTGATGATAAAGAGCAATTGTCATGAAGCGAATGGATACAATCTATAAAACAAATATATATATATATATATATAAATAAAATATATAAAAAAAAAAAAAAAAAAGGTTTTGGTCCTAGTTACATTATAAAGAAAGAAATAGATACATTACTTTCTTACTTATTTATAATCTAAGAAAAGAAATCAAAATGATAAGGACTCAATCTACAAATTTGAGATTTGAATCTAGAGGCTGGAGACACTAGATACTCCATTTTACAACTTGCATTTAACCAATATTAAGGGAAAAACAGTAATGTTGCACTAATGGCATGATCGTAATTTCAACAGCTAAATCTTCGGATTTGTGATGCAAAACAAATCTTGATGCTCTAACGATCACAATGGTATGTCATGGACTTTGATCGGACCACTTGATCAAAAGTTATCATACAAACTATTTTCAATGATTGTGGCTCTCCTACACAATGGGCCCGATCACGTCCTATTTTAACACTTAATTTTGGTTGGTTCTCACAAGAATTAATTTAAAATTAATTAAGTGTGATTTTTTATTGGATTTCATTTTACTTCATTTTTTTAAAGAAATAATAAAAAAATGTTTTCCTTTATAGCATCGAATCTACTCTTTAAAAAAAAATTGGAGAGAGAAAAAGATATGATCCATGAAAAAATTCAAAAAAACAGAAAAATGCTAAAAAAAGGTCATTATTCTCAGCAGCAACTTGAATCGCATTTTTGGCTAGGAAAACGTTGAAATTTGATTTTTTCTATTTCTGGAAAAGTTGTAGAGAATTGAATTTCCTTTCCAAAAACACCAATCCCGAATCAATTTAAATTTTGAGCATAAAATTATAGCCAAAATACGAAACAGGTGCAGAAGATAACACAAATTCAGCACATCTTCAATTTTCTTTCAAAATTTCAAATGGGGATCAACATCAAATCTGTTCAAGCTTATCTAATAGGCTTATCCCTTCCCTTAACTTCAGACAAAAGCTTTTTAAAAATAAGTTGGATAGGGAAACAAATACATTCTATGAAAGATTTCAAAAAACAGAAAAATGAACACAAAACGTTACTATTTTTAGCAGCAATTTGGATCGCATTTTTGGTCTGGAAAACGTTGAAATTTGGTTTTCTCTATTTCTGGAAAAGTTGTAGAGAATTGAATTTCCTTTCAAAAATCACCAATTCCTAATCAATTGGAATTTTGAGCAGAAAGTTAGAGCCAAAATACGAAACTGGTACATAAGATAACACAAGTTCAGCTTCATCTTCAACTTCCTTTCAAAATTCAAATAGGGATCAACACCAAATCCGTTCCAGCTTATTTAAATAGGTTTATCTCCTCCCTTAGTTTCAGAAGAAAGCTAATAACTTAGCTTTAAAGCTAAGCCATCCTTTCCCCTATAAATAGAGAAAACCTCTTCTATTTTCTGCTCCCTGATTCCCTCTGGAGAGCTAAGGAGAAAGCATAAAAGAAAAGTTTGTTGTGCAACCATTGTTCTTACTTTGGTTGTAATTTAGTACTTCCTTACTTTCTCCCTAGCCCTTTAAGTGATCACTTCCCCCTTTAATTTATGCTCTATGCTGATAAGTAGTTAATTATGTTTTTTAAGTTTCTGCACATGCTTGAATAAATGCTTCCAAGTCTTTTTTTTTTTTTTTTCCTTTCATAACATGCTTGGATGAACATGCCTATATATCTCATTGATATTCCTTTTACATGCTTAGATGAACACTTCTGGGCTAATGCGCAACTTTCTCTTGAATGCTTAGATGAACATGTCTAGATAGTTATTTTACTTTTTTAAATGCTTAAACGAACATGTCTAAGTATTTTGATTTTCTCTAGATGAACATGTCTAAGGGATTTTTCTTTACTTTTTTTTTCATAATTGCTTGGATGATCAAATATGCTTAAATGTTTTGTTTTTCTCTTTGCAATTGTGTGGATGACAAATAGCATGACAATTCTCTGTTTTCCTTTACTTGCTTAGATATACACTTCTAAGTTATTATTTGCTTTTCATAACATGCTTAGATGAACCTGTCTAGGTAGTTACTTCTCTCTTTTTTGAATGCTTAGATGAATAGGTCTAATTAACATTATGGTTTTTGCTTAAATACTTGGATGAACATGTCTGGGTGATTTTCTTTGTTCTTCTCATGATTGCTTGGATGATTGGTAGGTATAAAAATAAATTTTCTTTTGCAATTATGTTGATGACAAATAACATGACAATTTTGTTATCCTTCACATGCTTATATGAACATGTCTAGGCTAGGAATTCCTTGTTTACATTAATTTCTTGGATGAACATGTCATTACTTTCATGCTTTCTTTACATTTAAATTGTTATCTAACAAATTTCACTTTTTGTTTCTATTTATGTCAAATTCCCCAACACATATTTGTTTACAATTCTTGCAAATTAACATGTTTATATGATATATTGTTTGTATTTGTTTGACATGGCATGATATTGGCTACCTTAACCTAGGAGACCGGTTTTTCCGGGCGAGACGGGTGCTTAATCCCTTCCCATCTCGTAAATTAGATTCCGAACCAACATCAAGGGTTCTAGACTAGGCTCTTGTATATGCAATTTTACATTTTTTAGAATGTAACTAGGAAACAAAGTAATGTAATTTACTTTATTAGATTGTATCTAGGACTAAAAAAGCATTGTAAATTTTTGTTACAAAATTGATGTAAATTGTCATATATAATAATACAACAGAAGCATTTTTTTATAGTGAAGGTTTTCTTATTTTTCCATTTAAATTAAATAAGTGGCGACTCTATGTAAAACCCTCGATCTAGGGGGGAGTACATTTTACAGTGAATTCGACATTTTGAGCATCACAATCCCACCCGTTCGTGCGGGATAGGCCCAGTTTGAGAAAAAAATTGGAGGGTCGGGGTCACGGTCGCTCACAGAGGCTAGGTTAAGAAGATAGAAATGTGTTAGACACCCTTTCCACCTAATCTGTAGATTAGTCTTCGAGATATTAACTGCTATGTTATGTTATGAACTTTTTCATCCAATCATTTCATTTATGCATGAAATGCATAAAATAAAATATGCTCATTATGTGATATATAAATTAAGATGTAGTAATTGTAGTTTACCCACGTGTGGTTAGGTCGGAAATCACTTTGCCACTTGTGGTTTGAAAAATTACCAATTTACCCATCTGAAGTGACTTCTATCAAAGAGTCATTACCCGTCTCCCCTTTTTTCCCTTTAAAAAGAGGGTTAAATGTTTTTTTTTCATTATATTTTATGTCTCTTTCTCCTCTTCTCTTCTTCACTTATTTTTTCCTCTCTCTCTCTCTCTCTCTCTCTCTCTCTCTCTCTCTCTCTCTCTCTCTTAGTGTTTCTTCTAGACACTTCACAAAAACCCACAACCAGAGGTACTGAGACTTTCATTATCGTGAAAAACACGACAATAGAATCAAAGATCAAAGGAAGAGCTGCCAAGTTGTGGATTTTGGTGTTGGAGGCCGTCTCGGTGAAGATGGTGTTTGGGTATGACCAAGTGAACGAGTTTAAACGAGGAGGTGTGGGTCAACTTGAATTAGGGTTTTATATTTGGGTTTGTGTTTAAAATGGGGTAAAAGAAGGAAGGGTTTGTTAATTTAGAGATGGGGATTAGGGATTGAACTAGTTTTGAGAGATTCAAAGATAAGTAGCTAGCCTTGGACACCTGCAATGATATAGACCAGATTGAGGCCAAGTTTCTTTCTCATTTTAATTTTGGATTTGGCTTCAAAATGGGGATTTAATTTGGGGAGACCAGTAGGTAAGGTAATGGTAGAGACAAAAAAATTGTGAATGAGTTTATGAATTTTGAGTTTTGAGTGTAGTGATTATAATTGGTTGTGTAGAATTTGGGTGAAGGATTTCTGGTTATGCTACTGAATGAAAAAACCTAGAAATATATGGTAGATTTAGGTGTCAAAGTTGGATTTCAGTGTTGAAATCATGGTGTAGGGTCAATTTTTGTAGCCCAAGCCCAATAGGTTCGGATTATGAGCCCAATGAACCCTGAACAATGAATTTGTAGAAAGTGGGTGAAAGAGTTGGGCTAGTTGTGAATTAAACAGTAATGAACTATGATATTTACGGGTGAACTAACATGCAATCATGCTTGAACAAATGCAAATGTGAACGTCCGAAGAGGTATTTTATTGAATGAAAGTTGGTTACAATTCTTAGAGCTACAGTAAAGTTATTTTCTTCTTCTCTCCCTTTTTTGTTTCGATCTCCTTATTACCAGAGGTCTTTTCTCTTTATATAGCACCCTCTCTCATCATCTTCATCGTCCACTTGTTCTTCATCTAGGCATCCACTTGAATACATGTCCCATCAGGTACTTTCTTTAACTCTCTGTGAGTGGTAGTAGCTGAGATTATACTGTTCAGGGGTCTTCTCCACATTAATGCGGCCAGAAAAGCAGTTGCAGTGCATTTAATGTGGTGGTTGCAGCTTGTCTTCTAGATATTTTTCCGTTCCTATTATCTCCACACGTGCTTGAAGCTTGCCTTTATCGTCAAAGTCATTAGAAAGGTTACTTGAACCTCCCAGGTGTCCGCCCGGCCAAGGCTCTTTGTATCTGAGGATAATGGTCTCTTCGGACCATTGATGATCTCTTCGGAATACCCCATCGTTCGCCTCCAAGTATATTTCTTAAGCATAGACTCCTTCTTGAACACTTCCCTCTCTTCGGGCATACAGCAGTCTTCAAATAGGGTCCTAGGCCCAATATATTAGGTTGGGCTTTCACCCCCCACACATGGCTTTCTCTCTTCTTCTTCTTTTTTTCTTTTTTTTAAAAAAAAAATTTTCTTTGCATATATATATATATATATTGCAAGATTTAATTTGATTTAAATTTGATTTCTTTATCTAACATAATTTTGCTAGAAATGTTGTATATCAAAATGAAAGTTTTAGTGTTCATTAAAAACTCTCACAATTTTTACAAATCCCTTTCCAGATCTTCATTTCTATGTTTCTCCAATGGTTTATATATATATATATATATATTAATGTTTTTAATGGTGAAAAGGGAGAGGTGAGTAATGGTTGTTTGATTGAGGCCACCTCAGGTCGATTAAGTGACATTTTTCAAATAACAGGTAGGCACTATTAAAACGGGCCTAAGCACAGGTGAGTTAACTGCAATTACCCCAATTAAGATTTAATATGACACATGATCAAATATTTATATCCATGGTAATCTTAATCAACCCATATAATCAGCAATCATCATGTAATTGATTTTCAATCATGAAAACTAAATAAAGTAGAAATTTATATCTGCATGCATAACCTCTTTCAAACAATGTGAGGGCGGATTTCTACTATTGGAAATGGAATATTTTGATGTTCGCTACTCCTTAATCCATGGGTCTTCCACTTGATTGTTGGGGTGAGATGAGTGTTCAAGATTTGAGAAGGTGATTGTAGAGATGGATAATTGGGTATGTGGTGGATGGATGAAGAGCAAGGTCCATGTTTTTAATGCAAGACATTTTCCTTACCCTTTAGCTTAGGAACTTTTAAGGTAGGCCTTAGCTAATTAAGTACTACATGGATTAGACATAAGTGATCAATCACACCTATAAAACCGATGGTTAGTGGCGACTCTAAAAAAAAAAGTGAAAAATAATGAATGGACTCACTAATGCGGGCCAAAATGGGGATATATTCCTTTCGCTCAAAAGTTCTAGCAAAATGCCCCCTTTCTGAAACTATCTAGCAATACGCCCCTGTTTTGAAACTTGATTTTATAAAAATCGAGTTTCAATGTAAAACTCGATTTTTAGAAAATCGAGTTATAGGCAAATCAAACTAAAAAAAAAAAATTTTAAAAACAATTGTGGAGAGTTCCATGAAACTTTATTTTAAACAAATTGAGTTTCAAAATAGGGGCATATCACTAGATAGTTTCAGAAATTGGGCATTTTGCTGGAACTTTTGGGCGAAAGGGGTATATCCCTATTTTGGCCCACTAATGCGCACACTCACACTATTTAAATATCCACAACTCACACATATTTCACCAAATAAAACCCTCTGAAGTCCAACACTCATGAAGTGTTTGGAGGAGGTCTATCGTCCGAAATCTAGCGTCGACAATGTTTAGGGAAAGAATAATTAAGATCTACTTCTATGTTAAAAGAACACATACTCTCTTTGAATTTTAGATTAAGGTTCTAGGAAATCTTACCTAGATGCACTAAATCTTAAAACAAAATATAATTTCCAACACCTCTTGATCTTAAGACCTCCTTAGCCTTCACCTCAATAACAACAAGAATTCCAAGAGTGGGTTTTCTTCCTTATCAACAACCCAAGTTGTGTTCCCTTGAGGAGGAGAGAATGTTTCTTCTCTTCCTTTTTTATAAATATTCTAGCTTTGTAGCCTTTTGTCTTGGATTTGGCAAACTATGAGCATGAGAATATGGTACAAAACACAAGATTTTGCCCAAAATTCCACTTTTAGTATTTTCGTTAGTTCTCCTTACTTGTGGAATTTTTGTTCTCCGAGCCTCCAAAATCAAAGCTTGTCATAATATTCTCTAACGAAATCTCATTTGCTTCAATCATACATTGTCTGAACATTATTTGATCCCAAAAAAATTGTGATCAAGCTTAATGACACTCTTTAAAAATGGCTAAGCATTTTGGCTGGTTTATCAATGTTTTTGCGATCTCATGCTCCTTTTAAGTTTGAACTAACTTACTAATAGTCAGCTTAAAGGGAATTCATTTATCTTTCATATGAGCTTGAATTTTTCTTGACCAAACAGTTAGAATTTGGTATTCCAAAGAAAGAGCTTCTTTGACAATTGATCGAACTAGATTAGACTTTTGTCAAAGTTTGGGAGAAGGCAAGCATTTCATAATTTGGCCTCTCAATTCATAAAATTGGTCTATTGAACATTTGAACATATAAGCGGGACAAATTAACTCAATCATTATGATTTCCTCGGTCTCAGGGTTAAAAATGTATTTTTGATATTTTTAGGATCAATTTGAAAATTTTCACAAAATTCAAGGGTGGACAAAATACAGTGTTGGCAATCACACCCCTTTGGGTGGCCTTCGTTGGTAGGGTTTTCTTCTTTAGCAGGTGATTAGATCAGTCAAGTTAGTCGATTACAATTCAGTTTGAGTCAAAGTTCTTGATTGATTCCATCTGTCCCCCAAATTCACCTATGCACAAAAAGTCTGCCACCATATTCACTCCCCATCTACTTTCACCCAATGCCAGAGTCAGAAAATTTCTTCGGGGGTAAGGGGGCTAAGCTATATATATAGACACACACACATAAAAAAATCTGTTCATAACATGATTTTTTTTATAAAAAAAAAAGTTATTTTCTTATATATAACAAAGTATTGACATCAAGTATATTTATAACATTAATAAAAATAAAAACTAAAGGATTTTTAACTCCTAACCATGAAATCTACATTTATACTTTCTTCTAAAAGAAAAAAAAATGTCCACATCCCTAATTTTCTAAATAAAAAATAAAAGAAGGTTTTTATTAAATAGATTTACTTATATATTTCTCGTTATTATGATATAAGAGAGAGAGAGAGAGAGAGAGAGATATATATATATATATTTTTTTTTTGAGAAAGAAGTTTGTAGGGGCTCGATTTGTGAGGGATCCCCAACAATACATTTCTTAGAGAGTGGGACGAAGGGCTAGGCGCTAACCGGCTTCCCGCGAGTCCTCCGGAGTCCCTTTTTCTTCGAGGGAACTTAGCCCTGTTCTTCTTGACTTGGGGTTGCTCCTCGGCTCCCGTCCGAGGAGGCCCCCCCACCATGGGGCTCCTCGCATTATATATATTCCCTTCGGTTGATCCTGACCTTACAGTTGTCGTGCATCCAGGCTACTTGCTTAAGAACCTGTCCCATCAGCCACGTTCCCAACCTTACTGTGGGTTGCAGCACCTAAGGTCGTGCTGTTCAGGAGTCCCATCCGCATTCATGCGGCCAGGGTAGTCTGATACATGCATTAAGTGTGGAGGTGACTACCTATTCTGGGTTTGTCCCCCACCTGGAATTAGACTAGGTATGCCGAGGAAGGGGGTGTCCTCGGCATGGGTCCAAAGAGGCTGAAATCCCTAGACAACAGTCTGGGCCAATCGCCCTTCCGCGGTATGGGCCTTGGGCCAGCCTAAAGGTGGGCCAAGGCCTTCAGGCCCACGGGCCCCACAAAGTTGTATGTTTTTGTAAGAAACAATATATATATATATAACTTGGAATTTATTTGCTTATTTATGCAATAGTACTTTGTATTTTTAAAGACTGAGAAACTTAATATCTATTTATGTTTGCTTAGGATTTAATATTTCTTATTTGCCTTATGAAAGTTATAAACTTATGATATGAAAAATACATTTGAAAGATAGATTTCTATATTTATTTGGACTATTTTAGTCATTTTTTCTATTTTTAATAACTTAATATATTTATTTATATTTTTAATAATTATTAATTTAATTATGATTTCATCATAGTTTGACCTTAGTTCAATCCTAGTTCGACCTCGGTTCAACCCTAATCTAATCTCAGAAATCTTGAACTTCTCCATTTTCAGTTCTTAATTTGAATGGTTTGGATTTTAAAACCATGGTTATCAAGTCCAATAGCAACATACCATATTTGAAAAATTACCTTTTGACATTTTCATTTATATACGTTCTACTAACTTTTTTTTATAGGTAGATAATGGTGGAGGGAGAAGTGGAGTTCAAATCATAATCATGAGACATTATAAAAAATACCATTACTATTGGCAATGGCGGCTCTAGGACTATTTTCTAAGACGGTCAATAAGAAAAATAAATTATACAAAATTTAAAATAAAAAAGAACTTGAATATATTGACATCACCAAAAAGAAAAAGAAAAAATCAAAATCAAAATACATGAAGTTTTACAATTGCCTTCTACGAGGTTTCATATTTTGAAATTATTTCATGATATCTGTTAGGACATATGTGATTCAATGTTAGAAACATATGTCACTATTTTATGTAATTGGCTAATCTTTTGACAAAACACACTTTACTTGTAATTGGGTAGATCTAGGATGTGTTTAATACTTCAAGAAACAAGGTTTCAAGTTCAAGTGTTAAAGCCATGCAAGTCTGTCCAAGAATTAAGTAATGAAGTGCTGGATTTTAAAACTCGACAGCTAACATCTCTTGAGGTTTAAAAGCTGCTGAAGCTCGTGGCTCGACAGCTAGCTCGATAGATGGCTATCTATCGAGGTTTATGAAACTCAGTTTTTCAGAGTTGTTTTTCATCCAATCTGTGAGTATGTGTTTAAACTTTCTTTTCTCACAACCCTAAACATATATAAAAATTATTTTGAGGGCCATTAAAGGTTGCACAGTTGCACAAGTGTAGAGCAAAGTCTTGTTCATGCAAATTGTGACCGGAGACAAAATTTGTCCTAGTTCATCTTTCTTTTGAAGAAGTTATTATATTTGTACACCGTAAGGTTTTGTGATCAAGGAGTTTCTTGATTTTCATCGTTTAGATGAACTGAAGAACTTTGCAGCCAACATACTTCTCAAGTTAGTGATTAAGTCACATACTGGAATCTGCGCATCTATTGGTTAGTCACGTACTAAGAGCCATGCATTGAAAAGGAGAGATTGTCACTGCAGAACAAGTCTAATTGGGTATTGGGGTAAGGGTTCAACTGTAGGTTGGTATAAAGTACTGAGATTCTTTTACTTGTAATCGCTTTTTTTTTTTTATATAATAGTGGATTCTCGGGAGCGGTGACCTTAAAATCACCCGGTGGAGTTTTTGTCGTGTAGGTTTTCCCCATTCGTAAACAAATTACCATGTCAATTTATTTTCCACTGCATACTTTAGATAATTGGTGATTTGTTTATGCTACTACGTGCTTTACATGTTAATTTGATTAATTAATCAATTAATATATTACAAGGGGTCAATACATTCTTGGCCTATCAATATCTTCATTATTAATCTTATGAGTTACATCTCTTTCAATATACACAGTCAAACAATCATTTATCTACTGATCTCTCATTTGATTGATATATTTCAATGCTAAGATCTAAATGAGTTTTTTCTAAAGTTTAATATTAACAAATTTCTACTTTTGTTGTCCCCCCCCCCCCCCAAAAAAAAGATTTTAGATCAAATTGGTTTGATATTAAGGTTTTTTTTTTTTTTTTTTTTGAGTTTAAAAATGTTAAGATATTATTAAGATGATTAAATTCTAAATTATTTTAGCTGGATTTTAAAAAATTAGGATCTAAGTGTTCAAAATTTTATTTTAGTGAGTAAAAAAAAAAAAAAAATAAAAATAAAAACTATTATATATAATTTTTTTCCCAGTTTCGGGGCTTCAAGTGGAGCTGCCCCTTGACTATTGGGTTGTCACTTAAACCCCTATGCATTCTACTAATTTGTGCAGAGTTTCGGACATCATAAGTTGAAACTATATCTAAAAAAAAAAAAAACTTGCGCAGAGCTTGAGATAAAATTTTATAATGTATGCAACACCTTCCCATAATCCATAATATACAGACCTTACAAAACTTTATATCACAACGAATTGTAGTTTCAAGCATTAGTGTCCTATATAATTTACAAAAATTGTGGCACCTGAAGAGTAAAAATGAAAATGAAAGAGTAAATAGTAACGGCTGGACCAATGAGAATGAAAAATTTCCATATGGCATGGTATCCATAATGTTGTTGATCTTTCATCTTTCAGCAAAGTAGTTGAAGTGACCAGCAGGCAGCACCACTCCACCATTGAAATAGCACAAGAACTTAAAATGGGAAACGATAATCTATAGTTCAGTTTTTTTTCCTCATCCGATGACATTCATATCAGTGATGCTTCATACCAACCCTCCAAATATCAAACTGTTTTATTAATTGCGAGCGTGAAGTATATGAGAATTAATGTGCCCATACTAGACCTGAAGCCACCAAATCATACGCCTCTAAATCAGTACATAATGTGAGAAAATTTACTAATAAATGTGAGTTTGATATGTAATTTAAAGAAACAAAAAAAACTTGAAATTTAAGCATTTTATAGATGGAATAGTTTTTTTTTTTTTGATGGAAAGATGGAATAGTTATTGATCTTCAATCATGTTGATATTTGCAAGCATAGATGGTATAAACTATAAAGAGACAATGCAATACAAATACAATAGTGGGTTTGTAAAAAAAGCCATCCAATATATAGAAAGCTCTTAAGTGGTGTAATATTGAGAAAAGTTACACACCAGATAGAAATTTAACCTAACCCTATGAAAAATTATGAATCTATGATGGTCAAATGTTTACAATGGATTAATTTTTTGAACAAATTGAGGGTGAAGAAAATGGTGATGTTCTTATGTTAGTAAAAATATAAATTTAAACTCTTCTTTCATATTTGTTGGAATAAAGATTAATTTGACACACATGCAAGGCTTGTGATGAAAATTTTGTGAAAGAGAGATAGTGTAATACAATAGTGGGTTTGTAAAAAGTCATCCAAAAAAATCTTAATATTGAGAAAATTTACATCATGTGTAAATTGAACCTAATTCTATGAAAAAACGATGGTCAAAATTTTGCAATAAATTAATTTTTTGAACAAAGTGAGGATGAAGATAATGGTGATGTTCTTATGGTTAGTTAAAATTTAAATTTAAATTTTTCTTTCATATTTGTTGAATAAAGATTGATTTGACACATAGAAGAGCTTGTGGTGAAGATTTTGAGTTTGTTACGTTGGCTAATACTATGGAATGAAAAGTTGTAGCAATAAGTATTATAAGAGTTAACAATGTTTGATGATATTATGAAAATTTTGGATAATATAAGAAATGTATCCAAACTTGGGAAAACAAAATCCAGATTCCTGTAGACCGACAGAATTTTTTGGTTATGGATAGAAAATGTGGAGTTATGAATGTAAGTAAAATTGTTTCAGTAGTAATGAATGGTTTAGCAAAATAAATGAATGGAGAGAAAACTTTCAAAGATTTGCACAATACAATTAAAAGGTGAAAGAAATACGGCTAAATCACTAGAAATGAGAGTTATTAATAGATGAAGGAGTGTGAAGTTTGTGAAGAATTCAACTTATGATCATGAAGCCATGCTCGATGAAAAGTTCAATTAAGGATGCTTGAAAATTGCATATCTCTTGTTCAAGGATGCTTGAAGCCAATTGATTGCATCACTTGTTGACAATATAATTAATAGAGCAATCCTGACTATTAAAAGGAATGTAAAAGACGGAAAATTCTTAGTTACTCTTGGAGTATAGAGAAATTGTGCTCCCTCCTCTCATATTCGTGGTGGATCCTACTATGAATTTAATGAATAGACCCTATTACGAATGTGAGAGGAATGAGCACAATTCTTTGTGTTCCGAAAGTATTTAAGAATTACTCGTAAAAGACAACCTTATAAGCTAGAGATTGAAATTTGTCAAGTTCAATCCATGAGGAGATAAGATTAGAAATTCCTTTTATTGGTTTTAAATACTACATTGACTAGAAGAGTAGTAATGAGAAGTAATTATTCATACAGAAAAGTGGTAATCCTGTACAATCAGGAGGTTATAGCTAGAGTGGTGTAATGAAGCTTATGTTATATGTGTGAAAGTTGACATAAAAGTTTTGTGTAATGTGTTAGTCTGAGGGCATCTTTAAGTGTATTAGAAATTTAGGTTAGTTTATTTTTGAGAGATAATTATTCTTAGTTTGATTCCATCAATTTTACTAATATTCTATTTTGCTAATATTCTTTGACTTTGTGCCGTGTGCTGCTAGCTATTGCATAGTTTGTGCGTGTTTGTTTTACAACAATCAATGTACAATTTTATAATTAAAAAATTACAATAATTTAGGGAGGGTATCAAATTTAAATTTTTTTTAAAAAAAATCCTTTAGTTTTATGCCAAATTAAACCTCATACTTTTAAATGTATCACTTTACAGTTTACACCCCTTATATTTATTATTGTGGCTAACAAAAACCCCACTTATGGTCTCAAATGTTTCATAATTTCCTAATGTTTGACACAACGTTGAAAGTGTGGGGTTTGAATTGACATATTGAGCACACGGAATCTAATTCGTACTAACTTTATAATTAGTTTTGTTTTTTTTGTATTTTAATAAACAACTATAGTCCCATAAAAAAATAAAAAATAAAAAAAAAAAAACCAACAACTATAGGGTTTAAGTTTAACTTATGAAATTAAAAAGGTTTAGGCCCCGTTTGGCTGGCGCGTTGGGCGTTTGCGTTTTTTTCCTTTTTTTTTTTTTTTTTTTCACACGCGTTTCCTCATTTCCCAGCCACTTTTTCACTGTAGCAACACTGTTGTGGTTACTGTTCATTGAACAGTAGCCGTAATATTTGACTTTTCACAAAATTTTACTGTTCACGGACCCACAATTTTCACTTTTCAGCAACTTTTTCATTAAAAATGGGTCCCAAGATACTATTCACACATTTAAAAATTATTTTGATACAGTATTTTCAGTTTTCAGCTGTATCCAAACGGACCCTTAGTTTAGTTTTTTTGTTTTTGTTTTTACAGATTGTAAGGTTTAAATTGAACTCATTATAGGTTTTAAATCGTAATTTCTACCCCAAAATTATCCATTAAAATTACGGCTATCTTTTAGATAATCCAAAATCATATCAACATCCCACCCATGGCCAAAATTTGTATCTGTTTCTTGGAAGATAGTTAGAGGGAGTCGTATTCACTCACATGTCAAGACAACAAAAGTAACAGCAAGGACAAAAGATTTCTCATAAAGGGCCACGACTTACACTGTTGCGAAGATGAATAGAATCTTCCTGGGGTTGATGGACATAAAGCGGTTCGACTTCTTATTCCTTCCATCTGGTGCATCCATGAGATTAGGGCCACTGACAGTAGGGTTAGAAATTACAGCTTTGTTGGCCATCAATGGCTGCTTCAAAGGCTCTAATTGAGAGTTCACTGTAACGAAGACAACAGAGAACAAGATTAAGTACAACTTCTAATTTATTCTTATTTCATGTGTTTTAGATTGCTTCTACACAATTTTGCCCCATTTCTTTCTGCTTCGTTTCACGCGGGTTTTTCTCACCCCACATATGTGGTGGCAAGGGGATGGGGTGAGATTTTAGCCCCCGCCACAGGTTGGCACGATAATGAGTTTAGACATTTTAGCCCCTCCTTACCCCACCCCTCTTTAATAAGGGCTATAATTTTAAAATTTGCATACCCTAAACTTCTATTATTTAAACAAACAAATCAATATTATCTTATTTAAATGTATGGATATTAAGATTTTTATTTTTGTTGTGATATTGTCTTATTAAACACTTGGATAATATTATTAAATTCTTACTAAAAATTAGTTTGATTTGATAGGATAAATTTAGTTGTAAGTATATTTATATTAATGAAATAGGTTTTATTAAAAAAAAAATTGTAATAGTTGTTGGGTAAATTAACATGTAGAAGAATTTTACAAGGCTGAGCCTCAAGGAGTGGGAATGGAGCAATGCAGTTTTCCCCTTCATATGGGGCGGGGGAATGAGAAAAGACAAAACCATGTGAGGCGGTGGTGAATATCCCATTCTTTTGCCCCGCCCCTCTCCATTGTTATCCCTAATTGCTTCCAACAATGTGCCCATTATTATTGTTGATTGAGGTGTTTCACATAGACATTCATGTAGGCGTTTCACATAGACATTCATGTGACTTATCTAATAAAGAGTAGTGGGCTTCAGTTAATTCAACTGATAATTTTTTTTTTTTTGTCAAATAAAAGATTTGAGGCTCAAATCTCATCTACACAAAAAATCAATTAGTGTCTTGGTCAAATAATAATGAATAATCATTATAAAGCGGATGTTATATAGGTTGAAATTATATCGTATCTATTAAAAATAATAATAATAAGAAAACAAAGAGCATGTGAAACATTCCCCGAGGAAAAAAAATTACACCCTTGGACCATTTTCTTTTATATCTTAAACAATTTAAAGAAAATTAAATACAGACTAATTGAAGAAAATAACAAAATGATTTTTTTTTTGAGAAGGAAAAATAACACAATGATGATAGTACAAGAGTGCTAAACTTTATTCAAGACGTATTATGCGGGCCATTATTGGTTTATAACTTTTATAAGTCACATGGCATTTATGTGACACACCTCTATTAATTATTGTTAATAGCATATGGATTAAAAAAAAAGGTTTGTAATTAAACCAATCTTTTTTTTGGGTTAAATAATTTAACCAATCTTAAAGCACAAGGTATGTGATTAAAACAATAGAAAACTTAAAGTTATAATTAGAAAAGTGTTAAAAACCTAAAGTTTGAGGGATGCCAACATAAATGACTGAAATAGTATTAACTGCAAGTTAAAAGGCTTATGGGTTTTTATATTCTATGTATACCTTTTACTTGGAATTTCTTGGATGATTCATCTATATCTTCTTCCTCATTGTTAGTCCATCTGTCTGCTCGGTGAGACCATTTACGAGAGAGTGCCCGCTACAGAGAGTGTGAGAGAGCAGTTGTTGAATTATAGTTCATGCAAGTTGAGTAGTGAAGATTTCAATGTAGGGGATTTGCTACTCACAGTCACTTTTGGGCTCCCCGAACCTCTATCTGAGGATTGTGCAAGACTCTCAATATCCAACACAACCATTATAGTTTTATCTGTGGCTGTAATGTCAGTCTACAGAGTTAATCAAATATATGTACGTATTAGAGGTAAAAATAAATTGTCAATAAGAACTAGCTAGTAATCTGATACTCATATTGTCATGATTTATTCTGTTCAACAATCAGTAGGTTACAAGTTCTCTTTCTAAATCTCTATCTATATCTTAAGAGAATAGCATACCTAGAATTTTGCAATAAGACATGTAACCTTATGGTTTTCAGGAAAACCCATCTTTTTGTGTCCTACAGAAGTATGGATGCTCATAGTTGGAAATACTTAGAAATTGAGGCGCACATATATATATATATATATATATATGGCAATTCAATGAACATAAAATTGAACAAACAATGTTCTTACTAGGGGTCAGTTTGGATATAACTTATTTTTGCTGGCAATTCAATGAACATAAAATTGAACAAACAATGTTCTTACTAGGGGTCAGTTTGGATATAACTTATTTTTGCTGAAACTGAAAATTGAAAACTAAAAACACTGTAGCAAAATAATTTTTAAATGTGTGAATAGTGTCGTGGGACTCATTTTTAATATTTTTAAATGTATGAACAGTGCTGCTACAGTGCGTGAACAGTAGATTTTGTCTCTAAAAACGGAAACAAGTGCAGGAAAAAAAAAAAAAAAAAAAAAAAAAAAGAAAAAAAAAAAAAAAAGAAGAAAGAAGGAAGGAAACGTGAAACGTGAGAAACGCAGACTCTCAATCCAAACACATACTAGGACTTTGCTCGATTATTATTGAAAGATTTCTAGTTCAAGAAGTCTAGCTTCCTGTCAAAGACTAAACGGTGGCCACAGATGACATTTCATGATAATATTTTTATTTTTTTTAGAACTTCATATGATAATCGTATCGAATTTAGTATTTTGCATTGAGTAGTGTTACGGGTATTACAAATTTTACTATGTTGAACTTACAAATTGATGTGTCACCAATCATAAAAAGGTAATTCAAATATTCATATATGAGGTAGTTGAAGCCTAGAAATCATATTTATTGCAACATCAGCTTGTAAATTTTATGTAATACAATTTGGAGTGCCTTTAGCATCTTCCTTTTGTATTACCTTTAGCAAATATATATATATGTATGTTGTTTACTTAGGACTGTTCATGGACCAAACTCGGCCAGCTAGGCACTTTGAAATAAAAACTACATGGTCCGGGCCAAGAGCCCAAGCCGGAGATGACCCAGCCTAAGGCCCATCCTAGAGAAAGCTCCCAAGGCCCAAAAACAGCCTATCCCATAAACAAATGGTTATCACACAAATTAGTGCTAAAACAAAAGCTTTGATCGGTTCATGTCAAGCTGGGCCAAATTTCACGATCCAAACCCTAGATGAGCAATGCTACCAAACACAACAAATTTCACACGCCACGCCATGGCCAGCCCTAAAAATATATCATTTTTATTTAAAATAATCGCACTTTTTTTTAATAAATAAATAGAATTTTAATATCTACCATCCGTTTTATAATAATTGCATTTTATCATTAAGACAAGACACTAATCGATTTTTAGAATACTAGCATCAATGCTTATATTATAGAAAAAGTACCACATTTTAGCCAATCAAGCCAAAAATTCACTCACATCAATTTATACAAAGTTGTGTAAAAATACATGGTTGTTGCAGTAACTGTGTAAATTTACATTGACACTATTTATTTTGTATAAGTTTTTTTTTTGTATGTATCTTGAGAATGAAGGAAGATAATAGATGATGATTATTGTATGAAAAGAAAGAAAGAC
The DNA here is from genome assembly GCA_019022515.1 of Quercus aquifolioides. Lineage (NCBI taxonomy): Eukaryota > Viridiplantae > Streptophyta > Magnoliopsida > Fagales > Fagaceae > Quercus > Quercus aquifolioides. The sequence continues at coordinate 43,498,410 of CM032330.1, read as the reverse complement.
AATTTAAAAACTCAAAAAAATTAATGTTTTAATGAAATGTAGTGTAAAATAGATAATCTGATATGAGATGTTTTGAAAAGCATATAAAATAAAAAAAATATATGTTTTTATACTAAAATAGACAATAAAAAATAAAAAAAAAATTGCATGAGCTGATACAAATGCTCTTAATATAAATGAGGTTTGAAACAATATATTTTATTGGACCACAAACTTAAGCAGTTAAGCTAACTAAGATACACAAATAATCTTAAATTAACAAGTAAAACTCTCTATTGAATCCCACTTCGTAGCCAATGATACAACAAAATGGGATTGTATAATTAGGCCTTGCCTCCTAATTACTAACATGAGAAAGGACAGACAAACCAAGGGCATTAGTGGCTTTCGTACGAATGTGAAAACACTGCACCGGCCTTTCAGAATGTTGTTGGCCATGCTGATACCAGTGAGTTTAAACATTTTTAAATTTTCGAGATGCCAAACAAAAAGAGCAAATTGCCAAAAGAGATATAATAATTATAATTATAATTCCAGTTGCATGTGCATACTGCATATATACAAAAATTAATCGTACGTGAATAGTTCTTAAATTACCAATGAAAAGAGTGCACCTAATTATCATAATTCTTGGGCCACTTGTTCCCATGTGAAGTGAGAAACCCGAGGCCACAGAAACAGAATGGCCAAAATAATTACTCTAATTATCATAATAATTTACTAACATATATAATAAAGGATATATATATTAAGATATATTATGAACAACCATGCATGTTAATACAAAAGAATTAGCCCCAGATTTTTATAGGGACCCTGGATTAGTGACAACCAGACGTGTTTTCTATCATGCATTGAGTTACCATAAAAGTCCTTTCTCAACCAAAAAAAAAAATTTAATATAGCAAACAAAAAAATAAATTCTCTTAGTGATACGTATTAAAAAGTTATGATCCACTTCTTCCTAGCGGAGAACTTATGTTCAAATACTCTTTCTTATTTGTTTTATGGAAAAACAATTATCAAATAAAAAATAAAAACAAAAAACCAAACAAGAACTAAATTAAAACTTCCACTATTTTTTCGAGAAGAAAATTAAAACGTCCTTAAATTAACATAAAAAGGTTGTGGCCAAATACAATTAATAAATATGCCTAGGCTTCTAAATTCTAATCTAGATTCTAGAAGCCTAGGCATATTTAATAAATATGCTCTCCTTGGCTTGGGACAAGCCGTCTATAATGTCCCAAGTCTTGCTTTTCTTTTCTTTTTCTTTTTTTTTTTTTTTTTTTTTCTTTTTTGGGTATTTGGTAATCCTCTTTTCTTTAAAAATTAAAAAAAAAATCCATCAAATGGCACAAATCACAAAAAAACACATAAAAAAGAAAAAGAAGATAGAAATCCACAGGCGATGGCATACCATACTATACTCACTTCTCACCGGACATTTGCGAACCCAATTCCTCCTACCCCCATCTCATCTCCAAGTAATTTTAATTTGTGAATGTTTTGGATTTGGAGTAGAGGACGATAAAATTCCCAATATAATATGTCTATTTTTCATGATCTTCAAGGCCTAATTCATTTAGCATGCCCAAATGAAATGGTATTAATTCCCAGTAGTATATAATAACATTCATATAACACACATATTTATAAATCTTGAAAATTTTAATTTGGCGCAACTAAAGTCAATAAAAAGCAAATTTATAAAGACTGTCATTAGGGGGAAAAAAAATCTAGAGCATTAAAAGAATTAGAATAATAGATTTGAATAAATGCTTCTCTTTTAGGAACAATGCCTTAATTAATTTGGAGCTAAGTTTCAGACAATGATGCAAAAGATTAATAAAAAAGAAAGAATTTCACAATGGAAAAATTCTTCAAAATATTTTGAAGAAAAATCTTTGAGAGGCTGTCATCATGCATGATGTTAAAGAAATACAGAACATGCAAATTTTGAAGAACTCTCTACTTAATTACACGCACAAAACTGGTCAAATAACTATATATGCATAGCAATCATATCAAATGAAAGAAGGAAAATATATATATATATATAGAGAGAGAGAGAGAGAGAGAGAGAGAAAAGTGTGGCAATGAATACATTACCTGCATAATAGTCTCCTCCTCCATATCAAGGAAATTAAAGAAGAAGCTTCAATATATATCGTCCTCGTCCCTTTAAACCTATATATAATATGTGACTCTGATAGAAAAGAAGTATGCTTTGTCAGTCAAACAAGGAGAGAACTCTCTTTAGGCTGAGCAGGTGAGTGAGAAAGAAAGAGATATGTATTTTCCTTCTTACAGCCCTTTTAATATATATATATATATATATATATATATATAGACAAGTTGCATTTTTATTTGGACAACGTAGGTTTAAGGAGGTTTGGCTTATCATATTGCAAAGCTAAATTATATAATAAAAAAAAAAATACACACCATTTGTAATAAACTATTCAACTCATATCCTGGGGTTGCGTTATTGCATCGTGTTCCAAACCATAAAGAAGGCTGAAGTTCTTTTATTTTTATTTTTATTTTATTCAATAATGTTTTTAAGATATTATTTTTATTTTTATTTTTTGAGAATCAAGATATGATTATTAATATCTATGTCGTCGACATGTCATATTCACAAGATTGTTTGGACGATTGAAATTATTGATTGACAACGGCTACGCGAAGCTCTTCTTTGCTAATAATTTTGAGCAATACATATATCACAACATTTTATACAATTTTTACTATAATTTGTTATGTGACCGGAATTGTAAGCAGTGAAGAAAACATAATAGGTTTATGAGAGTTCAAATCTTACACCCAATTTAAAATTAAAAAAAAAAAAAAAAAATTCATGTTTTGAAACAGGAACAATTTTTTAAATTTTAACAGTTCATTATTGAAATAGATATTGCAAATTACACCCTAGTGATAGATTTTAACAGTTCCATATTGAAAGAGTGATAGATTTTTAATATTTATATTTGCTTGGGGAGGGGATTGGGTTTAAATGTCAACCGCAAATGTAGTGTCTAGTATAGGACAGGTGGCACACATGCGTAGATCTTTGCGCATGGCTTGCTTGAATGCTCAGAAAATGTCTCCGTAAAACACATGTGAACCAGATTTCTTTGTTGGATGCTCTGCCTTTTTTGTTTTTTATTAGTGTATGTTTGACTAGTTTATTTTTTGCCAACTTATTTTACTATTTAGTTTATTTATGTTACTATTTATAGATTTTATTACATTTTTTGATACTATTTATGGGTTTCACTGTACTATTCCAACTAACATTTATCTTTATTTATAATACTTTCAACAAAAAAATTTTAATTTCAACAAAATAAACGGATCCCAAACTTAGTCTTTCGAATCCCTTTGAAGTTTGGTGTTTTGCATTCGGAACCTTAGGGTCTGGCATGATGATTTTTATTTTTATTTTTAAAATAATGTGAAAACAGTTAAAAAAATTATTTTTTTAATACAATTTAGCATATTGGGCTTATTTTTTAAATGAGAAGAGCTTATAGCCATCTCTTCTCTTCTCTTCTTTTCTTGAATGAATTTTTTATTCCAAAGTTAGAGATGAATCAAGCCATTTTTCTCTCTTTAGTCTTTCCTTTTAATATAATCTTAAAATTAAAAAAAAAAAAAAAAAACCTTGCTTAGTTTTTTTTTGGGCTAAAAAAACCTTGCTTAGTTATTGTTCTGGATGGCTGTTTGAGTATTAGGCCCACTATACTCTCTATCATTTTCCAAAATGATGGAAACCCAATTTCCCAAGTGCATCAAAACTTTTTACTATGGTAATGTATTAGAAATTAGAATACATATAACATGCATTTCAGAACATATATCCTTACAAAATCTAGCATTGCTAATCACTTATCAATCGTGTCTAGGAGAAATTATAAGATCCACATGGTGAACAAGAGCGGCAAATGTAAGCTTCGTGTCACATCTTTGATGCCTTCTCTTGGCTCTTGCCTCTTGTCCCCCATTGTCTTTACATCCTTCTATGAAAGAGTTACACCCACAATTGTTCGCAATATCAATAGATTGCTCAAACCTATGCTTGACAATCAATCCCCTTTTTTAGAGGCTATTTAGCTTCTTCCCAAATAGCCATCCCTTCTTTGTTTTGCTCTAGACTCCTAAGCGCACCAAACTTGAACCCCGCTCTAAGGCTACAGTTTTTATGATCCTATGTTCTACCAACTTTGGGTCTCTTACTATATACTCTTCTAGAGGTGTCCAGACTAGATCTTTTTCATACGGAGTTCAAGTGGTTACTATAACCAAGTGGCAACTCTTTTTTTCCATCTTAGCATAAGAATACTCCCTAAACTCATGTTTAGAATAGGCCCACACCGGACCGGGCAATACAACCCCATATCGCAAACATTCATTATACTATAGTGTCTTCCTTTGAAATCGATGGGCGACCCGACATAGGCTGCTTACAAGTTACAGTCACATACATCTAGAAAGATATATTCCAGATTATTAGGAATAAAAAATCATGCAGCAATTTCAATATATGAAAAAAGGGGTTGAGAGAAATTGAATAAATTTACCTAGGTATAATAAAATAAAGTAAAGTTTACATTTGTGGGGGCCTTTATACGTTGATAGGCCTAGGCCCATCTGCTACACTAAGGCCTGTGAGTTAAGGGAGTCGGGATTGGCCCCTTGGGAGTTATACTGCGGGCCAGATTGTGCGCAAGCCAAGCATGCCCAATGTTGAGACAGCTCGAGAATGGTGCAGCAAGCTGAGCACGGCAGATATGGTCGTGACAGAGTAATTGTCTGGCACAACAAGGAATACTACAATAGAATGACTTCTACAATAAAATATGCTAAGTGAAAGGGTTACAACAGAATATCTAATACAACAGAAAATAACTAATACCGCAGATAAAATAAAAGAGGGTTACAACAGAGCAACTAATCAGCAGAATGAGCAAAAGATATCACAGCAGAATGGTTAATAATATAAAACACTACGACAAAAAAAGGAAAAGAATAACAACAGAAGTGTCAAAGAAACTAAAAAATCACCACCGCCAAGTATTAACAACAGTTCTAAGTAACTGTAATGGAAATGGCTTGCTTTCCCCATACTAAGCTGAATCGTTTAGCAGGAATAGGTCCAAAAAGGGAACCAAACCCCAATATGGATGACGAGTAGCACATAAATTGTCGTCCGTATTTGCAAACCGTCCATGTTAATGACGAGTAAAAGTATGGATGAGCGTAAGCACATTAATTCCAAACAGCATTCAATGACCAAATGATAAATGAGCATGGAATCGAACTGCCGTCTAATGGTGTGCATTTAAATGGCTGTTACAAACGTTAAAGGGATGGGATTAAATGGTCATTATTGAGCCATAAATCCTCCAGCTATGGTACAACGTTAGAGAGGCCAACAGACTGAGCATTTACTTAGTCTGAGGCTATATAAAGCCAGGAGAGGCAGGTAAATGGATATATTGAACACACACACAAATTGCTCTACAGATTACAGATTTCTAAAGAGTTTAAGCTAATTTAAGCAACAAAGGGTCCTTGGCAGGCCCTAAACCGGTGTCATTTTCTACTTAATGTTTTCTCTTACATAGGATCTCAAGGTCGTCCATCGTACTGACGAGGAACATACAGACTAGACGAAATCGCATTTTATCAGTTTGGCGTCGTCTGTGGGGAATCGACAGGCTCTCAATCAATAAATTGTTGAATTCTATACTGACTAAGTTACTTAAAACTGATGGACTCAACCACAATTGCACAGCCGGACCTGGTGGTGATGGCTCAACAAATTCAAGCACTGACAGTTAATGTGCAAGAATTGATGAAACAAAATGAAGACTTAAAGCGGAAAGTGCATCCAGAAGGCACGAGTACGTCACAGTCACGGCGTAACCGCAATGACAATGACAACGAAACACATAGCCCAGGAAATAGCAGAAGAGAAACTTCTGAGCATACCGCACAGTCGACTCGTGGCAACGATCAGATGATGAAGAACAAAAGCAAGGAGTTAGAAAAAGTCAAGAACGCAATGAAGGGAAAGACAATGATAAATCTTGATGGCATGATCAAGAGGACAGACTCACCCTTCACTGCCAGTGTTTTGGAACGCCCTTTGCCTTCTAAATTTGGTCTCCCACAGCTGGAGGTTTACGATGGCACTAAGGATCCCCTAGATCACATAGGGGCATTCAAGATGATATTAAACCTCTAGCAGTAACCCTCAAAGGAGCAGCAAGGGTGTGATTTAGCAAGCTGCTCGTGGCATCTATCACGAACTTTGAGCAGCTGAGCGACTCTTTTCTCTGCCATTTCATTGGGGTCTAACGCCATAAGAGGCCCACCTTCTATCTGCTAACTATGAAACAACAGGAAAGGGAAACCTTGAGAGAGTTAGTGAAACGCTTCAACAAAGCAGTGTTGGAAATTGACGAAGCAGATGATCAGGTGATAATGACGACCTTCCAAGCAGGGTTGAACAATCCTGACCTCATCTTCTCTCTAGGGAAGACCCCTCCAACCTTAATGACAGATTTGTTGTTCAAAGCACAAAAGTATATGAATGGAGAAGATGCGTTGACTACAAAGGGACAGACGGGCAAGCGAAAGAAGGAAGAGAGCGCTGAGTCCGAGGGTAAGAAGAGGGATCGCAAAGAAAATCTCTCAGAAGCCAAGGCTAGCAAAAGTGGTCCTGAGGCATCATCAAAGAAAAATCTGAATCCACTCCTTTGCTGATGCCCATGGACAAATTCCTCATGCAGATAAAGGACGACCCTGCATTGAAATGGCCTAAACCATTGAGTTCATCCTCGAAGCGGAGAGATTCAAAGAAATATTGTCGATTCCACAAGGATGATGATCATTATACTTACGAATGTTGGGATTTGAAAGAACAGATAAATGAGTTAATCCAGAGGGGAAAACTCCAAAAATTTGTCAAAAAAGACTATCAGACGTCTACTGACGACCACAAGGAAGAAGATCGGGACAATCCCAAACAAGTCGTAGGAGAAATAAGGATAATCATTGGAGGACCGATTGTTGGGGGATCGTACAAGTCCATGAGGAAGGCAGTCCAAAGACAAGTCAACAGTGTTCATGTCAAGCACCCGATAGCCAAACATCATCATACCAGAAATGATGACATTGTTTTTTCGAAGCCAGATGCAAAAGGAATCAAGTAGCCACACGATGATCCCTTCGTTATCATGCTAACCATCGAAGGGTACAACACCTGGAGATTTTTGGTAGATAATGGAAGCTCGGCAGATGTGATGTACATAACGGAATTCCAGTAGATGAAGTTGGATCTAAAATGCCTCAGACCTTTCGGGTCTCCCTTAGTCAGTTTCAATGGGGATCGCGTATATCCAAAGGACATCATTTCCTTATAGATTACAACAGGGACTCACCCAGCCCAGGTAACAAAGGAAGTAGAATTTCTAATTGTTGACTGCCCTTCATCCTATAATGTGATTCTGGTACGACCAATCCTAAATTGCCTCAAGGTTGCAACTTTCACATACTGCTTAAAAGTGAAATTCCCAACCCCTCACGGGATTGGAGAAATCTGTGGAGACCAACTCTTAGCCAGGGAATGTTACCAGGCGGTCCTGGCGTCCAAGGAGAATCACACCTGGATGGTAGAGGAAGAACTGCCCAAACCTATGAAAGAGGTGGAGAATATAGAGCTGGTGGAAGGAGACCCTTCCAAAACTACCAAGGTAGGAAAGGAGTTCCAATAGTCCTTAAAAAGACGAGCAGGTGAAGTTTTTGAAAAAGAACCTAGAAGTGTTTGCATGGAGCCATGAAGATATGCCGAGAATTGACGAATGTGTGATAGAGCATTGTCTTAATGTCAACCCAATAAAGAAGCCCGTCCAACAGAAGAAGGAGTATTCGCCCCAAAGCGAAACAAAGTAGTTATGAAAGAGGTAGAAAAGCTCTTGATTGCAGGATTTATTTGAGAGGTTTACTACCCCAAATGGCTTGCTACTGTCGTCATGGTAAAAAAGTCCAACGAAAAGTGGAGAATGTGTGTGGATTTCATAGACTTAAATAATGCATGCCCTAAAGACAGTTTTCCCTTTCCCAAAATTGACCAGCTCGTTGATTCAACTGCTAGCCATGAACTGCTAACCTTCATGGATGCCTTTTTAAGTTATAACTAGATCCTTATGAAGGAGGAAAACTAGGAGAAAACCGCATTCGTCACTAGCCAGGGCCTATATTGCTACAAAGTCATGCTGTTTGGGCTAAAGAACGCAGGTGCCACGTACCAGAGACTGGTAAACCAAATGTTCAACAAGCAAATAGGCAAGAATATGGAGGTCTATATGGATGACATGCTCGTAAAAATCAAAGAAGTGAAAACCCACCTTGAAGACCTCCAAGAGACATTTGATACTTTAAGAAGGTATAGAATGAAGCTCAATCCTACGAAGTGTGTTTTTGGAGTCATGTCAAGGAAATTCCTCGTTTTCATGGTGTCTCAGCGAGGGATTAAGGCAAATCCAGAGAAGGTCAGAGCCATACTTGACATGACTTCTCCCAGGATGGTCAAGGAGGTGCAAAAGCTGATAAGACGAGTGGCGGCATTGAACAGGTTCATCTCTAAGGCCAGTGATAAGTGCCTCCTCTTCTTTAAAACTTTTAAACAGGCTTTCCAATGGACGGACAAGTGTGAAGTAGCCTTCCAGAACCTCAAAGAGTATCTGGCCAAGCCTCCACTCTTGAGCTCATCTGTAGAAGAAGAAGGTCTGTTCTTGTATCTGGCTGTATCACAAGCAGCCCTCAGCTTAGCTTTGATTTGTGAAGAATCCAAGGTGCAATGGCCCATGTACTACACAAGTCAAGCTTTTCAGGGCTCTGAAGCAAAGTACCCAAGGATAGAGAAGATGGCCTTTTCATTAATCGTCACTTCAAGAAGCTTCGTTTATACTTCCAAACTCACAGCATCATGGTAATGGCGGATCAGCCAATTCGAAAAGCCATGAGCAAACTAGATGTAGCAGGGCGCATGGTCCAGTGGGTTATTGAACTAAGCCAGTTTGACATTAAATACAGGCCAAGAACAGCAATCAAAGCCTAGGTGTTAGTAGATTTTATCGCTGTGTTCACTCTTCCAGACCTAGATCAAGAAGCAGAGTACTGGATGATCTATGCAGATGGCTCGTCTGTCACAGGACTCAGAGGCGTAATTGTGAAGTCGCCCAAAAAGGACGTCCTTAAGTATGGAGTTCAACTCCAATTTCCAGTGACGAATAATGAAGTGGAGTATGAAGCAATCCTTACCAGCCTGAGGATTGCAAAAGCTATGGCGGTCAAGAATTTAAAGCTGAGAACTAATTCTAAGCTGATTTTTAGGCAAATAACCAACGAGTACGAAGCAAAAGAAGAAAGAATGAAGAGGTACCTCAAACTGATGAGTCAACTCGTTGATGATTTTGATGACGTTAGGTTCGAACAAATCCCACGGGAAAACAACTTAGCTGCTGATGAGGTCGCTAAATTGGCGCCGACTGAAGATGCCTCAATGAAACCAGGGCTATTCATGGAAGTCCAAACAATCCCTAGCATAGACAGATTGCAAACCTTCTCAATCCAGTAACCAAGCACCTGGATGGACCCAATCCTTTCTTACATCAAAGACGGCCAGCTTCAATCTGACCTGTCTGAAGCAAAGAAGGTTAGAGTCAGAGCGGCTAGATAAACTGTCATAAACGGTGAACTTTACAAGAGAGGATTTTCGTTGCCTTACCTAAAGTGCCTGAATCTTAAAGAAGCAACATATGTGTTGCGGGAAATCCATGAAGGTGTATGTGGTAATCACTCAGGACCTCAATCTTTGGTGGGAAAGACAATTAGAGCAGGCTACTTTTGGCCAACTATGCAAAAAGACGCAGTTGAACTCGTTAAAAAATGCAATAAGTGTCAACGGTTCGGAAATGTACTGCACATTCTTGGAGAACTAATGACTAGCATTTCCTCACCATGGCCATTTTCCACCTAGGGGACTGACATCGTTGGTCCACTCCTACGAGGGAAGAAACAAAACTTCGTCTAGAAGAACATTGTTTGCAGGTTTGGAATCCCAAGGAGGATCATCTCTGACAATGGTTGGCAATTTGATAGCCGAAGATTCAGGGAATTTTGTGCAGAGCTGGTAATAAAAAACCACTATTCATCACTTGGCCATCCATAGGCGAACGGTCAGACAAAGGTAACAAATCATACTTTGCTCAAACTCATCAAAGCACGACTTGAGGGGGCAAAGGATGCATGGCCAGAGAAGTTACCAGGGGTACTATGGGCTTATCGAACAACTGCAAGAACACCAACAGAAGAAACGCCATTCAAGCTGGCTTTTGGTACGGAAGCAATTATTCCTGTTGAAATGGGGTTGTCTAGCCTTAGGCAAGCCCATTATGACGAAAGTTCAAACAATGACGAGTTAAGACTCAATTTGGATTGTTTATCTAAAGTTAGAGACAAGGCAGCCCTAAGAATGACTCGATATCAATAGAAGATGGCAAAGTACCACAATCAGAGGTTAAAGCTCAGAAGGTTCAACCCCAATGATATGGTACTGTGAAAAGTCTCACATGCCACTAGGGACCCAACCTAGGGAAAGTTAGGCCCTACTTGGGAAAGTCCATATAAGGTCGTCCGTTACTCAAGAAGAGGTAGCTACTACCTGAAGGACCTCGATGACAATCTATTGCCTCGTCCCTGGAATGTGGAGCACCTCAAGAAGTACTATCAATAAGAAGTACTTGAATCAATAAGCTCCGTCCATAAGAGTACCTCGCCTAACGATGCATCAGATAAGCGAGATTTCATTGTTTTTCCCTTAAGCATTTTTCCTTTCAACATTTTAGGTTGGTCAAGTTATTTTCAGTAAATTTCCTTGTAATCCCCTTACAAATAATGGTGCATGAAATAATAAGGCTCCATAAGCCATCTCTTTTTTAATAAGTTTGATCTTCAATTCAGTCATTCATAACAACAAAGCCTCAAGGTTAAATTTACAAACGAGATTGAGCCATGAAAGGAAGATGCCCATGTATAAACGTTAAAAACTCCACTGATGAGTTTAAATCGGAAAGGAGAAACCGAAACAGTAAAAACTCGATTGACGAGTTCAAATCGTGAAAGAAATCTTCATATGGTAGAAACTCAAACGACGAGTTTACATCATCAATGGTAAAAACTCTAACAACGAGTTTAAATCATCAATGGTAAAAACTCAAATGACGAGTTTAAATCATAAACATGGTAAAAACTCTAACAACGAGTTCAAATCATAAACGTGGTAAAAACTCTAACAGAGAGTCTAAATCATAAACATGGTAAAAACTCTAACAACGAGTTTAAATCATCAATGGTAAGAACCGCAAAAGTATGTCACTAATGACAAAAACTCCAAGTTCAGATCATACATTCCCAAGGGAAATATCATGTATGACCAGAAGAACCTCAAACAATGAAGTTTAAAGTTATGACGAAAACTTTAAGGCAAAACTTCTTGAGTAAACTACGTTGTAAAAATGCAACTAAGGCCAAAGGCATGAATAAAGTTTAAAGCCTCAAAATAAGAGGCATCCAAAATATTCATTGTTCTTGAGTTAAAGCCTCAAAACAGGATGCATCCAAAATATTCATTGTCTTTGAGTTAAAGCCTCAAAACAGGAGGCAACTAGAGTTTTCAAAAAGAGAAAAAGATATTGAAAGTCTTCTTTCAGGGAGCAGTGACGACCTCCTCAACATAGCCCTCGTCCATATGAACCTCATCCACAGTTCCACCCACAGCAGTATCGTCTCCTTCAGCAGCACCATCTCCTTCAGCAGCATCAGTAACAGCTTCTCCTTCCTTCTCTTTAGTCTTGTTGGCAAGGATCTCAGTGTCAATAGCTTCGAAGCCAAGGTTTGCGAAATCTGCTACCTGGCTATGATGCCTCATTATCCACCTACGAAGAAGCTTGAAACCCTTGAAGTACTAGACGAACTGGAGATCAGAAAAAGCGATTAGACTCTAAAAATTTGGTGATCACTTTCTCACGCTCCTTGTCTATCTTCAAAAGGGCAACTTGAATCTCCTCGTCCTTCTAAATGACGAGCTTCTTTTCCACCTTCAGTGCATCTTTGAGCTCCTTCACCTTCTCCTTAGCCTTCGTCGCCTGGTCCATTGCCACGATCAAGTCCTTCCTCAACCTCGAGCTTTTAGCCTCAACTGAGTCGACCTTAGAGTTGGCGACCACCACGTTCTCCTCACTACTCAGATAATCTATCGTCAAACTCGGGGACCTAAAGACGAAAGCAGAATTAGAACTTTTAATAGGTGTAAAAAACTCAATAAGCAACAAAAGTAACTAAGTGAAATACCAGCACAAGCTCATGAATATGACGATTGACCAGTTCGTGAGAAGGGATGGATGAGATGCCTCTAAGCTTGACATCAGTAATAACATTGTAAGCTCATCCAAGGGCCATGGAAGGGTCTTCCCAAATGCTCTTGCCAACCTTACCCTTCCCTTTGGAATGAGTGATTGGAGGTGTGAAGGTCATCATCTCAAGAGAAGGTGTGGGAGAAGATGGGGTACTAAAAAGAGACAAGGGGGCAGGAGTTTCGTCTTTTCCTTTGTCTAGCTTGCGTTTCTTTGATCCTAAGGTAAGCTGGGACAAAGGCTCTTTTTTCAGACTCTTCACACGGGCATATTTGTCTTTGCTATACCTGGTAGCCATTTTTGCAAATAAAAAGTCAGAGAGAAGGATGAGCTTTTATAAGGAAAAGGGAAATTAAAGAAGAGAAGGCAAGCTGAGCATAATTTTTTCTTCTTGAGCAATCTTCTTTAACACAAATGCAGAGGGTTCAGGTCCAAGGCAACAGTCGCATAAATGATGAAGATCTACCAAATTGTCAAAATCTTGGGTTGTAAGAGCATACTCTAGAGCAGCTTGAACTCGTCCTTAATAACGGTCTTCCAATCCAGGGTGATCAAAGACTGCAAAGCAAATTAAAAAAGAAGAAGAAAAAAAAAAAGTTAAAACAATTACTCTAACAGAAATGTAGAAGAACGCACCAAGAAAGGGAATTTCTCATTTTCGTAGCAACTACGGGACCTCACTCCACAGGTCTTCAATCATGGTTTCCCATCCAGATCCGGAAACAAAAAAAAAGTATCATGATTTCCAGTCACGAAAAGATGTAGGAAAACTACGGACGATCCTAGACTCCTTACTCCAAGGTAAAAGCTCAAAGTACCCATAGTGGGTAGGAGGCTTCAAACGATATAAATGAAGGAACTCATTCAGGGTTATCATATCCCCATCATGGGCGGACACCCAAATTGACATATAGCCAATGATTGTCCTCCAAGCATTAGGGATGAGCTGCCCGAGTGCAATGTTAAGATCAGAAAGAAGTTTCATGATAAAAGGATGAATAGGGAAGTGGAGACCACACGAGAAAGCAGCCTCATAGAAGCTCACCTCGCCATGGGCAAAGGTGCAAGCTTTCTCATTTGGACAAGGTAATCTAGTGGCAACCCCTCTAGGGAACTGAAATCTTTTCCTTATAGACTTCAGATGTCTCTTCTCCAAAGAGCAAGATTCAGAGAGAGTGTGAAAAGGGATTGAAGACAAGGAAGAAGAGGCTTTTGTAGACAATGAGGGTTTCGATACTACAATCTCAAAATCTTTATCTACAGACTCATTAATTGAAGATAGACCAGTTTCGAGTTTGCTGGACCTAACTTCGGTGTCCCTATACTCTATGGCGGTCATCTCTGAGTGATGAGCAATTAAAGAATGACGAATCAAAGGATAAAGGGTGATCAAAATAGGCCTAACAGCCGCACAGTCTCAAGGTAAAAATAAGCCTACTTGAGGACAATGCCCACCAGAAAGCTCTAGAAACACCCCTAATCTAGCGAAGAAGAAAGAAATAGAAGGAATTTCCTGCCTAACGAAATAAATAAATAAATAAATAAATAAATAAATCAACCATTAATGGAGTTTTGAGAAGAGGAGTCTTACTATACTGAATGTGCAGGAGCTTTCTTTTTTGAAAACTTCAAACTTCAAATACAATGCACGGTGAAGAAGAAGAAGAATATGAGAGGTTTTTTTTTCTAAAAAGGGAAGCAAAATCAATGTGCGGGAAACACAAGGAACTCTCTCACATACGACTAATACAAAGAGAGAACGTGGCCATCATCCAACGAAAATTTTGCCTCACATTAAATGTGATGGGATGAGAATCTCGGGGCACGAATAAACTGACTCGCTAGAAAATACTTTCCATATTCCTATGCTCATCGAAACAGAGGATGACAAATGAATAAAGGGGGCAACTGACGAGTAGCACATAAACGGTCGTCCGTATTTGCAAACCGTCAATGTTAATGACGAGTAAAAGTATGGATGAGCGTAAGCCAATTAATTCTAGACAGCATTCAATGACCAAATGATAAATGAGCACAGAGCCATTATTGTCGTCCTATGGTGTGCATTTAAATGGCCATTACGAACGTTAAAGGGCTGGGATTAAGTGGTAATTATTGAGCCATAAATCCTCCAACTATAGTACAACGTTAGAGAGGCCAGCAGACTGAGCATTTACTCAGTCTGAGAGGCTATATAAAGCCAGGAGAGACAGGTAAATGAATACATTGAAAACAGAAACAAATTGCTCTACAGATTACAGAATTCTAAAGAGTTTAAACTAATTTAAGCATCGGAGGATTCTTGGTAGGCCCCAAACCGGTGTCATTTCTACTTAGTGTTTTCTTTTACACAAGATCTCAAGGTCGTCCATCGTATTGGACGAGAAACATACTGACGAGGTGAAATCGCTTTTTATCAATGGATAACCTCATTACAGACTTCTGCCATTGAAGTTACCCGTGCTAGAGAAATGGCCTAAATAGTTTTGAGTTCCGATTCACGAGGGTGGGAATGTCATAAGGAAGAGAAAATGTGGTCTATTGAGGCATGCCCCTATTTCTGTCGTGTTTTCTCTCTTCCTTCTTTTTTACCACTTAGTTTTCTTTTTGTTCTCTGTTTCCTAGTTTCTTTCTTACTAACCCATTGGTTGCTCGGCCACTACCTCTACTCAGAGTGTGCTTGCTACACCACTCTCCACTCCCAAACAAAATTCCTTGTTTTGTTTCTCCCCTCTCCCCATTTTTGCCTTACCTCCCATGGATAAGGATTAGAGGCTCTCTCTATACATACCCCTATGGCATGCATTAAGTGGCCCCAGCCATGCTTACCTCTTTTGGGCAAAATACCATCCCAGCAAGGCATTTCTAGAAAAGAATCCTCAGTAGGAACCTCAAAATAGACTTCTTTTCTACCTACCACCAAACCACACCCTCTGAATCCCTTGACCAAAGGCCCACCTTTCCTGTATTGGCTGGGTACAAGTAGGTAGTGTCCTAGCTTTTGTGTGAGTTCCACTACCCTCTGGTTTGTCTTCTTTTACTCCCATGCCGTTCTTGCCGTTCTTGCATTGTCTTGTTTTGCTGTGTGTACTGGGTTTATGCCTATCTTCCACAGCAGGGAGGATGTGTGGGCTTTTGGGCTTGCACTGCCTCCCTTCATTCCCCCATAGGCTGGGTACTATTTGGGTAGAATTTCCTACCCATCTAGCTCACTGGCCTTTTATTTTTGCTGTTTCTCTTCTTACCATGCCTATGCCCCTACTGGCTGTCATTTCTGCCATGTTGGCCTCAAGGGTTTACTACCTCTTTCCTTGGCCTTCCCCGAAAGCAAATGGCTCGAGAAAGCCCAAAGACAGAGGTAATAAGCCTAATGGGCCAACATAGCAGGAATGACAGCCAGCAGGCCTATAGGCACAACGAGAGGTAGAAGTAAAGTAAGTGGGCCGAGGAAGCCCAAGGAAAGCGGTAATAAACCCAATGGGCCAGCATGGTAGGAATGATAGCTAGCAGGTCCATAGACATGGCAAGAAAAGAAAAACAATAAGAGCAGAAGCCCAGCCAGTTGAGTGAGCAGGGACTTCTGCCAACACACCATCCAAGCCCATAAGGAAATAAGAGGAAATGATGCAAGCCCAAGAGCCCATGCCCTTCATATCGTGGAGGATAAGCATGAACACAAGAAATGTAGCAGAAGAAAACATGGCAAGAACAATAGAAATTGCGTGGGTCAAAAAAAGACAAATGCAGAGGGTAGTGGAACTCACTTACAAGGGCCAGAGTACCACCTACTTATACCCAACCAATACAGGAGAGGTTGGCCCTTGGACAAGGGATTCAACAGGTGTGGTTTGGTGGTGGGGAGAAAAATGGTCTATTTTGAGGTTCATGCCAAGGTTTTTTTTTTGGGAAAAATGCCTTGTTGGGATGGCATTTCGCCCAAAAGAGGCAAGCGAAGGGCCTAGACCACTTGATGCATGCTATAGGGGTAGGTAGAGAGAGTGCCTATAATCCTTATCCATTCGGGTAAGACAGAAAGGGGGAAGGGGAGAAACAAAACAAGGAGTTTTGTCCAGGAATATGGAGTGGTGCAGCTAGCACACTCTAGGCAGAGGTAGTGGCCGGGTAATCAACGGGTTAGTGGGTAATCTTGGAGGGATGTCCATAAGAAACCAAAAACGGTTGGTGAAACCTTAGAGGCAAAGGGGAGAAATCCCATGGAATCAAGCAATATAAAAGGGGAGAGGTAGCCCTAATAAGAGAAAGGAAGAACCCACAGAGAGGATAGGAAGAAAAACTAAGAGTAATAGAACAAAATAGAAAGAAAGTGGTAAAAAAGGAAGAGAGAAAACATGGCAAAAATAGAGGCGTGCATTAGTAGACCATCTTTTCTCTCCCTCTTGACACTCCCACCCTCTGGGACTCTATAAATCGAATCCAAAACCATTTAGGCTCTTGCCCCAACACAAATAACTTCAATGGCAGAAACCTATAATGAGGTTATCCGTGTTGGTGTTTGGTTCCCTTCTTGCACTTGTTTTTGCTGAATGGCTCAACTCAGGATTGGGAGGGTGAACTAACACCATTACGTTTGCCTGGATTTGTTGCTATTGCCCTTCTGTGACTTCTTTTAGCTTGTTTGATATTTTCTGTTGCTATTTGTTCTGCTACAGTGTTTCACACTATTAGTTATTCTGCTGTAACATCTTTTGTTATATTTGCTGTATCAGTTATTCTACTGTAGCATCTTTTGTTATATTTGTTGTATCAATCATTCTACTGTAGCATCTTTTGTTATATTTGTTGTAGTATCTTTTGTTATATTTGTTGTATCAGTTATTCTGCTGTAGTATTTTTTGTTATATTTGCTATATCAGTTGTTCTGCTATAGAGTCTTTTGATGTGTTAGTCGTCCTGCTGTAGGATTGACTACTTTCTTACTGTAACAGTCGCTCCGTGGTAATGCATATTATTAAACCCGTTATTCCATTTGTTCTGCTTTGGCATTTCTCTGCTATGTCTGTTGTAACAGTTACTCTGCCGTGACATCGCTAGCTGCGTTCATAAGGACATCCAGCCTGCTGCATCATTCTCCATTTTGTCTAAACATTGGGCATGCCTGGTTTGCACACAAGTTGGCCTACAGGATGACCCCATAAGGCTAGTCCCGACTCCCTTACCCACTAGTTCATAGGCCTTGGTGTAGCAGAACAGGTTTTGGCCCATTGACGCTAAAAGGCCCCCACAATGTGAAACACAACCCCTGTTCCTCACGTTTCTCATGCCAACTAACAACTTCTTGCACGCGACATACCCCCTCAATTAAAATCTTGACCTCGTTAGGGCTGGGTGGCTCCCGAGTAGCTATTGCAAAATGTTGCATCACACATAGCTTGAATTACAATATCATCTTTGTTCTAGTTTTCAATATATATATATATATATATGCTCTATTTTGACACTTATACTGTCAAAGTTCCAAAAAGTTTAAAATACTACACCTATTAAAACTTTTAACTATATTTCATTACTTATTATAATAAATGGTTTTAATCATGTATCTTAATATTTTATTTTAACAGAAACTTGATTTTACACGATGTACTTGCATCGCATAACTTAATATTGGTGAAATGTTTTCTATTTATTTAAATCTAATATTTAATTAAAACATGTAGGTATTATTTGTTGCTGCCTACCTTTGCTGCTGCCTACCTTTTCTTAGAATAAAATAAGCTAATATTAATATGTTTGTTTAAATAATAGGGTTTTAGGGTATGAAAAATTTACAATTATAACCCTTAGCAACGCGGGGCGAGACAGGGATGGGGAGGGGCGGGGCGGGGTGAGTCTAAAAAGTCTAAACCCATCCCTACCCCGCCCTGTTGTGCGGGGCTAAAATCTTGCCCCATCCCTGCTCCACCACCTTTGTGGACTAGGGAAAACCCGCGCGGGGCGAAGCTGGGAAGGGCGGGTTAAG
Organism: Quercus aquifolioides; assembly: GCA_019022515.1. Taxonomy (NCBI): domain Eukaryota; kingdom Viridiplantae; phylum Streptophyta; class Magnoliopsida; order Fagales; family Fagaceae; genus Quercus; species Quercus aquifolioides. Next base: position 43,479,945 of record CM032330.1, on the reverse strand, counting down.
TGGGGCAAGGAAAAATTGTCATCCCTACTGGTAGACAACATAACAAGCCAGGAGGTACCTTAGCTTATTTACAGGAAAGAAACGTTTTCTGAAGTGCTAGCTATATAAGATAAGTTTAAATTGCAGGCTTGGAAGGCCAAACTAAATTCACAAGCAACTCACTGATGTTCTGCATTCCATTCCATTTTATTTATTTTCTTAAAACTTCCAGATACAGTTGTAAAAGCATTGAGGAAGATGCATATGCTCAATTGGAACACCTCATGTTTACCAAAGGGATTGAGAGTAAACTGTCAACAAGACTGTTGGCAAAGCAATTTTAGAGTAATCACTGGAACTTATAGCTTAGAAGCTTGCAGTAATCTGTTAAATGGATTGTTGCCTGTTAGGGAAGCAGTGTCCCATGCAATAGATAGGGGTTAATGTGACAAAATGTGCCAGTCAAGCAAGTGGATTTAGTCTCCTCTAAATTGGCCAAAAAAGAAACCTACGCTTACATAAAGACATTCTGGACAAGGCAGCATAGAGGATATGATGTTAGCAGGAAGACTAATAGTGATTTGTTTATTAGTTTAATCTTTTGCGATGTTCCCAAAATAACAATAGATTACAGTACTTATGGTACTGTACTTAAGTTTAAATAAAAAAGGTTTGAACATTTTTTTTCTGTCCAAAACTGAACAAAATAAGTAAATGAGCAATTCAGAACATAACCTGAGCTAACACCATCCCTGTGAATTTGAACTCTGATGAAGAACCCTTTTCCAAACGGATGTAGACTTTGTTGCAAGAGAACCCAACCAAATCAAGCCCCAAATAAACTGGAACTCAAGCAATTCAACCTTCCAAACAGCTCACTAGCTAGATAATAACTGCCAACTAGCTAAAAAGATTAAAGAAAACCTTTACACCGGTACACTCTACAATGCCTACTTGAAGAATCGCAATTCAATGAGGAAAAAAAATCAGCATACATAATTTAAAGCCGCCAAGCTATTATCCACTCAAATGCTCAAATGTTCTTCCCTAGGCAAGCTCTGAACAGTATCTGACCATCTTCCGGGTGAATGATCACTACTGTTTGATGAAATTTGAGCCTCCGCCCTTGCATCTCTGATCATCTTTAAAACCTCTCTCATTGTAGGCCGGCTCTCTGGTGCAATTGACACACAGGCCATTGCAACGTTCAAGAGAGCCTGAAGTTTTTCCTCAGACGTCTCATTACCAGAGCCTGAGGCAGGTTCATCCCCAGACTCAGTTTCTTCTTCACGGACTGAACGGACCCACCTAGGAATATCTGAACCGTGTTCCAGAACAAGGTCCTGGAAGGGTGTTTTTCCAGTTAGAAGCTCCAATACAAGGACACCAAAACTGTAGACATCAGCTTGTTGGGTAGATGGCTTTCGAATGTCACGGCATTCAGGGGCTCTATAGAAGAGAGAAGTAGCACTGGGTTCTTCAAGTGAGTCAGGGTCTCGGAATGAAAGGAGACCATAATCTGTGAGGCAGGACTCAAAGTCGGAACCTAACAAGACGTTAGAGGATTTCAAGTTTCCATGGGTTAAACCAGGGTTATGGTGGATATAGAGCAGACCAGTTGCCAGGTCCTCTGCTATTTTAAGGCATGATGTCCAGTGAAGAGGCTTCCCACCACCCGAAGCTCTTGATCCTGCAACAGTAGCCAAAAATGTTATTGCATGAAACAAGAGCATTATTTTTTCCTTTTTTTGGCTGAACGGAGATTTGACCTCCAGTTCTCAAATCCACAAGAGAGGCAGACTACCATTAGGCCAAAGGCATTCTTAAGCTTTGACCAAAATAGCAGTAACCTTCTTTTACTTAGGTTTGATGCAAATGTTTTGAATTTGGCTTTAAAGGAATCAACAGGATGTTGTATTTCATTACATCTGTATCTAGTTGAAGCCACTTCATCATAAATAATTTATATTTTGCAGCACCAGCAGTAATGATTTTGTTTAGCTATTTAAATATCATTATAATTTTATAAAAAATAAAAATTGTAAATATCATCTCCTTGGAAATTCCCTTTTACTTGGTAAGTTAGAAATGAATTACAAAGGGGCAATGTGGCACACCCATGCACTCAGGAAGTATATGAGTAAATCGAAAACTCACCCCTCAAATCTAAATAACTTGAAAAATCAATGTGCAACAAAAAAAGAAATGATAATTGCCCGAATTACAACACCACAATGTTAAGTTGCCGGTTTGGAGGGGTTTTTTTTTTTTTTTTTTGGGGGGGGGGGGAGGGAGGGGAAGCAAAAACCCCTCTCAGCCCACCAAAATAAATCCGCCAAAAATAGATGAATAGGTGTAGAGAGAGAATAATAAGAAGGGGTTACTAAGAAAAAATGTGAAATTTCCCTTCCAAGAACATGAGGAGGGGAGAGCTAAACTATCATGAGGGGATAAATTTCGAGGTTTTCCAGTTCATTTTGGAACCCCACTTTAGCTAAAAGAATAATAAGAGTGTGCAACAATTCCTGATAAGAGTGGTAGTCCCACATTGACAAGAAAATAAGTATACAGGTGTGATAAATCCTAGAAATAGAGTCGTGGTCTAGCTTTTGTGTGTGAAAGAGAGTTAGATGGAAAATTTTTGCATAGTGTGTTATAGTGAGAGCACTTTTGGGTGTATTGGGAATTTGGGTTTGTTTATGTTTGTGAGACTGGTTCTAACCCTTATCGTTGATAGTGAGTTTTGGTTTGTGTTGCCCATAGTGTAGGCCTAGAACCTCATTAGATGTGTTGTGTGTCATGGTGCTGCAATTTTATTGTTTTGTGTACTTTTCACAACAAATTGGTATCAAAGCTACCGGTTTGAGATCTTAGAAATGGAAAACATCAATTGATTAAAGCATTGTATGAAAAATCAAAGAAAAGTCAGCCACTATGTCTAATGATGCAAGGGAAGAGCAAGAGATAAAGGCAATGAGTGCTATCTGTTTTTGAGTCTCGCCATAACGTAGTGTGTTGAATAAGACTTCTCTCATATAAGTTTGAAAATTATGTGTGTGTGTGTGTGTGAAATTTGCTTGCAAATCGTTTGTCTTCGAAGGAAATGTTATATTAGTTGTGCATGGTAGGGGGATACTACAAATTCGAACTACAGACATGAGGTACTGTAAGATCCTCTCTAGGCCTAGGTCTAAGCCCATATGTATCAAAAATTTATAAAAGGTCTCAAGGTCCCCCTTTTAAGAAAAGAAAATTCCCCAAAATTGTACAAAAAGTCTCATAAGTTGTAGGATGATAATTCTTTTTTTCACAAAGAAAAAAAATATATATATCAGTGGGTTTTGTATTTTTTTTTTTTTTTGACCTCTAAGAAGACCCCAACATATTGAGTTAATAGAAATCCAATGCAACCAAAACCGCTAAATTGTTTCACCAAATAAAAATATAATGTGTGTTGATTAAGAGACTAGCTATTATCAAATATCAATTGTAAAGAAGAGATGTTAATAAAATTTAAATGCAAAAAATTAATTAGTAATTTTGCATCTCAAAAAACAAGATTGGTTTTTAATATATATATATATATATATAAAGTTAAATAAATATTATTTAATTGATATCTAAATATTGAAAAAAAAAATTTCATTTAAAATTATTGTCTTACTTCTCAAATTATATCGAGTTTGAGCCGGGTACCACAAAGGATGTATTACCTAAAAGTAAATAAATAAATGGGAAAAATTAGTAACACAAAGTTTTCTTTACTATTCGGTTTGCGATGACACATGACCAAATTTATACCACTTTAGTTACAAGGTTATATATGGAGGAATGGAGTGCAGGGAAAAAGAAGGTAGAAAGAAAGAAAACAAGCCAAAGCCACAGTTCAGAATCTGACATAAATATTCCAAAACCAGTATAATAAGGACATCAAATTGATATGACTAGATGTGCATCCGCAGTGAAAAAGTAAAAGCATGAAAGAAAAGAAAGATATACAAGAATAAAATAAAGAAATTTGGTTGTAAAATTTGAACTCCTCATCAGAGAAGAAAAGTTCAGTGAATAATGCTGCTGCTGCATAAGACAAAATGAATTCAGGCTAGATCTATATCAATTTTTTTTAACCATTTATTCTTTCTTAATTTTATTTTACAAAACCATGCCTATTAAACTTTGAAGACAAGAACGATAGAAGTGGTGCAAAATCACATAATTTTACATGAGCGGAGGAACATATAATAATAAATGTGGAGTTTTGAAAGTAATAAGTAGGGAGTGTATGTGGGAGTGGGACAAAACTTATTAACGTGCAGAGGTCAGAGACTCAAATCAAATGAGTTGTCAATATTTTTGAGATTAGATTTGCGGGAAAAGTAACATGTGTTTATTTGTCTTTATCCATCCAATAAATCTCAACAACAGTTAGAGATGCATTTAAAAGTAATAAAGTAGTGAACTTTTCAGATCATTCTTGTTTTTTTTGGTAGACAATTCAGATCAATCTTATAGCATAGCATCTTTATCTATTATTAAGTTCAAAAATATTAATCATCATGTCACTAACAAATAAGACTCTTCTTAAGTTATTAAATAGTAACACTCGTCTCGTCGGTCGTGGGGGACACAACACAACGTTTCTTTCCCCTCTTCCCAAAAATAATACTCCTACTATTAAAAATAGAATAAACGATCCACAAAAACAACCACTTTGAGTTAAATAAAGAGGAAATGGGCCACAGCTAGCCAAGTACATCAACGCAGCTGGGAGGAGAATGGAGGATCAATCAAACGGTAACTTTTTAAAACCAAGATTAAGGATGTGAGGGATCATATTAATTAAGATGTGCACCATGCCTTATTCCAGACTTTGAACACATTATTTTACCCTTTGTCTATTAAACACTTTAAAAATCCTATAAATCGAGATAGTATGGTGCATGAAACTCAAGACCTCACCTAATTTACTCAAGTGTCTTTGAAAAAGACATAAGATCAATAATTAGCCTGATAATTTATGGAAAAAAAAAATCACATTATAATTTTAAAAGTGAATTCAATTTAACTTTATATTTCATTAAAACTTATTCTTTTAGGATAAATCGAAACTTATATTTTAATTTAATAAGATCTTAAAAGTTCAAAACTGGATTTGAATGTAATGGAACTATAAAGTTTGATTTTTTTTTTTTTTTTTAAAGAAGTCTTAAATCTGGGATTTGATTAAATAATATAAAACTATAGAGTTTAATTTAAAAGTTATCTTAAAAAATATATATGGATTAAAACATAATTTTTATTTATTTTTAAATGAAGAATGTTAGGAGGGCACAGGCGTGTGTGACCGGACTCTATTGCCACTTGTTTCACATGCGAAATGATATTAAATCCATCGACCAGTCCACTTGTTGACCAGACGAGATGATCACTGTAGAGAATTTGACTCCTCTGTGTTCCCCGTTTTTCCGCAAAGCACCTATCAGCTATTATGAATACACGCTCCTAAAGGGAGCGTGAGGTCATAATAAATTTGTGCATGGGATTGAGAGACCACCAACAAAAGGTGTATCATTAACGAGATCGCGTCCAGAGGGCCCTACTACATTGCCATACCATACGGACTTTTAAAATATACATACTATTCACTACTATCATTCAGGACACGAGAGAGCAGGTGAGGTGGAGCTGCTTGCTTAATCAATGTTTAAGCCTACCAATGTCCTTTGTTACCGTTGCCATTATTTATATATATATATATATATATTGGTTTTACTGTAGTAAAATCATTTTAGAAAATTTTTTATAAAAAAAAAGAAAAAAAAATCAATTTTTTGACTATTTTTTCAATTTCTGATAAAAGTTTCCAAAAAATTGATGATTAATGTGTGTCTAAAGGCATATATTAACCGAACCCTATATATATATATATATGACAAACGAGTATCTAATTAACTATTTTCTTAGATGTATGCGGTCACTTCGTCCCACACACAATAAGTTATTATAAGGAGGAATATATATATATGACAAACGAGTATCTAATTAACTATTTTCTTGGATGTGTGCGGTCACTCCGTTCCACACACAATAGGTTATTATAAGGAGGAATTTCATGGGAGTGGCCACAAGATGTTGGCAAAAAATTTTGAACTAAGATTTCATAGATATCATGAGACATTAATAACCACTAAACCAACTTAGGTTCAATTTTATACATTTAAATGCATATGATATTATTTAAAAGTTTTAACACTATGTATGGTGTTAAATTAGAAATAAAGTCTTAAACTTGTCAACGGAATTTTATCTTTTTTTAAAAAAATTTTAATAATTAGGGAAGATAAATTTAAACCCTAATTCTAAACTATAAAGTATTAGTTTTTTTTTTTTTTTTTTGAGTATTAGTTGAATTACAAGCTCTTGATCGTGTTTACTTTCAAATTATGAGGATTAAGATTAGGCCCAAAAGTACCAAGGGTAAAATCATATGGTTCAAAAGTATGGTCCCTTATGTAAAGACAGCAACATTTAATTTAAACAAATGCATCAGATCGTGTCACATTACTATCAGTATTTACTAAGACATCTATCAAGTGGATTGATCTCGGACCACGACCAAGATTAGGGGCCACTATGTCAATGTGGGGTCAATAATCTTTAAGATAAATGTCAACAATAAATTTCATTACTCAGGTGATATATAATATGCAATTTCTCAACTACCGCTTTTGTTCTATTTGCAGTCCTAGCTAATTAGACACTAATAATAAATGAGAGTATAGAAGAAAATTGGACTTACTCCAAAAAGTGTAACTACTTTTCATTACTATTCTAGCTAAAGGAAATTGCAAGTGCAGGACAAAAAGAGAAGTTTCAGGCAGGCAATACTAATAAAAAAATAAAAACAGTCACCGACAATATATAGAAAAAAATAATAATGACATACGTAGGTACGTACCGTGAATGAGAGAGAAGAGACTGCCATTAGGGAAGTAATCATATACGAGAAGGCGCTCCTCCTTAGCCTGGAAATAAGCCCTGAGTGGGACCAAGTTAGGATGGCTAAGCCTTCCAAGCACATCCATGTGTCTCCTAAACTCATCCAATCTAGGGTACCTAGCATCCTTCAATCTTTTAACGGTCACGATGAACCCAGACTCCATCACAGCCTTGTACGTACACCCCATAATACCTCTCCCCAATGTCTCAGCCGAGGCCTTCAACAAATCCTCTAAACTATAACTCATCTGATGATCCCCTGCTCCGCAGAACACCAAGCTCCCTAGTCCCTCACATTCCCACGAAAACCCCCCCTGTTTATCTCCGTTATTACGTCCCCTGCCACCGCTTGAAGTCCCCTCTCCTATTCCTATTCCTACTGCTGCTTCCAACGCTTTGATGCTTGTCATCTCCTCCGGTTTCGTACGGTTCTTCCCGCACATCATCAACAACACAACCAAACAGATTAACAATACCACAAACCCTCCCACGCTTCCTCCAATTATCTTTATCAGTTTCGTACGCTTCTTCGACGACGACGCCGTTTGATTTGGCGGCCAAGTAGGTGTACCGGCTGGACCTTGACTCTGACAAAAATAATTAGTAATATTTTTAACCTGTTCTCCGCACAGATTTACGTTACCCGAAAACGACGACGTATTGAAACGAACCAAAGCTGGAGTTAATGGGATCTCACCGGAGAGATTGTTATTGGACACATTGAAGAACCGGAGACTGGTTTGGTTAAACGGAGGAAGTGAACCTGTCAAGTTATTGTCCTGCAGATACAGTGTGTACAGTCGCCGGAGTCTGAGGAGTGAGGTGGGGATCTGACCGGAGATCTGGTTTCCGTCGAGGACGACGACTTTCAAGCGGTGGAGGCTGGAGATTGAGTCGGGGAAGTTGCCGGAGAAGTTGTTGAAGTTGAGGAAGAGAGATTTGAGGTTGAGGAGGCCAGAGAGGTCTGGGATTTGGGCGGAGAGAGAGTTTCCTTTGAGGCTGAGGACTCTGAGTTGGTCTAATTGGTTTATGGATTTGCGATCCAAAGTACCAGTCAAGTTGAGATACTCTAAAACCAGCTTTGTTACCCTTCCTTTCATGCATTCTCTGACGCCTGTCCAGTTGCACACGTTCGAATATTGTTGTTGTTGTTGTTGTTGCCGCCATGGTAGCACGTTTGATGTGTCGATCGATGATTTTAGAGTCAAAAGCGCTTCTGCATCGCCTGATCTTACCGGAGATGGAACAAGAGATATCGCTAGTATAATTAGAAGCAGCAGCCACAATGAGTACCTTGAAACCAGAGGTTCCATGATTCCCTTTAATTGAAGATAACAATCAATAATGCAGAACTAGCGACATTGCCAATGATTCCAAATCATTTTCAGCCCTCTTTTTTTTTTTTCTTTTTCACCCAAGCACTTTTTTTCCAATCTACCACAATCAATCACAATGAGTCAAAGTCTAAGACTACTGCACCAGTGAGAGTCATTTTCAACGCTGTACTCTCTTTTCTTTTTCTGCTAAGTAAACAAGCTTGGAAGGTAATCTACTTCAACTGTTCCCAACCAACCCACTTATTAATACGAAAGAAAGCTCTCCATTAATGAGTGGAAAGCTTTGGGAAGTCACCAAATGGATACAGTGGGTGAGCATCGTTTCTCGGAAACTTTGCTCACGGACATTACAGCGTAAGCTTCACGTGAACTCATTTCAGACGACAGAGATAAACCGTTCTTTTTTTTTTCTCATCTCTATGATTTCTATATTCTTAAAACTCCAGGCATTATTGAACCAACCAAAATAAACTCAATTTTTTTAAAGAGAAAAATGAATACAAAACTGTATTATTCTTACACTCGTAGTACTTCTTGGGCTGCTCAAACCTGAATTCAGAACTTCAAAGCAATGCCGCCCACAACTGCTTCGATTATCGCCGAACGTTGAGACGAAGCCGTGAAAAACCCAACTCAAATTATTTTCATTAACTCATAAAAGTGGCGGAGACCCAGAAGTGGAAATGTGCGGGGAGTCTCAAATCTCCAAGCAAAGCACATGGATTCAGAACAAAGATCACAGCTTTCTCTGACGAAAAATAAATACTGAAAAAATACAATATTCCAGCTCTGAAAGAAAAGACTCCATGTTACAATTTCAAGATTAAACAGTGCTGTTAATGGATGTATCTATCTGTACTCTGCATATATAGTGGAGTACACCTATCCTAATAATTCAAGAGAGAGAAAGAGAAAGAGAGCGAGTAGGAGAGGGAGAGAGTAAATGAGCAGAGAAGAACACGGCTTTCTTTCATTCAATCAGAGGAAATCGGTGAACGTTTTTAAGGCAAAGGGGATCGGTAATAAATGGGTCCTTTTTCTCCTCACTCAGAGAAAACCAGAACCTGGGTGGGTTTGATCCAGATCCAACCTGACACGTGCCGAAATTTAATGGCTGTCATACGTAACTGGTACCACGTAATAGTTCAATCACTTCTTTTTTTTTTTTTTTTTTGGGTTGAGAAATTAGTTCAATCACTTTGAAGTCACACTTTTTTTATTTTTTTTAAATTTAGTTTTTTTTTTTTTGAAAACAAATTTAGTTTGAATTCATGTTTTTTTTTTCTTTTTCTTTTTTTGAAACCAAAGTTTGAAGTCACGTTAAACAAATAAAAAGCGATGATCAAAGTATAAAATCTCCAACAATCAGGCCAGCTGTCTTGCCAAAGTTTGAGTTAGATTTTGGGCATGAAAGCAGTGTATAGATCCGTCTTCGGCAGACGACAGTCCCAAAGACAATGCCGTGAATCTAGGTTAGTGACTTGCCTAATTAAAACTAGCAATAAGTTTAGGGATAAATAATAGTATTTTTTTAAAATTTCGCAAGAGTGGAATTAGAATATTGTGATTTTTCATTTGTGTTTATAAAAAAATGGTTTGAGGGAAGAATTCATGTAAAATTGTGTTGTTTTAAGGTTAATTTGTCACGTCAATAATAGTGAATTTTTGTCCTTGTGTAAAACTACTAAATTATGGGTGGCAAATTTTGCTAACAGATTGTGTTTATGTCATGTTAAAATAGAGGTTTTTGATTACATGAGTTCAAATATTATCTATTTAATAATCATGTTAAAAACTCTTAATACTAACCGTAGACACCTCATTTTGTACATTTTATAACTTGGGCCCCCATTCTCCAATGATGATAGTACTTTAAGGTCCAAGGTTGGTTTATGACCCAATCTGATGAAAATTGACTTGAGGAAGTATTTATAGAAAATATAACTTATTTTCAAAAGGAATAAAACTATTTTTGGAAAAGAAAGACCGTAGGAAACCCTAAGTGTGCACATGCATACACGCGTATGTGTACGTGCACTCAAGCCATGCGTACACATGCACGGGCATGCGTACGCAGCTAGTGTTCCAGAAACTATGTAAGGAAAGCTTTTTGTACTTAATTCTAGTTTAGAATGAATCCCAAATTGTGTGGGAGCTGCCTCACACCCCTATTTTACTACTATATAAAACCATAAAAGACACTTTTTCAAAGAAAGACAAAAAACGGTGGCAAAACACACAAGATTCACTAGAAAATAATGAATCAAAGAGGGAGTTTATTCATAAAACATCCTCAAGTCAATACTTGATTTGAACCAATTTTCTTTGTTGTTGTTGTTGTTGTTGTTGTTGTTATGTGTGTGTGTGTGTGTATATATGTGTGTGTGTTTATGTGTTCATAACATGCCTGTCTAGTCTAGGCTTACTTCATGTTTACGTTAAGAGCATGTTAGGTTGTTAGATTTCTTGTTTTCTTTGTTTTCCTATTTAGAGTTTCTGGGCTAGGGTTTTAGGCGTGTATGCATGCACATGCTTCATGCATGTGTACGCATGCTCAAAGTGTGCGCACACATACTGTTGGGATGTGCACGCATACCCTATGTATGCTCACACACACTTGTGCCCAAAATCCCTAATCCACTCCTTTTTGTTGTTTCATTGTTTTCTTTTACATGTTGAGCCTCTGTTTAACCTAGTTTTCATGCCTTTAAGTATCTGTCTTTCTATTTTGTTTTGTTTTGTTTATTTTATCCTTTTGATGCTTACTAGGGTTTTAAATTGTTTGAATACCATGAACATGTATATGAATATGAACATGCATATGAATATGAACATGCATTGATGCATAGGTGTTGTGTTGTAGTGAGGTAAGTCATGCATAGAACATATGAACATGCATTCGAGTGTTTGAATATAAAGTTGTTAATATGTTTGGTTGAATACCATGAGTTTTGGTGCTTGTATGTTTAGATGTTTTTGCCCAGATCTGCCTTGAGATGTTTTTGCCTTTAGTGATGTATGCTTAAATGCCATGATAGACGAATACTAGGCTTAGGGATGATATGCCATGTTTGTTTGCTTTTAGATGCAAGTTAGAGTGTGTGTGAGTTAGAATAATGTGTTAAATATGTCTTTAACGAGATTAAGACTTGGAACACAATGAGTGGAGGCCGACCCATGTGTCGGGTGGGGTTAGGTGCCTAACACCTTCCCATCCCCATACCTAAACTCCGGACACGTGCTCTGGTAAAGATGAGTTCTTCTACAAGGGTACTATATTTATGGTTCCTAAACCTAAATTAGGTAGCAACTCCATTTACACCCTCTGCCACGGTCCACCCTAGGCCAAGGCGTACTTCCCATGGTTGCAGGCGCTTGTGCCCACACTAACACAACTCATTTATTAAACGAGGATGACACAACACGTCCATGCAACACGTTCAATAACAGGTCATGTATAAATTAACATATTGTTGATGACTCTTTTTTACACCACATGACACTATTATATTGGCAACCTACACCACATCAACATATCATGAATTTTGGGTTAAATTTCTTTAAAACCCAACTACATGAACCAAGCTCAAGGCCTGTAAGATCCTCACTTCATAAGGCAGACTCACAATCCACAGTTCTTCTACATCACAAAAGGGGCTCATGACCCACTTTATTCTTTATTTTTTGGAACATGCTTAGGACTTAAATTTTCTACTTCATCTGTTGGGCTCATGGCCCACAACATTATCAACATCACTATATATATCGAGCTCAAGCCCATATCACACCTTCAATGATTCAAGGCTCACGGCCTATATTATCTCTCTTATATCTCATGGAAGGCGGCTTCTCCAATGAAAGCTCATATTTACACAAAATGGAAAAATGTCCAACTTCAAAGAAACTCAAGCAATCTATCTACGTATGATCTACCAAGAATAAATATCATTAATCATTTTCAACTCTTGATCCAAGCACATGAGTCTCATGGGGGAAATTTTGGGAGTTGTGGTTTTGAGGACCAAGAAATATATTTAGTAAAAGGCATAAATGCACTTTTTGTCCCTACATTTTGGTTTTTTTCCATTTTGGTCCTTACATTTTAATTTCACCACTTTTAGTCCCTAAATCAATTAACGCGTGTTATTTTGGTCCTTTCCGTCAGTCAACAGCCGGAAATATCTGAGGTGGCTAACGGATTGCACTGTTTGCATAGTAAATGCTGACGTGTCTATTAAAATAATATTAAAAAATGCAACTTCAACATCCACGTTAGCATCCACATCAGCATCTAACTTAAAAAATTAAATTTATCAATTTAAAAATTATAAAAAAAAAACATAATTAAAAACAAAAAAATGGTGGAATTTAGATCTGTTTTGTTTGTACTTAGTTTCTTTTTCTTCTTTATTTTCTTCTTCTTCCCCAAATCTTTCTCCGTCTCCCATTCTTTCTTTTCCTTTTTCTTCTTTCTCCCTCTATCTTGGTGCTTAGCCTTCTTGAACTCTTTAAGCAAGTTCCTCCACTTGTCGATGCACATAGTGGGCGATCGATTTCTCTCATCTTCGATGAAATTTGCTCCCACAAGTGCTTGTTCAACTTCGGCTTGGACCCATGTCTTAGCTCTTATCTTGGACCCATGTCTCGGCTCGCTTTTGGGAACCTTGACTTCAACTTCGACTTCATGGTCGTCGTCACCGCCACTGCTATCGTCGAGAATCATTTGCTGGTGCTGGTGTTGAAAGTGGGCGTGAGTGTGAGGGTGAGGTTGAGGAACGTGGTGAGGTGGCAAGACACCGGCGCCGGCGCCATCATGTGGGTTTCTATGGTAGATCCGAAACCCCTCTCCCTCCTCACTTTCTCATCTCACTCTCTCTTTATCTGGGTTGAGTCTGCTGTATTTCTTTTGCATTTTTGATAAATTTGAAAAGGGAAATATGGGTTTGTGAAATGAAATTTTTTAAATCTAGGTGGCGGTGGTCAGCTGGGCTCACAAGTGGTGGGTAGATCTGGATTTTTTGGCCATTGGTGGGGTTTGAAGGTGGTGGCTCAGTGGAGGATTTTCTTGGTCTATTGTTGTGTTTGGTTAAGTTTTGGTGTTTGGTTGGTTGGGTCCGGTAGAGATGTTTTAGTGTTTTGGTTGAGATGTGTTTTGGTATTTTTGTGATTGTTGGGTTTTGGTCTCATTTGAAGATTGTTGTGTGTTTGCTTGTTTGGTTGCTAAGAAAATGCAAGAAAAGAAACAAAAAAAAATTGATTTTTATAATTTTCTGGGCAACGAGTTATTTGAGGAAGAATATGAACCATTCTGGGAAAGTAAGGAAGAACATGAACCATTCTGGGAAGTGGGGAAGAACACAAAGAACATAACAAAGGCATGATCTTCCAACAAAATAATAAAAAACAAAAATAATGAAAAGAATTGGAGAAACTTTTCAATCTGGGTTGGTGTTCTTGTTCAAGAAACTTTTAAATCTTAATTCATGTGAATTTTGGTTTTTAATTTTGTTTTTATTTTTTTTTTGTAGGGGTAAGGACCCAAATTTATATATTGAGCCTTGGGCCTTAGCCGAGAGCGTGATTAGTCCGAGGAAAAATGAATGGTAATGAATGGTTCAGACTTAGGATTTATTGAGCAAGATACAAATGGGAAGGTGGTCCGGGGAGGAATATCTCCTCGGACAAGCTAAACATAGATCATATATATATCCTAATGATCAAAGTGACCTTCTAGGAAGCTCTAGTGATAGGGACGTGCGCCATAAACGTACAAGAAGGAGGGGAACCCCAAAATATCTAAGAGAAAGCTGCTACCATTGCATTGAATGTTTTGTAGCTAATTCCCTGGTCGCATTAATAAGGAAGTGATCTCTGAACAGTACTTTTTCAGCCTTATAACCATCCCCCAAAAACTTCTAAAGGAGGCTGATGGGACAAGTATCAGTATAAACCATCAACTGTCCACATGTAGGGTAAAGATGAAGGGAGAGATGTAGTATAAATGAGAGTAGAGACCCCAGAGGAAGGAGATCGGAAAAATAGAGATAAAGAACACTGTAGCAATCAAAATTGCACTTGTACTCTGTTTAGTTGATTTATATGAACACTTGCCTCCTCAGACAAGAAGTTCATTCATTTCAGTACTTCTTTTTTGTGCTTAATTGCCATCCAATTCCATATTAGCCGTTGTCCAATTCATTAGGGCCTAGTTCTTTGACCCACTTTCTACATATTCATTGTTTTGGGCTTTTTGGGCCTAAGTCCATTCATCTTGGATTGAGCCACAAATCTGGTCCTTACATTTTTTATTTAGTTAAAATTAATAAATTAATTTTTTAAATTTATATGCTGATGTGTCATGGGTGACATGGATTTTTAATAATATTTAAGTCTTCCGTTAGCCACCTCAGATATTTTCGGCTGTTGACTGACGGAAAGGACCAAAATAACATGCGTTAATTAATTTAGGGACTAAAAGTGGTGAAATAAAAATGTAGGGACCAAAATGGAAAAAGCCAAAATGTGGGGACTAAAAGTGCATTTACGCCTTAGTAAAACTCCAGCATTTTAAAGTTGACAAAAGAAACATGAAGTTTGGCATGTCTTCTTCAATTCCCTTACTAAATAGCACTTAAAATGATAAGACTCCATATTGCTCTTTGCTTAAAACTTAATGCTCATTAAATGACTAACCATTCAAAGGTGCATCCATCCAAAGGTTGATCAAGTGACTAGTTATTCAAGTTCCAACCATTCTTATACCAAAATGGAAACCTAACCATAGTGCTTAACATAAGTCATTTTACCATTTTAAGCTGAAGTCCAACTCAAATACTTTGCTTAATATGATAAGCTCTCACTAATCTCCAAATCCAAAACATGATTAAGCATTGAATGCAAGATCAACATAATATCCAGCAACCAATTGTAAGAGATCACACCCTCGGCCCCAAACCTTTCCAAAAAAAAAAAAAAAACGATGAGGTTTTTGGCATAACTCATGCGAATGGGTGGAGTTGTGTTGATGCTTCTCAAGAGACAATGGAGGTTCTACTGAGGTTATCATCCATCCTAGGTCAAGATTTTTACAATAGAGTTGCTACTTATTTTAATAAAGAAAATAAGAAACTAAGAGAATTGAAAAGATACATCACTTTTATTGATGAATTAAAATATGTATATCTCTTGATAATAACCAAAAAATACATGGTTTTGGTCCTAGATACAATATAAGAAAAGTAAATGGTCTTGATTCCTAGTTATAATCTAGAAATCGAAATTACAAGAAAAAACATAATCTACTAACCCTTAATCTAATTTCAGAGGCTGGGTAACATGATTGGGAAGATGTTATGCACCAAATCTGCCTGGTGAAACCAGTTTTCTAGACTTTGGTGGCCAATTATCATTGTAGACATCTCATTTTGTACCCCTTACAACTCGAGTCCCTGTTCCCCAATGATGATATCACTAGAGGTCCATAATTGGTTTAGGGCATAGCTAAGGAAACTCTTTAGCTTGATGGACATTTCGGAAGTGAAAAACCTTGCATAAACCCTAGCCATGCACGCCAAGGTACATCACCTATACGTGCATGCACTGACCATGCGGGCACCCCCTCGAGCATACGTGTATATAGGGTTGTAGAAACCATGTAAGGAAAGTTTTATGACAAAAGCACATGAAGAGTTAATCTCACATCATTTGGAAAGAGCCTTGCACCCCTCTATGAACATTATAAAAGGCCAACAAGGTTCTTTTTCCAAAACACACCAAATTCACTAGAAAATAGTTATTCAAAGAGAGAGTTTTTATTTAAAAACATCCTCAAGATAAATTTTTCTTGGCTCGGACCATTTCTGGTCTAAGCTCTCTAATTAAAGCTTACTAACCCATTGGTTTTACGTATCTTAGATTGACTAGCGGGAACGGTCAAAATCAAGCTCCAAAAGCTCTTTTATTTAAGGTATTGATCTTCCTCTTTTCTTTTATTTCCTTTAATTTTATTAGTTTTTTTTTTTTTTTTTTGTTGCTTTAATATCTTATTTTATAGTTTTGGTTATTTATTTATGGCGAAAAGCACATTTTAGTCCCTACATTTTTAGGCTATTCTCATTTTAGTCCCTACATTTTATTTTTACCGCTTTTAGTCCCTATCCTTAAAAACGCTTCTCAATTTGGTCCCTGCCGTTACATCAGAAACAGAAAAAGTTGACGTGGCAAATGGCAGAATAAATAATACTAAATTAATGTCCATGTGGCTTAAATTAATAATAAAAAATGTCATGTCAGCATTTAAATTAAAAAAAATTAATTTATTAATTTTAACTAAATAAAAAAAATTAAAAACAGAATTAAAAACTAAAAATCATAGGAATTAAGATCTAAGTGTATCTTGAACAAGAACACAAACTCAAATTCAAGAACACAAACCCAGAAATTAAAAATAAAAAAAAATAAAAAACCAAGAACACAATTCCAGATACAAGAAAGAAAGAAAAAAACACCCACATACACACGCTTTCTTTCCTTCGCTCAAACTCACTCAAAAAAACAAAACCCAAATCTCAAATGTAACAACACCAACAACGCCTCTCTCTCTCTTCTCTAAAAAATGTCATCCCAACAACAGCAACAGAAGCCAAGAACCCAAATCCAATCCAAAAGCCACAAAGCAAAATACAAGATCTCGCTCCATATAAACCCACCTAGCAATGGTGGAGCTGAAGCAAAAAATCCTGGGGATCACATCGTAAGGGGATCGAAGGGTTAAGGAATTGGGTAAATAGCTGAAGGGGCTTGACGATTCCGTCAAACACGAATCGGAAGAGGTTCGAGAACGGGTTGCGAGACTTGTCGGAGGAGGAGGAGATAGCGGGGGTGGAAAGAGAAGAAGACGAAGAGGAGATAGCGTTTGGGTTGGCCTTTGGAGTGGTGTTTGGGTCAGCGTTTGGGTGGAGATGGGGTTGGAATTGAGGTTGTGTTTGGGTGGTTGAACGAAATCGGGGTGTGCTCACCGTGGGTTTGGGTTTGCCGCTGTGGGTCTGGGATTTGCTCGCCGTGGGTTTGCTGCCATGGGTTTGGGTTTTGCTCGTTGTGGGTTTGTTTTTTTTTTTTTTTGGTGGTGGGTTTTGCTCATAGTCATGCTCTTCAATGGTGGTGGTGTCGGCAATGGGTTGTGGTCGGGGTTTGTGTTCACAGATGTTGCTGGGTATGTGGTGTGGGTTGGATTCAAGTTCGATGGTCATGGTGTGGGTCACGATGGGTCAGAGTGTGGTTCATGGTTGTAGTCGAGGTGTGGGTCAGAGTGTGGTTCATAGTTATGGTGAGGTATGGGTCACAATGGTAGTGGTGAGATGTGGGTCATGATGGTTGTGGGTTATGTCATTTTGGTGGTGCTGGGTGGGTTTCAAGTTTGATGGTTCATGGTTGATTGTAGTACCGGTGCTAGGGGTTGGGTTTGAATCAGTGGTGTTGGGGTTGGGTTCGATAGTGTTGTTAAATTTACACTAATGATTAGATTTGTGTACTTAGTTAGTTGTGGTGGTTGTTGTAGATCTTGACTCTAGATCTGGGTTTCGTTTCTTATTTTTAGGTTGTATTTCTGTAATTTGGCACTCTCAGATTCAAGTAATGGAATTTGCTTTTTTTTTTTTTTTTTTTATTTATTTATTTTAATTTCTGGGTTTGTGTTCTTCTTGGATCTGAGTTTGTGTTCTTGTTCAAGACACACTTAGATCTCAATTCCTATTATTTTTAGTTTTTAATTCTGTTTTTAATTTTTTTTATTTAGTTAAAATTAATAAATTAATTTTTTTAATTTAAATGCTGATGTGGCATTTTTTATTATTAATTTAAGCCACGTGGACATTAATTTAGTATTATTTATTTTGCCGTTTACCGCGTTAGCTTTTTCCGTTTCTGATGTAATGGCAGGGACCAAAACAGGAAACGTTTTTCAGGATAGGAACTAAAAGCGGTAAAAATAAAATATAGGGACTAAAATGTGCTTTTCTCCTTTATTTATTTATTGTTTTAATAGTTAGAAGCATGCTAAATTAGCTTAGGAGTAGTTTTGATTGTTTTTTGCCTGCTGTGTTTCTTGGTAGGGCGATGCGCGTGTGCTCGTGCATTCGTACACACCTCCATGACCATGCATATGCATGCTTCTGCATGCACACACATCTTCAACCCAGAATTCCAAAATTTGTTTGTTTATGCTTTCCTTTCTATTTTGCTCAGTATACATGCATGTTTAGGTTCTATTTAGCCTAATTTATGTTTGTTTAGGTATAGGATTTCTTTGATAACATGTTTTACAAATTTAATAGTTAGATTCATAATTAGCGTTGATGTGTGCTGGAATGTCAACATGAATTTCAACTCATCATTGGACATATGATAAGTAATTCTTATCTAATATTGGACATCACTCAATATACATAATTATGATTTTCAACTCATCACTTAATCAATGATATCATGCTAAACGGATACTACTTTATTCATTACTAAATAAATAACGAAGTTCAACCGTTATTTTATTTCTTACTTTAATTTTTATCTTTTTTGTGGGCTTAAAAGTGCACCAGTAGTCATTGGTCTTCTTTATACTAATGTTGATTTCCGAGCTCAATTCCCAAAACAAACTTGGGTCTAACATGGCCACCTCACCGGCGGTTGACATGTGGCCATGCACAAAAACAACCTCAACAAATATACATGACCCGTTTCAACTTGTTTAAAAAATATGTTAATAATCTTGAGTCATTTATACTAATAAACATATGACTCAAGATTATTAACATATTTTTATACTTTGTAAGTGCATAAATTATAATAATTATAAACAAATAAATTATATACTAAATAAACAAATAAATTATATACTAACTTTTTTTTTTCCTAAAAACATTAGTAAAAGTGTATAATATAAAGATTTTTCTTTCAATCCAATAAAATTTCACCCCAATTTAAAAATACACAATTATGTATAAAATTTTGAAAACCTTTGTTTTTTTAAGTGTAATATCTTTTATGAATTTATGTTGATTAATTAGATTGCATGCATTATAATGTATTAATTTTTATTGAGTTAATGTATATGGGATAAATTTAAATTACACCAGTATAACTTTAAGTAATCTTACATCATTCAAATTTTTTTATTAGATGCAAATTTCGACAAACTATTATTGGATTACATCTTCTCCTTATACGATTATTGTAACACCCCAAAATCATAAATAATAAAAGTCTATTTAATCTAGATAATCCATAAAAATATTTAACAATTGCAACCAGCAATCTAAAATCTCATCACAATTGTCAGAGCTCTAATCCCACCAAAGATAAAATATCCTCAAAATAATTCTCCATTACACTATTTAATACCATAAAAATAATAATAAAATCCTCAGTTCCACAAATAATTTGTAACTGTTGTCTTCTAAGAATCTCTACTCCAATGATCCCTCTAATCCCACCAAAGATAAAATATCCTCAAAATAATTCTCCATTACACTATTTAATACCATAAAAATAATAATAAAATCCTTAGTTCCACAAATAATTCGTAACTGTTGCCTTCTAAGAATCTCTACTCCAATGATCCCTCTAATGCATCTATAAGGGGAAATAAAAGAGAGGGGGGGGGGGGGGGGGGGGGGAGAGTGAAATAGGTGTGGGAACAAACATTTTAAAAGAATAATCCATATAACAAAGTTATAACTTGCAAGCCATCTATTTTTTAACATCAATTATTTCATATAAAATATCATTATATTGTGAGTCATCATGATATACAAACACTATCATATAAACAAATTCCTAGGCTTTTCTCGTGGTCAACATTTACATCCTATTGACAGGGTTGTGATGCCCCATTTTAGGATTGGAACCCCATTTTCATCCCTTTTCTTAAGGGTGGCTCCTTTGGAACCTAAATGTGCACTCCCTTGCTAAGGAGCTCCCTTTTTGGATTCTCAATGGAATACTCCCTTGCTAAGAGCATCCATAGCAGACGTTCTAAATGTGTTAAATGCCAAATATTTGGCACATTTGGCACACCAAACACCAAAAAACACCTCATAGCAAATGTTTTAAATGTTGCAAATATTTGGCATTTGTGTCCGTACCGTTGCAAATTGCAACGGTACAGACACAAATGCTAAAACCAAAATAATGTTTTTTATTTGACTTTCTCTCTCCTCTCACTTCTTTAATTGATTTTTTTTCTCTCTTCTCACATCAGATTCCCAGCTCCTCCCTCAATAGAGAAAGAACAAAATGACACACTCCACATCTTCAAACAATAAGCTCCAAGGCAAGGTGGCCATTATCATCGAAGGTGCAAGCGGCATGGGCAAGGCCACGGCCCTCGAGTTCGCCACTCACGGCGCACGAGCCATCGTCATCGCCGACGTCCAAGACGAGAAGGGCCAAAAGCTGCCGTGTCTCATCGTCCAGGGGTCTTTGATCTCGCTTGCCACCATCTTGCCGTCCAGGTCGTCTAGGTCTCTCCAATCTCGCCCTCCACCATCTCACACACTGCTAGATCTCTCTTCTTTCTCTTGCGGTGGTTGTGGTGGTGTTTTTTAGGGTGGTTGTGTGGGTTGTGTTTGGTTAATTTGAGTCATGGTTGGCTAATTTGAGTGGTGATTGGTTGATTTTGGGATGATGCTGTGGATTTGAGATTTGGGATGGTGCTGATGGGTTTGAGATTTGTGGTTGTGCTGATCTCTCTGGTAGTTTTTTTTTTTTTTTAGGTGGCGTTGGTGGATGTGGGTTTGTGCTAGTGTTGGCTAGCCGGTGTTGTTGCTATTGGTGGCTGTTGTTGCGGCAGTGGTGGATGTGTCGTTGTTGCGGCAGTGGTGGATGTGCCGTTATTGTTGTTGATGGTGATGATAGGGAGGAGATAATATATTATTTTAATGTGTAGTAAATATTATTTTAATGTATAGAATTGAATGATAAAACATCTGATAAATGGGATGTTGTAAAATGATGTGGTAAAATAATAAAGTAGGCTTTTGGTGTCAAAATGGCATTTTTTTTGCAACATTTGCTACGGATGCTCTAAGGAGCTACCAAATATGCATTGTCCCCTTTTCTAGGACCATATCTTGCTAAGGACAAGATACAGTATGATTGTCCCTTACTAAGGACTAAATACAACACTGAGCTTTTAATCACGACTTGCCATAGGATTCAAAACAAATTCAAGATGCTCACAAAAAATAATCTAGTCATAATACTCAAAAATACAAAGATTTATCCACACATACAAGTTTAAATAAGTTTAGGTCGTTCCACAAGTTTTTCACATAACAAATAATCAACGTTTTCATACAACGTGCGCATCAAACATTTATAGAATAGGCGAAAACCACATTTTTGTCCTTATATTTTCACGCAATTCTTACTTTGGTCCCTAACTTTTATTTCCACCGCTTTTAGTCCATATCTTGAAAAATGCCTCTCATTTTTGTCCCTGCCGTTATTTCAGAGACGGAAAATGCAAAAGTGGCAAACGAAGTGCACTGTTGGCACACTAAAAGCTGACGTAGCCATTAAAATAATAATAAAAAATGTTATTTGGCATTAAAAAATGCCACGTTAGCATCTAAATTAAAAAAAATTAATTTATTAATCTTAACTAAATAAAAAAAATAAAAACAGAATTAAAAACTAAAAATTATATGAATTGAGATCTAAATGTGTCTTTAACAATAACAACAAGAATACAAACCCAGATTTAAGAACACAAACCCAAAAATTAAATAAATAAATAAATAAAACGTGAAGCAAATGGGTCAAATTGGAAACGTAAGGAGCCCAAATGAAATCCAATTTGAACCCAATCGGGTCAAGAACAATTTGATAATCGGAGTGGCGTTTGAACAAATTGGATTTGACAGATGGGATGCGGTCAGAATCTTGGCCCAAGACCAACTGAAGCAAAGTGAGAGCGACGAATCGAGCTTGGGAGTCGCCGGCGACGACGACCCACGAGTCGTTGAGCAAATCTGAGGTGTCCAGCAGAGAGAGTCACTGGAAGTCACAAGACACAACATTTCTCGAGGAGGACCACCGCCAAGGCTTATCTGCAGAAGCAGAAGAGTTGATGGGGTCGGGAGGTGGTGGGTCCTCCCAGATGACTTTGTGGAGGAGGGAGAGGCAGGAGTGGCGGTGGAAGTCGAAGACGATGAAGGAAGAGGTGAAGTCGGTGATGGAAGGGAAGTAAGGGGTGAGGTGGACCCCAACGGCGAGGGTGATGAAGAGGGCCCCACTGAAGAAAAGCATCTTGTTGCGGCTGAGATGCCACCCCGCCATTCCCATGGGCACCAACAACACCACGCACGCCGCCATCACTCCCAATTGGATCGCTCCTAGTGTTATCATTATTCAATCATTCAAACAAAAAATCTTTTCTTGGAAACAAAGGTTAAAGGAAGAAGTTGGTGGGTTGAAATTTTGATAGAGAAGAAAAATTTTGAGGTCGATTTCAAGCTCAGGGCTTTGGTTTTTTTTTTTTTTTTTTTAGATCGAATCTCAGGGGTTGGTGTTTTTTTTTTTTTTTTTTGGTTTGTGTTCTTAAATTTGGGTTTGTGTTCTTGTTCAAGATATACTTAGATCTCAATTCATATGATTTTTTGTTTTTAATTCTGTTTTTAATTTTTTTTATTTAGTTAAAATTAATTTTTTTTAAAAAAATTTAGATGCTGACGTGACATTTTTTAATGCCAAATGACATTTATTATTATTATTTTAATGATCACGTCAGCTTTTAATGTGCTAACAGTGCACTCCGTTTGTCACGTGTGCATTTTTCGTCTCTGATGTAACGGCAGAAGCAAAAACGAAACACGTTTTTCAAAATAGGGACTAAAAGCGGTGGAAATAAAAGTTAGGGACCAAAGTGGGAATCGCGTGAAAATGTAGGGACGAAAATGTGGTTTTCGCCTATAGAATATCAACATATTTCTTTGTTTTAAGAATAATTTGATAGTCAAAACTGTTTTGGGAAAACCCCCCAAATTAGTAAATACCACTTACCTCTTATTTGCAAAAAAATGAAATCAATCACCCTTGAGTCAAAATGAATCAGTAGAATTAGAACCTAGCAACACCAAAAATAGGTCCATCAATACATGAATTTTCCACTAAAATCTGTTTTCATACTTAAACAATATAATCTTGGACAACATTGATATTTTCAAAATTTTACATTTATTTACTTAACTCTCCAGTTTACTTTTAGCTTTGATCTAATGGTTCTATTTCACATATTTTCACTATCTATTAATTGGCATGATTGTATTGCAACTCTATAAAACTCTAGCATTTCATTATATGTCTAGCCATAATATAATCTACTATTCCTTAGAAGCCACATGATATATTCATATATGATCAACCTAATATTCATATCTATTAATCAAATAGTAGAAGCCACATATTATATTTTTGTCTAATCAATCCTAAAGCCTATGGAGGACCATATGGCTATACATACTATTTTCACCTAATCAAACTCAAAGCCTATGGAGGACCATACGGCTATATGTACAATGTCTATTTTATTATTGTAACAATCATAGTTCAACTTTCCCATCAATATAATGGTAGGTTTAGATTCATGAAACCCAACTCCAATTATTTTACTAGGTACCAAAATAACAGATGCACAGACCCATGTCTTCCTATAAGCGTGGGGACAATTGCTGACCATAGAATAATTCCAACTTTCTAAAATTACAGCAAGACAAACCATACATGAAATTCTCACACACAGCCGTAGAGAAGAAAAGAAAAGGCTCAATCATGTGTTGCAGCTAAAACAAAAGGAAACCTCTTATATATATACGTATAGCTTAAGAGGTAAAAGGCTAGGGTTTGTTTTTAAAGCTTATCTAGGCTCATATATTTACTTATGTCATCTCACTTGGGCCTCTTATACCATAATAATTATCTGATTTAAATATCTTAGGCCCAAATCAATTAAATCCATTTAATTGTGGGCCTCCTTTTTAATTTATGTATAAGAAAGAAATTAGTAAAAAAAAAAATTACGGGGTGTTACAGTTATACTCTCCACGTTTGAAAATTTTTAAGATGATTTGAAAATCAATGACTATCTCATCTATAAATGTTCAAATTCCAACTTTGTTTCCATTCTTCACCAGCGCTCATGGATGTGGTTGTGTGGCTGACCTGTAAAATTTTGTGTCATGGATTCCAACACACATATCTTGATTTGCAAAATTTTTATCTAACATAATGTAAAATTAACTTTTTATAATACTATACATTTTAGGCCCTATATTTGATACATTTTTGTGTTTTGATTTTATGTAAAGACTATGACTTTAAATGCATGTGAATATTCAGAGTCTTTTGGCTGAATATTGCAAAAAAGTGAGTTTATTATGATATGGGAACTGTTAGAAGTTATTTGGGAAAATGAGGAAAGGAGAAAATTTCGGCAACACCGTTGCCGAAATTGTAACAAAAAGTACGAGAGAGGAGAGAAATGATGTGATGACGGGAGTGAGAAAATTTGAATTTCGGTAATGAGGTCACCGAAATGTTGATGGGGTCAGATATGGAAGATGCTCTCAGGCTCATAATTGTAATATGAAAACAGGGCCTGCAACCTCTGTGCTTTTTCTAATAATAGCGGTACACAGCTGTTTATAAAGGAAAGCAAGTGTGGCACTACCCCAACTATATTCCCTAGCTACACCAAAGTCTGCTAACAGCTGGAGAAAGTAGCAATGCAATCTACTTTGGCTCTTATTTCCAAATAGTAAAGCCAAAACCTTGAACATGTATGCCCTAGCATACTGTTGGATTGTTACAACATTGGCATCCTCTGGTAGGTTTGAGAATGTATTCCTTACCCAGGTTATTTTAAGGCCACCATAGTTCAATACTGTTGTAGGTGGTCTAACCCCAAGTAAATTCTGACAAACTGTTCCCCAGTCCAAATTAGTGGGCCTGCACACTGTATTGCCATTAATAAGCAATCCTGTTAATGATTGCTATTTCCTGTAGAGTGATCGACATTTCACAAGTAGGTAGGTGAAATGTATGGGTTTCAAATCGCCACCGCTCCACCAGAGAAGTGATAAGACCCTAGTCAAGATCTATATGCGGTAGGCGGTTGACACGATATAGTTTACATTGAAGCAAATATAGGACAATACACTCGCCTAATTGCGCGGGGGAGGGCGGGGGGTGCAAATGGTTGGGCTCGCACTCGTAAGGTGGAAACCTGAATTTTTTTTTAAAATGTACAATGTTATATTGGTAATGTTGAAATTATTTTCATGTAAATTGAATAATTGTAGATATTATTAGGACATTAATAAATTCTGATCTCACAACGTACATTGCCTTCCATTGCATCATTAGAGATGTGAAACTGTTGTCGGCTTAGCAGAGAAGGATCAAATTGCCCAAGCTCCATTTCGAATATATCCTACATTAAATGCTACAATGAGTTAAACCATGCAACATCCATTACCTCTATATTAGTAGGAAATTGTTTATAAATCAAACTAAATTAACCATTTTTTTTTTTTTGCACTGAGATAACCTCTATGATATTAATGAATTGACAATAAAGTACTATTAAGATCTTGGTCAACCCTAAATTAAATAGAATATAAGAAATTAATCATAATCATACTCATACTCATAATTGGAATGGAATCAAACCTAATTATCGTATTCTTAAATTCATACACACATAATATAAAGTATAGTGTAAGTGAAGATTCGTTTTCACAATATATTTAATATATAAACACTGAGATTAAAAAATTAAAATATCTGAAGGTATATTTTATACAAACCATCTATATAAAAAATTACAAACTAAGAAAATAATTTCCAATTAAATTAGGGGGCCGAGAAACTTACTACAATCGCTATACGAAGTGAAGGAACGTAGGAATTACAGAGTGAACAAAAAAACACAATCAAATAATCATAAATATCTTCTAAAAAAAATATAATTTTAAATAAAAACAAAAGAACAATAATAAAATTAATATATAGTGACTACTAAAGTTTTTTATGCTAAATATTAAATATAACTTACAATGCTTGTAGTTCATAATGAAATTGAAAGAAACTCAAATTAAGGATTTATGAAGCAAAATTTTTAATAATAATAATAGTTTTAGCAAAAATAATCATACACACAATAATTAGTATTAACTATAATATAACCATATATAATATTTACAATATATTAGCGTATAATATTTATAAAGCATATAATTAATTTTTATTTCCCAACCTATAACCACCCTAAAAAGTAAAGATTCAAGAAACTTAATGCATTTTTAAACCAATTAAACTTTAATGAAATCAAAAGAAGCACAATTGTACGATTTATTGTACTAAATAAAAATAATAATAATACACATACATATCTTTAGTATAAACCAACAAACATATTATGCAATATATTTTGTCCAAGTAATAGATGTAATAATTGATAATAACAAAGTAAAAATGATTATAAAAAGATCACAATAATACAATTTATTACAATTTTTGTGATCATATAATAATAATAACAATAAATAATATTAAATAATTTCAAAATTAACAAAACACATGTATAAATCTAATTAGAGAGTCAAGATGCTTACCACAATTGTGATACTAACTGAAAGAGTGAGAATCATAGAGTGATACTTACCAAAAAAAAAAAAAAAATTAGATAATAAAAAAAAATAATAATAACAACAATACTAAAAAGTTTATGTGAATCAGTTTGACCCTTAAAAGAGTTCAAGATATTGTATTTATAATGATATCAACAACATACTTGAGATTTGCTATACAAGACAATATTCTGCAATGAGTGAAAAGTATTTGAATTTCAAAATAGACCGTTCCTAGCCTTAAGTTAAAGGCAACAATCTATGCTGAAGTTATGGAAATCAATTAAAAGATATTTGAAAATAAAGTATTCCTAGCCTAAAGCATAGTCTTTTTATTTTTTATTTTTTATTTATTTTGAGAAGCACCTTAGTCATAGGTTGATTATATGTTATCAACTACAAAATAATCAAATTCATATATGGTGACTATTACAATTTATTATGGTAAATTTCAAATATAACTTAAAATGCTCGGAGTCCTAACCATAAAGAATTCATTAATCTAAAATTTGAATAATAATAACAACAACAACAATAATCATAATCATAATCGTCATACAAACAATATTAACTCTAATACAACAATACATAATATTTTACTTATTAGCTTCTAATATTTACAAAGCATATATTTATACAATAATAATAAATCTGTTAATTGCTAGAGCTGTAAGTTAATAAAGCAAAGCAAAAACTCACATTAACCCAAAACTTACAATCCTTAGTTGTGCACACTGGAGCTAAGCATAAGAGTAATAATGCAATGAACAATGAAGTAAGTTAAACTATACGAAAAATGTTAACACTTTCTGTGAGGAGATGCAAAAATTGATGCTGCCTTTTATAACGAGAAGGAGAAATAAAAAGACAAAAAAGAATCTATACATGACATAAATTCTATGTGTGTGAAATCAGTAGGTTTTATTGGGAATGAATAAAGAATATATTCTATGTACTTAAAAGTCTTTGGAGAATAAGAATCAGAGAGTGTTGAGTAACTCCAATTTTCGACTACTTCATTGCCACAATTCTTTTTTTTTTTTTTTTTCCTTCCATTTTCGGCATGCCAAAATTCCTAATAATTTCTCTCCTCCTCTACAATTTTGGCCATAATATTTTTTTTTTCCAATTTTCGGTAACTTTGTTGCCAAAATTCCTATTAATTTTTTTTTCTTAATTCTCCCCTACAATTTTGGTAACTTGGTTGCCACGATATATTTTTTTTTTTCCCTCCCATTTTCAGTAACTTGGTTGCCACAATTCCTTTTTTCTCTCTACAATTTCGGCAACTTGGTTGCCACAATTGATTTTTTCCTTTCAAGCACTTCTCTCCTTCGGTTTATTTGGGTAGCAGGAATTTCGGTAACCTCATTACCAAAATTCTAATTTTTTCTCACTCCAACCATCACATCATTTCTCTCTCCTCTCTCATACTTTTTGTTACAATTTCGGTAATGATGTTGCCGAAATTTGCTTCTTTCCTCATTTTTTCAAATAACTTTCAACAGTTCACATATCACAAATAAACTCACTTTTTTGTAATATTCAGCCAAAAGACTCAAATATTGATGAATTATTTTTCATTCATAGGAGAATTCATATTTTATGCGCTATATTTTACGTTTTTTATGTTTGGATTTGATGTAATGGATATGACTTTAAATGCATGTGAATTTTCACGTAAGTGAATTATTTTTTTATTCATAAGAGAATTCATAAAACATTGGTCACACATAGAGAAACACGCAATTACCTTAAAATTTTGTGTTATTTTTGTGTATGACAGCGTATGAAAAAATATTATCTTGAAAAAGATATTAATACCCATCCAATAATATTTTTAAATTTTCGGCAAAAGATGCATTCAACATGATTACTTTCCAGTAAAAGTTTCAACATAATATCGACCCAATTTATGCATTCTGCTGGTAGTGTTACCAAATGCAGCTTTAGTGAAGAGTCTAGGTGCGTGTGTTTTTAACTACATTGCAGCACACCAGGACATATGCTAACTCGCTGCCTAAGAAGAAATTCACATAATATTAGGATTTTTTTTTCGTCTACATAAACAATAAGCATGGAGGCTTCTTTTCTTGGGTGGAAGAGATCCTCAGTTGGATAGGCTTAAATCATAGATTCTTTAGAGCACTTGCATGTTGTATTAAATATCAGCACATCCGCATGACAGAGTGCATATACTGTGAATACATCATATTTTTTCGAGCCATAACCCCACCACTGATAATAATAGCCGACGAAAATAAGTGCATCTTCCTACCAAAAAATATAATTCCAAAAAGGGGGTAAAAGAAGAAAAGGGTACATATTTTGTGCATTTTGCTAACTCAAACATGGCAGTAGTGCTGGTGCACCCTAACTCAATAACCAGAGTAGCTTTAATTCACAAAAAATCCATCAGGGAAGCACACCATGTCTCAGCAATTTCTGGCAACTAGCAGCCGAGCTTCTTTCAGTGCAAGCCATTAGTGCTCTCGCTGATCAGGCATGATGAGATTCAAATTGAGTACATCTCAAAGAACCAATACTTACTGTGTCTTTACACGCTTAGAATGGGCTTGCCTCATCCAATCCATGGATTCCTCCATAGTTCCGTCAGGATGGGCAAGCTGCCACGCGAGCAATTTTTGTTGCTGCCATTTAATGAATGAATTTAGTATTTCCAGCAGTATGACAGAAACACAGTATTTGTAAGTTCCGTCATCAACCTCCATCCCACCCTCTCCCAAAAAAGAAAGAAAAAGAACAGCTTACCCATTCCCTAATAAGTGGTCCTCCAGCTTTAAGTTGCAGGACGCTCATGATATCCTTCCCATTGACCAATGGTTTTACATCCCACACTTTCTCAAGACCTGCATTCATTCCAAAATATAAGTAAATAAATAAATAGCGGCAAAATGGACTTGAAAAGAGTTTTTCCCAAGACTTGACCAGCATGAGGATTGGGTGGGGAATCCTTGTTTCCCAAAGGAAAATTTAAATGGTCCAAAGGTATATAATAATTCTTCCCCCTTCTGGATTTTGATGCCATTTAGTACAATTCAATACTAGGCCACTCCTATGCATAAATATGCATGGACTCCACAAAATTCGAGAATTAAACGGCAGTTATCAGCCACTGGAAAATTGAATAATCCACAAGTGATAGAACAATACTAATCATACAGATATTCAGTTATGAAAAATTGAAGACAGCATTGGAATATTTAAGAGCACAGGAGTTACTTCTATGGCTCTGAAAGCAAAGGTTTCAGAGTAAGCAAACAATCAGTCATGGCATGTTACTTAGGCAAAGGTATTAGACCACAGCAGTAACTTGCCACCGATGAATATGGAATTCCAGAGCATCTTCAGAAAGAAATCCATTGAAAGCCCCCAATAAGTTTTAATTGAGAACTTGACAGAATGGTGAAAGAAACATTGCCCATACCTAGTTTAGTAATGGCACTTTCAACTGCCTTAAATAGATCTCTTTGCTTGTCCAATTGAAAGTACTGCTTTGGAAAATTTTCAGTGCAATTAACATCAGGGGGATATAACAACGTAGACAACAACAAGGCCACTCGCCAAAAATCTTTGATTTCTCGTAGAAGTAACCCTGTATGGAATGAAACTTTAGCCATAAGAAAGCTATGCAACTTAAAAATTACAATAACAAAGTTAGATTGCATGATTAGGTAACCAAAAAAATATTAGAAACCAATGAAGGACTGCTTTCAAAATAAATAATAAAAAGGTCCACTTCTGGATCTAAAATTGATTCAGCGTCTTAACAGAAGCAAACTTGTTTGAGAGTATTGAGATGTCACAAACCTCATTTGTCAAGATTGTTAGCCAGAGATCATCTATACTACCATAATTGGAGTAGGGCTCTTTGGTGCCCACTTTTTTTATGTTAAAAAATACCCTCACTTAAATGACCAAAAAAAAAAAAACACCAAATAATGGGATCTTTTTTTTTTTATTTTTTTAAGTACATAATGGGATCAAATTAGGAAACAATAAATTATAAAAATACCTAAATTTTAGGTCACATTTAAAGCACAATAGAAGTGTAACTGTTTTAAACTTCTTTACTAAGAGGCGGGCTTTGGTGCGATGGCAAGTGCCTTCCATCAAAAGCAACAGGCAGAGCATACAAGTCCAGGAATCAACCACTTCAAAAAAATTAGGGGTAAGGCAGCCTACTATAATCTCTCCTAAATCCCACAAAAGTGGGATCTTTGTGCACTAAGTACGGCTTTTTTTTTATTACAATTATTTCCTCCCTTAATTATCTTATGGGCCTCTCTCAAATTGTTCTCCTATCCTACTACCACTATCATCATTTTCAAACTATCCATTTCCAAAATCCAAACTAATCAAAACATAAAAAGAAGAGAAGAGAAGCAAGACTGCAAAGGAAAGACAAGTAAATCAAAGCTCAATTATTCAAGAGGTGATATTTTAAATTATATTCCCTTGGCCACACAAAATGTATTCTGCTGGGTTTCCTTCTCTTTTATTTATTTATTTATTTTTCCCTAGAGTTTGAACACATACGGAGTGCATATGAAAAGGCTATAAGATAAAGAAGAATGCAAGTTGTCTTTAGTTACTTAAACTATTTAAAGAGTGATGATGGATACACTGAACAAAAGGGAACTTCAAAAGGATCTAATTAAAAACAGTTGTTGCCCATAATAATTAAAAATTGAATCTTCATTCTGCAGATAATGAACAAGAATATGCAATGCAGTAAATAAAAACCATACCTGTCAGTACCCGAAGTTTTGAATTAAGAGGGACATCATCCAATCCTTTTCCCCAGTCAACTTCAATGAGTTCAATGTCCCCATCAGACTCAAGGAAAGGAATCAAAGATAAGAATTTTTCCAATGCACTATGTAGATTTACAACCTATAATGAAGAAAATAATTGAGACCAAACTAATATATATCTGCAGATTAGAGAAACATTGAAACAATTTACATTAGAACTTGGTATTTTTAACTAACATATTGAATGCTATAAACTTAAAAGAGAGTAGATTTAAGCTCACTGTCTCAGCATCACTGGCTTTTCTCTTAAGAGACTCCCGGAAAATGTAGTTGACAACAGGTATCTGTAGATTACATTCAGAAATAAGCATAGATATCAAGTAAAACAATTAATACCAACCATTTGAAAGCATAATCAACGACTAATCTAAAATTCAAAAACGTTATACTTTGGCCCTTGAAATGAAATGTTTATTAAAAAAATAAAAGTTTCAAAGAAACAAATTCTTACTCCTTTCTTTAGTAACATTCTCCCTAAACACAAGAAAACCAATCAAGAGACACAACAATAGATGGAACCCACCAAATCATTTACACGAAGTTTCAAGCAGAGTGAAAACCGCTGCATTGGCAGCACAATAGATGACCACTCTGTGGATTAAAATTTTGGCTCCCTGTAAGGGAGACAAGAGAATCATTTCAACTTGGCTATTTCACCCAATAGAAGGAAAAATCTCTGTTTAGGCAGCAACAATTTTTCTTACACTTCTTTAAAATATATTCAATATTGTTCTCCCTAATAGCCTAGTCCTGGGATATAGAAAAGGTTTTTTTTTTTTTGGTAGGGAAGACCAGGGGGGATAAGATAACACCAAAAGAAAGAAGGGTCAGACGAATCTGTGTTGTCAAAACAACATAGTTGCTAATACTAGCTAAACAGTGCACTTTGCTACAAAGGAACTAATGCATGAGGGCCAACGCTAGTACTACGTCCCATTCAACCAGTGAAAAGGAAGCAACAAACACAATGGATAACAAGAGGATAAAGATGGTACCTTTTTGGCCTTGTTATCTTTATATATGGTCTTCCTAAGCGGGAGAAACAAGGCAGCGTACAAGGACAGCCTTCGTTGTTCATCCTAATATTCACATGTTACACATTCCAAGCATAACATAAGAATATACACATATAAGAGTAGAGGATGAACTTGAACAAATATGCATCACCACTAACAAAATGAGAGCAACATGAGCAAATTGGGTAGATATATAATGTTCAGAAACTAGCCACTTACATTGAAAGTAGAGTCTCCAATCAATTGAATGAGATTCCATGTTGCATCTAAGTAAGTGATGCAAAGCCTGAGAATGATAAAGACAAACACACAAAAGTGGAAAAAAAAAAAAACACGAAAAGCAAAAGGTTAATTTATGTGCAAGGATTCTGTGTCTGAATATATGTGATTCTTAAAATAACATTTTGGCGAAACCTTGGTAGACATAATTGATGAATTTTGGATGTCATAAAAATAGACATAACTATTCGAAGTTAAAAGGAACACTATAAGGTACTGGGGACTCCAACAGCCTAGGTGCAGGTCCAAGCTGGAGCAGGGCTGTTGCATGTTTATTACAAGTAATTCTAAAATATGCTTGAGAGAAAATCATCAAACAATTCTCCAAATTTGTCAAACAACCAAGATATCGAATACCTTGGGGGGAATAATGGTTGGGACATTGTCCAGAGCAAAAGAAGGATGATACTTGATAGATTAATAACATATAGTGTAGCTATTATTGCTGCAAGATCAAGAGAAAGAGACGAGGTTGAACCAAAGAAGAACAAGGACCAAAATATTTTATGCACAAGGTATCAAGATTTCTTGAATAATCTATAATTCACTAATTTCCTTCTCAAGCCAGTCAATTGTAAAGAAGTGAAACATGAAATAATAATATTATCACCTATCAAAAAAAGAAAAGAAATATTATATCATTGGAATGGTCTTCCTAACTTTGCACCTTGAGCACTGGAATCAGCATGATCGTCGACATCTAAGGTGCAGCTAAGAATATTTCAGTTTGCTTGTACACTAAAATTTCCCCCAACTGTTCCTCACTGCACCTGGCACTTCTCTAGCAACTAGGTGAGCTTTTATAAAACTGACAGTACTGCAGAAAGCAAATCCTATTCCTATTCCCGTAATCATTTTATCCAGAAGATTAAATTGCATGGAAAAACTACAGAGTATGTACCCCATAACATTATAAAACTTGGAGAACTTTTATTTGGAAAATATATCATGATATTTGTTTTAGTAATCATTGAAAGGTTCTTTCTAACCTTGAACATAGGATTTGACAAGGGTTGCTACTTCTAAAACTTTCCTACAAATCAAAACTCTTGTTCCAAAGCGTTGGAATAAGGAAACATTTCGGAACATATCGGAACTCACCATGCTACAACATACATCAGGTAGGTAAGGAGGAAGGATGATTCATGATAGCTTCAGAAGACCAATTTGATACAGGATCTTTAACAAATTCAGCACTTTATTGGGTTTCTTGACAAGTTCTTGAAGGATTCTTGGATGGAATTTGATGTTTAAAGGACTTAGGGATGGCTAGGTCGTAAAAAGAAAGAATCCATTGCCAATGAGCTATAGCTCAGCTAGTTGAGGTCATGGGTTCAAAATCCACTGGGCACATGTGTAACATAACAATTAAAAAAAAACACTTTTATTAAAAGAAGAAAGAAGGTGAAACCCTAACACAAAAGGCACCTCCTCTTCTCATAAGAACAAGATAGAGAATAAGGCTGTGGATTCAAGACCAACCAAGTGTGTGTAACTTACCAATCAAGAAAGAACGGTGAAGCCCTATTAGAAGGGAGTATACAAGTGCACCACCAAAAAAACTACCATCTCAAGTTCAAGGTTGTAATGGCGATAAATCTCCAGGACTAGATGGTTTCTCAATGGCTTTCTTAAAGCTTGGGACTTTTTAAAACTTGAAATTGTGGAGGTTCTTGCCAACTTCAATTCACAAGTTGTCTTTGAGAAAAGCCTTAATGCAACTTTCATTGCTCTCATTCCAAAGAAAGTAGATGCTGTCAGTGTGAGAGACTTTAGACCTATTAGTCTTGTGGGTAGTATTTATAAAGTCATTTCCAAGTTGTTGGCTAATAGGCTAAGAAGGGTGATTACTGGAATTATCTCTGAGTCTCAAAATGCTTTTGTTCTGGATAGACAAATCCTAGATTCTGTTTTAATTGCTAATGAGTGTTTGGATAGTAGGCTCAAGGCAAGGATACCTGGGGTTTTATGTAAGTTGAATGTGGAGAAAACTTTTGATCATGTCAGCTGGGATTTTCTTATGTATATGTTGTAGCGTTGCGGATTCTCTGAGAAATGGAGAAGGTGGATTCTGTTTTGTATCTCCACAGTGAGATTTTCGATTTTGATAAATGGCTCCCCTAAGGATTTCTTTGGGAGCTCTAGGGGGCTGCGCCAAGGAGATCCTCTCCCCACTCTTATTTGCTATTGTTATGGAGGCATTAAGCCATTTGTTGGATGGTGCGGTTCTGGCTGGACACATTTCGGGTTTCACTGTTGGTACCAGGTCTAATACCCCCCTCATGGTGACCCACCTACTCTTTGGGGATGACACTTTAACTTTCTATGATGCTACAGCAAGTTAGATTGAATATTTGTGGGAGATTTTAGCCTCTTTTGAGTCAGTGTCAGGGTTGCATATTAACCTGGCTAAGTCAGAATTAGTTCCAGTTTTAGAGGTGACTAATATGGGGGAGCTTGTGGCATTGCTGGGTTGTAGACAGTCGTCTTTGCCAATGACTTACTTGGGACTGCCTTTAGGTGCTAAATTCAAGGACAGGGCAATTTGGAACTCTATCCTAGAAAGAATGGAGTGAAGGTTAACGAGTTGGAAGCGATTATACTTATCAAAAGGTGGTAAGATTACCTTAATTAAAAGCACTCTCTCAAGTTTGTCAACTTATTTCCCATCTCTCTTCCCTATTCCTGCAGATATTGCTATTCGTATTGAGAGGCTTCAAAGAAATTTTCTTTGGGGTGGGATAGATGAGTCTCCTAAATTCCGACTAGTAAATTGGGCCCAGGTATGTTCTCCATTGCAGTATGGCGGTTTGGGTATTAAAAATTTGAGAACCTTCAATCAAGCTTTGTTAGGGGAATGGTTGTGGAGATATGGAAGAGAGACAACCCATCTCTGGAGGCGGGTTATTAAGGCTAAATATGGGAATGATTGGGAAGGTTGATGTACAAAAGAAGTCTCTAATCCTTATGGTGTTAGTCTTTGGAGAACAATAAGACAAGGCTGGCCAGCCTTTTCAAAATCCATTCAGTTCGAGGTTGGTGTTGGTGACAGAATTAAATTTTGGCATCATGTGTGGTGTGGGAGCTGTACTCTCTGGAAGGCTTTTCCAGAACTCTATAATATTAGTTGTAATAAGGAGTCTTCTATTGCAGATGTTATGCACTTTCCTAACCAAAGGCTTCACTGGGATCTTCTTTTTTCTAGATCTCCCCAAGATTGGGAAACAGAGCATTTTTACACTTTTCTAGATCTTATCAATTCAATGCCCCTTAATGGTGAAGGTCAGGACAAACTATGCTGGAAACCAACTGGGAATAAGAATTTTAAAGTGAGTGAGTACTATCTCTCTATTTCCTCTACTCTCGACATTTCTTTCCCTTGGAAGCCTATGTGGCGTTCAAAGGTCCCTACTAAGGTTACTTTCTTCTCTTGGACTGCCTCATTAGGTAAGATTTTGACTACTAAAAATTTATAGTATAAGGGTGTCGCCGTTGTAGATTGGTGCTATATATGTAAAAAGAGTGGAGAATCATCTTCTTCTTCATTGTCTTATTGCTTATGAATTATGGTCTATGGTGTGGGCTCTATTTGGTCTTCAATGGGTTATGCCGCATGGGGTCTTTGATTTATTTTCGAGTTGGCAAGGGTCTTTTGGTGGGCATCGGAGCATTGATTTATGGAGGGCTGTCCCACATTGTGTCCTATGGTGTATTTGGCGAAAACGGAACTCAAGATGTTTCGAAGGGAAGGAACAGTCTATTTCAGAAATTAAATCTCTTCTTCTCCACACCTTGCTAGAGTGGAGTTCTTCCTTTAATCTTTTCCCTTGTTCTAATTTTTTAGAAATGCTTGATCTTTGTAATTTTTGTGTTTGATGTACTGTTTTCCACGTACACCCCTGGTGTACCTGGACTTTTAATTAATACAATTCCGTTATTTATCAATATATATATATATATATATACTAAAAGAATTACAAGCAAGATCCCCAATACCCATTAACCATTCAAACATGGATCTTAAGAATGCAAGTCTCTAATGAGTACTCAATGCCTTCAAACATCCTAGAAATTCGGTCCCTTCCAATGCACATCAACATAATGGACTAGTATTCCACACAAGAACTTTGATGTTTCTTAGTGTTACCTCTCCAACATGCTAAAAGATCCTTCACTAAATTCAGCATTACCCAAGAAACTTCAAAATAATGCAAAAACCTAGCAACCCCCT
This sequence comes from Quercus aquifolioides, assembly GCA_019022515.1. Taxonomy (NCBI): domain Eukaryota; kingdom Viridiplantae; phylum Streptophyta; class Magnoliopsida; order Fagales; family Fagaceae; genus Quercus; species Quercus aquifolioides. Next base: position 43,442,583 of record CM032330.1, on the reverse strand, counting down.
TTCATTGGTAAGTTACATAAGATCCAATGGGATCTTAAACCCTCTACCTCACCACCCATCCCATTATTATGTAAAGAGTAAATGCCATTTGAGCTCTAGCTCATTGGCAGTGACCAAATCTCGCTAGCTATAGCAACCATCATTTATACATTAGTAACATCACATCCGTGTACCTAAAAAGTTCACAGCTGTTCTTGACGGATTTTCAAAAATATTTTTTCATCATTATTATTGTCCCAAGCATATAGAACTAAGTGAAAATTTATAGCAAAAATTAGCTTTCTATTACAGTAACAAGTCTGTTATTTTTTACTTCATCCCAGATGTAATTTTTGCTAAGTAAGATACAAAAAAATACACCTGAAAATATGGTGCTATAAAATTAACAAATACCTATCACAGTTTTCTGACTTGGCAGGCTCAAAATTGGGAGGAAGACTGAAGACAATTGAAAATAACATCAAATCACAAATATATGTCATTGCTTTAACTGGTTGATTCCCAGAGATCATGAGATCAATCTGCATGAAGGGGCAACAGTTGAAAGTGATAAATAATATCATTCAAGTCATTCATCATTAAAAAAAGCTAGAGTTGTATTCACAGAGATCAATTAATGTTCAAAGCAACTTAAGCATCAAGATAACACATACTTCAACCCCGATGCGCTCTCTGCTAATTTTAGCTGCTAAAGCATCTTTCACTTCATCACAGGAAGCAGCTTTCTTTAGCTCCTCATCTAATACGAACCCAAATCTTGCACCTAAATGACCAAAAATGAGATAATAGTGTTGCAGAAAGCAAGTGTGGAATAGAAGTTTAAACAAACCAAAAAACATCAGGAGTCAGGGCAGCAAACCTACTCCTAGGTAATTGACATGGTGCATCATCAAGTTTAGACTGTTCACTAAGACTGGGCAACCAAAGAGCTAGAGTAAATGCAAGTGAGGCCTTTTCTTGTTTTTCTTCGCAAGCACTTAAGTCAACTTTCTATTGAGCCATTACCCCCCACGTACATGCCAACTATAAAATTTATCAAAAAGCTTATACTCTTTAAATCATTGTTAGAGCACATATTTATATGCATAGCTGGTACAGAAATGAGAAGGAAATAAAAAAGGCCTACAAGGCTCTCAACCAAAACATGATTGGTTCAAGATGAATGTGCTACAAGGTAGAAGGAAAACAAAAGGACATATAGATCATTCCCGTGAGGAGAGATATATTAAAAAAAAATTGGAGGCCAAGCCTAGAAGGAAAGATATATTCCCATAATTAATCAGAAAACTGTTCCAGTAGAGAGAGCTGAATGGTTTAGGAATTGGATTGTGCTGAAATGTTGATATTAATCTTTGTTAGTTTGAGATAAGAACATGGTTTTTTTTTTTTGTATAGCTAAATGAACTTCACAGAAAAATTTTAAAATGAAAAATAAAATAAAATAAAAGGCAAATAAGAAAAATTTTCCCCCAATAAATGGAAAAAGACAATAACAGAAGACAAAATGACACATACCAAAACGGATAGCTCGAAGTACTCGCAATGGATCATCCAAAAAAGTAGCATTCGCAGGTAAAGGGGTCACTATCTTTCCAGATTTTAGATCTGCAATGCCTGCAATGACAAAACAAAGCCCAGAAATCCAAAGTTACAGTTAACAAATTGGGCAGAGTTCAAGAAAAGAAAGGTAAAGCAAATGAAAACTATACTAACCTCTATGAGTAAAATCTTCAACTGAATCAGTGTTAATATTGTAGAACAAGCTGTGGAATGAAGCAATATTGCTCTTTAAGAGGAAAAAAAATCACAACCAATGATACTATATCATCTATTCATCTTACAAATTGTGCGCAGAGAGAGACAGAAAAACAGGTCATCCCAAAGCAACATAATTAGCCCATCATGACAACATGCCTTTTAATGCAAAACAGACACAGCCAGGAAAAATACCTGTTAATGGTTAAATCCCTTCTGTATGCATCCTCTTCTGCTGTGCCAAATTTTTGCTGTAAGCCATAACTAACTTTTATTAAAGAAAGAAGAGATTGGATGCCCCAGAGCAACAGAAAGTGTTTGCTTTGAGTTTACTTACATGTCGATGGGAAATACAAATCATAAGAGAGATCTCCTTATGTTCTTTTATATATAATCAACAATTCTTTCAATCAGTTCAGCAGAAAAGGCTCCATAAATATGCATGTGCACATGAACATGCAGGTGCAAACACGAAAACAGAAGAAAGATATTACTCATGAAAAACTAGCAGAGCATATGTATTTTACACAAGAACCCATTCCACGCATCATGTCATAAAGAAATCAGCAGAGCTCATTAGCCCATTTCCCCCAAATAATAAAATCCCACAAGCAAGAATTAGAACTGCTCTTTCAATTGAGTTTTTTCATTACCAGTGTATTTATTTCCTAGTGGTAGGATGTATATAGTGTTGCCAAGTGAGAAAAAAAAGGAAGAAAAAGCTTTAGAAGGCTAAAAGTTCCCAACAGGGGTAAAGAAGAGAGGGGGACTGGGGGCACTAAAAGACTTTATGAACATTAGAGGTCTTTTTCTCTCTCAGAAAGACATCACTTGCTGGAGTGTCATTTGACATATTAAAAGATGCCTACAAGAACGCTGCCCCAACTGAAAAATATCTTTAAGCAAAAAACATAGTGCAATGTTGCATTGAAAATACTTTGGTTTGAAGCAACACCTTACACAAGTAGTATTTTACGCATGAATCATTAAGCCCTCTCCCTTTTCAAAATGAAAAATCAGCCACAAGTCATCCCTCAAGGAAAGCGTAAAATAATCTATCTATACGGTGTAGCTTCTACTGTGAAATTTGACTGAATCTAAAATTTGTACGGACACAGATTGAGATCAAAGTAACCCAAGAAATAAGAACTAAAACTAGAAAGTATCAAAAAAGCGAATGATAACATTCAATAAGACTTTGAGCTTTCATGAATGCATTGCCATTGCCATGTCAAACTTTAGAAGCTAACATTCTGTTTTTATTCTTGTACTAGGGTAAAACCGTATTTTCTTCTCTCAATGAACATGATTACACACCCCAATCAACCTCCTCATTAATCCATTAAAACCTTTTATTCTTTATCAAAAAACTTCTTTAACACTATCTAGGAAGTACCCAACACATAGAAAAGCATTATGATAAGTCATGGAAACCTTTTCATATTAAGTTCATTAGTAATTATTCAATGCCCAATAATCCACAAACTTAAAAACCTTTAAGCACAAATGTGAATGCACATGACACCAAACCATAGCATCCTAATTGGTGAGATAATAATAATAATATATACCTTTGTAGGAATGCGGCTATTATCACTGTACTCTTCAGACCGCAAGTTTACAAAATCAATCCACATATCAAAGAGTCGCATCCTTGCTGTTTCTAAATGCTTGGACTGTTCAGGATTGCTGGAAAATCAAAGTTATTGGCATAAAGGCCACAATCATTTGATAGCACAAGATTTAAAAAAAAAAAAAAAAAAACAAAAGGACATGGATATGGATATGGATATGGTTATTTATAAAGAAAGACTATACAGCAGAAGATAAAATTGTGTGCAAAGAAAAAAAAGCGTACCATGGAATAACAGCAACACCTTGGACTTGTTCTCCGGTAGACAACAAGTAGTCCCTCACTTTGTCAACAAATTCACTTCCCAACATATTGTCCAGTGCTATATCAATGTCGTAGCAATCTTTCCCCAATAGCTGCCCAATTTTCAAACAAAAATAAAATAATAATAAAATATTGTTCACTTCTTTTTAAAAATTCAAAACGAAAGAAGAAGTTAGTAGTTAGTACCTTGTCGCGGACCCAGCCGCCGGCGACCCGGAGCTGATTGGTGAGGCCGAAGTGGCGAAGAGTGGCGAGAAGTCTGTCGAAGATTTTTCGCTCGATCTCGGTCAGTTCAATCCTCTCCTTCACTTGATGAACCACTGGTGCAGTAGTAGTAGTAGTAGTAGTAGTGCTCGCCATAGCTATGCAACGCAAAAACCCTTGCGTTTTTTTTGATGATACAATGGGTAGGGTTTTAGCGGAACACTTTGGGGAGTTGAAGAAGAACAAGGATTTGGTGATTCTACGCAAAGGGTGAAGAAACGGATGCTCGCCTCGTAAAACAATTCTCATCCTTTTTTTAATTTCAATTTCATTTATGAAAAAAACACACACACCGCTATGGTCCTAAAATATATAATTTTTTTAGAAATTTTTTTAAAAGATAAATATATCCAGACCCATTGTCTTGTTTTGTTCTAATAAAGTTTATCAGCATTCAAATTCTACAAATCCTTTTGTTTATAACTTGATTCTCTTTTGTTTTTTAACAAAGTTTAATTACAAAATTAATTGTAACCTTAAACTATAATCTTACTCAATATTTTTTTATTGGAAGTAAATTTTAACAAATTTACTATTAAATTACATTTTCTTCTTATATTTTCTATATTTGTAAAATTTTTAGAAAATTAAAGATTAATAATTATGTTATCAATAAATTATTTAAATTGCAAGTTTTTATAGTTTAAAATTATGCATAAAATATAAACTTATAAATCATATAATAAATAATTTATAATTAACACAAAATATAACATGTGTATTAACTATTAAGAGTGTAAAGAACATGCAATTTAATAATTAAATTTTCAAAATATGTAGTAATGTTTATTTTATTGAGTAAGGTTAGACTGCAACTAATTTTTTAACTAAATTTTGTCCTTGTCTTTTGGTAGGTCTCTTGTTTCTCTCTCTCTCTCTCTCTCTCTCTCTCTATATATATATATATATGTGTGTGTGTGTGTGTGTGTGTGTGTGTGTGTGTGTGTGTGTGTCTTGTTTTGAATTTGATATGCTTTTGACTTTATCTAATACATGAATAGTCTATTAAATACAACTAGCATGTAACCCGTGCTACCGCACGGGAATTGATATATTATTAATCATGAGTTTATTCATGTTTAAAAGGCTTAGTTAAGTCTAAATTCATATTATTAAGTAGAAAATTTCATTAACAAAACTTAGCAGTATGTTTTTATGATATTCCCAAAGTATTCAATAATTTTTCTTATTTTATGGCACCAAAAAGAAAAGAATCATTAAAATTTTCTCATTAAATTAGAGCAATGTTAAATGATTCAAATTTTATAGGATGAAAATGAGAGGGTAGATGAAATCTTAAAAAGGGATTTTTTTTTTTTTTTTTTTTTTTTTTTTTGGTTTTTATATTCAATGAGAGGTAACGACAAATTTTTGATAATCAGAAGGATAAGGTTTATCACACTTTGAATTATCCACAATCGATAAGCATTCGTTTTTGCAAACCATGAAGGGAATCATAATTGTAAAACTTTTGCCAAGCTTAACAAAAAATTAATTAAAAAACAGAAGATTGCATCTTATTATTTAAGTAATGCTACAATTAGGGAAAAAAATAAAATAAAAGAGAATTAAAGTAGCCTATGCACCAACTTAAACATTTCAAGGTCGATTGAGCATCTTTTGCATGTAACAACAAATTCTTCATAACCGTAAGGATAAGGTTCGTCTCGATTCCAATGTCCCATTGCAATTTTGTGGCATGCTTGAAAGTTTGGAATTTTATATAGGGTGGTTCCCGCAGCAAGTAGTCGAAGCATTTTTCAGCATTTTAGAATTCAATGCTTCTCATGTTCATCATTTAAAATTTCCAAAAGGTTATCAACGCCTTCAGGATTTGACTCACAAAGTAGCATGATTCCATGAATATAAGTTGCAATAAAATTTTCACATGGAAGAGTTTTTTCAATTAATTTTTTTCCTTCAACAACTTCTTCATTCAAAAAGTATTTGTAGCTTCCCACTATCAATAGCGCATCAGGATTTTCTGCTTCATAACATGAAAAAATTAGGATTTTTTCTTTGTCATGTAGTAGAGCTGGATGGTTGAAATATTAAGTCAGTTGAATTTGTTAGAGGACTAATTTGTTTTCCGTTAACTTGTTGAAGCGTTTGCAACTAATTAAGAAAAAGGGAAAAGTTAAATTAATAGACTACATAATTAAATAGAGTGAAATAAATAAGTAGATAAAAATTGAAAAAAATAGTTTTTTATACCTTAACTTAATGTTTCCCAGGAGTGTTGCCGAATCTTTGCCCACTTTCGAAAAGATTTCAACCAATATGTAATTAGGAAGTTTTTTTAAAGTATTATTATTATTTTTTTTTTTTTTTGAAATAGTGTTATAACATTTGATTTACTATTTATAAGAAAATGATTTTTTTAAGGTTCATAGTATCATATTTAATAACAATACATAATAATAATGTGTTTTAGAATTTTGAAATGATTATACATGAATTTGATGGTGAAGTGGTTAAATTCATATAGAATTTTGTATTGCAATTGGTTCTTAATGAATTTAATTGTTTCTATCCGTTAATATTAACACTTTAAAGTTAATGTTAGTGGCTAATTAGGTCCATTGAACTCCTGTTCCAGTCCCCTAACAATTGAAAGTATTAGAAAGTGCTCAACCATGCGGATCCCAAGAATGTAAGACAAACCAGTTCAATGAATCAACCAAAATGAAAATAAATGTAAAACATTGAATCTTAATTGAAACTCATGTTGTAAAGCTATATGAGACATCATGGTTCTATTCATTTGGTCTTCTCATTTGTATACTTCCTGTATCCCCATAACTTTTGCCATGACTATAAACACATATTAAAAAATGATTATTACATGACAATTGCACGTGGGAGATTTTATTTGGCTACTTCGCTATAACACCATTTTGAGGTGTGGAAAATTTTATTACCAGAAGAGTGGGAGCTACTAAAATAAGGTTGTATTGGAAGGACCACTTTGTCACTCTTCTTTGAAGCATTTGTGGGTCTAAATTATAAAAGTTTTAATGGTGTGCTTAAGGCACAAATGTTTATTGTTAGCGGCTGGATTATTGTTTATAGCAAGAAGTGACATTCAATCTACCAATGCCACAATGTTGTCGTCTTGTTGTAACTTCTTTGGTAGGAGGTGACCTATTATCAATCATCTTTGTGCGTTGGGAAGTTTTGGATTTTGTTTTTCATTGTAGGTTTAGTTGTATAAAGTCAACAAAAACATAATTGTACTTAATAATTGTCCTAAAAAAAATGAAGTTTTAAAAAGCTATATAATAACAACAAAGCTTTATTAGTCTGAAAATTGCTTTGTTGAGCTGAAAGTAACAAAAAGCTAATCCAAATTATAGCTTTGCTTAAAGAAAAAGAAAAATAAAAAGAGCGTAAATTTTGATACTTCATAAATGGAATGAGCTGAATATAAGAAATGGGAGTCAAAAGTGTAATACATCAAAGTAAAATAATAATCATTTTATTTTTGTTTTGTCCTTGTGATGAAAATGCAGGGACCATCTGGGGCCGTTTGTGAATCTTGAAATGGATGAATTCTTTGTTGTGACTTGATTTGCAGAGCTGCAAATGAGAGAGAAAATTGAAATTTGGAATGTTTGACCATTGATGAATCTTGTTATAAGCTTTAGGCACGCTCAAGCAAAAAATCCTATTAGAGCCTACACAGAAAGTGCAAGCACAGCCTTGTTTGAAGTACATTTTTGAAGTATTTAAAGACTTTTTCTAATACGGAGTAATATTTATAATATACAATCAAATAAGTTTTAAAATTTAAAATAGTAATATGTAGGCTATTAGATCAAATGATTGGAGTGGTGCAATTGCACAAAGGTTGTCACTTCAAATTTTAAATCCAACAATGGTTATTTCAATTCCTTATATTTTCTATATGGTAAATTTGAAAAAAAAAAATCAATGGACAACATAATAATCAATTAATCATATACAATTTAAAGGCAACATTTTAGGAAATTGTATGTGTTTTACAAAATTTGGACAGCTATAATAGCAATGATCGAAACGAAGTACGTGGCTTAACCAAAATATGACCAAAAGTCAGAGATCATCAAACACTAAAATATGAAAATGTAGTGACTAATTGAAAGGGTTTATGGGAAAAATATGAAAGAAAGAAATAATAGCACACTTTTTGGACTTTGGGATTTTCCAAAAACGGGCAAAAGTGCACACTTGATGTGCGCTTCATTGAATGCTTCTTGCCTTTGGGGTTTTGCACTTCATGCTTTAGGAGTGGTATAAGTTTATCATAATAGTAATTTCACAAACTGGTAGTTTCATGCTAAGAAGGCAACGTAAATAGTACTTTTTGCTATTCAGGTTTTATCATTGCAGTACAGATCATTTTGTGGAAAATAAAAGAGGCAATAATAGAGTTATCTGGTACACGTGTATCCCTTTATGTTGGATGATTTTAGTACCGTCAACTACTCTAAATTTGAAGAATAGTAGTCCAGAATGATTTCCTTAATTGAAAAAAAAAAATCCATTCTAATGTAAAAACCAATGGAAATTAGTTTGGTTTTTCAAGGCATTCCAGCACCCTAAAATAATGAGGTATGCCAAAGCTTTCACATGTTTTCTGTTCTTTCTGTTTCCATATGGACCATATCTCTAGTTTTTCTGAACAACAGGTTCAGAAATGCTTTTACTGATGTGGGATTATGGTACTGAAGGACCTATATACCATTTTTATTATTGTCATAAAAATGATATGGATGCATCCTAACACCTCTGAAATTTTGCAGGTGTTGCATAAGGCTATGAAGGGTTTGGGGACTGATGACACCACCCTTATAAGGGTAATTGTGATAAGGACTGAGGTTGATATGCAGTACATAAAAGATGAATATCTGAAGAAATACAAGAAGACATTGAATGATGTACCTGCAATTACATATATGTACTTACATATTTGTATTGTAAGAATTCCAATTAAAACAAAGTAGAGATTAATTATAGTAAAAAGTTTCTTCTATATGTGATATAAAATCAACTGAAATGTAAACAATCATAATGCATCATGAAATGGTACAGTTGAAATTCTGTGGAGTTCAAGTAACTTATAAGAAGCTATCCAATACATAGCAAACACAAACAGATTCAGTGCTAAACAACCAGTGCACCATTCCAAGTCTCTCCAAATCATAATCAAAACAAAATCCACCACCACTGTTAAGTTATAGTAACTCAGTTTATACAAATGCACAACTTAATGCACAAGTTTAATTTTTCCACATGTATTACATAATAGAAGTAAAATTATTAAGACATATGATATGCAATCACTTCTTCTTATTCTGGGAGCTGCCTGTGTTGTTGTTAAAAGTTTGCTTGGAGGTTCTTTTTTTTGTAAGATCTTTCTGCTCAGTAAGGGGAGAATACATTTTTCAGATTCATTGTTCATTGTGCATAAATGTTTAAATTTCTAATAAGGATAACAAAAAAACATTATTAGTAAGAAAGGTTATGATCAAGCAATTAATAATGAGTTTTTGTCTTCTTACCAATTGTGTATTTCCAAAGACGTCATCTATTAGGTTGTCACCAGTTACATCCTTCAAGCTTGTAAGTAATTTAATATCTGAAGTAGCAATAGGATTGTTTGCAATAGTTTAGTGATGGCTGAACAGTGTTTCTGATGGTTTAGTCTAAATGTTGTCAGCAACAATATTTTCTGAGCGTTTGTTAGACTCAGATTTAAAGACACTCGTGACAGTGTAAACTTCCCATCCCTTTTTGACATTGTAATCATCAACTTTTATTTGGAATGTATAAGATTTTCCAAGAAAGATTTGAATTTCTTGAGGTACTTTATTTGGCTCTTGATTCTGCACAATATGATGTAAAGCCCATAAATGGTTAGTATAATAAAAACATTAGGTTTAAGCATAATATTGAAAGTGGTTAAGAATTTAGATTAGATACTTTTGAAGATAATGAGAGAAGTTAGAAAGTGTAATAAGGTCATTTGTACATTTATAATTAAAGCAATTATCATTTTATTTTCCTATGCAGTCATTTGAACAGTTATATGGTATAAACAATGAAGAGACCATTTACATTTAAGGTTCAAGGGTTACCGGAGCTGGTTGTTATGTGTTTCCTATAGTTAAACGGAAATAGATAGTAAAACTATCTATTTGATAATACCCAGCTTATTCTAGCCAGGATTGCATGGTACTTTTTCATGAATTTTTGCATGTCCAAGATGTTGCTTGATTTCAACAATAATGAAGAGATGTTGAAAGACCAAATTTTGAAATAGACTGATAAGGACCATGAGAGCCTTTATTTGTTGATCTAAATCCATGAAGCTAAGCTATCAGAACTCTATCTAATTAGTTAAGTGGATGCAAAAGTCTATAGTGGCAAGGAAACAATTTTTTTCCTTGCCACTATAGTGGATGCAAAAGTCTAGAAGGGTTAAACAATTTTTTTTTTCCCTTCTTTATGCTATTTATTGGGGTTAGGGGTGTTCTCAAAGTTTATTCAAATCTTTGAAAAGTTTACCTGTCACTTGAAACCTTACAAACACATTTTGGTGCACCACAAGAAGAAAAGCCTTTGATCGACTTTACTTATCAAAAAAGAAAAGCTCTTGACTTTGGAGTTTGAACATAAGTAGCATGGGAAAGGGTCAAGTGTGGATTATTAGCCAGACAGTTAGAAGATACTTGAATATATATATATATATATATATACACACACTATTGGACCTTATCTCGAAAAATGCCGTAGGTAAACAGAATTCCTTGGTAACATATCAAACAATAACTTTAGTGCAAAGTGCAAACCCATGTCCAAACATATTAAAACAAATTATTGGCAAATCCTCTATATGCCCGTATACATACTACAACTACCATTACCAATATATAATGCAGCAAATAAAATATATACAAACGAAAAGCAGAAATCAGACATTGCAAAAAGAACTTCAAAAACCCAAAAAATAAAAATAAAATAAAAAATCCCCATTTCTCTTATATGTTTTCTCGGGAACCAGCCAACCAGACTTCAACCAATAGAAGAAAGCTAATATGACCCAAACAAAAAAATATAAACGCTCAATTTTTCTCATCATGTTTTATCGACAACCAAACAACGTTTAAGCAAAAGAAAACTCCTTATTTCTCGGCAACCAAACAAAGTTTAAACAAATGAAAAAAGAGCAGAATAATACAAAGAAAGAGAGTACCTTCCATGGTCGTAAATCCAACAGCTAAATAAAGAAAACGAAGGCAAGAGAAATAGAGAGAGGGAATACCTTTAATGGCTGTCAGATCTGAGCTAAAATGGGTTTTAGATATCTTCGATGGTGCCCTTCTTTTCTTCATCACTCAACCTCCTTCAAAACCAATAACCCAAATACCTGAATTAATAACAATCAACCTAAAATAACAAAAGCTAAACCATATTTGATATCATTTTTTGTTGTTTAATAATACCTCTACCGGTAGTGTTTCAGGTGGAATATAACGGTGGCGAGAGCCTGGGCTGAAGGTAGATGATGGTCTGACATGGTGGTGGCCTTTAAATCTCTCTCTGTCTTATGGACCTTTTCTCTCGCAGCCTCGCTCATAGTGCCCTTTAAGACTCTCTCCCCTTTCTCATCCAATTTTTTATTTGATAATTTGTCATATAAAGCTAAGTCGGCACCAAGATCAAAGCTTACTGGATGGAGAAGATTGGTGCTTGAAGAGACCAAAAAGGAGTGAAAGATCTCTATTCTCACAGGGCTGGGAAAGCCAAGAAAATGTTGGTGTGCAAGGTGGATGTGAGATTACTATCCTTACCCTTCTCTTAGGAGGAACCCAATTGGACCACTCTTGCCAAAAATGATAAAATTGCAAGCACAAAACTCATATCCTTTGTTCCTTTTTGTTTTGATGCCCTCTGATAGTCTGATGCTCAGGTTTGGTCTGTTTGGAGAGATGGAGAGAGAGTGACAAGAGAGATAATCAGAGAAAGGAGGTGAAGTGACGAAGAGAGTGGAGGAAGTAAAGAGAGAATTTTGTGGCTTCTTTTTTTGGCCTTTGGATTGTTTTATTTCCCCGGCGTTCATCCATATACAAATGGGAGAGAACTGAAGAATAAAAAACCGGAGAGGAGCCCGAGATATTCTTTTGAAATTCCATAGCATAGGGGAGCTGTATGTTGAAGGAGAGGAAGGATTTTGGGTTTTGAGAGGGGGAGCTGTACCTGAAAATACGCGGGTGCGAAGAGTAGAATGTTTTATTCACCTCCAAAAAAAAAAAAAAAAAGTAAACAGCGTTAATTGACTGAAATTAGTGTGTATACGTGTCACACAATTAGAGATCTAATTGGAATGCATATATGGCATATAATTAGAGTTTTAATTTGAAATTCAATTTCACACTCTCTCTCTCTGCTTCACCTATTATTATTATATATATAGATGATTAAACCAAGTGGTTGATGTAATTTTGCTTTAAAATTTTTAATATTTGTGATTAGGCTATTAAATACAATGATTAAACCAAGTGGTTGATGTAATTTTGCTTTAAAATTTTTAATATTTGTGATTAGTTTTGAAATTTGAATGTACAAATGCATAAATGTCAAAATGGGATAAATTACCTCTTATTATTCTCTCATTTTCTGCAATTTGGATATTTTCATACTAACAACTTTCTTTTCACTCCATTTAACGTTATTTTGTCTTAAAATGAATTAATTCCTTTTAGTCTTCTATAGTATTAACAGAGACAAGCCTCATCACAATGCTCAAAGGCTTTTCAATATATTTTTTTAAATGTTAACATTTCATATTTATCCCAATTCAGAGGTTTATACATTCCTTAAATACAGAAATAGACAACAATGTGATGAGACCTAAAACCAAAAAAAGAAAAGAAAAAAGAACACAGTCACACTCGCCCATAAGATAACTATTTGAACATTATACCAGTGTTCATTTTTTGGTGAAAAATCTCATCACACTATCCCATAAGATTTCTCTAAGGGTGATAATTTGTGTTCATGTGTCAGGTTTGTGTCATGTCAACTCATGAGTATTCGACTATATGGGTCAACATTAACCCGACATGTTTATTAAACGAGTCAAGATTCATCAATCCTAACACGACCCATTTATTAAACGAGTCAATTGAGTCGACCTATTTATCAGATTTTACCAAAATAGAAAAAAAAAATTACTAAAAAACAAACAAATAAATTTTTTTAATATAAAATTCAGAACAAGTAACTACATCATAAATAATCATTCAAAATTAAAGCATATCTCAATATCACAAATAATCAATCACAATATGTCAAATAAAATAAACCACAACAAATAAGTTTATATACCTAAAGTTTGAAGAGTATATTGGTAAAATGACATTTAATCAAGCGGCTCAAACGAGTTTCATGAGTTGAACACTAACCTAACTCATTTATTAAACAGATCAATCATGTTAACTTAAATATGACACGAACCCATTAAGCCTTAACCCATAACCTACTAATTTCGTATCTTGTTGTGTCGGGTTCACGGGTTGTGTCCAACTTTGCTACCCCTATTTCTCTTTATAAATTACCAAATCCATGAATAGACATCTATTACATTTGCAACTGTCTAAAAAAGTGATTTAAAACATATAAAGTTTCATAAAAGCCTGAATGAAACCAATTTGTCATATACCAAGAAACAAAGTTCAGACCGACGCTTATGGCCATGTAAATGATAAAGCATTAATGACACAATTGAACAAAATTACAATCACAAGACTAAGAAAAATGTTAAGGTGCCTGTAATGAGCGGGCCCGAGCTGCAGCTCTCTCTAATGCCTTCAACCTGTTAGATTCCATACGAGTTTTCTGTTCTTCTGTGATCTGAATTTCGCTAATTTTAGTAGTTCCATTATTTGGCACTTGATTTGTGTCAGCGGAAACCTCCTCATAGTGCAAACTCTGTAATTAATTACAAGGGCAGAGAAAGTCCAGCAAATATTAGTTAATAACTTGTTTACTGGCTTAGCGCTAAGTTACAGCCACTATGGAGTAAATTCCTCGGGTTTAAATCCTAAGTTTTAAAAGAGGAAGTGTTAAAATTATTTATTCCCAAGGAGCTTGTATTTTCTAGTTCATTTTTTGGTTCAACAACTTGTCAACTAGATTATTTGAAAGAAGATAAAGCTCACATTATCATTCATGTAATAAGAAATTCTTTTTCCATCATTCTCATGTTATGGAAATCATGGTTAACTAAGGTTTTAAGATAAGAAATATAGTGTAGTGAAGATCTACCAGTAGCAAAGCAGTGGAAATAAGGGGCATGACAACGAATCGAATTTCAAAGTGCAGACAAGAATGAAGGATTCATGGAGGTTGATCCTAATCAGTCAGGATCAATGCTAAGTACACGAAATCTACATCCAGTCTAGCCTATCAAAAGCATTTAGAAATTAGAACAGAACAACAAAATGCAGCCCAAAAAAGCAACAAGGATCCCCAATGTTAATCTTAAAGGTTGACAAAGCTTTATAAGCGCTTATAATTATCATGTGAGCTAATCACTGACATAGACAGACACAAATAACCATCAACCACTTTTGAGTTTCATCTTCTTATCCTTATTACTATATCGTTTCATTCTCATTCCCAACACTTTTAACTATTGCCGTATTACATGTATTTTCCCTTATCATGTATGTAACTTCAGATAGTATTTCAAAATGAGAAGAACCCCTAGTTGAAGCTGGTAGCCATATTAACCATTAAGACCACATCCATTTTTAAATCATTGGTTGTACCAAAAAAAGCTGAAATAATAAAGAGCCTCTAGGATAATATTCTATTGAAAGAAGGAAAGGCTAATTGATCACTTATGAAAGCATTAAACAATGTGTTAATACTTCAAGCAAGCTTGCCAAGAATTTTGTAGCTCAACTGACACCTCCTAGTATTTCCATTGAAGACATTTTTTGTGATAACGTGAAACCTTATCAAGGCAAGACTCTTTGGACCCACCTCTTGGGAGTAAACCACAGATAAACGATTCCACTCACCAGAATCGTGTCGAAACTCTTAGTGAAGATTCGAACACAGGATGTCTAGGTCTATAGCTCATCCCAAGCCTCCCACCACTAGGTTGCACCTTGACGGAGAGGTACAAGGTTCAAATCCCCCCACCCCAACTATCAAATTATCAAAAAAAAAAATCAAGAAAGCTACCTGAATTGACCAACTATTTTATTGTA
Source organism: Quercus aquifolioides (assembly GCA_019022515.1). NCBI lineage: Eukaryota > Viridiplantae > Streptophyta > Magnoliopsida > Fagales > Fagaceae > Quercus > Quercus aquifolioides. Next base: position 43,427,403 of record CM032330.1, on the reverse strand, counting down.
AAATAATAAGTTTGCATTAACTTGTCTGCTGCCCCAAGTGCACCCGGTGGAAGAGGAGGGGGGGGGGGGGGGGGGAATTTTAGAAATTCATGAGGTAAACATATTATGTTCGAAATTTTAACTCTTAAAGAATCATCTCATCTACCATTTCGAACATAAGGTCAGTGTAAGAAATTTTGAAATTTTCAGATACATGCAAACACTCATATAATATTATAATATGTCCATAGCTGCATTTGCTGAACATTCAAATTTAATTTATATATGCAACTTGTTTTACCCAATTAGCTTCATTATCTGTTTTGACAGCAATTAGATTTGATCAGATTCCAGTTTAATCAAACCAGTCAGTTCCACTGATTTGTTTCATAATTAAGTCTGAACTGCTAGTTAGCTTTAAAAAAAAAATTCAATAAATACTTACTTCAGTAGCTGTCTCATGGATATCATGGAACATGTCCTGTATATCATCAGCATCATTATTCCTCGAAGATGGGTCTCCCTGGTGATGGCTTTGTGCTTCAGAGTTCATGGCTTCTGCAGGCACTGAAAGAACAAAATCAAAATTAGACAAGGATCACTAAGAATGGAAAAGTACTACATTCAAATTAGTTTATTTTACTTTATTTTTTATAAGTAATAAGTTTTATTGATATAAAAAAGGGACACCCTGGTATACAAGGAGTGTACAGGGGTCAACTAATCAAGTACAAAAACGACAAGAATCAAGAAAATCAAGGAAAGAAGAGAATGATCGGTTTCGCAAAGCAGCCAACCAATCCAATAAAGTTCTAAAGAAAAATAACTTGAGGTCTGGTATGGATCTTTCATTATCTTCAAAACATCTACTATTTCTTTCCCTCCAAAGACACCACATTAAACAATGGGGGACAATTAACCATATATGACCATTTCGATGACAACCAAGCCTGCCTTGCCAGCAAGCTAGGAGCCACACAACAAACAGCAGCCACATAAATAATATTCCACAATTTAGGATAAACTTGAGTTAGAAATTTTTTCCACCCATCCAATGATTCTCCATGTGTCTTCAAAAACTACTAATTCCGAGCAACATCTTGGTATGCAGTGGGGTAGGTTTCTCTGGAAGCCTGTTCTGGCCTAGTCCCAACTGAACAGGGCTGGTAATTACTCGAATTCTTAAACAAATGGTGGGTGGGTATGAGATTATGGTCACTGACTTGCCTCCGTTACATGGAAAGACAGGGAATGAACCAATCCCTATCCTGTCCTGATCCTTTTTATAGGCAAGAATAATTTTAATATTTTATTGAAAAGAGACTACTTTGTGTATAAACAACATGAAGAAGCCTAAAGAATTGCAATGGTTCTTTATCTACAAAGGTAATGACTCTATGAATAACTCAACACAAGTGACCCAATATTGTCATCACAAACAAAATTCTTTTAAAATTGTATGCCTTTGCTCTTTTAGTGGGAGCATAGCAACCATTCAATATGAAGGCCGGACTTAAAGAATTTGAAACAAGCAAAGCCCATGTCTGAACAAGTAAAGAAAATCTTGCTTGCTCCAGACACAGAGGGATCCATCCCTAACCTCCCCTGTTGCCATCCCTCGTAATAAAGCCTGAGAATCCTTCATACTCCACTTAGCAGCCAATCACTCCTAGGTTATTCCCAGATTGATCCATCAAACAACTGAAACCAATGCTAGTTCCAGGAGATTTTTTACTTGAGTTATTCCTTAGTATCCCAACTCTTCATGAATCAGAGTATTCAAAAATTGTCACATTACTCTATGCATGCTTGCAATTACCTTATTATTCAGGCATTATATTTGTCTTGGAAGTTTTTTAGAATATACCACTGTTTCTCTTAATTTTTTCATCTTGTCTAGCTCATGGATTTTCTAGTGCACGCTCCCTAGTGCCCAATATAGAAAAGTTATTAGAACGGTTGAGGGAAAATGTAATTCTTTTTTTTTCTTCTGGTTTTAAGTTGAAGAAAGGCAGAAATATCTGTTAAGATGGTTGATTTAATCTTGATAGTAATGTAGGATTGGACATAAATGAAATGAAAGTTTGGAAAGAAGCTTCAGTTGTGAAACATCTATGGTATGGCTACTTTCCAAAAAACAAAGAATACATAGACATCCTACTGATTTTATTGTGCTCTAAGAAATTCTTGAACTTTTAGGCAGAATTGAATCCCATGCCTACATTTGATTGGAGTGAAAGAAATGCAAGAAGCTTCAATGTAAGCAGAACATGTTGGAGCTTAAGCTTCTTTTTATTAAGTCGCTTCTTGAGTGGATGACAGCATCTGGGTTGTTTTCATTTTCTAATTTATCCGAGCTTATTGACTTTTGTAATTTTAGATCTTAGCTTGTTGAGCTGTTAATATACTGCCAGTGTACTTCTTTTTTCTTAATAAATATTTTTTTTATTACGTACCAAAAAGAAAAATTTTGATTGGACGTTTAGAAACGGATCACAGGCATGGTTGTTTAAAGATTGGAAACCCTTTATACAATTCAAATCGTAGCAAAAATCATATATTTATAGGATCAAACTGAGATTGATCTGGATCGTAAAATCAGAAGTCATTACCGATTTTATGGATTAAAAAGTGGGCCAAAAAACAGAAGCCACATGCCACATCAATGTTAAATTGGTTCAAAAACTTAACTCCAAATGCCAAATGAACTTAAATAGACCCAAAAAATAAAATAAAATCCCAACAACAAAAGCCTACTCTATCTGAAACTGACAAAATTTAGGTTAGGGGCTTAGGGAAACAGCTTTGTCAATTACAAAGCTATGGTTTCAACATGTAAGTATTTGAATAACAGACTAAATAATATAAAATATCAATGTGTTGTCAATTAAGCATTGATATCATAATATCATATTACTAAATATCTCTTTGGTTTTCAAGTAAAAACATGATAGGATTCATAACGTATATTCATAGATTTTGTTGAATGATAATCTGATGTTTTAATTTGTTCTTGCCTGAGATTAGTAATATTTGGAAAAAAAAAAAAAAAAAAGGATAGAAAGAATAATTTAAAATGTCAAATTTTTTTCTTTTTCTTTTTTTATTTTATAATTTAATATTAATTCGTACATTTTATTTTAGTTATGTCAGCTTCTAGATCTAAAACAAAGGCTCTACCTTTTGAGCTACACCCCCTTTTTTGAGTAATACATCCCAGGTTATTTTATGGCAATAATTTGTGTTGAAAAAAAAGTAATTCTTAAACTTTAACTAGGGTTTCTTAACATATATGTAAACCATTTATAACTAATTTTCATATTCCATAAAATTTTACAATCCTTGATTCAATCTTATGATTCGACATTTAAGACAGAAAACCCTTTTTTTAATCCAAACTAAGATCCAGATTTTAACAACCTTGCTCTCAGGTATATTAAAATCAATCCTATTATGTTCTTGCACAGGAAATGATAATAAGCGGCATGGGGTGAGGGGATGAGGGAGAAGAACTTGGTTAATAACATGCTAAGATCACAGCGAACATTCTACATGTGAGAGATCGTAGATATTCAAACCTAGAGTACTTGGCCTTGGTAATGTGGAGAGTGAGGACCCCTTCTATAGATGCCTTTAGAGAAGAGGGTTGTACTAGAAAATTAGCAATTGCAAAAAAATTGGGGCATTGAACCTGTAAAGGAAAAAGCTATTCCTAAAAAATAATTATTCCTTAAGAGATGGGAATAGCTATTCCTGATGCCCAAGAATAGTTTATGCAAAATTACATATTTATAAATTATATGAAATGATATAACATATTATAAATGAAAAAGAGTAAATGAAATATAAATTATAAATTTTATTTATTATTTATGATATTGTTTTTCTCATACAATGTATCAATGTATTTTCTATTATATTATATTACAATATTTTTCTACATTTAATTATACAAAGGGTAAAACTAAGATATAATTCATTTGAGAAGATTTAATTCTGCCTTGTTAGGCAAATGATTGTGGAGATATGGAACAAGGAGAAATGCCCTTTGTAGGAGGGTCATTGAAGCGAAATATGGGAATAGTTGGGGTGGTTGGTGCACAAAACCGGTATCAGGGACATATGGAGTTAGTATGTGGAAATCAATTAGAAGTGGTTGTTTGGATTTTTCTAAATTTCTTTGGTATGATGTGCCGATGTGGGTGATGGTACTAATGTGAAGTTTTGGGAGGATGTATGGTGTGGGGATTGTACTCTTAAAGCAGTATTTCCAAAGTTATATAGTATTAGTCAAGCAAGGGAGGCTTCTGTGCAGGAGGTCATGCATTTCTCTCATGGAATGATTCATTGGGACATCCGGTTCCGTTGCCTAGTGCAGGATTGAAAGGAGGAAGCGTTGGATTTTTTTTTTTTTTTTTGATAAGTAGGAGGAAGCGTTGGATTTGTGTTGGGGTATGCTTTATTCCATAGATGTATGGGGCTATGGTGTTGATAAGGTTTGTTGGAAACCAGCAATAAGTAAAGGTTTTGAGGTTAAAGGTTTTTACCATGATCTATCCCCTTCTTCTGACATTTAGTTTCCTTAGAAAATGGTGTGGCAATCGAAGATTCCTCCTAGAGTAGAGTTCTTTTCATGGACTACCGTTTTAGGCAAGATTCTAACTACAGATAATCTTTGGAATAGGCATATTGTAGTGCTTGATTGGTGCTATATGTGCAAAAAGTGTAGGGAATTGGTGGATCATATTTTTCTATACTGTCTAATAGCATGAGTTGTGGTCTATGGTATTCGATTTGTTTGGTACCCATTGGGTTATGCCATATAAAATTATTGAGTTGCTAGTTTCATGGCAAGGAAAGTTTGGAAGACATAGAAATATAGATTTTTGGAGTTTTGTGCCACATTGTCTATTTTGGCGTTTATGGTGGGAACGGAATGCTAGATATTTTGAGGACTCTAAACGGTTGATCCTTGATATAAAGTCCTTTTTCTTCCATACTCTCCTTGAATGGAGATTAGTTTTACCTTCATGCACTTCTATGTCCCTCCCTTTTCTTCTTGATCATTGTAATTTGGGTCATTAATTTCTACCACTGTAGTACATTTCCAGTGTACTTGGGTTGGCTATTCTTTAATAAAAAGTTCTTACGTTATTTATATAAAAAAAAAACAAAAAAAAAACTAAGATATAACACCATAGGTACAGTACATTAGGTTCCTCAATTAAATTCAAACACCTGGTTGCATTGACTAATAAAACACAAAAAGTGGTCTTTTTCAAGAACAATTAATTTCAATCCACCCAAGTTTTTGAATTTAATTGGGAAACCAAATGTACTATGCCTAAAGTACTATACTCAAGTTTTACCCTTATACAAATACTTAATAATTCTAGATGGAATAAATTTATTATTTTATAATATTATTTAATTATGCAAATATTGTTTATTTACATTTTATAAGTTACAATATATTAATTCTGAATTCTAATCCATCTATTGCAATTTTGCAACCAAATAAATGAATAGAAATAACCATGTGATTCATAACAATGCTAATTCCAAGGGAAATAATATCAAATCCCATACCTACAACATCATACCAGACATACCCTAATGCCTATTTCTCCTTAAACTTGAAAATATGGAAATATAAAAGTAATGTCACTACTGTTGATATCACTGGTATTTGGCTAATAGGAATGAAAGTTTTAGCAAATTCAATATCCGATATGTTTCCTTATTTCTAATTAGGTTTAATGAAATTTAGTTTAGGGGAAAAACAAAAAAGAAAAGGCTAATGGAATCTAAGACCTTCTGCTGAAAAACCAGGAAAGTGCACTTGTACTAGCTAGGATAGAGTATGGAATTTGGCAGTGGTGTCAAATACCATTTATAGGTGTTCAAATGCTACTTCCAATGCCCAATAATTGATTTGGCACATGCCAGATCATGCCAAGCCCACTTGGAGCTTGAATGGACAAGTTTAATTGATAACATCCAATTTTGAAGTTTGTGTTATGTTAGTTTCTTATTTTAGTGGATTTTATTTATTTATTTTCCTTCTTTCAAATTGTAGGAGTCAAAGGTATTTTGATTTCAGATTTTACCAGAAATGGGCTGTAGTGATGGTTCATGAGTCAATTATGGACTTTGGTGAACTCTTCTCTTCACTTTTGCTGTCAATTTAAACCATAACGAACCTGAAGCAAGCCAAATCAAAGCCTATGGTTACTATAATAAGACCCTCATTTCTACCACCTTCAACAACCCTCTAAAAGCAGCAATCTTGGAACTGTCACAGCACCACAACAGCAACTAAAAACTGAGTTTTGCATCTACCTGCCAAATCTGTTACAACATCGAAAATTTAATGCCACAAAATTGATCCTCTTCAAAGCCTATCTATGTATCCAAAACACCCTCTTCCATAATTTAGAATACCTCAATATTTTTCCAAAGCTTTGCCATCAATTTAATCAAGAAAGAGTCTCTTGTGCTGTTGTCCTACATTATTGTTTTAAGTTATTTCTCAGCTAAAAATAATTTGTATTCTTTCCATATCTTCTTCTTAAAAAAAATGTGTGTATATATTCAAGAATATCTCCTCTTATCATAATTGTGGCATATTATGTTTCAAGCAGCAACAACAATTATAATGCACAAAAGTGACAACATCCAAACATGTCTTGGATGTTTTAATTAACAAAATATCCAACAGATTAGCAAGATATCGAACATACCTTGCTCAACATTTGAATCATCATGTACTAGTGGTTCATGCAACTTTGTGGGATCCCCTCCTTTGGCAACCCTCTCTCGTAGTTCTCTAAGACACATCTGTTCAAAATGTGCAGAAAAATGTCTTACAGACAGATGTACTCATTACATGTGTACTTTTTGATACATAAGAAAACTCTTACAACTTGTTTTTTGTGGATACTACTCACAATATAAGCAGTCTGAGATAAAAATGTTATTTTGACAAATTATATGCATAGTTACCATCATGCTACTATGAGCTTTAGCTGCAACATTTAGGGAATAGATATAGAGAGAAGAGAATGTCACAATTAGCGTTGTGGCATCTTAGGCAAACCATCTAGATCTCAAACAAATTCCTTTCTTAGTTAAAAATTTCAGCCTAAATTCCCCCCTTTTTTTTTTCCACTTTGTCTAATAAATGAAATCAATGCATATGCTCAAAAAAAATTCAAATTACAGAATAAGCGTATGATCAAGCTCATAGTTATTCATTAAAGATCCATCCAAAAGTAATTTAAAATAATGCCTGCATCTTTCTGCTATATGTTGGTAATACATGATCGTCAAAACAAAAAGATTTTTAGAATTTATTTAAAAAAAAAAGGGCCCAAAACATTTGCATTAACGTTCAATAGGCCTATGCTTTTGGAAAACAGATGATGCTTTACAAATTTGGGGAGCAAACACTTATTTAAAAATAAAAGAAAGCAACAGAAAGTAATAGGATCAAGAGAGAAGCGGCAGCAACATTTTATGCTTTTTCTTTTTCTGTTTCTCCCCCACCTTTATCTATTTTATCAGTTTCATTATTTTATTCTCTCTCTTATTCAACTCTCTCTACTGCTTTTTTTTTTTTTAAATGAAGTTATTAGTGTCTATTATGAGGTTTATCGGTGAAAGATAGATTTTGGTACATTGTTGTCATTAAGCATGAATTGCCCGATATAATCAATTTGATAGAGAAACTAGTACATTATAAATCCCCCAAGAGAGAGTCAGGCTGTAAGTAGTCAGACTAGAACTCTTACAATCCAATACCAATTTCCTATTGATTGCATTACTTGCTCACCTTTGAGTCATGAGGGCAAAACTAAGTACAATTTGCCATGTGTTGTGATTAAATTTAAACACGTGGTTGCATTGACTAATTTTCCACACGGTTTAATTTATTGTCCTTGGAAAGAGATAACATTGGTTGAATTTATTAGGGAATCTAAGATACAGCATCTAGGGAATTGTAACTAAACTCTACCCTAATAGAAAATGGCAAACGCGTTCAGTCTACATCTTGTGAATTTCTTCTTCTATCAGCTTTTTCCAATATTGAACGAATGTGAAGATGGTATTTGAATTTTGAACTCCCTTCAACCACAAAATAACTATAGAGATAAAAAAAAAAACAAAACGAATATCTGACCTTTACACGCTTTGTAGCGGCAACTTGTTCTGCTTTATGCACAAACTGATCAAATGAGTAATAAGGGAGTAAACGGGAGTGCCATTCACTGTACAATCCAATTAGGTTTCCCAAATCGCTAACCTGCAAAGTACAACAGAAAAAAACACTCTCAATGCTCCAAGGTCGAGAATTGAAGGCTTGAAGGCAAAGATTTGATTATGATAAAATTACCAAAATGTAATACCTCGTGACCGTGGCCGCGGAACTTGAAGGAGCGAGGAAAGTGGCGAAGAACGTAGCCAAGGCCATCATCGGAGAGGATGAGGTCAGGGGTGAGCTTAGGCCTAGTTCTCGGTGCCTTCTTAGGCTTTTCAGTGGATTTGGCTACGCCGGTGCCTGTGGTCTTGAAAGAGGAAGAAGGTCTTGTGGATTCCGAATTAGGGATTGGAGCGGAGGCGGAGGCGGAGGCGGAGGAGGGGCAGTCACGCGACCAGTGGCCTGGGCGCCCGCACTTGTAGCATCCTGTTGGTGCTGCCGCTGCATTCTCCATTTCTTCTCTTTCTCACTCACTTCTATGTTCTTCTCAACAACAACAAAAAATCACTCGTATGTATTTACCTTTTCTTTTTTTTCTTTTTTTCGGCCGAGGGATAAGCATTTTTTTTTTTTTTGGCGGGAAAATGAGGAGGGAAATATGTTGGGTCGGATACTCTTGAGTCTCAGATGGGCGTGGGCCGAAACTGGGTTCAGAATCCCATCCGTCTCAGCCCATCACGAATGAGGCAGGCTTTCTTGAGCGAACAGACTGGGTTTAGGCCACCTCATCCTATTTAAATCTTTTGATTCTTTTTTATCTATATTACTATTTAAGGAGTTTTTTCTGTTTGGACTGAATTTTTTTTGTTCCAAAATACCCCTACATCCCTAGATTTAAGTAGAGACAAAACTAAAGGACAGTCTGATAAAAATACATGTCTACTTGCATTAAAACTACATCGCCTACAAAATAGGAACACTCTTCCACTAACTCACTTATTCAAAGCAAATATACGTTTATTGTTTTTTTTTTTAAATAGAAAAATAATTTAAACACCCCACGTTTATCCAAAAACAAATCTAAAAAAAAAAATAGTTATTAAAAAATACTAAACTAAATAGATATATACACTTTTTAAAATAAATCTAAAAAAAAAACTAAACTAAATAGATATATACACTTTTTATTTTTTATAAGCAGATATATCTTTAACTCCCACTAAAAAGTTGCCTACAAAATAGGACTACTCTCCTAAAGATTTTCAAATTACTTTATCTATTTATAAAAAAAAATTAAAAATTAAAAAAAAAAAAAAACACGTTTCTTTATAAAAACACATTTGCCGTGTTAAAAAAAAAAAAAAAAAAACCAGCCGTACACCCACATTTTAGTCATGCACAAACAACTTCAACCTTCTACCCAATAAATTTAAATCTCCCCATTATCACCCCTATGTATTTTTGTGATTGGAAAATGTAATAATCTCAAATTATAATGAATTCAAATTATTAACCTTTACATAAAAAATTAAAGAGCCTTTGAGCGAGCGCTCACGTGTGGTTATATGCTATCCTTCTAAATTTCTCTTCTTTTATTTTGTTTAGGAAAAAAAAGAAGAAGGGAAAAACAAATATGTTTGGTAACTTGTAACCACGATTCCACGTTGAGGAGGTGGGGCGTTTGGAAAAAAAAAAGAAAAAGAAAAAAAGAAATGGGATCGTTAGATTCACTGAGAGAGAGAGGGAACGGGAACGGGAACGTTGGGTATAGGAGTCCCGGAAATCCAAAACTTGGCGATGGAGGAATGATAGTAGTAGAATCAGAGGCGATGAAGAAGAGGAGAGTGAGTATGCTACCACTAGAGGTTGGTACTTGCATCATGTGCCGTTGGAGGACTCAAATACCACCCTGTCAAAGTCATCGAACACCACAAAATGCGCTCCGCTGGCCCCAACGATTATGAGTACTACGTCCACTACACCGAGTGTATGATTTCTCTCCCCCCTTTTTCTTTTCCTAAGTTCTGCTTTCACTTTCGATTGTTGTTGTTAGGGTTAGGGTTTTCAAGTTACTGGAAATCGTTGTGCTCTACCGGTTTATAATTTTATTATTGGGGGTTTAGGGTTACGATTAGGGTTTTGGTGGTGAAATGTGATTTATTTACTGATTTTTGATTTTATGTGAACTGAATGGAATTGAGTCAGAAATGCCTGTGTTTGTAATTAAGGTTTTGGCGAGTTTAGTTGCAAGTGGTATTATTGATAACAGTGACTTGATTGAAGGTTGCTTCAATAACATTGGAAAAAAGATTAAAGTCTATTATATCAAGTTCTAATACAATAAAATTGGTACAATGATATTAAACATGATATCACACCTACAAGTTAAAAGTTGTTGCAGCAATAACTTATAATTGGTAAATTATTGTATCAACAATAATTAGTTGCAATAACTTATAATTTTCAATTGCATTATAGGTTTTAATACCTTACTACGCTAGAAAAGTTTTTTGTAATAACTTAAAATGAAAAAACTATTGCAATAACTTGATACCAATTATTTTTGTAATTTATTGCAACAAAAATTTTGAAATGATAACTTATTGCAACAAAGTTACCATTGTAATAACTTTACAATCTATTGCAATAACAAGTATTAAGATATCATTGTAATAACCTGATATCAATTATTTTAAAATCTATTGAATTGATAAAGATGAAAATATTATCTATCACAACGAATATATTGTTGCAATAATTTGATATGAATTATTTTAATTTATTGCAATAAAATTTGTGAAGTGATAGTTTATTTTTACAAAATATTTAAAGTAGTAAATTGTTTATTGTAACAACATATATATTATTGCATTAAAATTGTCATTAAAATATTTGGAGTCTATTGCAATGGAATTTTTCATTGTATAAATTTATTGCCTCAAATTTTATTGTGACAACTCATATCAACTATTACAATAACATAGATGTTATTGCAACGATTTTTTTTTTTTTTTGTTGTAATAAGCATTTTTTGTTTTAGTGTTGCTTGTATCACTAATTTGAGTAATTTCCGTACGTTAAAGAAAGTAACAATGAGAAAGTGTCATGCAATTCCTTCTTTTCTTGGTGCTCAAGTCCCGTTAATTAAATATATGCCCATCTTATTTGTATGCTTTTTCTATGGTTTGGTATGCTTTTCAGTTATAATTGAAGTGTCACGTTTGTTAAAGCATCTTGTAAAGGTGATACATAAATCAGTTCAAAATATAAAGTTGATGGAACACCAAGATACATAAATCAGTTCAAAATATAAAGTTGATGGAAACACCAAGAAAAACGAGAAAACTTTCGTGCTTAAATAATATAGTTAATTTGGTTAAAAGACATATTACGGATTTATGACGTCAAATCCAATTCTATACGTGCCCATGATATTTATATTTATATTTATCTATACTACTATTTAAGGGGTTTTTCCTGTTTGGATTCCTTATTTTTATTGTTCTAAAATACCCCTATACCATTCACTTACAAATTTTTAACTAACAAGAATAAATATGTAAAATAAAACTTTTTTACTTTAATAACCCACAAATCCACATACACTTTGCCAATTTATAACCCAATAACATCTACTCTCATTCTTCTTCAAATTACACAAATTCAGCAAATTCAGTCTCAATGGTACGTTCTCTTCTTTCTTTTGTAGCTCTAATCTAAATTGCAAGTTGTTCTTTCTTTTCTTCTTCATTGACTATTGTTTGAGTTCTTACCTTCCATGACTACCAATGATTTAGAATTTGAGGTGTACATACCTGTGGGTGAATGAGATTTTTATAGGAATTCAATGGTATTTGACTATTGCTTATTACCTATGATTGACTTCAATATCACATGCCTCAAAATCTTTTTTTTTTTCCTTATATTTTCATTCATTCTTTTTTGATCCTTTGCACCAACGTGTATCTGTTTTCCTTTTTCTTTTCTTTTTTTCCTTATATTTTCATTCATTCTTTTTTTGATCCTTTGCACCAACGTGCATCTGTTTTTCTTTTTCTTTTCTTTTTTTCCTTATCTTTTCCTTTTTTTGTGTGTGTGGATATTTTCAAACTTTCTAGTTTTAAGTTTTAACTCACACAAACTATTTTTTTTGAAGTTGTCTATACATATAATAAAGCCCAAAAGGAATCACTTTGGCATAAAACTCTATTTGAGTATTTGTTGTATACCTTTGTCATTTGTATTTACGTGTATCAATTTTTTTTTTTTTTTGCTTATCTTTTCCTTTTGTGTGTGGATATTTTCAAACTTTTCAGTCAAACACAAACTCTTTTTAAAGATTTGAATCTGAGAAGTTTATCAATAACGAATTGATGTTTATCACTTTGTTTTAAATTCAATTATTTTTATTTTCTTGCAAAAAAAAAAATCAATTATTTTTGTTTGAGATTTTTTTAAAAAAATCGTGATTTTGAGAGGAGAATTTTTTTTCTTTCTTTTCTTTAAAGTAACCCAACATACTTCCCTAAAAAAAAAAAATTAAAAAAAAGGAGTAACCGAACAATTAAGAGTATTTGAGTTTTAAAAAAAAAAAAATAGAAAAGAAAGGAAGGACCAAGAAGTAACCGAATTCAAATAGAAAATATACTTATTTACCTGTATCAGATTTCTTTCTTCTTCTTTTTTTGCTTATCTTTTCCTTTTGTGTGTGTGGATATTTTCAAACTTTTCACTCAAACACAAACTCTTTTTAAAGGATTTGAATCTGAGAAGTTTATCAATAACGAATTGATGTTTATCAATTTGTTTAAATTCAATTATTTTTGTTTGAGATTTTAAAAAATCGTGATTTTGAGAGGAGAATTTTTTTTTTGACATTTTTTTTCTTTAAAGTAACCCAACATACTTACCTAAATGGTTCCAAAAAAAAAAAAAAAAAAAACGTACTTCCCCAAAAAAAAGATTAAAAAAAGAGAGTAACCGAACAATTAAGAGTATTTGAGTTTAAAAAAACAAAAAACAAAATAAAAAATAAAAAGGAAAAGAAAGGAAGGACCAAGAAGTAACCGAATTCAAATAGAAAATATACTTTTCAAATAGGGAAGAAGAGATTTAGAAAATTAAAAAAAAAAAAAAAAAAAATCTAAGAATTGAAATTGTAAAGAAACAGCAATTAAAAAAAAAAAAAAACAGCAATCTTTTAAAAATAAAGGGAGAGATAAAAGAGGTTAAAATTTAGGATTTGATGAAAAAAAGAATAGTTTAGTTTTACGTGAGAGTTAAAGATATATTTTTACTGAATTATCCTCAAGTTTTGTTTGTCTTTGAATTCCTCTATAAAAATAAAAAAGGAAAACTTTTGAAAATAAGTTAGTGAGAGTTTGTGTTTGAATTGCTATTAAAAAAAGCACAAAGTTTAAATATAAAATTGGTTGTAACCGAAGGCTACAACTATACTAAATAAAATAAACACTAGCCTCTTTGAGGCTCTTCTATTTTTTTTTTTTTTTTGAAAAGTTAATAATTTGTATCTATTATAATTTGGAATTACTACATTTTCCAATCACAAAAAAATCTGAAAGTGTGATGAGTATTATGAGTTTGCAGGTGAAATAATTTTTCATCACACCCCTAAGTTTTTTTTGTGATTGCTAAATGTAGTAATCCAAAATTATAATGGATACAAATTATTAACTTTTTTCTAAAAAATAGAAGAGCCTCTAAGCACGCACTTGAGCGCGTGCTCAGAGGCTAATACTATTTAAGGGGCTTCCCCTGTTTGGACCTAAATTTTTTTTTTTTTGGTTCCAAAATACTTTTACACTCCTGGGTTTAAGTAGATACAAAATTAAAAGATAGTCTGGTAAAAATACGTCTAACTTGCACTAAAATATTGCCTACAAAATAGGAACACTTTTTCACTAACCCACTTCGTCAAAATAACTATACGTTCATTTATTTATTTATTTTTAAAATAGAAAAATGGATATGAATTATCCCATGTTTTACTCTTAAAAACTGATTCTATTATGTCAAGTGTGAACAACGTTTTGCACTTTTCAATTACCGACCAAATTTTTTTCCCCCATTTTACAGCCGATTAAATTTATCATGTTTTATTGTTTTACTCCTAAAAAAATTATTTTAATTTGCCAACCTCGTTTTCCACTTATCCAATTACTAAATTCAATTTTTTTCCCTCTTTCAACAAATTGTAAACTAAATTCAAACTTTTTAAGAGATAAACTTATACAATTATTTTTTTATTAGCAGAAAACTTATATAATTATCACAACAATTGCTAACCATGTTTTCCACTTTCTCAATTACCCAAAAAAGGAAAAAAAAAAAAAAAAAAAAGAAAGGAAAAAGATTCCCTTTTACTACAGATTAGAACTTCCAAAACACAAAAAAAAAACATTGTCACTTTCTAATCCTCATTTGTCTCTTGACTTCTCACCAATAAACATGTACATGGTAGTTACCTCTCTTTCAAAAAAAAATCTTTGAAATTTCAAAATTCAAGCAATCAATAACTCCCAATATTTTTCACCAATCAAAACTAAAATTGGGTAACACATGTGAGATTCAAGTATTAGTTTTTCTATTTTCTCTGCTCCTTTGTTTCTCAAAAAGTACAAAGTTGTGAGGTTCTCAGGTTTGTCTATTTAACTCTGTTGGGTTTGATTATTCATTTCATTTATCATCAATTGAATTCAACTTAAATTCGTAGTTTTGCTATTCAATCTCCATAAATTATTTGGTTTTCATTTTCATTTTCTTTTCTTTTGTGAGTTTGTAGGTGTAAAGGAACCTTTTGAAGCAACCCAAGTTCGAGAACAAACAGTAAGACGAGCAAACAAGGTATAGTTTGAATTTGTGTTTTCAAATTTTGTAGCTTTAATGGATTGGTAATTTTTGTATCTATGATTCTATATAGGGTGAAAATGGTTCAAATTTGTTCTTGAAGGGTTTTAATACTTAGTTTGTTTTTATCCATAAAAATGTACTTTCAAAAAATATTTGTTGGTTAAACATAAATAAGAATGGATTTTTTAAAAGTGAAAATCCTATGTCAATTTAAACAATTTCTTTAATTTAATAAAAGTTTCTGCTGTTGTAGGAAAAAAAAAATCAAACAAAAAGTTAGCACTAGGATTCAATAGAATGGTACATTTTACATATAATTTATAGGACTGAAATGAAAAACTCCCTTCACATATTTTTCAACTATTTTCTTTTCCTTTTTTTTTTTCATTCAAATCTTCACTAAATTTGTTTCCAATTTTTAATATCTTCTTTACTTTTTTTTATTGCATTAAAATACTCTCTTTTTATTTTTTTGAAAATT
This sequence comes from Quercus aquifolioides, assembly GCA_019022515.1. Classification (NCBI taxonomy): domain Eukaryota; kingdom Viridiplantae; phylum Streptophyta; class Magnoliopsida; order Fagales; family Fagaceae; genus Quercus; species Quercus aquifolioides. The sequence continues at coordinate 43,411,873 of CM032330.1, read as the reverse complement.
TGGATTTATGCTGTTTTTAGGTGACTAAGAGTCTTGGAAAATGAATGGAAATTTGAAATATTTCTTATTCGTTAATTGTTGAGGATTCTTTTTTCTAGCAACCAAAACCGTATTATTAGTAACTCACTTTTTAATTTATTTACAGGTTGATTTGGTAAATTAAGAAGGGTGATTTGGGATTTGTTCTGCCAAATTCTCAAAGACAATTAAAGACACATCTTCCTCTTCTTTCTTCTATATTTTGGTTGATGGGGTGGTTGAAAATGGATGTAGGTGCTTCAACAATAATGCACATAACAACTCATTCATCTATGTAATGAACTTATGCAGTTGAATATCAAGGATTCATATAAGTTTTTGTATGTTTTATTTTGTGATTTAATAGTCTTTACATCAAAATAAATATCCCTAACCTTAGTTAATACAGATTATAATTTTATGTGATATATGTATATGAATGGTGCTAACATATATCTTTGTGATTGAAAAATGTAGTGATTTCAAATTATAATGAATGCAAATTATTAACTTTTTTCCCAAAAAATAGAAGAGCCTCTGAGTACGCACATCAGAGGCTAGTTATTATTTATTTATTTAATTTCATAGTTATAATGAGAATGAAGTAGTTGAACTTAAATGTCTTTGTTGGAAATACCATAAATAATGAGGTGCCAATCAATTAAACTACAAGACTTTTAATTTTTAGAAAAGAATAATATAAACCACACAAAATCAAATAAATGTTTCACATCTAGCTACAAATTTGAGAGAATTGTACAAGACTATTAATTTTTAAAAGGAAATAATCTTTTCCAATAAATATTTTCTACACGTGTTTATATAATCTTATAATGAATAAGAATTTTATTTATTTATTTATATAAAAAATGAGGATGAGAATTTGAGTTCATGTTCTCATTCATGGAAGCACCGAAATTTAACATTGTGTTACAAGATTCTTTGCCAATAATTTGATACTTTATTTGTATAATTGCTTATCTAATTTAAAATTTAAAAATTTCCAATAAGGTTCAATCATCTCCTCTCTAGTCTTATGAATAGTTGCATACAAATAGTCCATAATATGCCAATCATCAATATCAACAATGAAGAAGACATAAACAAGTGGAACAATTATTGGACCATAACTGCACATTCCTTCCAAAATGTGGAATCCAAAACTTTACCCACTAATTTTCACTTGCTTGCTTTAGTATATGCTAAAATAATCCATTCTCTATGTGTGGGTTTGGATACGGCGTTTCCAAACCCACGTCTGCATTTTCAGACTCTTTTTTTTTTTTTTCTCCAGTGTGTGAACAGTAAATCACATGAATTTACTCTGCAGGGGACAAAAAAACATTGTTCACACACTGTTCCGGTACTGTTCACGCACTGTTCATGGGACCCACAGCCACTTTATTCAGAAAAAAATATTAAAAATGGGTCCCACGGCACTATTCATACATTTAAAAATTATTTTGCTACAGTGTTTTCAGCAACAATCAGTTTTCAGCAACAATAAATTGTATCCAAATGGACCCTATATGTTACCATAGCTTTTCATGCGTCATTGTGTAGCAAAGCATGTTGGAGCATGGTAAAGTATGTGCCGGTATGGATACGTTTATGTTTACATTTTACAGGCCTGCGCGTTTTCAGCTTTTTTTTTTTTTTTGTTAAGCCGCGAAGGTTGACTTTTCAACCGTGAACAGTGCATCTGTGTACTGTTCACAGACTCACAAATATCACTTTTCAGAAACTTTTTCATTAAAAATGGGTCCCACGATACTATTCATACATTTAAAAATTATTTTGCTGCAGTGTTTTCAGTTTTAGCAAAATAAGTTCTATCCAAACGGATCTATATGTCCCTTCCACAAATGTGTTTTCTCATCATATGAAATACAAAACAACGATCTATACATACTTCGTGATTTTTGCAACATGTCCGAATTCTCTATATTTTGAAACATCAAATTAAGTAGTGAGCTACACAAGAGACCGATGACATGACAATTATTAACAAAAATGTTTCCTCAACATTCTTGGCTAATGAATGACCACGAAAGAGCGTAAAATCCATAACGTTTATAATCGTCACCCATGCCAACAATAACATCGATCATTGGTTGATAATAATTGAATTATCTACATTAAATCAATAGAAGCATCAATCATCCACTTTAGTGTTACAAGATCACATATTTTTATTGCCTCCTTACTTTGCAATACATTTTCAATGGTAAGTTGAGTTCCATAAGTCGTTCTTGGCATGAAATAGGCTCCAAACACCATCTGGTGTTTTACTTATTTTCTCAACTAAAGTATTCATCCTTTTGCCTTAACTTTCGCTAATTGAAATACATTTTCCTTTATCTATAAAACTAGGCAGGGGAATAGAAGGGCAGGTGGTTTCTTGAATATCATTATTATCATCCAACTAAAGTTTATTTTCTTGATCCTTAAGACCCGACCCATATTGGTTGTGCTCCACGTATACTTGTTGTGACTTCCTCTTTTTCGCACTGTAAACCTCCATATTCTACAACATTTCTAGGTGAACATCTAAAAGTACCTTTTTACACATTCCCATTTCTCCTTTATCCTAACTATTTTATCCTAACTATATATTGTTTACGATAGTCAATATCGCCATCTTCAAAACTCTACTACCAATATAAACACGCAAAAAAAAATATTTATATACTCGCAATATATATATATATATATCTGTGTGTGTGTCACTACAACAAAAGTGGACTATGGTGACGAAACTTTTCGTCGCAAACTCACAATATGTCCTCATTTTGTTGTCAAAGATATATGGTAACGAAATAACATGTGTGTACTAAACTAACCTATTTTGACCACCCTTATAAAAATATTGACCATCTTGACTTGAGAATTATAAGAATTTATGTTCAATAAAAATAAGAATAATGTTATATTCACAATATTTTTACAATAATTTCACAACAAATCTTATATGATAAGTAGAAAACAGTTACTAATTCTAATTTTGGTTCAATATTGACATCACTTTTTACCTCACTAATAACAAATTGTTGCATAAGATTTGTTTTAAAAATGTTGTAGATATAGCATGACTCTAAAAATAATTTTGGCCCTTCAAGAAAAATATTGTATTCGTGAGTTCTTTTTGACAGTGTCGACAGTATTGCTCTTTTTAGCTTTACAATGGCAATAATTTGCTTTCCTTAGCGACTTAGCTCACAGTTGTAGCAAACATCATCCGTTTTTCTTTTTCTTCTCTATTATCATTTCAATTCTCTTACTTTATTACTCTTATCTCAACATTCTCAATTTCTACTATATCTCTTATTAATCTTTTTTTTAATCTCTTTGTTAGTAGGGAAAAAATGTTAACACTTCATGTATTTTTGTGTTTTTTTTTTTTGGTGACATTGGTATATTTAAGTTATCTTTTTATTGAATTTTGTATAATTTAAGTTTTTTAGTAACCACCCTAAAAAAAATTCATGGTGCCACAGATGCTTCTTCCATTAGTATCTAAAAATTGTTTGTAATGTCCCCAAGTTGGATCAGTTTTCCCTATAGTAACACTTTTTGGGAAAAAACAAATTTAGGGTAAAACGTTGTATACACAACAAAAATTGAAGCCCATATCACTTTATAAATTTAATCCATTATTGGTAAATGTAATACTTAGTTATAGTTCCTTAAATGTTGTATTGTAAGATACTCAATTAAATTCAATTATATGGTTACATTGATCCTCTAAAAAGAAACTATATAATTAAATTTAATTGTCAAAAAAAAAAAAAAAAAATTGTCTTTTGTAGCATTGATCAATACATCAATGGTTGTTAATTGCCAAACACAACTAAGTTCTTGGAATAAAAAGGTTTTCAGCAATGTCCGACATTCTTTGGTTAAGCTGAGGAAGCAATTGGTGGAGGCAGAGGCCATTTCTATGTTTGGGAGTGGTCCTGATAGGGTGAAGGTGTTGAATGAGGAAATTCATAGGCTTATGGATTTGGAGGAATGTATGTGGAACCAGTGGTCTAAAATAGATTGGCTACGGTATGGTGATCAAAATACTAAATACTTTCATTGTTGGGCAAGTGAAAGAAATAAGCGCAATTTCATCCAAGGCTTGGAGAATGAACTAGGTGAATGGGTTGAGGAAGAAAATCAAGTGGGGGAGCTCTTGATCCGCTTCTATTCTAACCTTTTTATATCTTCAAATCCCACGCAACTTGATCCAGTTCTAAATGGGGTTGAGCCGAGGGTCTCTAGTGCCATGAATGAAGATTTGCTTCGACCGTTTAAGGCAAGTGAGGTGCTGAATGCTCTTAAACAAATGGAGTCAGCCACTGCTCCTGGTCCGAATGGCCTTCCCCCTTATTCTTCAAGCAATTCTGGAGTAAAGTTGGGCATGATGTATCGAAAGTTGTCCTTTTCATGTTGAACTCAGGTACAATCCCAAACAATCTGAACCATAATTTTCTAACTCTCATTCCAAAAGTACATAGTCCAAGGAGAGTCACTGATTTTAGACCAATAAGCCTGTGTAACGTCCTATACAAACTCATTGCAAAAGTCCTGGCGAATAGGCTTAAACCTTTGCTCCCCCAACTGATCTCAGAAAAGTAGAGTGCATTCATGTCCGAGAGATTGATTACGAATAATATTTTAATTGTTCATGAGACTTTCCACTATTTGAAAACAAAAAGAACTGGGAAAATGGGGTATATGGCATTGAAATTGGACATGAGCAAAGTGTATGATTGAGTTGAGTGGGTGTTTCTAGAGAAGATTATATTGAGAATGGGGTTCAGTCCAAGATGGGTTGCTCTTATATCAGGTTGTATTCAATCAATCACATATTCTAGTATGGTGAATGGTTAGCCCCATGGCCTTATCACACTTGAGAGAGGGCTTCGCCAAGGTTATCCATTATCCCCTTACCTCTTCTTATTGGTTACCGAAGGATTGCATGCTTTGTTTGCTAAGGCTGAAATGGAAGGGGCATTACGGGGTGTGTCCATCTGTTCTGCTGGCCCTAAGATTTCTCACCTTTTGTTTGCTAATGACAGCTTGGTTTTTTGTAGAGCCTCTATACCTGAATGTGTACAAATCCAAGCTCTACTCAATCTGTATGAGCAGGCTTCTGGCCAAAACATTAATAAGGGGAAAACAAACATTTTCTTCAGCACTAACCCTCCTCACAGGACTCATAAAGCCATCTCAAACTTCTTAAGGGTCTCGGTAATCCAGAGATATGAGCAATACTTGGGTTTACCTTCTTTAGTTGGTTAGGCAAAAAAGAAGTATTTTAGTTTGATTAAAGAGAGAGTTTGGAAGAAGCTGAAAGGGTGGAAGAAAAAATTGTTATCACAAGCAAGAAGGGAAATTCTCATTAAAGCAGTAATTCAGGTAATCCCCATATACACTATGTCATGCTTTAAGCTCCCAAAATGGCTTATAAATGAAATCGAATCTTTGGTTAGGAAGTTTTGGTAGGGGTATGGAAGGGAGCAATCAGGTGGATTCCTCCTAAAGCGAAGACCCTCCTCCATGAGTTTCGAACAGCCTTCTAACTAAAGTGAAGACCTTCCTCCATGAGTTTCGAATAGCCCAGCCACCTCAAAATCAAGTCCCAGCACTAGTGTCTCAAGCTATCAGGTGGATTCCTCCTATCTCTCCTCTAAAAATTAACTTTGATGGTGCTACTTTCAATGAGATGGGTACTACAGGGATTGGTGTTGTAGTCTGTAATTGCTCAGGGAATGTCATTGGAGCCTTATCCCAAAGAATCCAGCTCCCCACCTCAACTGCAATTGTTGAACTCTTGGCCTGTCATAAGGCAATGCTGTTTGCTAAAGAATTGCGGGCCGTGGACTGCATTTCTAAGGGAGATGCTGAGATTATTATTCAAGCAATTCGGCTTAAGGATTCAACACACCCGGAATATGGGCATTTGGTCAATGATGTTCTATCATTTGCTAGAGATTTCTAGTTTTGTAGCTTTTCCCATGTAAAAAGAATAGGCAATTCAGTTGCTCACTTTTTAGCAAGACGTTCAAAGTCTGATAATGAGCTACAGGTTTGGTTTAACTCCATACTTGAGGATATAGCTCCCCTAGTCACTCGTGACTCATTGTAGTTTGTTCTTTATTTTCAATAATACAGGGCCTCTTGGTCCGGTTTCTCAAAAAAAAAAAAAAAATCAATGTGTATGAATTCGATTAGAAAACCTAATGTATACACTTGAAGAATTATACTTCAACTTCTTCCTTATAGATAATATACAATAATTAAGGAAAAATTTCTAAAACTTATTATGAGTTTATGTCGCATATCATATTATTTTTCAAATTTGTGATTTTATTAATTAAAGTTCCTAATTTATGAAAAACACAAGATTAGAAAAGGGCACTTAAACTAAACTTATGTGTGGGATTGTAAAAAAAAAAAAAAACACTTTTAACTTATATGTGAGTTTTTTTATTTGGAATAATTTGATAGTTAACGACGAAGAAAAGTTAGACTTCTCGTTGAAAACTGTGAGATTCCAATACCGCTATAATCCTTTGTCACATACATGTCTTTGGAGGGTTTCCTAACGTAGAATTTTTATTTATTATATATTATTAAATTTTTAAACCTTGAGTGGTTTGAAAAAGATTCCCTAGACTTGACACTTTCTTATTTTAAGCAGAGGGTTTAAAATATTTTGTGATATATATATAATTTCAAGTATTTGTTTGCTTGCAAAATTTAGAAAATTTTTTTCGGCTAGCTAAAAATTTGTGTGTTAAAACTTATGATATAATTTTTTTTTTTACGATAGTGTTGTAGAAAATTTTTATTAGGTCCCGTATGAATACATTACTGACATCACTTTTTTTACTTTTTTATTAAATAAAAAGTGTGCTAATTTTTAGGAAAAAAGTTTCTTTGGTAATTATTATTATTATTATTATTATTATTATTATTTTTGAATTTGATTGAATTACAATTTTAATCCTATTTTTTATTTTTTAAGAATAAAGATGATTTAATTAGATTGAGGGTATTTTTGACATTTTATAAAGATGACATTTCTGAATCTTCTTAATATATAGAGAAGAGATATATAATCACTCACTGCATTTACTAAAAAAAAAATTATAAAAAAAAAATCACTCACTACATATCAATTGTTTATAAAATTTTTTTATAGAAAAGTTTATATATGCAGTATTTTTTTTTTTTTGAAATTATAAAAAATTACAATATTTTTCCAACATGTTTTTTTTTTGTTTGACCATAAAACACCAGTAAAACATTTTCCATGTCTCTATTCTCTAACAGTCTAACCCTCCTTGTTGTTCCTTTTCCTCACACAAAGCGCCTCATCTCTCTGTCTCTTCCTTCAACAAGGGCCAAGCCTCGTACGATCTCTGCCACGGGCGACAGCTTTGAAGTGACTCATAAGTCCGAACAAGTAAAATTCTTCTCTCTGTCTCTCTGTTTATTTTTTAATTTGGTCTCTTTTCGAAATATCTGATGCTGTTTGCCGATTGATTGATTATGAGAAACTTATTTCTCTCTTCCGCTGTATGGTGGTGATACTTTATAAATTGATTTAATTAAAAAGAAGAAGCACACTTTGCTCTCTTTGCATAATTGATGTCTAAATGTTGTCCTTGTTAAGCATACAGATAATGAGAGAAGAAGATTTTGGGTTGGATTCAATGTGATTTTTTCTATTGGATTGTAACTAGGATTCCATGCCTTGTAATTTTATTTTTCTTTAGACTGTACTTAGAACTTTAAACCATGCATTTCTTGTACTATTTTTGTGGATTAATATAATTTTAAGAATTTTTCTTAAATTTTATGATTTGTAAGAGTAAGTGGTCACTCCAAGGTAAGTCCCTTAGTGAAGGGAATGTATCCATAGTTAAATATTCAACATGAGATTCACTGTTGGGGATCCAAATACTCTGGGTCCTCTTGGGTCACAGTTTTCACACCAGTCTATCTTCCAGTCAATGATTATGCATCGTATAGTGTTGTGAGTTGTGACAAAGTTTACCAGTTGTTCTAATGGTGATAAGTCACTAACTTCTAATTTATATATATATCACTAACTTCTAATTTAATATCCCTATCCATATCAACCAATCTTCTTCTTGACACCGGAGTAATGGTGGATGATAAGGCTGATTCTTTTCATAAAGCCAGCATCTTAATGTGTGAACCCAACATTGGATTTTGTTTGCTGTAGGGGCATCTGGCTAGTGCGTGGTCCATAGGAATTTAAGGAAGAAAAACACATTGAGCTTGAGGGAAACATATGGGCAGAACCTGAACATTATTTTAATGATTTAGGGTCTTGATCAATGGTGGTTTCAACAGAAATTTTATCAAGAACAATGGCTGACAGCCTATCTAAACTTTGTTCATAGTGGATAATTCTTTGAGTATTTTATTGAATTCACCTTCTTGTTCAACTGATTCAAAGACTTCTTTGTAGCTTAATAGTCTTAGCAAAAGGCTTAAAGCTGGAATCCAATTCTTTGAGTTACTATTATCTTGGATGAGAAATTTGTTGAGTGGTTGGCGGGAAAAAAATTTCAGCAGAGAATTTGTAGTATGATTTTGGGTCTAGTATCAAATTGATGTAGAACAAATTGGGGAGTTGTCTGTATGTGCTTGTGGTGGGTTAAGGTTTTTTTTTTTTTTTTGGGGGGGGGGGGGGGGGGGGTGTTGGTTTGTGTGTCCAGGTTTTACATTTTTTAAAAGAAGAATTTTGTAGGCAAGTGGAAGGATTTGATTTAGGGTTGAAAAGAGGTCAGAAGAAATAGATATCGAATTTATCGACAATATGTGAAAGAGCACATGAACAGTGAGCAAATGTCACAGAGAGAGAGAGAGAGAGAGGGGTAACATGCCTCAATACTAAAAAACACTCAAATTTTATTGATTCACTCCTTGCTTGACTGTAATAACACACTTATGTAGATGGTAACTCTTAACTTCTAATAATATTAGGACTACTACTTTGACTGGTAAACTAAACCTTAATTGAATCATGCCAAAGGCCACACATAAAGTCTCATAAACTAAATAAGACTTTTGAATACAATAAAATCCAAGGCCCACAACTATGGCCCATACCCAACACATTTACAGAATTACAAAAATACTCGTCTCTAGAATAACCAAATAAAACATAAGATGAAATAGAAAAACCTAATTTACTACTACGGATACCTGTTCTTGGGCTTTGCCTTAACCTTAGGCTTCCAAAGAAGATATTCTTTTGTTTTAAAAAATAAGCTGTGTAAAAGTACTAGGGCACCTATAAAAAAAATGACTCTAAAATATTATGCATACCCCCCCCCCCCCCCCCCCCAAAAAAAAAAAAAAAAAAAAAAAAACACAAACAGACCCTTTTAAAAATTTTTTTTTTTAATGAAATTATAGTATTTCAAAATTAGTATGTTGTGAAAACCTATATTGATTTCAGTATCAGAGGGTATATTTATAAAATTAGCATTGATGTTGAAATGTAATTAATTGAATTGAATTTTGTTGATTTCCTGTTTATTTCAAGCGGGTGAATTGAAGTTGCAAATCTTTTAATTGGAATTCTATCTATGTGAATTCATTTTAATTCTATCATTATATGGCTGTAAGCAGGATCCAAGAGAAAGTGCATCATCACAGTTGTGTTCCACATTAATCTTTCTGCACCACCAAAACAATGAGAAATGGTCAAACATCCTGTTACTCCCCTTCTCAACCAGTTTTTGAATTTCTCAACCATCAGTCAATGGAACTCCAGCATCAGAGAAGCTGTGAACCATGGTTATGCTCACAAAGCCCTCACTCTCTTCCGTCAAATGAAGCAAAATGGCGTGGAACCAAACAATTGGACATTCCCCTTTCTAGCAAAAGCGTGTACCAAGGTCTCCAATTTCAAATGTTCCCAAATCATTCACAGCCATGTCATGAAATCTCCATTTTGGTCCGATGTCTGTGTGCAGACAGCAATGGTTGACATGTATGTCAAATGCAATCAGTTAGATGATGCGTACAATTTGTTTGTGAGGATGTCCATGAGGGATGTGGCTTCTTGGAATGCAATACTTCATGGGTTTGCTCAATCGGGTTTTCTTGATAGAGTGTCACATCTTTTGCATGATATGAGGTTTTCGGGGATTCAGCCTGACTCAGTTACAGTTATGGGGTTAACTCGGGCAGTTTTGCATACAAAGAGTTTGAAATTGGTGAAATCACTTCATTCGTTTGCAATTCAAATTGGCATAGATGTTGATGTTCTGGTTGCTAACACTTGGATTGCTGCGTATGCCAAATGCGGTGACTTGGGGTTGGCAGAGGTGGTATTTAATGAAATTGACATAGTTACAAGGACTGTTGTCTCCTGGAACTCCATGATTGCAGGGTGTGCAAATTTTGCGAATTTCTTTGGCGCTGTTAATTATTACAAATGTATGCTGCAAGAAGGATTTAGACCTGATTTAAGCACCATTGTTAGTCTACTTTCATCATGTGTGCAACCGGAGGCACTATTTCCAGGTATGCTGATTCATTCTCATGGAATCAAATTGGGTTGTGATCTCTATGTATGTGTGGTCAATACTCTTGTCTCTATGTACTCCAAGTGTGGAGATGTGGATTCTGCAAGATTTTTGTTTGACAGCATGTCTGATAGAACTTGTGTTTCATGGACTGTTATGATTAGTGGTTATGCTGAAAAAGGGGATATGAATGAGGCATTGACCTTGTTTAATGCCATGGAAGCTGCTGGTGATATACCTGATTTAGTTACCATGCTTTCTTTGATCTCGGGTTGTGGACAAATAGGCGCACTTGAGCTTGGAAAATGGATTGATAACTATTCTATTTCAAATGGATTAAAAGATAATCTAATCATTTGCAATGCATTCATTGACATGTATGCAAAGTGTGGTTGTATAAATGATGCTCGAGAGCTCTTCTATGCCATTCCTGTGAGAAGTCTTGTCTCTTGGACAACTATGATTGCAGGTTGTGCTTTAAATGGAGAATTTACAGAAGCTTTGAACCTTTTCTCACAAATGGTGGAGTTGGGATTGAAACCAAATCACATTACATTTCTTGCTGCTCTTCAAGCTTGTAGTCATGGAGGTTTGCTTGAGAAAGGGTGGGAGTACTTTGGTATGATGACTAGAAAATATAATATAAGTCCTGGAGTAGACCATTATTCCTGTATGGTAGATCTTCTTGGACGAAGAGGAAAACTAAAGGAAGCACTGGAGTTCATTCACCTCATGCCTATCAAGCCTGATGCAGGCATATGGGGTGCATTGCTTGGTGCTTGCAAGGTTCACCGTAATGTAGAGATTGGTGAATATGTGTCACACCGTCTCTTTGAATTGGAGCCCCAGGTGGCAGTTCCATATGCGGAGATGGCTAACATATATGCATCAAAAGGAAGGTGGGACGGGGTTGCAGCAATAAGAACAATGATGAAATCTAACAAAGTGAGAAAATCTCCTGGACAAAGCCTCCTTCAAGTAAAAGGGAAGACTCATATATTTACAGTTGAACATAGAGATCATCCTGAAGGCAGGCTTCTATATATGATGTTGGATTCTTTAAATTTGCATTTGAAGAAAGCAAGATTGCAACTTTCATCTGAAGCTGATATGAATTGCAGTGAAGCCACATTGTTTTCAAGTTGACTAGAAGAATAATATAGCCTTCTCTCTCCTGAAAATTTCCTTCCCAATAATTTTTATACACAATTTTATTGAAGCTTTTCTGGCAACTACAGAAAATATTTCATTATATAATCAAAATTGAATAAGAAAATTGATGGTAAATGTAAATGAATAAAACAAAATTTTTAGGTACATGTCAGAATGTACATCGTGTAAGACCAACTTTTTTATATTAAAAAGTAAAGATTATAATAGATCATAAAATAGTTCAAAACAAATGATGAAACTTGCCTTCTATTGTATTTATCGAAACTTTTGATGTAATGCACATTACCTTAATGTCACATTACGGTGTTTGGTTTATTTAATTTTTTAAACATTACCGTAATTTAAGACTACAAAATATATTACATTACCTTAATTATATTACTTTTATAAACGGAGATAATCTTACATTACTTATGGCAAACACTTTAATGTGAGTACGTGACGTTAAAGTAATGTGTATCATATTAATGGCATATCATAAGCACATCACGGTGAACCAAACGATCTCCAAAGTATAATGCGTATGATCCAATATCTAATATGAAGGAAAAAATAAATATTAGTTCTGTTTAGATTTTTAAAGTCTAGAGATTCAAAAAATTTGACATCTATTGTTGTGGCAAATTGTTCGTGGTAGTAAAAAGTGATGGTAGACTTAGGTGAGAATCAGTAAAAACTTGCCAACTCATTTGGTGTAAAAATGATTGTCAAATTGTTTATATCCATAGCATTACTCTTGTTTTTATTTGTCAATTTGGTCTGTATATTTTAGGTGGGTGGACAGTAGGTGTAGATGAAAGTTGTGAGTAAGATGCCAAACGGTCTGAATAAGGCAAGGCTTGACAGTGTTATGTTTTTAATGTGACCTTAATGTGATGCATATTATCGTAATGTAATAGTACAATGTTTGGTTTATGAAGCACGTGCACGCATACATGCCAAAAAACACAGTTTCAGAACAACAACAAAACAACAATTTAACAAACCCTAGCGTACTTCTAATACAAAACTAAACAACCTAATTTAACAACAAAGATATCAAAGATAAACAAAATAAAATTTATTCCTAAACATTTATTGGATTTAACAAAAAACAAAAGCAACACTTAACACATCAAAACATGCTTATCAATATGTCCAATTATTCAACTCTCCAATCAAAATATGGTGAAACACAACAAATCAAAACCAAACAAATCAAATCATATTTCTAAACATGTATAACATATAAATCAATTAAGAACAACAAGAATACAAGTTATAAAAATATAAATTAAGGAAGAGGCATGAAGAGAGACTCACCTTGCTTATGAAACATAACTTGGTTGATATTTAATCGGCCCCTTAGTGCCTACACAACAAGATTCAATGATAATCAAGGGAATCAAATGATTCAATAGTTTATAGGTAATCACAACTCAAAATAAAAAGATATCCTTGAAAAAGCTTTAGAAAGAATGTTTAAAAAACATGTCTTAGAATGAGATCAATAGTTTCTGTCCTAATGAGTAATAAAGAGAGGTTTTGAAGAACCAAAAATGTGCTTGGTGTCTGTGAGTGCAGAATATTCAAATATGAGAGTGTTCTTGGATATGTTTTAGTGAAAAAGAGTCTCTCTCTAGCTAGCGTTTGAGTTTGGACGCATAAGTTTGTCTTTATATATTAAAACTAGAGTTTTTAGACTCATTTAGAGGGTTTTAGACGTTCCCAAGGGTCTAGGGGTTGGGCCCATCAAAGAGGGAGGCTTTGGGCCCTAAAAATTGATTTTATGAGGTTTTGGAAATGAGTGTGCGTACGCATGCCCATACTTGATTCATGCATACGCATGCTCCTTAAAAAACCCTAATTTTGTTTGCTCAGTTGGCCCAAATTCAAACGGTCATAATTTACTCAATATAAATCCAAATTAGGTAAAATTTATTTTCAAATTGAATTCCATGGTGTCTACTTTCCAATGAAACAAACATCACTAAAAATTTCGTTGTGGATCAAAAGTTATGGTCAAAATAGTGAGCAAAAGTCATTTTTTTAGCATTGTTTTCAAAGCAATTTGAGCACTTTTGAGTTGTGATTACTTCCAAACTATCAAAATAACTTCAATTATCTTTTGTAGACATGTAAAGCTCATTATTTGGACTGAGGACTAAAGTTTATTAAATGGGTACAAAATGAGGTGTCTACAAGTGGTTTAATTGAACAATGAAGGGAGGAATAAAGTTTTGGCATTACTTGATTTGGGGAAGGCAGTAAAATTTGAGTGTCTATTCATTGTTGTTGTTGTTGTTGTTGTTTTTATTTATTTATTTATTTATTTATTTTTTTTTATAAATAATATAAATGGGTTAAGAATATAACAAAAATATATAAAGGAGATGAATGGGTGAATGTAAATTGAAAGTTTTAAATTGTGTAGACACCTCATTTTATACTGTTAATTACCTTTAGTCCCTGGCCCCAATTATGAGCTTAACATATATCAACCAAGGGTAATTGAAGTTATTTTGATAGTTCGGAAGTAATCACAACTCAAAACCACTTAAAATCGCCAAAATGACATTTGCTCACTATTTTGACCATAAATTTTGAACCATTAAATAAAATATTAATTTTTGACATTGCATTGAAAATTAGACATCTTGGGATTCAATTTGAACACAAATTTTGCATAATTTGGATTTAAAATAAGTGAGTTATGATTGTTTGAATTTGGGGCATCAGTGCTGTTAAGAAAGTAAGGTTCTAAGTGAACTTGCGTACACAAGCTTCAACCTGCGTACTTAGCTTGATTTCCAAGTCACAAAATTCCATATTTAGCTATCCAATCACTCCAATCTTTGGAGGATGCCTCTAGAACCCTTGAAAAGACTCCGAAAACCTTAGTTTCAACCTATAAATACACCTTTATGCTTCCAATCCAAGGGATGCTAGAGAGAGAGAGAGTATTTTTTACCACCACTCTTCTAAAAACCTTCTTCTCTTCACTATGCACGTTTTTTAGTTCTTTAAAACCTCTCTCTAGTGGTCTTAGTGCAGAAGCTAGTTTTCATTCCTTAAACTAATTCATTTTTCAAAACCTTTATGAAATACTATTAGAGAGAGATTATTTTCTTATGTTCTCCATCAAAATCTTGTATTCTTAAGAAAAATCTTCACATCCAAATTTTCAATTTGTAAAACCTACCTCAAAGAGTTATTTTCATAAAGAAATTATTTTTCAAAAGAGCTTTTCAAGAACATCTTTTATTTTGAGTTGTGAATATCCAAGTGCTATTGAATCCTTTAATCCCTTTGAATCTCATTCGATTTTTTTGTGTAGGCAGTGAGGGGCCGGTTATATGCTTCGAACTTGTGATCCTCAAGCAAGACGAGTCTCTCTTAATGAATATTATCTTGCTTGAATGAATATGAGCATGCTTTGTTTATGTTTTGTTTTTCTTGTGTAACTTTGGATTCTATTCATGTTTAAGATTACTATTTGATTTCTCCCTTTTTTAATTTGAGAGTTGAATGAACATAATTAGATATATAAATTGATTAACATGCTTTATTTTGTGTTTTGTGGCTCTTGAGTAAATTTTAGATATATATATATATATAACTCATGTTTAGGAGTAGATTTTGATTTCTTACTTTTGATTTTCATGTTTTATTTTGTTCTCATTAAATGGCTGTCTTTATATATTAAAATATGTGCTAATTTGAATGTGGAATATAATTTTGTAATTGTGTTTCTGTATCAAGATGCACACGCATAGTTAAAAAGGTATGTACACAAGCTTGCAAACCTGCATACGCAGCCTCTTCTATGCGTACGCATCTTGACCCATAAAATGTTGAATATGTGTTTTAATTGTTGCTTTAATTGTTTAATTTGATTCTTTGATATATTTTATGTTTAGTTATTTTGTTTGACTTCAATAGGTTAGAAGATATTTTTAATTGCTAACCATGATTTGCTCTAATTGACTTCTCCATAATATATTTGGCATGTTTAGAATAGGATGTCTTGCTTTTAATGCATGAATTGATTTGTTTGATTTTATTGCTGATTAATTAGGCTGTTAAGAATTGATTTGACTTGATTTAAGTTAATCGCTTTTATTTGAATTTGTTTCCTTTTATGTCATGATGTGATGAGATATTTGCACTGTGTGTTTTCTTTAGTGTAATTAATGCATGATTAGAACGTTGGGCATAGTTGATAATTTTCTTACTTAAATGTGGCATAGACATTAGTAGAGGCTGGCCCATAGGCCAGGTGGGGTTAGGTACCTATCATCTTCTCATTCCCGTACCTTAACTCCAGACCTAGTTTTTGATATGTAGACCTCCATTTTGATTCTTGGACCTAAACTATGTGATAGCTCCTAAAGAAAAGAGAAAGCGGACCATGAAACTTGCAATTGCAAGGCGGTGCACTTACAAATTGTAAGGGAACAAAACTAAGAGGGACAAATAAGTATTTTTATCTTAAAATAATATAATATAAAAGGCAAATTATAGTAAACCCACTTGTGGTTAGACCCGTGAGTTCACATTTGTTAGTCTTTCGTAACTCACCTCTCACTTCCGCCATTAAAAACATAGAAAACATAACAAAAACATAAAAATCAAAATCTAAAAGTGGTATTTGTTAAATTTTGGAAGTTCCTTGTATTGGTTCAAGAACACTAGAACAATTAGTGCTAAGAGGGTTTTTATTTTTTATTTTTTATTATTATTATTATTTTTTTTGATGTCAAAATTTTCCATTTATCCCAAGTTGAAGTTTACACGTTTGTTCAATGATGTTATATATTTGTGAACTTTATGTAAATACAAAATTTTAAGTTTGGAAATCAAACAATTAAAAATAGTTTCACAAATGTATTTTTGTATTGCTGAATGAGTGGTTACAATTCTCTGTAACTAGATTATATTGCAACATAATAATCATTTGATTTGATCTCCATGAAAAAGTATATGTTTCAAGTATTGTGCCAGTGCAATCTTGATTCGAACACAAAATATTCTACTTTGGTTGAAAAGTTGATTGAACTATCTTTAGAACGAGATTGCAATGAATCTCTGGATGTGCAATTACTAATTAGAGAATTTTTGTTCTTCGCAGTATTTTTGCATTCTTAGAATGCTCATAGTCTTTGAAGATTTGGAATGAAAGTTCTTTGAGGCTTGAATTCGTAGAGTTTCACTAATTTGGAGTTGTGCGCGCCCAAAACTGAAGCCTGTTGGGCTGGGCCTCACTTGGGCTCACAACTTACTTGTATAGTGGGTTTGGATTTCCTACATTGGGTCGTTCTTGACGCTAAGACTCAATGGGATCACTTTTCTCTCCTCGGGGGTCTGAACCACCTTCTCACTTTGCTCCCTCTCTGTTTACCCTTCTTTAACAGTTAATTTTCCAACCTTTGTCTTCTCAAAACTTCTTGTATTTATAGTCCACAGTTAGTGGAGAGGTCATGATTACTTTCCAGTAAGTGCAACCGGCGGTCCAGTATTATCGATCGTAAGTGGGTGGTTAGGTGGGAGTGGGAAGCGGTGAGGATGGCGTTGGAACTTGGTTCCCACCTCCACGATTGTTCTCGGCAGTAGTGCCTCTCCGAGGCACGGCCGGGTAGATAAGGACGGGGTGTTCCGAAAGTCCAATCTTCATCACTGCTCGGGAAAGTATTGCCGAGAAATGATGAAGAGGCGAAGCTTGGGCCCGCAGCACGTGTGGCTCTGGGGTGGGCCGCTAGGTAGAGAGAGACTGGCCTTATGGGCCATACACCCAGGCCAGGGTCCAAGGCCCAAAATGGGCCCTGGTGCGGGGGCCGTACAATAGCCCCCCCTTGATTCGCTCACCATTCCCGAGGGTGAATCAAGGATCACAAGAGGCAAATACCCGTCTGGGAAGTCGAAGGGTTAGTGCCCAGCCGTTGATGGGCGCATTAATGTGCGCCTCAAAAGACGCGTTTGGAATTGATTGACGGCCTATCCGTCATCACTGTCTGACGGTTCGTGAACCGAGGCGTTACGCGCGTGGCAGTTGAAGCGGCGATCCGCGTGGTTTCTTGCCAGTGGGTTATTTAATGTTACTCATTTTACTCCCTACGCCTATAAATAGTCGTTCCTGTCACTTACCCTCACTTTTGCATTCCTCACTTTTCAAGATCTTACTCTGCCGAGCATCCCTCCTTCGTGGTTCATCTCCTAGCCCAGAACACACTTCCTCCTTAGAGCCCACAGTAAGTTCCTTTCCCTCTTCTTCCTCTTTCTGTTCGCCCATTTCATTCTATTCTTTGATAATCATAGCATTTCTTTTCTTTTAAAGAACACTCGCTCGTAGAATGAGTTACTCTTACCTCCTTTCTTCCGCAAACGCTTTGGCTAGATTTAGGGATGCCTATAATGTTCCTAGGGACGTAGACATTGCCTACTGTAACATGGGCGATATTGACATCCAGAGGCGTCGTGGTGAAAATACGGCGTTCTTTCCCTTGATGGCTATTTTAGAGGGTGGGCTCAGGTTCCCGGTTGACCCTCTGATTCTCGGTACCCTTAGATTTTACGGCCTTTGTCCCGACCAGCTCCCTCCCAACTTTTACTGGGTAGTGAGTTGCGTGAGTAGGTTGAACCATTTGTACGTGTTACAACTAAATCATTATGACATCAACCAGATGTATAGTCTGTGTGGCAATATTGAGTCGGATTATTATATAAAGACTAGGGATGTAAGGGTACGGCTTATCTCATGCCTACCAGATTCAAACCGAAATTCGGCTAAAGATTTCGTTCGGGTGAGCGGCAATTGGTTTGCCGAGGAGCTCCCCTGTGCATTTTCGCCGCGCGACGTTGGTCGGTGACTAACCTTTATCTACTTTGGTCTCTTTTGATTTTGGTTCGGGCATGTAATCACTAACCCTTATTTCCTCTGTGCAGAGAGCAAAAGATTCAAGCCGAACTTCAGAGTGGTACATGTTCGGGACCTGAATTTCGTGCTCAGGTTGGAAATCTTCGTACACTCGGACGGACAACTCCGAGCGTCTCACCTTATCCTCGGTGTCAATCCCGTCTACTCAACTTGGCAGGCATTCAGCCAAGCTTTGTTAGTTGACAGCCCTCTCCTCTCATATATCGACGTCCGGCACGCAAACTTCTTCCCACCAAAGCTAACTGTAGGCGAGGCACGTAATCTCGACCCCCGGTTCATTTGTTCAGACAAGCGACAGCCCATACGCGACGAATCAACCGAGCGCATATCTGCCGAGCGTAAGAAACGTGCCCACGAGCAAGTCCAGCAAGAAGTTCCTGCTCAGCCTGAGAAACCTGTAGAGCCTGAGGCTCCTGTTCGGGTGACAGAAGGAGCGGCCGCGGAATCCGTCAGTTCTTCCGAGACAGAGTCCGACCAAGGCGACGCCATGGTGGCCAGAAGGAAAATGACAATCGAACGCTTTGTCCCGAGTTCCCAGCCGGCCGCGCAGCAGCAACGAACCCCCAGCCAGGATGCATCGCCTCCCGCTGCCCCGGCAACGCGTGTCCGGAAAAGGCCGCGAACGGTCGATCAGACGCAGACGAGCTCGGGCGATGCGCCCCGCAGGCCGTCGGCGGGTATTGTAATCCAGGAGCCGGTTATGCAGACCGGGGTAAATTTGGCGTCTACTTCCCGGGCTCCGGTGAAGTGGCGACCCTCCTTCCAACTCGACGACAAGCCTCTTCCAGCGACGGCTAGTGCGCGAGTATGGGACAAAGGTTATGGGGGCCGTGTCGCGTAGAGTCTGGTGCGTGGCCTGCTTTTGCCCGAGGATTTGCATGCTTTTACGGAATCGACGGACGAGTCTTTGGGGAGGCGACTGCAGTGGCACGTCGTAGCGGTAATTGTTCCATTTTCCTTTATCTTCCCTGACTCTCTTCTTGTTCATGCATGCGGACTTTAAATTTTTCCTTACAAAATGTCATTATCGTGTGGTTTAGGCCGCGCAACTATCGTCTATTGTGGACGGGAGGATGAGGGAGCTGGCTGAAGACGTTGAGCGGGAGAAGGCTTTGAAGGATGTCGCCGAGGCGACGGTGAAGGAGAAGTTGAAGATTGCTAAGGAGGCTGAGGAAAAAATTGCTTCTGCCGTGAAGGCCCAGGCTCTTGCCGAAGGGAAGTCCGTTGAGCTTGAGGTGCAACTGGGTGGCACCGAGCTAAAACTGGCAGAGGCTCAGAGTCTAAACATTATGCTGGAAGGAAAACTGGCCGACTCGAAGGCGGCGTTGGAAGCTTGCGAAAGTAAGTGGTACGACGAGGGGTTCGCGGACGCCGAGAGTTCAGCTGAGCCGGTCATTCGACAGGCTCACAAGCTCGGGTTCGAGGAGGGCTGGTTTGCCGCCCTTCAGGCCATGGGGATTCCTGAAGATTCGCCCCTGAGGGATTGCGGCAAAATCCCCTTCTCGAAATCTCCCAAAGCCGTGCAACATGCCCCCCTAATTATCGATGAGGAAGAGACCTCCAGCATGAGGGAATTGGTAAATGCGATTGATTCCCAGGCGGGCCCGGCCGACCTGGAGGTGACTAGCCACTCTCATGCCGGGGATCAGATTGGGGGGAATGTTCAGCCGCCAACTCCTTTCGCCGACCAGCAGCCTCCGAGGGACGAATCCTTCGTCCATGCCGAGGACATCTAAGGTTAAGGCGCGGGGTTTTTCATGCTTTGTTTCTCTTTCCTTTTTTTTTAAAAAAAAAAAAAAAAAAAAAAAAAAATGAACTGGATTGCCTACGTCACCGGGCTGTGGTGATGGAACAATTTCTTTGCTTTATGTTGTATTTTCTATTTTTCAAGTTGTCGAGTTTTGGCAACCGAACATCAGATTAAGTTGTATGTCTTAGTTATGTCGTGCTTTCACTTCGACCGAGAAATCGATCTTCGTCGATTAATTCATCAGGATAAGGTTCCGCGTTGCCCGACAAAGAGGGTAGGTTCATGTCCTCGGAGAAAACTTTCCGTCTTTCAGTCGACTTTTAGGATTTCCCCCTGCTCGGACATAGACTAAGAACCGAGAGTTGGGATTCCGTCAACTAAATGTTAAGGTTACGACCTGCTCGGTGATAGGGATCGAACCGAGGATCAGGTTTTTTGTATGTAGAGTGAATCGTTAGGGTTTCCACCTGCTCGGTGATAGAGATCGAACCGAGGGTCAGGTTTCTGTCTTTGAGTCGTTAGGGTTTCCACCTGATCGGTGATAGGGATCGAACCGAGGGTCAGGCTTCTGTCCTTAGAACAAAACGGCTAAGGTTTCCACCTGCTCGGTGATAGGGATCGAACCGAGGGTCAGGTTTCTGTCCTTAGAATGGGCCGTTAAGGTTTCCACCTGCTCGGTGATAGATCGAACCGAGGATCAGGCTTCTGTCCTCAGAACAAAACGGCTAAGGTTTCCACCTGCTCGGTGATAGGGATCGAACCGAGGGTCAGGTTTCTGTCCTTAGAATGGGCCGTTAAGGTTTCCACCTGCTCGGTGATAGATCAAACCGAGGATCAGGCTTCTGTCCTTAGGGCGAATAGTTAAGGTTTCCACCTGCCCGGTGATCGAAATCGAACCGAGGGTCAGGCTTCCGTCCTTATAACAAATCGGCTAAGAATGAAACATGCTCGGTGATTGGGATCGAACCGAGGATTAGGGTTAGAACGGTGCGTATCTGCATGAGAAACATCATTAGTATAACTAACAAAACATATACAATAGGTTGCGGTTAACTTTATGCTCGGCGTATCGCCCATCAATGATAGTACTTCTTCATATTATGGACGTTCCACGGTCGGGGCAGCTGTCTCTCGTCTAGGTCTTCCAAGAAGTAAGCCTCGATGCCGGCCACTGCAGTGACCCTGTAGGGTCCCTCCCATGTCTGCGCCAATTTCCCGGCACTAGTGTCCCGCATGTTGCCCACGGCTCTTCTGAGAACCAAATCTCCGGTGATAAACTCCCTCGTTCTTACGCCTCGGTCGTATCTCTGGGCGAGCTTCTGCTAATATTCCGCAAGCCGTATTGTCACCATTTCGCGGTATTCTTCCATCTTGTCCAAATATCCTACCATCATCTCGTCATTTTGGGCGTGATCGAACCCCGCTACTCGCGCACTGCATAGATTCACCTCGGTAGGGATCACGGCTTCCGCTTCGTACATGAGAGAGAAAGGGGTCTCCCCGGTGGACCGTCTAGGAGTAGTGCGGTATGCCCACAAGACTTTGAGAAGTTCCTCGGCCCAGTTTCCCTTCGCACCCTCCAGCCTTTTCTTCAGCCCACTCACAATCACCTTATTCACGGCCTCGGCCTGACCGTTGCTCTGTGGATAAGCGGGAGTTGAGTACCTGTTTTTGATACCGAGACCACCGCAGAATTCTCGGAACGCCCGGCTGTCAAACTGTAGCCCGTTGTCCGATATGACTGAGTTCGACACACCGAACCTGGTGATAATATTCTTCCACACGAATTTCTTTACATCCACATCTCGTATGTTGGCCAAAGCTTCCGCCTCCACCCACTTGGTAAAATAGTCGACGGCCACCAAAATGAACTTTCGGCCACCCGTCGCCCGAGGGAATGGGCCGATGATGTCCAGCTCCCATTGTACAAAAGGCCAAGGACTGCTGATCGGGTTCAGGTGGCCCGCGGGCTGATGGATCAGAGGGGCGTGCTTCTGACACTGTTCACAGTTAAGCACATACTCGGCGGCGTCTTTCTGCATCTGAGGCCACCAAAACCCTTGAGTCATCGCTCGGTGTGCCAATGAACGTCCCCCGACATGGCCGCCGCACACCCCAGAATGGAGCTCGGCCAAGAGCTCGCCCACCTTCTCCGGGCGTAAGCACAAGAGGTACGGCCCTCCAAAGGACCTTCGATACAAAGTCCGGTCTTCCGATAACCAATACCGAGGAGCCATCCTACGGATCCTGATGCCCTCCTTCTCGTCACTCGATAGACGGTCGTCAGCCAGAAAGTCGATAATGGGGTCGATCCAGCACGGGGTAGGGGCTGCGACGGCCGTGACATTGATCCCTGTAGTTCCCGAATCGCTCATTACCCTGACGCTCGGCTCTGAAATAAGCTCAACTTTGATTTGTCGCGGTATCTTTTCAGTCACTGACGACGCCATCGTGGCGAGGGAGTCAACGTGTCTATTCTGCGTTCGGGCTACTTGGAAAACCTTCACCGTGTTGAAGCCGGCCATAACTAGTTTCGCCTGTTCTAGGTACGCTTTCCTCCGGGGATCTCGGGCTTCAAAACTAACCTGCACCTGATTAACCACCAGACGCGAATCCGAATATAGTTCAACCTCCCGGGCCCCCAAGCTCGAAGCTGTCCTCAGTCCGGCCAAAAAAGCCTCGTATTTTGCCTCGTTGTTGGATGCCCTGAAACCCAATCTAAACGAGTGCTCTAGCCATATTCCTTCTGGGATGATTATAACAACCCCTGAACCGGCGCCTGTGGAGCTCGACGCGCCGTCTACGAATACCTTCCACGGGCGAGCCTCCAGTCGGCAAACCATCTCCCCCTTCTCTTTGAGCGAAAACTCGGCGATAAAATCCGCAAGGACCTGGCCCTTCACCGAGCTGCGGGGTCTGTACCGTATGTCGAAGGAACCAAGTCGAGTTCCCCATTTGGCTACTCGGCCCGTAAAATCCGACCTCTTTAATAACGACTGTAATGGGTACTCGGTCAGGATGTATACAGTATGTGCTTGAAAATAGTGCGGCAACTTCCTAGTGGCATGTATTAGGGCTAACACGAGTTTCTCTAAGGGCAAGTATCTCGTCTCGGCGTCGACTAAAGTTTTGCTGATGTAGTACACGGGTTGCTGGATTCCTTTGTCCCTCAGCAGCACAGCACTCACGGCGTGCTTGGATACCGCCAGATACATGAATAAATCCTCACCTGGCTCTGGTGCCGTAAGCATGGGCGCCCACGCCAAATAATTCTTCAGATCCACAAAGGCTTCGTCACACTCTTCACTCCACCGAAATCCAGTCCATTTCTTCAGCAGTTGGTAGAATGGTCGGCAGCGATCTGCGAATTTTGAGATGAACCGATTAAGGGCTGCTAGCATCTCGGTTAATATTTGCACTTCCTTCGGGTTGCTCGGTGGCTTCAGTCTTCTCATAGCTTCTATCTGGTCGGGGTTGACCTCAATTCCCCGCATACTGATCAGGTACCCCAGGAACTTCCCGGCCCCAACGCCAAATGCGCACTTCTCCGCATTAAGGCGCAACTTGTGCCGTCAGAGAACCTCGAAAACCGCCTGAAGGTCCCCCATGTGCAGGGCTTCCTGTTTGCTTTTCACCACCATGTCGTTGATGTACACCTCGACCATGCGCCCTATCTTGTCTCGGAACATTCTTGTTATCATTCGTTGGTAGGTGGCCCCAGCGTTCTTCAGTCTGAAGGGCATCCTCGTGTAGTGATAATTGGCCTCCGGGGAGATGAACGCCATTTTTTCTTGATCCTCGGGCGCTAGGGCGATTTGGTGATACCCTTGAAAAGCGTCCAGAAAGCTCATCCTCGGGTGCCCACACGTGGCGTCCACCAGCTGATCGATCTTTGGCACGGGAAAAGGGTTTTTCGGGCAGGCTCTGTTCAGATCGGTGAAATCGACGCAAACCCTCCACTTGCCGTTCTTCTTCACTACCACGGTGTTCGCCAACCAATCCGGGAAGAATATTTCCCGAATCACCCCAGCCTCCTTCAATCTTTGAACTTCCACTTTTACTGCCTCGGAGTGCTCCCAGGCTAATCTCCTCGGACTCTGCTTTTTAGGGGTGAATGAGGGGTCAACTCCAAGTCTATGCACGATGAATTCGGGATCCACCCCGGGCACCTCGTATGGACTCCATGCAAATACGTCTACATTCCATATTAGGAGTAGCAACATTTCTACTTTTTCCCGGTCCTCCATGCTTTTCCCTATTTGGAAGTACTTATCTATATCTGGCAACACCTTTACCTTGAGCATACTCTCGACGCGCGCGACCCCCTTCTCCTTTGGCGGGCTCTGTAATTGCTATAAAGGCGTCCCCGACGACGAACATTTGGGGCCGGCCTGATCCTTCTGGTCGGTCTGCTCCTTCTTCCAATCGACCATGGCGACCAAACATTGCCTGGCCGCCCGCTGACTTCCTTGTATCACCGTGACACCATAATCGGTATGGAACTTGACCTTCATGTGCAGAGTGGACGGGACAGCCCCCATTGCATGTATCCATGGTCTCCCTAGAATCGCCGTGTAGGGGGAGTATGAGGCAACTATGATGAAGCTTACCATTACCTCCTTGCCCCCCATGTTCACGGGCAGAGAGATTTGCCCCTCGGGAGCCATCATTTTCCTGTCGAACCCAACCAGGGGAGTGTTGTACTTCGACAGATCCTCATTCCTTAACCCGAGCCCCCTGAATAGGTCCGGGTACATAACATCCGCCCCGCTTCCCTGGTCTATCATTATTCTCTTCACAACGAAGCCGCCAATCCTTGCCGTGACTATCAATGCGTCGTCGTGCGGCTGAATGGTTCCTTCCAAATCACTGTCGTCAAAAGCGATCGGCTCTCAGGTAGGTCTGATCTTCTTCGCGGGAGGCGGCACGCCCGTACTTCCCTCCACCGATATTACTGTCAACACCTCCTTCCCCTTTGCCATTGAAATGCCCCTCGGGGCGACGTGAATAACATCAATTACCCCAAGAATGGACGGAAGGAGATTCCCTCTGTGTGGAGCGCCATGCCCTGTTCCTCAATCCCCGGCATCCGTCACAAATTCCTTGAGGTGCCCTGCCTTAGCCAGCTGCCCGAGATGGTCCCTCAATACTCGGCATTGCTCGGTAATATGTCCTCGGTCTTTATAGTAGGTGCAGTATAGGTTCTGATTCCTCCTAGAGGGGTCGCCAGCCATCCGGTTCGGCCATCTGAAATACGGCTCGTGTTTAATCTTATCCACAATTTTATGCACGGGCTCCTTGAACGTCACGTTCACCTCCCCTACCGGTGCTACTGGTTCTTGAATCCTCAAATTTCCCCGTGCCCTCTGTTGAAAACCGCTCTGCCGAGGACGATCTGTCACCTGTGCCTTGCCTTTGCTTTGTATTCTGTCATCTTCCAGCCGCTTGTACTCCTCAATGCGCCTCATTAGCTGCCTCATATCCTCGGGAGGTTTCTTAGTTAATGATTCCCTCAACCCCGACTCCTCAGGCAATCCCATTCTAAAAGTGCTTGCTGCAATCTTCTCGTTCCCTCCGCCAATCTCGTTGTAGAGCTCCCAGTATCGGCTAGCATAATCACGGAGGGTTTCCCCTGCCCTCATCTTCATAGACAGCAGCGCGTCCACCGGTTGCTGCTCCCGGCTGCACGTCACGAAACGGGAACCGAACTCCTGTATCAGCTCAGCGAAACTATGGATGGAGCCCTTGCCCAACCCGTTGAACCACCTCAAAGCTGTGGGACCAAGGCTGGAGGGAAAAACCTTGCACATCAGAGCGTCATTGCGGGTATGTAGAGACATCATCTGGATATAGTGGCTGACGTGCTCCACGGGGTCCGTTTTCCCACCATATGAATTGAACGGTGGGCGCGTAAATCTGTCCGGCATCGGTGCTCGCTCAATATCTGCTGAGAATGGGGACCGAGCCGCCCTGCGCAGTGCACGGCTCATCGCATCCATGGCCGCATTCCTTGGCCGTCCCTCTAGAGAATCTGAGCCTCGATTCCCGTATTCCCACGACCGGGAGCGATTTCGTCGTCGGCGAGATTCCGCTGAATGGGAACGGTCTCGGCGGCGACGGGACTCCCTCGAGTGCGAACGCTCCCTGTGGTGGTGGGATCCTGATTGATTCGATCCCATCCCGCGTCTCTCTTCCTCAGCGTTAGGCCTTCTCCCTCGGTCGTCTTGACCCACTCGGCGGCGCTCGTTTCTTGCTTCCAACTCCAGGTCTTGTACTAACCTGCGCAGCCGTTCAAGCTCCTCGTCCCTGGCGTCGAGCTGCCTGTGCCGGGAAGCATGGGATGCCGTTCTCCCCGTTTGATACGACCCATCTCCAAGGCCGGACCGCTCTTCTAGTTGCTCGTAAGCTGGATCCTCGCGTCTCTTCTACCTCTGTTCCCGCCAGGTGGATCCCCGGGAAGACCCTGCCGAGCCACTCTCGGCGTTGCCTCCAGACATATTCTTTCACACGAGTCTCGGCAGAACCACTGCTTAGTAGGAGCTTCCCACAGACGGCGCCAATTGTGCGCGCCTAAAACTGAAGCCCGTTGGGCTGGGCCTCACTTGGGCTCACAACTTACTTGTATAGTGGGTTTGGATTTCCTACACTGGGTCGTTCTTGACGCTAAGACTCAATGGGATCACTTTTCTCTCCTCGGGGGTCTGAACCACCTTCTCACTCTGCTCCCTCTCTGTTTACCCTTCTTTTACAGTCAATTTTCCAACCTTTGTCTTCTCAAAACTTCTTGTATTTATAGTCCACAGTTAGTGGAGAGGTCATGATTACTTGTCAGTAAGTGCAACCGGCGATCTAGTATTATCGATCGTAAGTGGGTGGTTAGGTGGGAGTGGGAAGCGGTAAGGATGGCGTTGGAACTTGGTTCCCACCTCCACGATTGTTCTCGGCAGCGGTGCCTCTTCGAGGCACGGCCGGGTAGATAAGGACGGGGTGTTCCGAAAGTCGAATCTTCATCATTGCTCGGGAAAGTATTGCCGAGAAATGATGAAGAGGCGAAGCTTGGGCCCGCAGCACGTGTGGCTCTGGGGTGGGCCGCTAGGTAGAGAGAGACTGGCCATATGGGCCATACACCCAGGCCAGGGTCCAAGGCCCAAAATGGGCCCTGGTGCGGGGGCCATACAGGAGTTTTTTTGTAGTTTTTTGAGGGCTTGGAGCTTGATTCAATTAGAACTCTAAGACTTTAAAGGATGACTTCAAAAAAATTTCTTCAAATGTTCTTTGTATTAATTTGAAGATCTAGATGTAGAAGTTCTTTAGGGTTTTGGAGGACAAAATTGCTAAATGCCCTTTTTGGGCAAACTAAGCAGCGTTTTGCCCTATTTTTCAAACTAATTAGGGAAATGCCCATATTTTGAAACTCGATTTTCTCAAAATCGAGTTATAAAAAAAAAAATTTCTAGAGCCCTATAGCGGCGTTTTTAAGGACCTATAGTGACGTTTTCAGGACCTATATTGACGTTTTGTAACTCGACTTCCATGAAATCGAGTTATAGGCAATTTTTTTAATTTTTTTTACCTATAACTCGATTTCATATAAATTAAGTTACAAAACGCCACTATAAGTCTTGAAAACGTCACTATAAGCTCCTTAAAAACGCCGCTATAGGGCCTAACTCGATTTTGAGAAAATTGATTTTCAAAAGAGGGGCATTTCCCTAATTAGTTTGAAAAATATGGCAAAAAACTGCTTAGTTTGCCCAAAAAGGGCATTTGGCAATTTTTTTCGGGTTTTGGAGCTTAATTTGATAGTGTTTCAAAAGTTGAAATTCTTTGAGGCTCAGAGGCTTTGGAGCTTGTTTCCAGAAGAACTTCAAGGATTTGAGGGATGAATTTTCTTCGAATATTCTACAGAGTTTCAAGACTTTTGAATGTGCTCCTATGGGACTCATGAGAGCTTCTATTTATAGGAGTCTTGAGAATGTTTAATGGCACATGAACGACCCTGATGGTGACACGTGTCATAATTTAAATGGAGGGATTTAAGTCTTGTTCTCCAAGGGACACACGGTGTCATTTGAATAGCCAAAATGTCTTAATTTAAAATAACACATGGCAACATTGATTTAGATTACTTATGTGACTTTAAATTAAAATATCAACATGTGTTGACATGTGATTTGCTGTTATTTTATTTTATTTTTAATAATTTCTATTCAATGACATTTGGAATATTTCCATTGACCTATGAATATTGATAGTGGGACACACTAATTAGCACGTAACATCTTGTATGTAATTGACCGCTTTGAGTGTATTACATGGATTTGATGGTATGACGTGGCAATTTGTGTAGGTCACAAATTTTCCTTTTCTACACTCTAATATAGCGAGGAGAAGATGAGGCTAGCACCAAAATATGAATACTAAAACTATTATTTTGTATATTTGCAAATATGTATATTTTTTTGGTCCTAGCCTTATCATTCTCTCTCTCTCTCTCTCTCTCTCATTTTACCATTATTTGCATTTCAAAAATAAAAAACCCCAAAGTTCCTTTTGACACACATAAGTATTTTTTTTGGCTTTTAATAAGTCACTTTGCACGTAGCATGCACACTGAATTCCATCACTTATTTATTTATTTATTTTAAAAACCTACGTTGGATGCACTTTTTATGTGATCAAAGCATATAAAATATTACATTATAGCATAAACGATATTATCTAGGGTTCAAATCTCTCCACCTCAACTATTGAATTATATATATTGGGACTTTGAAGCTAATGTCTTCACTCCATTCATGTCCTGGGCATAAATTAGACTTAATTATCATTAGCAGAGGGTTGATAAAGATGAATATCATATTCAGGAGATGAAAATTGAGGGGATAAGGGAAACTCTCAGCATTGATCTGTTATCAATTGACAACTTTCAGGATTTTTACTGTGCTTCGCAGTTATTGTGGGCATCATACAGAGGGACATAACCCAAAGGTTACTTCTCTTCTTCAATGCCATAGGAAGCCCATCAAGTCTACCTTTTACATTTACAGGGGGCATAAGAGAATTGTTACTAATCTTGGTATTGGGAAGTAGAAGCGCATGGATGGACGAAGCTGACAAAAGTACCGAATGAGTGGCAGGGAATACAAAAAGACTATGGCTGAGCATGGTGGATGATCATCCACCATGCTCAGCCATAGTCTTCGAAGACTCCAATCAATGGGATGTCGACTATTATGAATTTATGATGTGTGGGAGGCTGTTCAAAATAATCTCTAGATAATTGTGGTGGTAAAATTCAATTAGCAAACAAATGCTATCTTTATTTTTTTATTTTTTAATATTGACTTTTAGGTTGGTACACCACTTCATGTTCCGATATATGGTATACCAGGACTTTGTTAGGCTACGTTTTCTACCCAGATGGTAGGTTTCGTTGTACTTTGCTTTGATAGCGGTAAACAACTCATTTCTAAAATGATGGGACAGAATTTTGTTTACTCCACGTTTCAAATGATGGGACTTTGCTTTGGGAATGAGGGAATGAATATTGGGTTTGATTGGATGTGGAATTTCATTTGTGGCTGTTAACGCAGAGAAGATTGAAGGCAGTATAGAGGCAGTGAGGGATGCCATACAAAAAGGCATCTAGTTAAGAGAGAGAGAGTAACGATAAGCTAGATTAATGAAGGAAGATGGAAAAGGAGGAGGATGTGCAGGAGAAGATGAAAAGTTGCAGAAGCTGTGTATCAAATGATGTTGTTTGGAACATAGAAAGGAGACCAGTGCAACAAAAGGTGTTAGAACAAAACTAATAGTGCACAATTAAGAGCATTTTTTTTTTTCATTTATTATTAACACGTCGGATAGATTGACAGTAAAAATAATTGTCAGCCATGCATATTGCATAATTTGTCCACGTAATATCAAATAGATCAAGAAAATTGCCATGAGTCAAGTTGTGAATTCTTCAAAATTGATAAGGGAGAAAATAGTGCTTACTTGTGTTAGGGCGCAAGCTGACGGTTATAGTTACAGCCATTGGCTTCCATTAGTGAATTGGCAAACAGAGATTTGATTAGTGTGCAGAAGGGAGTCTGCAAAACACACCTGAAGGCTGACACAACCAATAAGCTGACGACGATAAGGCTGAAGGGAGTAGGATAAAGCTGACGGCTCTAATGTAAACTTGACTTGGCCTCCACGCCTGAATATATAAGGAAATGTCTTGCATTCCACGCTTGGTGTTAGTCTCCTACAAGGAAAGGATTCCGTAATATACGCTCACAAGGATTCCTATAAGGAAAGGACTTCTAGCCCAAGGAAGAAAGGCCAATCATCTACTACTATAAAAGCCCCAATACCCTTACAAACCAAGGTACGCATAATCAACCCTTCTCTAGCACTCTAGAGTTGTGAAAAATTCTAACTTGACATTTGGAGGGTATTTGGCTGGCACCACACTGGTGCTCTCTGTTAGGTCTTCTCCTTTTTGTTGTGCAGGTGTTATTTCGAGTGTGCGAGTATCGTGTGGCTCACTAGTGGTTTTTTCAGTATCATCAGTTGGCGCCGTCTATGGGAATTCGATCTTTGCGATTTGTAAGCCATATTATCGCTTCTCGGACAAAAGAGTTGCATGGTGCTCACTCGCTCAATGGCAACCACTAATGACATCCAAGAGGAGGAAACACCCACGACTGCCCTAGAAAGACAGTTCCAAACTCTCGCCACTGTCGTGGAACGCCTCACCAAACAAAACCACGACTTAGAAGAACATCTGCGCCAGAAAAATGCAGCATCGAATAACCAAAGAGAGGAACAAGAAGGTACCAGTGCCAAGAGAAGAGACCGAGAGGGGCCCGAAGGCAGCAATGCCCTGAGCCGCCAAGAACGACATGAAACTAGTCGACCCTTCGGCTTTGACACGGCCCCCCCTTACATGGTCGTGGAGATGCAATTGATGAAGGAAAGGATGGACCTTATGATGAACGCCCTCAAAGGACGGGTATCCAATGACCTCGATGATTTGGTCCACCGAACCGATTCGTCGTTCACCGCCTTCGTCAACTCTTTCTCCTTACCGCAGAAATTTCGCATACCACAGATAGAAAGCTACGAAGGAGCCAAGGACCCTCTTGATCACCTGGAAACCTTCAAGACCTTAATGCACCTTCAAGGAGTAGTGGACGAGATCATGTGTAGGGTCTTCCTTACAACGCTGAAAGGTCCTGCGAGAATTTGGTTCAGCTGGCTGACAGCCAACTCCATCAGCACTTTCAAAGAGCTGAGCGCCCAATTCACTTCACACTTTATTGGGGGGCATTGGTACAAGAAGTCTACTGCGTGCCTGATGAGTATCAAGCAACGAGAAGACAAAACACTGAGATCTTACATAGCCCGCTTTAATAAGGAAGCACTCTCGATTGATGAGGCTAACGACAAAATACTGGTAGCAGCATTTACGAATGGACTGAGGAAGGGTAAGTTCTTGTTTTCGCTATATAAGAACGGCCCGAAAACTATGTCGGACGTGCTTTACAGGGCCACCAAGTACATGAATGTTGAAGACGCGCTACTGGCTCGCGAAGAAAAGCCCAAGAAAAGAGAAAGGCAGGAAGATACCTGACAAGAAAGAGGGTGGAAGATGGCCAGAACCGAAGAGCGAAGGGATGATAGGCGCTCTAAGCCCCGTACGGGGAGATTCACAAGCTTCACTCCACTGACCACCCCAATCGACCAAGTCCTCATGCAAATCAAGGACGAGGGGACATTGACTTTCCCTGGAAAGCTAAAGGGAGATCCCAACAAGCGGTCCAGAGACAAATACTGTCGCTTTCACCGCGACCACGGACATGACACAGCTGACTGCTATGACTTGAAACAGCAGATTGAAGCCCTCATTAGGCAAGGAAAATTGCAGAAGTTCGTCAGTAAGGAAAGAAAAGATCCGCTTCCTCAAGAGTAGGCTCCCCGACGAGACAATGAATGCCCGAGACAACCCTTGGGAGACATAAGGATGATTGTAGGGGGCGCAGCTGCCAACGGCTTATCAAAAAGGGCTCGAAAGACTTATCTCAGAATGGTTCAGAATGTCCAGCTCACAGGCATCATCCTGAGGATGCCGCGAGTCGACAACCCCCTTATTGGTTTCTCGGAAGAAGATGCTCGACGCCTCTACCATCTGCATGACGATGCACTTGTCGTTAGCATCCAGGTAGGAGACTATAACATGTACCGGGTCCTGGTCGATAACGGAAGCTCCATGGATATTCTCTACTACCCAGCATTCCAACAGATGCGGATCAGCAGAGAGCGACTAGTTCCAACCAACGCTCCACTCGTCGGGTTCGGAGGAACCAAAGTGTAACCCCTAGGCGCGGTCACGTTACCGGTCACCATTGGAGATTATCCTCAGCAAATCACTAGGGATGTTACATTCCTTGTGGTCGATTGCTCCTCTGCCTACAACGCCATTATAGGGCGACCTACCCTTAACTCCTGGAAGGCCGTAACTTCAACCTATCACCAGATGATCAAATTCCCCACTGAATGTGGAGTAGGGGAATTGCGAGGGGACCAAATAGCCACGCGGGAATGCTATATTGCGATGTTAGAAATGGACGACCATTTGCAAACCATGAGCATAGAAGAACAACGGACGGGGGCAGAACCCGTAGAGAGGCTCGAGGAGATACCCTTTGATAGCTCAAGACCGGACAGGACCACAAGGTTCGGTACTCTCGCCAGCCCAACGATTCGCTCAGCACTCGTAACTTTCCTTAAGGAAAATCAAGACGTGTTCGCCTGGAGTCATGAGGATATGCCAGGAATTGACCATTCAGTCATGGTACACAGGCTGAATGTGTCGCCATCCTATCCACCCGTCCGACAGAAGAAGCGAGTCTTTGCCCAAGAACAGGACCGAGCGATAGCAGAAGAAGTCGGAAAGTTACAAGAGGCAGGCTTCATTAGGGAAGTATACTACCCAGATTGGTTAGCGAATGTGGTAATGGTCAAGAAAGCCAGCGGAAAGTTGAGGATGTGCGTGGACTTTACTGACCTAAACAAAGCATACCCTAAAGACAGCTATCCCCTCCCACGGGTCGACGCTCTAGTAGACTCTATGGCTCAGCACAAGCTGTTAAGCTTTATGGTCACTTTCTCGGGTTACAATCAAATCCGAATGCACGAAGCTGATCAGGAGAAAACTTCGTTCGTAACTAGCCAAGGCCTCTTCTGTTATAAAGTGATGCCATTCGGCCTAAAAAATGCGGGCGCAACGTATCAGAGGCTTATGAACAAGATGTTCGCGTAGCAGATTGGGAGAAATGTCCAAGTTTACGTTGACGATATGCTGGTGAAAAGCCAAAGGGAGGAAGATCACTTGGAAGACCTCAGGGAAACATTCGACACTTTATGAAGGTTAATCCAGGAAAGTGCGCCTTCGGAGTGACGGCAGGAAAATTCCTAGGATTCATGGTGTCGAAGAGGGGCATTGAGGCCAACCCGGACAAGATCCGGGCCATAATAGAGATGGCACCCCCAAAAAATATGAAGGAAGTACAAAGCCTCAACGGCAAGATAGCGGCGCTAAATAGATTTGTGTTAAGGGCAACAGACAAATGCTTACCCTTCTTTCGCACGCTGAAGAAATCTTTCGAGTGGACTGCCGAGTGTCAGCAAGCATTCGAGGAGTTAAAAACTTATCTCTCTTCCCCGCTGCTACTAAGTCCCTCACAGCCAGGTGAAGAGCTTTTTCTCTATCTAACTGTCTCCCCAGCCGCCGTTAGCGTTGCCTTGGTCAGAGAAGAAGAAAGAGTGCAGAAACTCGTGTACTACGGCAACCGGGCACTTCGCGGTGCCGAAGAAAGATACCCGCCCATGGAGAAACTCGTCTTCCCACTGGTTACGACAGCCCGCAAACTCAAACCGTAATTTTAAGCCCACATGGTGATCGTCCTAATCGACAAGCCCTTATGGCGGGCAATGAGCAACCTTGAAGTTGCTGGCCGATTGGCACTATGGGCCATAAAATTGAGCGAGTTTGACATCCAGTACCGCCCACGAACCGCCATCAAAGGACAGATTGTTGCAGATTTCATAGCAGATAATGATGCTGAAAATATCACCAGTGAGCCACACAATACTTGCACACTCGAAATATCACCTGCGCGACAAAAAGAAAAGACCTAACAGAGAGCATCGATGTGGTGTCGGCCAAATACCCTCCGAAGGTCAAGTTAAAACCTCTTACAACTCTAGAGTGCTAGAGAGGGGTTAATTATACGTACCTTGATTTATGAGGATATTGGGGCTTTTATAGTAATAGAGGGTTGACCATCTCTTCCTTGGGCTAGAAGTCCTTTCCTTATAGGAATCCTTATGAGCGTATATTGCGGAATCCTTTCCTTGTAGGAGACTAACATTGAGCGTGGGATACAAGTCATTTCCTTATATACTCATGCGCGGTGGCCAAGCCAAGTCAAGGTTATACTATAACCGTCAGCTTATCTTATTCCCTTCAGCCATATCGGCATCAGCTTTTTGATGGTGTCAGCCCCTGTGGCGTGCTTCGCGGACTCCCTTTCAAGCCCCTATCAAATCTGTCCCTCAACTTTAGGGTCTTCAGCTTTCCCACCTAACTTATCCTGTCAGCTTAAGCTGTAGGCTCCATATTACAAGCAAAGCCAATGGGTTAGATCTGGAGTGCCTTGTATGTTATAATTTTACTTATCAGCAGAGTTCACAAATGGCGAGGACAGGGGGGCAGAGGAGCCTCCTCAATGGAGCATGCATGTAGACGGATCCTCCAACAGGTAGGCTGGGGGAGCGTCGTACTACTGTCACCCGAAGGGGACGCGGTCGAGTGTATGGTCCGCCTCTATTTCCCTACCACCAACAATGAAGCGGAGTACGAAGCTTTAGTAGTAGGGCTTGATCTTGCCAAAGCTGCAGGTGCCATAAACGTGGTCATTTACTGTGACTCTCAGGTTGTCACCAACCAGATAAACGGGGACTACGAGTGTAGAGGCGAAAGAATGAAGAGGTATCTAGACCAAGCAAGGAGGAGGGTAGACGAGTTGAAGGCCAAAATTATACAGATCCCCAAGGGAGAAAACGAGCAAGCCGACCGCTTGGCCAAAGCCGCTTCAGCCGAACATATGACCACCCTTGATAATGTACTCTCTTTTGTTCAGCTTTCTCTATTAATAGATTCCATCGATGTTCAGGAGATAGGTTCCGGAAGCAATTGGAGCACGCCGTTAGTCTCTTACTTGAAAAATGGTGTGTTACCAGATGGAAAAGAGGCCGCAAGAAAGCTGAAGGTCCAAGCAGCAAGATTCGTCTTGATAAGGAACATCTTGTACAAGAGAGGCTTCTCCTGCCCATACCTAAGATGTTTAGGTCTTGAAGAAGCAGACTACGTCATGAGAGAGGTACACGAGAGAATTTGCGGAAACCATTCGGGGTCAAGATCGTTAGTGCACAAGCTAGTGCGAGTAGGGTACTTTTGGCCCATTATGCAGAAGGATGCCGAGGCTTATGTCAAGGCCTGCGACAAATGCCAAAGGTTCAGCAATATTATTAGACAACCAACTGAAGAATTGACCCCGATAACGGCTCCATGGCCATTTGCTCAGTGGGGACTAGACATTATGGGACCATTCCCTATAGTGATACGACAGCTGAAGTTCTTGGTAGTGGGCATTGACTACTTTACAAAATGGGTGGAAGCTGAAGCTTTGGCCACCATTATGGAGAAGAACGTGCGGAGTTTCGTTTGGAGATGCATCATATGCAGGTTTGGCATACCTAGAGTCTTAGTCTCAGACAACGGGAAGTAATTCGACAACGACTCCTTCCGGGACTTTTGCTTGCAGTTGGGGATAAGAAACCACTACTCCTCCCCCGTCCACCCTCAAGCTAATGGACAGGTCGAAGTCACGAACCGATCTTTGCTTAAGATTATCAAGACTCGGCTCAAAGGGGCAAAGGGTATATGGCCTGAAGAGTTGCCAAGCATACTTTGGGCATACAGGACAACGACGAGGACACCCATAGGAAAGACACCATTCCGACTAACATACGGGAGTGAAGCAGTCATCCCAGTTGAAGTCGGACTCATAAGCTACAGGGTGCACAACCATGACGAGAGCAAGAACAACGAGGCCATGCGTCTATAGCTCGATCTAGTAGACGAAGTCAGGGCAGCAGTGGAACAAAGGCTTGTGCGGTACCAGGACCGCATGGCCAAGCACTACAATTCCCGAGTCCGACACAGAGACTTCCAGGTTGGAGACCTCGTTCTAAGGAAAGTCATGGGCACTGCAAGAGACCTAACCCAAGGGAAACTCGGCCCAAATTGGGAAGGACCTTACCGAATCACGGCGTGGCAGAGGAAGGGCACCTACCACCTGGAGACGTTAGACGGACGAAAGCTGCCACATCCTTGGAACGCCGAGCATTTACGGAAGTACTACCAGTAGAAGTGACAACATGGAGAACAACACCCCCTTTTTATTTACAGTTCGCCGTAGTGAATTTTAGTTATACTCCTCAAATTTATCATTTACTTTAGTTTTTGCTACAATAAGCCCAAAGGGCAGGTTTTTAAGAACTACTTTTTTCTATGAATGCATGGCAATAAGAGGAGTTTATTCAAAATAGCTAAAGTTTTTATTTACAAGTTTATAGTTCACAAAAAGTGGACGACCTTAAGTCCATAAAAAGTGAAAAATTTCTAAGACCCTAAAGTGGACGACCTTAAGACCGCAAAAGTGGGCGACGTTAAGTCCATAAGGCAGATGGACCCAAAAAGTGGACGACCTTAGGTCCATAAAAAGTGAAAAGATTCTGTCCCTAAAGTGGACGCCCTTAAGACCGCAAAAGTGGGCAACGATAAGTCCAGAAGGCAGACGGACCCATCCCAAGGGGATGGAGCATGGTTGAAGCCCTTTGACTGGGCCAAAAAAAAACCAAGTCTAAATACGGACAAATCCATAAGAAGCAGATGACTTCATTGTCCAAAACTACAAATTATCCCAAAGGGATGAAAAGTTTCAGTCATCAAAGCTGACGGGCTCTACAATTTATCCCAAAGGGATGAAAAGTTCCAGCCATCAAAGCTGACGGGCTCATCAAAGGGATGAGATTATAAAAAGGACAAGTTCATCAAGTCCATAACATGGACAAAGCCATGAAACCAATGATCTTATAAAAATGACGAGTTCGTTAAGTAGACGAAGCTATAAAGATGACGGGCTCATAAAAAAGACGAGATTATGAAAAGGATAAGTTCAAAGTCCAACGACGCCATAAAGCTGTCGGGCTTAAAAAGAATGGCGAGCTCGTCAAATTTCATAAAATAAACGAGATTGCGAGGTTAGCAAAATAACCAATGTCTAGAGGCAAAACTCATGAAAGCAACGGGTTTGCCAAGCTCAAGGGATAAGGTAGATAAAGTCAAAAAATACACGAGCTGATAGTCCCTGAGATAGACGATCCTATGTGTTGACGGACTCATCGTACCCTTAAAACAAACAAGTCCACCAGTAGTCCATGATGTGGACGAGGTTGTCAAAACAGACGGGACTATAGGCCGACGAACTTATTCAAGGTTACCAAACACACAACATATAAAAGACAGAAAACGACGAAATTAATGTGCCTTACAATAGGACGAACTGTTTACAAATAAAAACCCAAAAATAAAGGGCTATTTAAATATTGTTTGCAAAATAAATAGAAAACACAAAATAAAATCAGGCAGCAGGAGCATCAGCAGGGTTCCCGTTGTCTTTCTTCTGAGGAGGAGGACTATCAACATTTATAGACACGACTGGAGGGAGATTAGCGGCAGGCTGGGCCAAAACGACGGCGCCATCATCCGTGAGGGGAAGATTGGCTTCAGGAGAGCCGTCACCTTCACCAACAACGACGTCATTAGCTGGCGTCATTGGCTCCGGATCATCCATTGTAATTCCAGACAGGTCCAACTCTGGGAAAGCTGACGCGACTTGTTTGAGACAATCTTCGAACCCAGTGCCATAAAAATCGGCATAAGAGTCAACGAATGACTGCGACGTTTTAAATTTTTGGACAACATCAGTCCCAGCCGTCTCCACCTATTGGCGCAAAGCCGTCACCTCTTCCTGAAGTTTTTCTTTCTGACGCTCCACCTCTTCCAGCTTCTCCCTCTTCGTCTTTAACTCACGGTTCAAATCTCGAAGGCCTTCCTTATACTAAGCCTACGCATCCATCAAATTGGTGTTATGCTTCCTAACTCGAGTAAGGACGTCCTCCTTGGCAATACATCGGTCTTGAAGTGCTTTAACATGCACTAAAGCCTGAAAATATTGTAGTCGTCAGTAAAAACGAATCAGAGGCAGACGAAACAAACTTAACCAAAGGAAAAGAAAAACATACCCTACTAAGGTCAAAAAGAGCTGACGCCCCTAAGTCCTCCATCCCTAATTGATCGCAAGGCCCTATGTTCGTCGGCTTTATAAAGGGCTCCACTTCCTCAACGGCGTAGTCCTTATGAGTCAAAAGGCAACGGGGTCCCTCAATGACGGGACCAGTAGAAGTCATCACTCCCTTGCCCGCACCCTGTTTTGGCTTGAGGGGTGACTTCTTCTTAGGGGGCACATCCCCTGGAGTGACGACAACCTTTTTAGAAGGACGATTGTCCTTCCTGACAGGTTTCCTTTTTGTGACCTTAGCAACGGTCTTGGGGGCTGACGAGGATACCCCCTCTTTCTCCTTCGCTTCCCTCTCCTCTTTCTTACGGGCCGCAGCAGCTCTCACCCTCTGCTTAACAGCCTCCATCTTTGCACGAAGTAACGAACGTGTATTAGCAAAGCAGACGGAATCAGTAAATTGACGGAATAAATAAAGAATCTACCCACGTCAACGAGAAAATTCATCCAACCTATGAGCCTCAGCCGTCGACTCTGGACTACCGCAATACAAATGAAGAGTGTCAAGGGTGATCAAGTCCCTACACTTTCGTTGCTCAAGTGGGATTTCAAGAACCCGACGAATGAATGCCTCCTGCTCGCCAGTTATATGTGGACGGGTGTAGGCTGGAAAAGAAATAAAAAGCGACGACATTAAAACACTAATGAAGCAACAAAAAACTAAAAGTTGACGGGGTTAAAAAATAAAAAACCACCGGTGCTAAACTTGAGTCCTTAACAATTCCCCAAGTATTATCAAAACCACGTGGCATGGTATCCCACTCTTCTGGACGGCATACCCAGTCTGACCTTTCAATAAAAAAGTATCTACTTTTCCAACTCTTGTTGGAATCTGGCATGCTAGATACAAGTCTTAAATCCTTCTCCCTGACGGAAAAATAATAAGTTCCTTTAGATGAAGCTGAACGGTTTTAGACCCCTTAAAACAACTAGATTGGTTAGCCTAGTTAATTAGCCAAGTTGTTACTTAGTCAAATTATGCAATTCTAGGTTAAAACAATCAAATAATCATATCAAACATATAAAGCAGCAGAAAAATAAAAGACACAATGATATGATCACCCAGGAAACCACACGGTAAAAACCTGGGGAGGATTTGACCCACCGATCCTCAAGGCAAACCTGAATCCACTATGAAAGAATCGAAGTTCATACAAAAGGACTTACAAGCTCCTCGCTTGACTTCCTAATGCTACCCACCAGTAGAACTTACTGACATGACCACGTGCAAGCTCCGAATCCACAGACTCCTTCTTTCTTAGATTCTCCAATCAGCTACAAGCACCCACGCTTGATATTCTTTAAGCTTCAATGGTAGCAACCGAGTTGATCATCAAGATGTTGAAGTAATCTCTACCTTGAAAACCCTAAGCTTTGTGTAAAGGAAAGCTCTTCTAGATCTCACAAGAGATTTACACAAAACAGCAATGTATGAGCAACAATACAACTGGAGCAACTCTAAAAACGTGGCTAGGGTTTTGCCTTATATACTTAGGGCAAAAACATAAAACCCTAAACGTTTAATGAGTCAGGGCTGAGTTGGAAATTCTGCAGAAAACGCATCTGGCCCGAGATTCGATCGATAGAGCCTTTCCTTCGATCGATCGAGCCAGACCGAAATGCCCCAATGCATCTGCAGTCACTCGATTCCAACTTTACAATATTTTATCAACTTTGAGCAAGCCTAAACAAGACTAAACACATTGTTTTGATCATGGTTTGCCAACATTACACATTAGAGTTCTAAATACATAAAATCCTAAATCTTTAGAACCTAACAGAAGCGATATGATGGGGTCTATAACAGTAAAAGAACTCGTCAAGGGAAAGTTGATGATTCCCACCGCTCAGACGACCCCACAAAATCTCCGCTCCAATGAAAGTCCTCCAAGCATTGGGGGCAATCTGGCTGACGGATAGTCCCATGAAGTCAACAAGCTGACGGTGCAAAGCCGTCAATGGGAGCCTTAATCCGGCAGCAAGAACGGCGTCATACATACCGACGTCTGCGGTTAATCCAGTATAGCATTTTTCCTTTTTCCTAGGAAGACGGATTGAGATATGGTCTGGGATCTGATAACGGGTGCGTAAATCCTTGAAAATCCTTTCACCCATTTTTGGTAAAAATTTGTTGTCGGCCCAATCCTCAGGAAGGATGAAGGGACGGTTACCTCCGGGACTTGCTGAAGCCTCTTCATAGGATTCCACATCACCCTCATCCTCATCCTCTTCTCTGTCACTTTCCCCTTCCCCTTCCTCCTCAACTCCCTCAACATAATCTTCCAGGTCATCGTCAGGAGACCGAGCTGATGTTTCCCTTTCAGATGATCTCGAAAAACCGACGAACTCCTGACCTGAACCAAAAACCTTGACGTAGCCCGCTCCTTCGTGGACTGACGACTGTTCACTCGATGCGTCACTTGACATCTGACTACCTACAAGTGACGGATCCATTCTAAGTACCTAAATTGACGTTCTCACTAGGAACTTGTTCAGTTAATGCAAAAATGCAAAGAAGGGAGGAGAAAGAACTTACAGGTGAAGGAGCCTTTAGGGAGTGGACGGCCTTAAAAGTGACGGCGTTAGCAGTTCGATAAGCCAACAAGCTGACAAAAGCAAAAGCGACGAGCTCTCTCTCTCAATGATCAGCAAGGTTGAAATAGAGGAATGAGAAGAAGGATGCAGGTTATATATAGGAGGAAAATGCGCAGAAGACGAAGCGACGCCCTCGTCCAGAAGCGGAGCTAACGAGAACGAACCACATGTCCGAGCATTAAATGAATGGCGGCTCGAGGAAAAAACCCATAAATGATTTTCCCGCTCCCTTGGACCAAAAGATAGTTAACCAGTGAAAAACTTAACTCCATAACCTGTCAGTTTAAAACAACGGGGGTATGGAGTAGGGGGCAGCTGATAAGGGAGAAAATAGTGCTTACTTGTGTTAGGGCGCAAGCTGACGGTTATAGTTACAGCCGTTGGCTTCCATTAGTGAATTGGCAAACAGAGATTTGATTAGTGTGCGGAAGGGAGTCTGCAAAACACACCTGAAGGCTGACACCACCAATAAGCTGACGACGATAAGGCTGAAGGGAGTAGGATAAAGCTGACGGCTCTAATGTAAACTTGACTTGGCCTCCACGCCTGAATATATAAGGAAATGTCTTGCATCCCACGCTTGGTGTTAGTCTCCTACAAGGAAAGGATTCCGTAGTATACGCTCACAAGGATTCCTATAAGGAAAGGACTTCTAGCCCAAGGAAGAAAGGCCAATCCTCTACTACTATAAAAGCCCCAATACCCTCACAAACCAAGATACGCATAATCAACCATTCTCTAGCACTCTAGAGTTGTGAGAAATTCTAACTTGACCTTCGGAGGGTAT
This sequence comes from Quercus aquifolioides, assembly GCA_019022515.1. NCBI lineage: Eukaryota > Viridiplantae > Streptophyta > Magnoliopsida > Fagales > Fagaceae > Quercus > Quercus aquifolioides. The sequence goes on along the minus strand of CM032330.1, from coordinate 43,369,593 downwards.
TTGGCTGGCACCACACTAGTGCTCTCTATTAGGTCTTCTCCTTTTTGTTATACAGGTATTATTTCGAGTGTGCGAGTATCGTGTAGCTCACTGGTGGTTTTTTCGGCATCATCAAAAATTAACAAATGATAGAGCCTTTGTTGGAGGTATATTATACATTAGATGCATGGTATATTTTTCCCTTGGTAGAGGCTTTTGTAATTATATATTATATTAGATAGATTAGGTTAGATAGTTAGATTAGTCTTACGTACCCTAGTCGTTTTTAGCACTAGCACACGCCCATATTTTCACTTCTTTGAGTTAAGGATATTTTTATGCACAAAAGATGCACAAGGAACATTGCAGGAGAATTGAGATATTAAAAATAGGTTGTAATAGCAACTTTGTATTTGTTGGAGTCCTAGAGCCATCATTTGACTATAATCAACTGGGTTAATGATTGGTGGAGTCAATAACCAAAGGATAATACTTTTTGCACATAAACTACTACACAATTTTACATATATCTTATTTTTGAATTGAAATTACGACTCAAAGTTATGATTTTCAAGTTTAAATTCATGAATTCAACCCACAATTTCAGTTCAAAAATAAGATGTGTGTAAATCTGTGTGTAACAATTTGTATGTAATAACTACAACATGTAACTAGAAATATAAACAAAAGGTTAAGTGGAGAGAGAAAAGAAGTTGGCTCTTGCTATCTGGATTGTATTTTGTCTCGTATGCATGTATTCGCTTTTACCACATCTTATTTATTTATTTATTTTTTTCATCGCGCACAAGGATTTGTATTCTTAATATATATATATATATATATATATATATATTTACATTGGTTTTTTTACATCTAATTTCATGTGCTGAAACGTGGACATTCCCACATTAGTAATTGATATCGATGTAAAATAGTGGAGGTAAAGAAGCGGTGCCAACACATATTTTTCCTTTTGACTAATGCATAAGCCGTATGGAATGAACAATGAATTTAAAGGGACATCGTCATTAATACCTGATGAAGCCGAGAAATTCACCAGTGAGCCACATGATATCCACGCGCTCGAACGTGAACCTGCACAATACAAAGAAGGAAACCTAACAGAGAGCACCGGTGTGGTGCCGGCCAAATACCCTCCGAAGGTTAAGTCAGAAACGTTCTCACAACTCTCGAGTGCTAGAGTGGGTAAATTATGCGTACCTCGTTTTGTGAGGGTATTGGGGCTTTTATAGTAGTAGGGGGTTGACATCTCCTCCTTGGCGCGGAAGTCTTTTCCTTATAGGAATCCTCCTCGACAATCCTAAACGTGCGGCCCAAGATATTTCCTTGATGTGGAAAATCTTCATTAATGGTGTGGATCTTCTAGAATCCAATTAGTTCTTGAGTTCCCTTGATCCTGGGATTCCTTAACGTGCGCCGCAAGTATTGTGTATCTAGGGTTTCCGTGGGACTGAGTGGGTATTCGGACCCGTCATGATCCGTTCATACTGGATCCGTTCTTAACAGACCGTGCTGCCATCGGGCCCGTCCTATACCAGCCCATGGAGGATGATCCGTCAGGCCCGTATCAATCCGTTTGAAATTTTCCCTCTTCAGTTGCCCCTTCACACCATGGGTCCGTCATCATTTTTAGGGACACGTGGGGTGATGATTCGTGATCAAAAAAGGGGGTGACGGTTCAGAGGCCAGTGGGTTGACGGTTTCGTACCCTGACAGAGGCAATTAATGAGGCATGACACATGTCGTTCTTTCATTGGTCGTTATCTTGGACCGAGGCGTCGCTTCGCCTTCCGTGCATCACCTTTATAAATACCACAACCCTCACCTCTCATTTTTCCATTTCACAGAGAATAGACTTGTCAGAGCACAATCCGTCACTCTTGTCAGAAGCTCCTTGGTTCATTCGTTTTACATTCGTCATCAGCACCTTTCTTCCGTTCACATACAAATTGGTAAGTACACTCTTTCTAATCTCTCCGTTGTTGGATTAATATCTTCAAGCTTTTTATTTTTATTACACATTCTTAGACCCGTCAGAGTCTTAAGTTTCATCGTCACTTGTAGGCAATGTCTAGTGCGTCAAGTAACCAGTCAGTTGTTCGTGACGGGGCAGACTATGAGGAGGTATACCCGTCAGGTCATAGTGACCAAGAGAGTCCAAGCGAGGATAGGAGTCCGTCTGCCTCTTCTCCGTCCTCAACAAATGAGGATATGGAGTTGGCTGAACCAGAGGAAGGTTATGATGACGGTGAAGATCAACAAATAGAACCCGTCATAGGAGTTGATGGACCAAGGAAGTTCATCATGCTTCCAGAGTGGACGGTAAATGATTTTACGTCGACCATCAAGGAGACTCATTTCAAAACACTTAGGGCTAATTATCAGATCCCAGATAACATTCCCATCCGTCTACCCTTCGCGTCAAAGAAATGCTATTATGAAGGGGTAGAAGGTGTTGGGGTGTACGAGCAAATGTTGAAGGCAGGACTTAGGTTTCCACTGAGCTCCCTTCATCGTGAGTTACTCAAGTATCTGGGTCTGTCCGTCAACCAAATATCCCCCAATGCCTGGAGGGTCTTCATAGCGATGGAGATCCTGTATGGCGCTTGGTCAGACGGAGCAAGGAAGTTGACGGTGCGAGAGTTCCTTCACTGCTACCGTCCAGATGAAATTGACAAATCCAGGGGGATATATAGTTTTGTACCTAGGAGTCCGTTGTTAAAGGTAATATATGCAACCCCAGACTCCAACAGAGACTGGAAGAGTCGTTACTTTTTCTTAGAGAGTGACGAGTGGATGTGTCGTCCAGGTGACACGGAACATATGCCCATTGACACTACCTGGGGCGTACTGTCTCCAGCTGCTATGTATCCGTTCTAATTTGTGGTGACTTTGTACTCAACCGTTTAGTTTAATTTTACTGCAACATATTTTAACCGTCCCCTTTTTTGCAGTTTGACGGCGTCCGCAAGTTAACATTGAGGAGTATAGTTTCCTTGAAAACATTTTTGAAAAGACTACGCCGGAAGAGAGGACTTGGGCTAAGTTGGTCAATCTCGACACCATCCATTGGTACTGTGACGGTCCTGCACCAACAGAGGCAGCGACAAAATACGAAACAAGGATCCGTCAGCATAAGTATGTCGTCCCAATACTGTTAGAACGGCTGATTTTTTGCTAGGGGAATTAACTTTGTCCGTCCATCTTTACAGAAATGGACGATGCAAAGAGGAGGTCAATCATAAAGGCGAATGCTGCCAAGAAGAGGGGGGCCGATGCTGTTGATCCCAAGGAGACGGGTACAAGCAACCCGTCTGTGAAGAGAAAACAGCAGTCCAAAGGAGAACATCCACCAAAAAAGCCTAAGGTATCTTTGGAGCCCGTCATAGGGCTAATGGCTGAAGGCGTAAAGACCGTCACCCCAGCAAAACATGGGGCCGGCAAAGGCCTTATGAAGGGTCCATCCACCAACCTTAAGAAGCCTCCGTCCCTTCTTCGAGACAATCCCAAGTATGCATTGGAGCAACTCTCTTCCATCATCACCTCCGAGGATTATGAAGATTTGAGTAACCACTCGACAAAGGCAATGGGCGAGACGGGATTATTTAGCGTTGCTCAGGTAATCTTTGCCCGTCTACCTTTCATCCATCCGCCTTTTATCTGTATCTTTTTAATCCGTCTCTATCTATGACTACTTGATATTAAAATTATTCCCCATCCTTCAGGCCATGGTCATGATGAAAGGTTTGATGGGACGGTGCTTGAACCACTAGACGACCTTGGGCCGCGTAAGGGAGAAGGCAAAGGTGATGGAGGGTGAGCTAGTCGAGCTTAAAGCCTGGAAAGTTGTCCAAGAGAAGAAACTCAAGATGGCTGAGGAGGCAAGTAACCAACTCTACAAATTGACGGAGGAGCTGTAGAAAGTTATTGAAGATAAAGATAAAGAGGTCCGTCAGGCCAAGGAAACTGCCGTTCTTGAGTATCGAGACTCCGACGCACTTTTGGATGAGCTTGGAGTCTCGTATGGCGACGGCTTTGACGAGGCCGTCCGCCAAGTGAAGGCTTTGCATCCTCAGCTGGACTTGTCGTCCGTCAGCATCAACGCACCCGAGCAAACGTCCGTCCGTCCTATTCAATCTGAAGACACGGACGAGCTCTTTGGGGAGAATGCACCCGTCAATGCCCACCTCGACCAGGTAGTGGTTGAGAGCAACCCAAAGGATGGTCAAGCCCGTCATGACGAAGGAAAGGAAGCCCTTCATGACGAGGGAAAGGAGGCCCTTCATGACGAAGGAAAAGAAGCCCCCGTCGTAGATTAATTTTACTTATATTTTTCGTATTGTATGTAAGAATATTTGGAGAACAGTTTGTTATTCCTCCTTCGTATGCAGACATTTTTCCCCTCGAGGGTTTTTATATTATCAGTCCGTTCTCTACATTGATCTGTTTAATATTTTGTATCCGTTCGCCTTTTAGTTTGTTTTATGGTTGATGTCGCCCCTTTTTTATAACTAGTTTATACCCGTCCTCTTTTGGGCTTGTGATTTCAATTTTTAGGACGATCCGTCCATTTTTGGACGTGGTGTTGATTTCATCCGTCTATGTTGTAAATTTTGGGTAAATTTTAAGGACTTTGGGTGAATTTCACCGTCAGGGGGAGAGATCTGTCCACTTTATGGACTTAGCTCCGTCCATTTTATGGACTTCGTAAGATCCGTTCACTTTGTGGATTTTGTAGGATCCGTCCACTTGGTGGACTGTAGGATTCGTCCACTTTGTGGACTGTAGGATCCGTCCACGTTGTGGACATTGTAGGATCCATCCATCTTGTGGACTTGGAATTTTTTTTTTCATCCTCTTGGGATGATCCGTCCATCTTGTGGACTTAGTTTGATCCGTCCACCTTTGAACTTGGAATTTTTCATCCCCTTGGGATGATCCGTCCATCTTGTGGACTTAGTTTGATCCGTCCACTTTTGGACTTGGAATTTTTCATCCCCTTATGATGATCCGTCCATCTTGTGGACTTTGAATTTTTCATCCCCTAGGGATGATCCGTCCATCTTGTGGACTGTAGGATCCGTCCACTTTGTGGACATTGTAGGATCCGTCCGTTTTGTGGTCTTAGTTTGATCCGTCCATCTTGTGAACTTGGAATTTTTCATCCCCTTGGGATGATCCGTCCATCTTGTGGACTTAGTTTGATCCGTCCACTTTGTGGACTGTAGGATCCGTCCACTTTGTGGACATTGTAGGATCCGTCCGCTCTGTGGACTTAGTTTGATTCGTCCATCTTGTGGACTTGGAATTTTTCATCCTCTTCGGATGATCCGTCCATCTTGTGGACTTAGTTTGATCCGTCCACTTTTGGACTTAGTTAAATTAAGTAGGAAACACAGTAGTGTCTGAATATTTCTCTTATTGAAAGAAAACTATGTAGAAGAAAAAGGTACCTGCCCCCTTGGGCTTAAAAAGGCACTTGTAGAATTGTTTGAAGTAAAAACTAACGATAGCAAAACTAAATAATAGAAAAAATTGTTCGGAGTAAAAACTAATAAAAACTCAGTAATAAGCTGGAAATTGGGGGAGCGTCGATGCTCTTCATGTCGTCTCTACTGGTAGTATCTCCGTAGGTGCTCCGAGTTCCATGGGTGTTGCAGCTTCTGTCCGTCCAGAGTTTCGAGGTGGTAGGTCCCTTTCCTTTGCCAAGATGAGATCTTGTACGGTCCTTCCCAGTTGGGGCCGAGCTTTCCTTGCGAAGGATCTCTAGCAGCTCCCATTACCTTCCGTAGCATAAGATCTCCGATCTGGAAGTCTCTATGTCTAATATTGGAGTTGTAGTATTTCGCCATGAGGTTCTGGTATCGCACCAACCTCTGCTCTACTCTAGCCCGGACCTCGTCCACCAGGTCTAGCTGAAGCTGCAAGGCCTCTTCGTTCTTATCCTCGTTGTAGTTCTCCACCCAATAGCTCGTAAGCCCTACCTCCGCAGGGATGACAGCATCACTTCCATATGCTAGCCTAAACGGCATTTCTCTAGTAGGTGTTCTTACTGTAGTACGATATGCCCACAAGACGCTTGGTAGTTCGTCAGGCCAGATACCCTTTGCCCCTCGAGCCGAGTCTTGATTATCTTGAGTAAGGACCGATTCGTGACCTCGACTTGTCCGTTGGCCTGTGGGTGCGCGGGTGAAGAGTAATGATTCTTGATACCCAGCTCCGAACAGAAGTCCCTAAATGCGCTGTTGTCGAACTGTTTTCCATTGTCGGAGACAAGCACTCTAGGTATCCCGTACCTGCAAATAATATTCCTCCACACAAAGCTTCGAATGTTCTTCTCCGTGATAGTGGCTAGGGCCTCTGCTTCCACCCACTTGGTGAAGTAGTCGATACCTACTACTAGAAATTTTAGTTGCCTTACCGCTGTCGGGAAAGGGTCCATGATGTCTATTCCCCATTGGGCGAAGGGCCAAGGGGCCGTCATGGGTGTCAGCTCCTCAGTTGGTTGCCAGATCAGATTACTGAATCTCTGACATTTGTCGCAAGTCTTGACGTAAGCTTGTGCATCTTTTTGCATTGTAGGCCAATAGTACCCTGCTTGGATCAATTTGTGCACTAAGGATTGTGCCCCTGAATGGTTTCCACAGATACCCTCATGGACTTCTCTCATTACGTAGTCTGCTTTCTCGTGACCCAAACACCTCAGGTACGGTCGTGAGAATCCCCTTTTGTATAAGACATTATTGATCAGCACAAATCGTGAGGTTTGGACTTTCAGTCTCCTGGCTGCATCTTTTCCGTTTGGAAGTGTGCCCATCGTTAGGTAGGCTATTAATGGCGTAGTCCAACTGTTCTCAGAATTCACCTCCTGCACTTTTGTTCCGTCATCAATAATTGAGGAAACTTGGACAAACGATAATACCTGATCGGGGACTAGCATGAATTCTGCAGAGGCTGCTTTTGCCAGACGGTCGGCACATTCGTTCTCCTTTCTTGGGATTTGAACGAATCTAACTTCGAGGTTGCCGATTCGATTCTTGACTTTTTCCAAGTACTTCTTCATCCTTTCATTTTTACATTCGTAGATGCCATTGATTTGACTTGTTATTACCTGGGAATCGCAATGTACGATCATGGATTCAGCACCTGCGGCCTTCGCGAGGTCTAGTCCTGCCACCAATGCTTCATATTCGGCCTCGTTGTTGGTCGTTGGGAAGTCCAGTTGAATCATGCATTCGATTCTATCTCCGTCAGGGGTACGGATCACCACTTCGGCACCTCCTGCGTGCCTGTTGGAGGATCCATCCGTGTGGATCCTCCACTGTGCGCTTATTTCTGCCCCCACACCTTCTGATCTAGAAAATTCCGCAATGAAGTCAGCAACTGTTTGCCCCTTTATTGCATTTCGCGGGCGGTACTGTATATCAAATTCACTTAGTTCCACTGTCTATAACGCCATGCGTCCATCTGTCTCCGGGCTACTCATGGCTCTCCTTAGGGGCTGGTCCGTCAGGACTACTATTGTGTGCGCCTGGAAGTATGGCTTGAGCTTTCTTGCCACAATTACTAGCATGAAGGCCAACTTCTCCATTTAAGGATACCTCTTTTCCGCTCCTCGGAACACCCTACTTATAAAGTAGACGGGTTTCTGTGATCCGTCCTCCTCCCTAATTAGGGCCGCGCTGACTGTCGCTTGCGAAACTGCCAAATAGAGGTAGAGTACTTCCCCAGGCTTCGATGGGCTGAGCAACGGTGGGGATGATAGGTACTTCTTCAAGTCCTCAAAAGCTTTCTGGCATTCGTCCGTCCACACGAACGACTTTCTCAATGTACGGAAAAATGGAAGACATTTGTCCGTCGCCTTTGAGACGAACCTGTTCAGGGCCGCAATTTTACCGTTCAATCTTTGCACATCCTTGATTGTTTTTGGCGGTTCTAACTCCATGATGGCCCGAACCTTATCTGGATTAACTTCTATACCTCTATGGGAAACCATGAACCCCAAGAACTTTCCTGCCGTTACCCCGAATACGCACTTGTTCGGATTTAACTTCATATTATACGACCGGAGAGTGTCGAAGGTCTCATGTAGGTCTTTCAGGTGGTCATGTTCCAGATGGCTCTTTACAAGCATGTCGTCGACATACACTTGTACATTCTTCCCAATCTGGTGTGCGAACATTTTGTTCATTAGTCTCTGGTACGTTTCTCCCGCATTCTTGAGCCCAAATGGCATCACCTTGTAGCAAAAAAGCCCCTGACTTGTGACAAAGGAGGTCTTTTCCTGATCAGCCTCGTCCATCTTGATTTGATTGTAGCCGGAGAAGGCATCCATGAAGCTCAAGAGTTGGTGTCTTGCCGTTGAGTCTACCAGTGTATCAATCCGAGGTAATGGGCAACTGTCCTTCTGGCATGCCCTGTTGAGGTCCGTGAAGTCGACACACATTCGCCACTTCCCGTTAGTTTTTTTGACCATCACCACGTTTGTTAACCAGTCGGGGTAATATACCTCCCGAATGAAATCCGCCTCGAGTAGCTTCCTAACCTCCTCGGCTATTGCTTTGTCCCGCTCTTGAGCGAATACTCGCTTTTTCTGTCTTACAGGCAGAATCGTGGGGTTCACATTCAACCTGTGAACTACGACTGAGCGATTAATACCGGGCATGTCCTCGTGGCTCCAGGCGAAAACATCCTGATTATTTCTAAGGAATGCTGTTAGGGCCTGCCGTGTGGGTTAATTGGTTAGTGTCCCCATTCTAGTCGTCCGTCCGGGTCTTGACTTGTCTAGAGTTACTTCTTCTAGTTCCTCTACTGGTTCTGCTGCGACTCGCTGCTTTTCTATGCACATGGTTTGCTGGTGGTCATCCATCTCCAGCATGGCTATGTAGCACTCGCGGGCGGCCACCTGATTTTCTCGTAACTCCTTGACCCCATACTCCGTGGGGAACTTAATCATCAGGTGGTACGTTGAGGTTGCTGCCTTCCAGGCGTTAAGGGTAGGCCGTCCTAGGATTGCGTTGTACGCTGATGAGCAGTCGACTACGAGGAATGTCACATCCCGAGTGATCTGTTGAGGATAATCACCTACCGTCACCGAAAGTGTGACCGCACCCAATGGGAATACTCTCGTTCCTCCAAATCCCACCAGCGGGGCATTCGTTGGTATCAACCGTTCCCTATCAATCATCATTTGCTGAAACGCAGGGTAATATAGGATGTCCGCCGAGCTGCCATTGTTGACCAACACTCGGTGCGAGTTATACTCATCCACTCGTAGGGTGACAACCAACGCGTCGTCATGCGGATGGTGAAGACGTCGTGCATCTTCCTCTGAGAACTCGACGATTGGGCTATCTCTCCGCGCTATCTTTGGTACTGAGCCCGTCAGCTAGACGTTCTGAACCATTCGGAGGTAAGTCTTTCGGGCCTTCTTGGACGACCCGATTGTCGATGTTCCCCCTACAATCATCCTTATGTCTCAAATTGGGGGTCTAGGACGCTCATTATCCCTTCGGGGCTGCTGCTCTTGAGGTGGCGGGTCCATCCTTTCTTTTTTGACGAATTTTTGTAATTTCCCTTGTCTAATAAGGGCCTCTATTTGTTGCTTCAAGTCATAGCAATCTGCTGTATCGTGACCATGATCGCGGTGGAAACGGCTATATTTGTCTCTTGATCTTTTGCTGGGATCTCCTTTCAGTTTCCCGGGGAAGGTTAGAGCACCCTCGTCCTTGATTTGCATTAGGACTTGTTCTATTGGGGCAGTCAACGGGGTGAAGCTCATGAACCTCTCCCCCTGGTGGCTTACAGCGCCGTTCATCCCTTCGGTCTCCTGTTCTTAACCTCTTCGACCTTTGGTCCCGTCATTCTTCTTCCTGCCGCTCCCTTTTCTTGGGTTTTTCATCTCTGGCCTGCAATGCGTCTTCAGCGTTCATGTATTTGGTTGCCCTGTAGAGTACTTCTGACATGGTTTTAGGGTCGTTCTTGTATAAAGAGAATAAAAATTTGCCCTTCCGCAACCCGTTTGTGAAAGCCGCTACTAGTATTTTGTCGTCGGCTTCGTCTATTAAGAGCGCTTCTTTATTAAAGTGCGTTATGTAGGTCCTCAGCGTCTCGTCCTCTCGTTGCTTAATACTCATCAAGCATGCTGTGGACTTCTTATACCTATGCCCTCCAATGAAGTGCGTAGTGAACTGAGTGCTCAGCTCCTTGAAGGTGCTGATGGAGTTTGGCGTCAGTCGGCTGAACCATACCCTTGCGGGGCCTTTGAGTGTTGTGGGGAAGGCCCTGCACATGATCTCGTCTGCTACCCCCTGAAGGTGCATTAGGGTTTTGAAAGTTTCTAGATGGTCCAGAGGATCCTTCACTCCGTCATAGCTGTCTATATGCGGCATGCGAAATTTGTGGGGTAGGGGGAATGAGTTCACGGCCGCAGTGAAAGGCGAGTTGGTGCGGTTGACTAAATCGTCAAGATCATTGGAAACTTGCCCCTTGAGCGCGTTCATCATAACCTCCATCTGTTCCCTCATCGCCTGCATCTCTGCGACAATATGTGGTGGAGTCGCATCCGTGAGGGATGGCATGCTCAAGTTCTGCCTCTCCGGTTTGCTTGGGGCGTGGCTGCCTTCAGGTTTCTCCTGATTTTTCCTTGGAGCGCTGGTCCCTTCCTGATCTTCTTGTTGGTCATTCGGTGCTGCATTCTTCTGGCGCAACTGTTCTTCCAAGTCGTGGTTTTGTTTGGTGAGATGTTCCACGGTGGCACCGAGAGTTTGAACTTGTCTCTCGAGGGCTGTCGTGGGTGGTTCCTCTCCTTGAACGTCGTTAGTAGTTGCCATCGAGCGAGTGAGTACCATACAACCCTTTAGTCCGGGAAACGATAGTATGGCTTATGAATTTTAACTAAGCGGACCCCACAGACGGCGCCAACTGATGAAGCCGAGAAATTCACCAGTGAGCCACACGATATCTACGCGCTCGAACGTGAACCTGCACAATACAAAGAAGGAAACCTAACAGAGAGCACCGGTGTGGTGCCGGCCAAATACCCTCCGAAGGTTAAGTCAGAAACGTTCTCACAACTCTCGAGTGCTAGAGTGGGTAAATTATGCGTACCTCGTTTTGTGAGGGTATTGGGGCTTTTATAGTAGTAGGGGGTTGACATCTCCTCCTTGGCGCGGAAGTCTTTTCCTTATAGGAATCCTCCTCGACAATCCTAAACGTGCGGCCCAAGATATTTCCTTGATGAGGAAAATCTTCATTAATGGCGTGGATCTTCCAGAATCCAATTAGTGCTTGAGTTCCCTTGATCCTGGGATTCCTTAACGTGCGCCGCAAGTATTGTGTATCTAGGGTTTCCGTGGGGCTGAGTGGGTATTCGGACCCGTCATGATCCGTTCATACTGGATCCGTTCTTAACAGACCGTGCTGCCATCGGGCCCGTATCAATCCGTCTGGAATTTTCCCTCTTCAATACCAATCAAATTTTTACAAAAAATCATAAACTTTGTTAAAATGTTTACAAAAAATCATGAGCTTTATTACAAAATGTTAAAAGAAAAAAAAAAACAATACCCTTAAACAATCAAGAATTTTTATGACAAGCAATCCCCTCTTTAGGATTGCTTTAATATTCTAAAAAAAAAAAATAAAAACAAAATAGGTTGGCCCTAATGAAATGTGACTTGAACCGGAAAAGAAGCTACACCATCTCCAACTATAATGGTGTGCCCACCGAAAGGCAAAATATTATTACCAGCGTAGTCTACAATGCCCAAGCTCTTGCAACCATTGAACACAAACTTAACTTCTTGGCTCGCACCAGCCGCTATGTAAACCCTCTGGAAACCAATCAACTGCTTAAGATAAGTACCGGTAATACCATCTGGGGGCTTGGAGTAAACCAAGACAACTTCACTCCCAGCTTTTCCACCCACGTTCTGGACTACAAGAGTTAACTCAATATACTCGCCGCATTGCAAGTCGCTTACTAAAATTGCTGGGCAAGTAGGCTTGGTCTTGTTAGCCATATAATTTAGATCATGGCATTGTGTAAATCTCTGCAATTTTACGGGCAGTGAAGGCACTGTGGCATTTAAGGTGTAATTGAATTTTGTGTAGCTGAGACCAAAACCAAAAGGGAAGACTGTGGGGCCATTGAAGAATTTGTATGTTCGTCCCGGGTAGCCTTGGCTATCGTCTGGCCTAAATTGCATGGATGTTAGGGGTAGCTTGTTAATATAATCGGCTTGATACCACGTGATGGGCAATCTTCCAGCTGCAACATAATTTATATTTAAATGTGTGAGTGTTGTTAATGATTGCATGTATAATGTGAAATAATACGTGAATAACAATATAAAATCATAGAGCTATCATATATAGACATAATTATGCTTAATTGATTAGTCATAACTAATTAAATTTGAAAGGATTAAAAAAGAAAGAACGACTTGACATAATTAGTCTAATGGGATGGTGTAAAAATTAATTGAAGAAGATTAGTTATGCATGCATTGGCTTATTATTAATTTGTTAGAGATAATATATTTGTGTATATTGCAAATCTATGTATACATAACCATACCTCCTAATCTTTATTTAAACACTACTTAGGGTTCATTCTAACTGACGATTTGAGATTATAGTGAAGATGTAATTGTGAGGGATTTTTCCCATGAATGTAGTCCTTTAGGCCAAACCACGCAATCCTTGTATTCCCTCTCTTCTCTCTATACTCTTTTTTGGCTCTATATTGTTCAAAAATCTAACATAATTATTGTAGAATGTTTGTTTACCTGGATTGTATTGCCCAAAAACAACATCTGCAATGGCACGACCGCCTTCCGCTCCAGGATATCCAACCCAAAGAATGGCTTTAATTTTGGGGTTAGTCTTAGCGAAAGAGATATCGACACCTCCTGCAGTCATGAGTACAAGAATAACCGGGCCCTTTGCAGCAGCGGCAACTTGGTTGATAAGGTCAGTTTGTTTTCCTGGAAGGAGGAGATCCAACCTGTCTAAGCCCTCTGCCTCAATTGATAAATCTAACCCTGTCACAATAATAGTGGCATCAGCTGTCTTTGCAGCTTCCACAGCTGGAGGTATTAAGCTAGCATCCTTGCATTTAACGTCGCCACATCCCGCTGCGTAGTTCACTTTTCCATATATTGAAAAGCCATCAATAGGAGAGGTGTATCGGCATGGACTACCAGGATTTCTTGGGTCAAATGCATAATTTCCAATCATAGCAACTGTAGAATTGGCATGTGGTCCAACAACTGCTAGAGTTTTGAATGTGGCAGTGTTTAAAGGCAAAGTTGGTCCATCATTTTTCAGAAGAGTAATTCCTTCTCTTGCTACTTGAGTGGCTAACTCAATGCTTCTGTTGGTGCATATGTCGTTTTTGCCAAGAGCTTTGTATGCAGGCAGTCCATCAAAGTACCCTGTTCTCAAAAGCACAATATAAAGGTTTTGTAGTGCCTCGTCTATATTTGACTCTCTAACCTTCCCTTGGTTCACTGCATTTCCGACGTACTTGGGGTAATAGACTCCGCAGTCCAAATCCAATCCTACATCGAACATAATTTACATGTTGGTATAATTCATAATCAAAATCAAAATTTATATGACTAACTAGTAACCTGCTTTTAGTGTTTGAGCAACAGCGTCCTCATTTGAGTCGTTAAGAAATTTGTGACCCGTTACCATTACTTCAACGGAATCACAATCTGCAACTATATAGCTGGATTAAAGAACATAATATTTGCGATCAGTCTTTTATAAAAAATAATCAAGGTCTAATAATGGGGTTTTAAATGTTATTGTACCCATGAAGATTCCATTCTTGTCTAAGGGTCTGTCTCAAGAGCTTTGGATCAGCACAAGATGGTATTCCATTAACACGGTTATAAGAACACATAACACTGCTAACATCACCATCTTTAATGCACATTTCAAATGGCCGCATGAATGACTCTTCCATATCTTGCTCTGTCACCTGCAAGGACATTAATATATTTATATGTTAAATCCCATATCATTTTTAATTTGTAGTACTTTAGAGAATGAGTAAATCTAGATACAACTTTTGCGTCACAACTTTGATGTGGCAGATTCTGAGTGACGAATTTAAGTTACCCCACCCTAGCATCAAAATGGTAGCGATCAACTCCATGCCAATTGTCAACGTCATATGCAGCAAAGTGCTTGCAACATGCGGCAACTTTGAGTGGTCTAGTATTCAAATCTTTATAGTGCTCTGTCCCTGCAACATCTTGTAAACCTCTCACGTAATTAGAGGCATATGTGCCAACAATGAAAGGATCTTCGCCAGGTGTCTCAGTGATTCTTCCCCATCTAGGATCTCTTGCAACATTGATGGTTGGGCTCCAATATGTTAATCCAGATCGCCCAAGATTGTACATTGCTCGTGCTTCTGTTGAAACAACCTACAAATTGGTGGCAAATTTGTTTCAATATGTGTACATAATCAAACTTATGCACCAATAAAAAGGTGTTATACCCCTCATGCTAAAATATTTTTCAAACTTATTTTACTCACGGTAACTAGTGTCATTATCCTGTTTAATTGTTACCACAGCTCATGTTGGGCAAAGTGGTACCCTCCTCTTGCCATGAGGGGCTTGTGTGCGGTATCCATGGGCTCATTAGTTCAAACCTCGTGATGGGTTTGGGGTGGGGTTTAGGTATTAAGATTTCTAAACTAGATTATAAAAAACAAAGAAGAAGCTAGAATTGATATTATGGGTCAATTTGGAAACAACTTATTTAGCTAAAATTGAAAACTTTTTGCTGAAAGTACTGTAGATAAAGATAAAAATTAGCTAAAATAGGTCAGTGAAACTCATGAATAGTACCAAAAAGTAAAAATTGACTCATGAATAGTAGCAAAAATAAGTTAAATAGCAAAAGAAGCTACCTAATCTAAGCTTATCCCAAATGAAACCTATGTGTAAAAAAGTAAAAGAACTCTTTTCATGTTTTCCTTTTCACTTCAAATTATGAAGTGTCTTTGTCTCACTTTTTGTATTTCACTTTATCCTCCATCAATCACAACTTGTCATGTATTCATTTGATTTTTCTATAAAATAACCAAGGATTAAAATGAAAAAAAAAAAAAAAAAATCAAACACACATGGCATACTATGATTGGTGAAGCATTAAATAGGACACAAATAGTGCAGACATATGATCTGTATCATGTCTTTTGTTCTCTAATAAACTAGAAATGCAAAACTGTCGGAGAAAATGGTACAAATTATAGCTTAATTAATTAATTAGTAGTCTTTATGATCTTCACAAGGAGATTGTTAGCCTTGTTATCCGCACTCTCTTTCCAATGGTGGTATTATGTGTAACCATGATTTATAACACACTTTTCACATAAAGTAAACCTATTTCATATGGAATGAGTGTTATATATCATGGTGTGTTTTTATTTTATTTTTAAATAGCATTACGTACACTATATTTAAGATAAGAGACATTCACCTGACCAATTTCTCTCCAGCGTTTCTCGTTGAATGAAGCTGCTGTGAGTATGACAGTGGGAAAGCTGGTTGCATGAGGAACTAGATTATCAAAGACGGTTCCTGGACCAACATTGGACAGACCATGCAGCGCCTCAGACCACCACTCGTACTTTGGCAGCCCTAATCTAGCCACTCCATCAGCATGATTTCCTAGCTGTGCTATCTTTTCAGCTAGTGTCATTTGATCCACCAAATCTTTGGCCCTAACATTGTAGGGAAGCTTCGAGTCACAAAAGGCGAAACTTTTCATGTCCAGTTTGAGTTTGGCATATCTGGCAGGATCACATATATAAGTGAAGTCACTGCCAGTTGGGGTGGCTGCATCAGTACTAATTTTTAAGACTTTTTCTTTCTCATCTGTACAAATGACAAAGGAAGTTATAGTGAAAGAGAGACAAAGAAGAAAACTAAGAATTTTAGGCATGGCTTTTTCTGAGAAAGAAATCATTTTCATTTGACATATACAAGCATATGGAAGCTTTTATAGGGATTCAGGATGTCTTACCCGTAGAAATCTCCAGAGTTCTCTTGGTGAAGCACAATGCTCGCCCATCCTAGTCCTAGGAACCCTTCTTGTGGAATGAGAGTTTTGCTGTCAAGTTCCCCTACGAGGGCTACTCACAGCCGAAAGAAATAAGAAAATGTCAAAATTACTGCTGACCAACAAAAATATTTTTCTGTTTGTTTTGTTTTGTGTCTAAATAGAGAAATGATATGTTCAAAATATTTTTATAACACTTTTACAATAAATCATAAGTGGTAGGTTGTTACGGCTTGTTATTTGTGGGCAAAAAAGTAATTTCAGTATTTGATTTAAATTATAATCAATAACAACTTACTAGCTATGAATATTTGTTGTGAAAATGTTATGAAAATAAATGTTGTGTACATAGTATTTCTCGCTGAATATATGAAATTGGATATAATTATGGTAGATTATAAATATAGATATATATTGGATTGCGTTTTTGTATGCAGCTATCTATTTTACTGTTTAATGAAAATATAACATGTTAAAGATTCTAATAGAAAGTTTAAATATAGAAAAGGAATTTAAACTAATTAAATAAAACTAGTAAGTTTTACGTGCGATGCACGGATAATGTTATAATGTTTTATGTAAATTTGTTTTTGAAAAATATTATACATATATTATATATAGCATATTTATTATAAAACTTTGTTAGGAATGAGTTCATCATAAAAAGTAACAATTATAAATTGCACACATATATCTATTATAATTATTTTGTTCAAGTAATGAGCAATAATGAAAACAACTTGGAGTAATATTGTATAATAAAAGTTGATAAAAGCATATTAATTCATTCTATATTATTGATTTTTATTATGTGATGTAATAAAAAGCTTCATTACGAAATTTTTTTTCCCTTCAATGCTTTGTTATTGTGGTATGGTGACGCTTGTTGTCATCATTAGTTTCTCCATCTTCAACGTTTGAAATTTATTCCGTCCATATTTGTTCAATTTTTGAGCTTTCATCATTTTTTCTTTTTGTTGCATCATTTGTGTTAATTACTAATGAACTGGCACCGAGAGATTCTTGATTAGATTTTACAAAGTTTGGACTTTGTCACTAAGATTTTTCATAGGTATTTGCATTTATATTAAATTTCAATAACGTGACAGTTTTTTGTAAATTTTTTATTTTTGTTAATTTTGGAATAGTGTAGCAAAAAGAATTAACATAGCATGTTGAATTGTGTTTTTTTTTTCTTCCATACCTTTTTATCATTTGAAGGCGCATCAAAAATCTTAGCAATTATATAATTTTCAAAACCATCTTTTAGATTGAATTCATTCAAATGAAGTAGAGAAATCCATTTTTTTCCTTATTTTTCTTTTTCAAATAATGTGATATTCCTTCTCCAATATCAATATTTTTACAATAATTTAAATAAGTTGTACCTTAGTTTATTTTTCAGCAAGATCTCGATCTTGTAGATTTATTTAGGATTTTCTTGGCATCTCGATCAAATATCACAAAATTTGTTTTGTTAGTTGCATTAAAAACTTCAATTTGAATCCTGTATCTAAAGTAGTTTGCAATTGTATATATATAGTAAGTGAGATAAATATATTATAAATATTTGGAGAGTATGTAGTTAATGTGAGTGCCTCTAACTTTGGGATAGAAAGATTTATTTTTGTTTTACATTTTGCACACCAAAATGATCATGTTTGTAATTTGACATTCCTTTCACAAAATATGCACAAAATGTAATACCAACCCATTGTTGTATCAATGTTATTTATTATTGCAATACCCTAGCAGTTCACATCTTGCAATGAACTTTGAAATTAATATGTATTTTTTTTTTAATGTAAATAATACGAACTATTATTATTTTTATACATAAATGATGAGTATAATTTGAAATAATTAACAAACATTTTTCGTAGGATCTCATTCAATGCATTTTATCTTTACTATTGTCTTCATATTATTTAAAGATAAATCCTCCCATGAAAATTGTTTTGCATGTATTTTTTGTATTTCTTGTATAGGATCATGTTTTTTACCATTCCTATCATTGAATTTTTTTTCAAGAAAATATTAATTTAATGGCATATTTTTTGAGATAGTATATGCTCTTTATTAGACTTTTTTGTTATTATAAATTTTAGAAATATGCACTTGTCAATTATTTCAGCAACCTGAGGGATCTCAAGATTTATATATATTTTTGTTGCATTGGTCGATGACAGAGAATTTGTCTGCATAAATTGCATAGAATATTATTAATAGACAAAAGCATATTGAATTGAAATTGGGGAAAAATGAAGAGCTATTTCATGAGAATGAGATTTTCTAGAAGTATCATCTATACGCGGGGGAGGAAGAAGAGAGTTTGTAAGAGGATAAGAGTTTTTACTTTGATTTACACGTGAGAATGGTCAAACTTGGGTCATAATATGTAAGGTAAGAACTGGGTCTGAGTTTTTCATAAGGTTTGGTCTACTTTTAAAAGGTAATCAATTTTATAGTGAATAAATTTTGGTCTAATTGGTCTAATTGTCAAGAACAACTCATATCAATATAATAGTAAAAATAAGTTACTATGATCTATTGGGTAACAGTAAAAAAAAACTTAATAAAAAGAGGTAAAAAATGCTAAATTTATATAATAGTAAAAATAAGTTACTATGATTTATTGGGTAACAGTAAAAAAAACTTAATGAAAAAAGGTAAAAAAAGTTAAATGCAATATTAGAGTGCCACGTGGCAGGACCTCATGCACTCTCACATGAGGTCTCTGCTTTTATATATATATTGATGAGAAGTTCTATGTTCTCAACATTTTCATAACAAATTATAGGTGGTAAGTTGTTACCAATTTTAATTTGGATCCACTACTAAATTTTATTTATTTATTTTTAATTTGTCCATCAATAACAACTAGTAAAATCCTGTCACTTAAGATTTGTTGTGAAAACGTTGTAAAAATGTTGTAGACATAACATTTCTCTTAAAAATATATACCTAAAACTTCCTTAAGTTTTAAATACATTAAGTTCCTTAATTAAATTAAAAAACATTATAAAATAATATAATATGTTCGAATTTAATTAGGGAATCTAATGTATTTCTGTTAGGGTTATATTTTTATGTAATTGGCATATCCTAAGACAAAACACACTTTACTTGTATTTTGGTAGATCTAAGTGAGTTCAAGATGATCATTACAAGTGGCTTTATTGGAGACATGAAGATTACTCAAGAATTCGCTCGAGAAAAATTAAATCTACAGGTTCCGATACCTCCTCGATACATGTCAATCTATCGAGACTTAATGAAGCTTGATATTTGTCTCAATAACTCTTGATCTATCGTGATGCATGATTTTTGATATAGCCAGTAGCATTTTAATCCTAGCGGCTCTTGGTTTGTAGGTTTGTGTAAAACTAATAGGAATAGAATAGCTCATTTAAAGGCCCATTAAGCTCCTATTTAAATAAAGTGGCGGATATGGAAAACCATAGACCTAATGCTTTATAGGGTTTTCTTATTGAAACCCTAGCCTCCACCTTTTGAACTTGTGATTTCAAAAAATAGAAGAAAAAGATCTTGTTGTGACTCTTGTGTGCCTTTGGGTTTTGTACCAAGTAAATTCTTTGACTCCAAAAATTAAAAATCTTATTGGTATTTTTGTGTGAAGTTGTTGCAAATCAACTATAACAATCAAAAAGGTTGCTGTGGAGCTAGTCACGTAGTGAGATTTGTGTAAAGAACTTAAACACTGATTGGAGATTTTTGTATAGGAGATGACTTCTATAAGATCAAGTCTAATTGGGGATTGGAGCAAAGGTTCTACTATAAGTACCTACGTACTGCAGAACCTTTGCTCTAATCCCCAGTTGGACTTGACCTTGTAGAAGCCTTCTCCTTTGCACGAATCTCCAATCCATGTCTAACTTCTTTGCATGAATCCCACTACGTAACTAACTCCACAGTAATCATTTTGATTGTTGTAGTTGATTTGCAACAGCTTCATACAAAAACACCAATAAGATCTTCAATTGTTTGTGCCAGAGATTTTACTTGGTACAAAACCCAAAGGCACACAAGAGTCGTAACAAGATCTCTTTCTTCTATTTTTTGATCTCACAAGTTCAAAAGATGGAGGCTAGAGTTTCAATAAGAAAACCTTATGAAGCATTAGGGTTAGTGTTTTCTATCTCTACCAACTTATTTAAATAGGAGTTTAATGGGTCTTTTAAATGGTTTCTCCTATTCTTTTAAGATTTACAAAAACCTACAAACCAATAGCCACTAGGATTAAAACGTTGCAGGCTATATTAGAAATCTTGTATCTTGATAGATTGAGAAGTATCGAGATAGGTAGGGCTATAAACGAGCTGAGCTTTATCGAGTGGTGCATGTTCAAGCTTGGCTCGTCAGGAAAAATCAAAAGCTCAAGCTTGTGACAAGCCTAAAAATAATGTTTGAGTTTGAGCTCGTGGGAAAGCCAAAAAACTTGAGCTTGGCTTGGCTTGACTTGACTTGTGGGAAAGCCAAGCTCAAGCTTAATATCAAGCTTAAACTTGAGCTCAGGTTAAACATTTGAGCTTGAGATCTAAAAAGAATTACATTATCAAATGCTTAAATCTTTAAAATTAAAAAAAAAATAGTATACTCATTTTATCATACGTTTAATCCTACCTATGATTAGCCATTATTCAAATTAAAAATTTACGTAATTAAATTAATTCATTCATCCTTGTCTATAGTTACAACAATTGTTCAAAATACAATTTTTACATTCATGTTAGATGGAAAAGAATACTAACATGTTTCATAACTTTACATTATATGATTGAAGGGGAAGGATCATTTGTAGTCCACTTAATTAATTAATTTATTTTTAAATGTAACTAAAGTCAAAAGTGGTTCTTGGTCATTTTAGAGGGAAGGAAAAAATTAAGGTAATAGGTAGTAGATCCCATATTGGCCATGTTATTATTAAGATATGTGTAATGAGTATATTTAGCTAACACATATAAACTTGTAAATGAGTCTATACTTGAATTATTTTACATCAAGCCTTATAGCCCACGAGCTTGTTCATGAATAATTTTTTTTTGCTTAGGCTCGGCTTGTTTATTAAACGAGCCTAAAACTAAGGATTAAGCTTGGTTTATTTATAAAAAAAATAAATACAAACAAGTTTTTTATTGAGCTGAGCCCGAGTTGTTCATGTTCGGTTTGGTTCATTTATAGCCCTAGAAACAAGTATCGAGCTTCATTAAGTCTTGATAGGAACACACATTTTTCCTTCACTAAAAAGGAAAAAAAAAAGTTACGAATTAATAACATCCAATCCAATTTGCCATTAAGTGAATTAAATATATAAAAAAAGTAATTACAAAAGTGTAATAACAAATTTTAAATAAAAATAATTTACTTGATAAAACATTAACTAAATATCATTTAAGTAATATTTAAATATAAAAATGTCCTTTTAAAGTTTTTACCTTAGGCTCAAACTTATTGAGTCAATCATGTAGTAAGAACTTTCAAATTGACTAAAATACCCTCGAATCCATTAAAATAAGTAAATACTTGAACCTTCCAAAAATTTACCAAAAAAACCTAAGAACTACTAAAATGACCAAAATATTTCTAAACCTTCAAAATGACCAAAATATCCAATAACCACCAAAATTATAAAAATAACCCTAGACCTTTCAAATTGACTAAAATGCCCATGATATCTCTAAATTGCAAGAATGCCCCCAAAGCATCCAAAATAACTAAAATACACTCGAAAACTTCAAAATGACTAAAATACACTGGAAATGTCAAATATGACCAAAATCCCCATCTGATCTCCAAAATCACCAGAATATTTGCGTATCTTTAAAATGACTAAAATACTTCTGAAACCTCCACAATGCACAAAAGGCTCCCAAAACATCCAAAATGAATAAAATGCCTAAATTTGTTACATTTTGTAATGAATGTTTTAATTTCTTTACAAATGACTTCAACAACTTAATAAATGATTTTTGAATTACATTTTTGTGATTGATGACACATCATATGGTAAAAACTTTATGATGAAATTGAAAACTTTGCATGGCACACAAAACCCAAATAGTTACATGTTCCCATTAATTAGTTGATAAAATCCATTTTTACAATAAGTTTAATACATGGACAAGGAATGTCAACTATCAATTTATCACATAATAGAGTTTTATTTTGGCGAAAACACTATTTTGGTCCCAATATTTTGGGGTTACAGTTAATTTGGTCCCTAAAATTTTGCAATAGTCAATTTAGTTCCTATTATTTTCAACTTGCAGTCAATTTGGTCCCTACCATTAACTCACTAACGAAAAATGCTTATGTGGTAGACGGCAAGTATAATTGACACACTTGAAGCTGGCATGGCGAATAAATTAATATTATAAAATTTTAATAGATATTTAAAATGTCATATAAGCATTTATTATTATTTTTGAAGTTACCACATCAGTAGTTTAATTGAAAATAAATAAATCTGAGAAAATATAACAAAAAAAAACACCACCGCACACCCTTGGTGCGATGGTCACTCTACAAGTATAAGTGCTTGTGGAGTGTGGGGGGCAAGGGCCGGGGTTCAATTCTCCAGGAGGGAGCTTCACACACATATACACTTAGATTAGACTAGAGTAGAATTCTATCTTGTATAAAAAAAAAAAAAAACACAAAAATTCAAAATATCAAAAATTTCTTTTTCTTTTCTTGCATTTTCTTACTAACCAGACATACACAAACACTTACAAAATCCCAAATCAAACCTAGATTTAAATCTCCTTTACGATTACAAACACAGTTCAAACACTCCCATGTCCAATCTTAGCTCACGATACAATTCCTAAAACCCCAATTCATCCCAAAGCAAAAATTTGCAATTCTACACCTCCTCATCTTCCTCTCTCTTCTTACTCTTTCCCATTCACAATAATACCCTCTCCCTGTTAGTACTATGATGACCCTCACATTATGGGTCGACCACTTTAAGTTATTCAAATCTTAAAGAAAGAAGTTTCTTGGAAATTTTCTACATCACCGATTAAACATCATTCCATGTCAAATTTCTCATAAAGAAGGCTTTTGATCCTCAAAATCTGTCTCTCATTCTATCATTTCTAAATTTTAGATTTGATTTCATCTCTCTCTGATTCGACGTGATTTCAAAACCACGAAATTCAAGTTGGGGATCAAATAGTTTTTCTCTAATTTATTTTCTTTCTAATCCTTCTTCAATTCTAGTGGATCTTTTTTTTTTTTTTTTTTTTTGGTATACAAATATATATTGTGGTTTAAACCCACACACGCCCAAGAAATCAATGTCGTGAAACAAATTTGGGCTCGACAATTTGATACTCCTGAAACTCAAGAGATAATCATGTGAGAGAGAGAAGAACTGAGATCTAAAACTAAATCCATTTGGTGGTTTTGGAATTGATTCGATTTGTGAGATCTGAAAGTGGCATAGAATTCCGAGATCTATGAAGTAGTGATATGGGTTTTATTCTTGTTTTGCTTGTTTTATTTTTTTTTTCAAAGAAACAAGGGAAATATATTAACAAATAAATAAAAAGGAGCAAGACTTAGGTATAGTATTTAGGTGCTATTACTTAGGTTCTCCTCTTAAGATTTTGCAATACGGCTTTTTTCTCATGGCATGCTCTTTCTATTTGTGGGTACCTTGTTTTTGTGTCCGACAAAGCTCTGCTCATATAATAGATGGGCTGTTCATTTTCCTTGTCATCTTCTTGGGCCAACAATGCTCTAATTGCCTAGGAACTAGATGCCAGGTACGTACAATAATAGTGGTTTGCCACGGACTGGTGCTTGTAAAGTAGGCAGACGCCTTATGATCTGTTGAAGTTCTTGAAAGGCATTTTGTTGCTCAGCTCCTCATATGAAAGCATTCCACTTTTTCAATAGTTTGGATGGTCCACTAGTGATTGAGGCCAGTCCTGGTATGAACCTCCTTATGTAGGAAACCCTTCCTAAGAAGCTCTTGAGTTCCTTGACCGTAGTAGGCCTCTTCGTGGTTGCTATGGCCGTTGCTTTAGCTGGATCCACACTTATCCCTCTATGATGTACCAGAATACCAATAAATTTTCTTGTGGACACCCCAAAGGCACATTTCAAAGGATTCATCTGTAGCTTGTACATCCTGCATCGCTCAAAGAATCATTCGAGGACCTTGAATTGTCCTTCCTACTCTTTGACTTTACCATAGTATCATCTACATGGTCCTCCATCTATTGATGCATCATATCACGAAAGATGGTTGCCATGGTGTGTTGGTATGTGGCCCTTGCATTCTTGAGGCCAAATGACATTATTGTATAGTAAAAATTTCCCATTGGGGTCCTGAAAGAAGTTGTTGTTGTTGTTGTTATGTTGTTGTTGCTGTTGTTTTTTTTTTTTTTTTTTTGTGTGTGTCCTTGGTTGCCATACAGATCTGATTGTATCCATTGTACCCATCCATGAAAGAAAACATGGAGTTCCCTACAGCTGAATCTAAGAAGAGATCGATGTTAGGCAAAGGAAATTCATCCTTTGGACATGCCTTATTTAAATTACGAAAGTCCACACAACATCTAATCTACTTGTTCTTCTTTTTCATAGGAACTATATTAGAAAGCCATTGGGGATGCTGAATAGATCTGATGAACCCTGCTGCCAATAGCTTTTTAACTTTTTGGGTAATCTGAGCCTTTACTTTAGTATGAAAGACTTTGGCTGGTTGAATCACGGGGCTTGGTTCTTGGATCGACATTGAAAGAGTGAACCACTAGTCTAGGATGAAGCCTAGGAATTTCATCATAGGTCTACACAAAATACATCTTCATACTTCTTCAATAGCTCCACCAGTTGCTCTTTTTCTTGTACTAACAATTGACTATTGATGAGGACATGTTTCGGGTTCCCTAGGTCAGCCTCCAGGTTTACCTCTTCTAGCTCTTCCTTTGGCATGATTTGTGTCTCCTTTTCAATATCATTGTGTTCCTTAGAGATCTCTTCTTGGGCTATCATGCAAGATGGTGGTCCAAGACCTTCTTGTAGGCTACATTCAGGTCCTGCGTTTCTTCATAAGCGATATACTGCCATTCCTCCAAGTTTCTGAAAGATCACACATTGCCGAGAATTAGATGAAATTGCTTCCTCTTTCTTTTGCCTTTTCCTATCAAGGAGGTTCCTCAGGTCATGATTGTTACTTTCCTCATCTTCCTCCTCTAGGATGGAGCCCCTAGGACCCTAGAGGTGGGATATTCTTCAGCTGGAGCCAACTCATCATAGAACATGGGTTCCACAAAGTTCACTTCATTTTGGTTGAAGGGACTAGGATTGGCAGCAATTCTTATGGGCTTCTTGTTCAATCTCCCTTTTACACACTAATGGTACATTGAGGGGATTATGTGGTGCTTGTAGAGCCATAGTCGCCCTAATAGGACATGGTAAGAAACCTCAAAATTAATTACATGAAACTGAATCAAAGCTACTATGGGACCTACCCTTAGGGCTAGTTGTATGTGTCCCTAGGTGGACTCTGTAGCTTCTTCAAACCCCATAATTTCCATGGGCATCCCCAAAATCCTCTTGTCAACCATTCTTACAGCCTCAAGAGTACTCAAGGCATGAGATTGAGTGAAACTCCTATGTTTACCAATGCTTTTCTGATTTGGACACCATTTATGGTGGCTATTAGATTGAGTGGCCTTCAATGATCTGGGTACTCAACCTCCATATCTTCATCTGTGAATGTTATTGCATTGGTGGTTTTTAGGAAGGCTCTGCTTGCATGAGTATTTGCAGCGAAGCACTCCACTCCTGCATCTGCTACTATGTTTATGAGAGATTCTGTGGTGAGCCTCCTTGCTTCTAGCCCAAATCCCAGCTGATTGAATAAAAGACCTGAACTTTGGGTTCCTCTGTAAAGTTCTGACAATATTTGGGTGGAAGGATTCCCTTGCATCTTCTCCTTCTATGTCTATTGGATTTCCATGAATTACAATAGCCACTACTTCCTTTTCCTTTGTGGTTAGGCAAAGGATTCCTCTACACTTCAAGCTCTCGTTGAGTAAGCTCTAAGGTCCCTTCTCGTAGCTTCTTGTGAAAAAGCTTTTGAAGGGTCCAACAATTTTTGGTAGCATGTCAAACATAGTTGTGGAGCATGAGGAACAATGGGTTTTTTTCTTTCTTGTTTTGTTGGTGGTTTGGCTACTTTATATGGCTTGAAGATCCCATCCTCTATCCACTTATTCAGAACATGATTTAGCTTCTCTACCATGCATGGTATCATTGGAGGTTCCTTGAATGTTTTTCCTTCAGGCCTTTTCCTTTTCTGCCCCACTGAACCTGCCATGGCTTGAGGACCTATTACCCTTCTTGTCTTTATGGTTAAGGTTGTTCTCCTAGTCCACTATAGTAGGTCAGTAAACTGAGTTGTGCATAGGTTTTACAAATTGAGTTTGTAGTCGTACAACATGTTGGATATACAGGTCTCTACCAATTCGTTTTCTTCATGGTCACTATAACAATCTAAGGACACGTACTCGAATCTTTTGATAAACTGCACGGGGTCCTTTTCGACCCTTTGCTTTATTGCTTGAAGATTGGCAAATGTTACTTTGTCTTATCTTGAGTAATACTTGGCACAAATTTTTTCTATCATATCATCCCAATTTCTGATGTAACTTGGTCTCGAAGTGGTGTACCAGGTATATGCCCGATCTATCAAGGGCTTGGCAAACTCCCTCAAGCACAATTCCTTATCCCTTGCATGGGGACCCATGGTGTCAATGAACCTACTTATGTGTTCCATAGCGCTTCTCTTTTTTCTACCATATGGACTGAACTTCGGGGATTCATAATCCTTAGGGTAAGGCTTATTGAGGAGCTCCGCTGGAAAAGGAGGGTCCTTAAAGAACTGCTTGGGGATCTTCAGGTGCCTCTCCCTTTCTTGTTCGAGAAGGGCATTGACGTTTGCCAGAGTGGGATATTGAGGATTAGTTCCCTTTCCCATTGCAAATCCTCTATCTGGTTGAGGTCTTTCTTCTTTAGCCACTAAGGGAATGTTGTCCCTAATTCCCTGAGTCCTTCCTTCTTTAAGGAGATGGACCTTTGTAGGTCCTTCATCATTTCCACCATCTAGGTCATTGGATCAAGTTCCACCACCCTTTGTTCCTTTGTCGAGAGGCAACTTCATTTTCTCTTACGGGCTCTGATGCCGCAGGTGGCAAGTTAGTGCCTTTGCTGTTTCTTAGTCTTGGAGCCGTGCTTGTGAAGGGACTGCTTCTTCCCTCTCCTTTTTCCTAGTTCCTAATGGAGTTGCCAATAAATGTGAGTCCCCTTTTTTGACAGGTCCTAGGGCTAGTACTAATGTGGGACTTTGGGTCACAGAAAAAGGGGCTGGATAGATGTTGGGTGAATTAGGCTTGGCTTACTGCGGCCTATTTGGATCATTATACAAACCAATATATATATATATATATATATTGGCTGAGTAAAAGGAAGAAACAACAAGTACACAGCATAAAAATGAGTAATGATGATTATGAATGCTTCAAGAAAGTTATATTTGATTAAGTCAAGTGTTAGAGTACATTTGGTCCCACCCTATGAGGACATTCCACAAGGTCTAATAAGCCTCAAAGATCACAGACTTGGCTAATCCCCTTTGGGTTCCTAGGACTTGTGAAATTTGAGTCCTTTGAATCTAAGTGGCTTATTGAATATTTTGCTGTAGGATCTTTTACAATGCCTCTCTTCGCTCAATGGACTTGACTTAAAGCTTAAAACTCTCTTCTTGTATATATTTTGGTCTCTTGTGCATAATGATGTCTGCCCTTTAATGTCTCCCTTGCTCCTCTTTTATACAGTTCTTTGAAGACCTTAAATTAAATTTTTATCCCTTGCTTCTCTTAGTAACAGGGTTGAGTCCCTTTGTCTGGAACCTTGGTGGCTGTTCCTTTCCTCATCTTCTCTCATTTCATACTTCTAGGAACTCACTCCCTGAAAGTGCATTGGTGGATTTTCTACTCATAAAAGTTTCCTTTTGGGACAAATCAGATCCTCCTCTAAGGTCAACATTCCATGGTCTTCTTCCAAGGCTTAAAAAGGACATTTCAAAGGTCCTGGAACCTTGATGCTAACTCCTCTTTGCTTGGTCTTTTTCGAGAAATGACATAGATTTCTCTTTTCAACAGATGAGCTTGAAATGCCTCTAACCATCCTTCCTCTTATTGCATGTCCTTTGCCTTGCCCGAGGTCCCATGGTTCCTTTGCCAGGTTCTGATCCTGAGGCCATTAATTGTCCCTTTCAATTCTCTCTACCTCCTAAGGAGCTTGATTTTGACAAGACATCCAACGGTTTTTTCCTTCTTTTCCCTCTTTCAAGGATACATATGACTTGTTCCCAAACTACCTTCTACCTCTTCTATATCCTTCTCAGCATTTTTAGGCTTTCTCCCCAAGGACCCGCTTCCTGGAGGATGGGTGATCTGTCCGTGACCCAATATTGGTTCTCCTCCTTTTTACTTCTTACTTTCACCTTCCTTCTTTTTGGGCCTTTTGGCCTCCTTGGTCCTTCATAACTTCATGAGCTGGCCCTTCTTTTGTTAAGGCCCACGATTCTTCCTTACCTTCATAGACTGGACTTCCTTATCACATTTTGGACCTTAACAGATGTTATCGGTATCCTGTGAAAGCAATTATTTATTTGTTTTATAAACCCAACTTCGAATGGTCATCACCTATCTATGCTTAAACCAATGGCACAAAAACTCGAATATCATCTTTTCTTAGGCTACATGGTTCCATTCTCACAAAACAAACAATAAACTTCTAACCTCAAAGGAGCAATAAGCCAAACAACTGAATCAATTAAATGATCATCTAAGAACTCATGGTGTTGTCCAAGGATCCCCTAACTAATGGGAGATCCAGTTATCCAAAATCGCCAGCAATAAAAAAAATTCCCAATTCGGTTACACTTTTTTCCCCTATAAATTCCCTTCATAGTGATTAGATTTAATAGAAAAGGGTTTTTTTTTTTTTTTTTTATTTTTTATTTTTAATTCTTACCTTAAGAGAATTCTTCTTCTCTTTGAAATCCTTGAGGATTGTCCTCTCTTGAATTGTCCATAAAGTTTATGCTAAATTGATAATTTTAAATACAACTAGGGTAACTATCTACTTTTTCTAAAGTCCATAAAAATATGAAATTTAAGTTATTGACCCCTAGGAACAAAATTACCCAACTTAATAAGTCATTTTTAAAATTTTTAAAATTATTTTTTCCTAGTTCTATAGGTAGATTTGTTAAAAGAAAAAAAAAATAGCATTAGCTATATATGTTGAAACAGATTTATCACTACAAAAAAAAGGGCTATCCCAGCGGTTTTCAAAACCGCTGTTGAAAACCGCTGGGATAGCCCCAAAAAGCGCTGGGATAGGGTCAAAATTCCTATCCCGGCGTTTTTTTTTTCTGGCGCTTCAAACCGCCGCGTTTGGACTGTCAGTATAGGGTCGTCGGACCTGTACCAGCGCTTTTCAAAAGTGCTGGGGTAGGTCCCGGCGTTTTTACTTGTGTCAGGACAACTTTTATGAAAATGTGAATATAACCTATACCAGTGCTTTTTGAAAGTGCTGGCATAGGTAGTACCTATTCCAGTGCTTTCAAAAGCGCTGGTATAGGTCTTGAATGAATAAAATTTAAAAGGCCTATACCAGCTCTTTTGAAAGCGCTGGCATAGGCAGTACCTATTCCAGCGCTCTGAAAAGCGCTAGTATAGGCCTTGAATCAATATAATTTAAAAGGACCTATGCCAACGCTTTCAAAAGCGCTAGTATAGGTCCTTTTTTTTTATAAATTTTTTAGCACCTGTAATGTACCTAAAATACATATTTTCCAATACCTGTTTTATAGCAACTGTAATGAACTACAATTCATATTTTCCAATAGCAAATACCATACCACATTAAACCAAGAAACTAAATATATTTAATTAAACCATATCAATAATTACATCCCAAATGTCTAAATTTTTTTACCCAAAATAATACATTCTAAAAAACTGTGTACAATGTCCTACACAAAAGAATACATTCTAACTATATAGAATGTCCTGCACAAAAGAATACATTGTACTGTGTATCGCCTACTCCAAATCATCAAATGATAAGCGCTGAGCACCAGGAGATTCGAAATCCACTGCAAAATCACCATCACCATCCTACGAATTAAGAAACACACAATGGATTAGTGTACTAAACAACTAGTATTACTACCAAGTGCCACATTAGCAATTAAAACACACTCAAAATGACTGATTTCAGTTAAGCATATCAATTGGGTATTAGTCTCAATAAATTTCTCAAAAAGTGATTAGTGAGCAATTTATGCAAAAGATTCAATAAGTGATTACTTACACATATTGTGTAAAGCCTTAAAGGTCACATTTCTACTTGATATTTCTATGTATTTTATGTGTTACAATGAACCCTAAACTGGTAGATATAAAGATTAGGGTAAACATTAATGAAGGAGTTGAGAAGGTGGTAGTTAGGAGTTGAGGGGATACATTAACCATAAGTGCTGATAAGCATTCTACAGCGAAGTTCCTCTACTTGGAGAGGTAGGGCAGCAATGTAACGGCTATCACATGGTAACTGAAGCTGCAATCATGTCCTAAATACCCAACCAAAAACCAAAGAACAAACATGAGGCTAGTCTTTCACAAATCAGACGTCTAGTCACCAATATAATATAAGCAAATGCAAGTGATAATCCAATACAATTCCTGCAACCTTTTTTTTTTTTTTTTGAGAAGCTAGTTCATGCACATATTATGGGGGTACCCCATGAATGTTAGCATTGATTATAGGCAGCCTTCTTTCAACCATTCATTCCTATTAGTTCTCAAGTCACTACCAATTACAATAACAAGGTAATATATAATACTCTTGAGTATGGAACCTATAAAAGCAAAACATCTATACTACTGTAACTATTATTACCTTAAAATCGCTAGAGAACCAGTACTCCACCAAGCCATGAAATTGAGTGTCATCAACCTCTGGCGGTGATAGTTGAAGTAATTCTTCCTTAGTTGTGCCCGGGTTGCAATTGCTCCTTCAACTCTGATTTGTGGCCCCTCCACAACTTCCCAATCCGTGAGAGTGCCCATTTCCTTTGCTTGGCAAGTGGGATGCAGTTTGTAGGAATTACCCATCGTGCCTACCATGTGTAAAGTTGAATTAACTTTAAAATGTCACATTTTTAACATAATAGCAAACTGACATAAAGCTTTAAACAAGTAATAAAGAGTGAAGAATTTGAAAGACAGAGAATTGATACCAAAAGGGTGTAGTTTTGAAAGAGAGATAGAACCTATTCTTGTACTTTGCAAAAGAAAATATTATAAGACATTTCAAATACTCAGTAAGCCCAAATGAAGCACATATCTACAAATACATATATACAAATGGACTTTGTACTCTGGTTCTATCAAAGATTCAACACACAATTATCAAGCCATAAGTCACACAATTTTTCCACAAGCAATGACATTCGTAACTTGACGATACATTAACAAAGATTATTTCTAGGGCTTGACAAAATCTCCTCAGTTAGGACATGTCTCCTACATTAAACGACCTGCAAACTCAACAAAAACAGATTATCAACAGTCCTTACTGGCCAAATGAAGAAATAGGGGTTTCCAAATTAAAGATAATTAACTTCAAACTTTAAATAAAGTCCTACCATGGAAATTAAGATATGCAAGCTCTTATGCCTATGCCAACAAAGGAATTTGCTAACCTATTTCCCACTGCTATTAACCATCAACTTGTGCCTCTTCACAATAATTTCTGCTTTTCTCAATTAATTCCCTCTTCAACCAAAAAACACCTTAGAGTAACGCATGTAACAGGGATGACACTTTCACGCCACTAGCTACCTCCAGTTCAATACAACATTATTGGGGGGTGTAAGCTAGTTAATTTGCACAAGATTTCACCATTTCAAGTCCATGAAGGTAATCCTTTTTTTTTTTTTTTTCTTGGGGTCCTTTGATATTGATATCATTAGAATCATAATGCAGGTTGAATTCATATCTTGGAACCATTCAATTGAGAATCCTGCACACTTTTTTTTTCTTATCTTTTTCGAGTGATTTCATATACTACAAATAATACATGCTATTTTTTAAACCATTTATTTACTTATTAGGGGAAAAAAAAAAGGAATGAAATAAAATTTAAATATCAAACAGAGTCAAACGAAATAGGAATGAAAGAAATAAAATCCTCTTACTTGTTAAGCTATAAAAGTGATTGAATTTCATTATCAGAACAAGCAGCAAATTAACATTAATATTTATCTCATAAAGCATAGTTACAATAAATATGTTTCGAGAGAAGGGAAATAGAGAAGCTGGAAGGATCAAATGGAGAATCCTTCAATTCTCTTTGATTTTAACTCAATGTGAGACATGTGTCGCATTTATTTGATTTTTAAGTGCCATAATTCTTACATTTAAATAAAAATTATATGAAATTAGAGGATTTAATGGGAATGGATCTTATCCCCTAAAATTTCACCTGACCAAAATAAAATTTTTAAAAACAAAATAACTAAGCAAAATTTTATGTCACATTCCTCCACTTTCTCACCAATCGAATAGCTCAGATTTATCAAAAAAAAAAATTTGAAAAATTATTGCCATTTGATGACATGCCAGAGCATTCCCCTCTAACAAACTCTGCCAGCACACTCACTCCTACACCCTCAATGCTATACCCTCAAATACAAAAGTGTCCTGATTTATTACTACAAATACCCACTCTCAAATAAAAAATTCTATTTCTTGATTCATTACAATGGGCAGAGAGAAAATCCTTTCTAGCCTCTCTCATTTCTCTCCCTTTTCCTCCATCACCAACCCAGAAAGAAAAAACCCAAAAATTAAAGAATTTGAAAGAGAGATAGAACCTATTCTTGTAGTTTGCATAACTTTATATAATTTGATTTAGAAAGATTGAATTTTATTTTGAACCAACAAAGAAAAGAAAAAGAAGAAGAAGAAAATCATGACTATTCAAGCAATTGATGTATGTTTAAAGGAAACTCATGGTCATTTCTTTTACCATTGCTTTTTTCCTCATACCTGAATTGCTTCCCAGCACCGATTCTTGTATTGTAGTGGCATTTTTGGCCATGAGCAGTAATTGATTGGGCACATATCAGGCATTCTTGCCACTGTTCCCAGCCACCTAGAAAAAGATCCAGCATTCTTCCCGATCGGCTGGCCCGCTTTATTTATTTCCAAAAATAATTTTTTGCCCGGTGGCATATTCCATATATCATCAAATCGATTAGGCCCACGTTTATTGGGCACAACGATCGCTCCAGTAGCGGGTACGTCCTGAGTATCTATTAAAACACCAAGTTGAATCAAATTACAATGAAACACGAGAGAATGAAATGTCAAGAAACTAGCCGTTTGGATACTTGGATATTCCAAAAAACATATAAGTAAATTTAGTGTGTATCCTTATTAGTATAAGGATATTTAATGAAAATATTAATAACATTGGAATCGCCAAAGAGTGTGAATTTAAACTTTGAAACAATGAGATAATAACAAACACCCCTAATGATGAAGCTAACAGGTAATAAATTCTGTGGCATAAAAAGTTAAAGGAAAAAAAAGTTTTTCCACTCATTGGTTGAACTTAAGATCACATGTGGACCTGATTCTGAGAAATAATAGGCCAAAAATTAATACTTGGGACTATAATTGCTTGTAGAATATGAATATATTTGTACAATTGTACCGATATAGATTATGAGGTTCATACACAAAGGGAATGTTACTTATGCCAATTGTACCAATTTATATTGAGATTTTCCTTTTATCATCTACTTTGAGTGCTAAAAGTAATAGCCTTTTATTATTTCCATCAAAGCCTCCAAAGCATGTAAAAGAATCCAAATTTAAACTTGAAAATAATTTGCAGTGAGAATGTTTTTGCCATTTAAATAGTTTAGGAAATAATCATGACCAAGTGGTAAAGTCAAAAGAAGTAATTGTTGAACAAGAAAAAAAATAAATTAGAAAAATTCCAAAGATCCCTTTGGCAAACAAAATGTACAGACAAAATGGAAACTTTAAAGTCTTATAAAAACCAACAGTTGTAAGAATTACTTCCTTAACTTCATTTCACTCATTCACTGCCATTTGGATCTACAAGTTTTTGGCAGAAGACATCCTAGCTAATGTATGTCATTCTCTATGGCACAATATGCTAATGCAACTTTTAGTTTGGAAACTGTCAGGTCAGAGAATATTATGGTAAGTCCCTAGAACAAATATGGAGCACATGTACAAAAATGTAACAAAAAGAACAAATTGACATTTTACATATGTATTATATATAATTTATAATTTATAATAATTATCCTAGAAACATATTTATTAACATGTTAATAGTGAACCTATAAACTTCTGATTATCTTACAAATTACTTAAATTGGATTTTATTTATTAAAAAAAAAACATATTTACAACAGATATATAAATAATTATTAAAAAAAATATGAAAAAAAAAAATATAGGAATGGAATTTCATAATCGTACTATTGAGTACAAATTTAGAAATACACAAACCTGGTGGTTGTGTCTTGTCATCACTCCCCTGGGAATGTCGTCTATCATCATCAGCTTGAGGAGCTTGTTGGCATGATGGTACATCATTTGACCTCACATGTGAGGAGCTCTCACTAGGCTCAACGAACTCAAGTCGCCGCTTCCTCCCCATTCTTATGTGTAGTACCTAAACAATGCAAGATTGTTAGTTATAAAATACATAATGTTACATATACATATGTCTATATATATACATACATATATATATATATATATATATATATAATCTCTAACAAACACCACTTCATACATGCAGCACTTCACAAGCATACTATATGAATTTACTTAGACAAAATATGAGAAATTGACAATAAATTGAACAACAATATGTGAACATTCACAAAACAAACAACACTCCCTTCATGGACATACACACCTTTTCTCTCCATGCAAGCCACCCGCTTGCTCCAAAACAACAACCCACCACAGCATACTATATGTATTTACTTCTTACTAACCCAATTACTATTAGATAAGGAGACCCAAAATAAACCTATCAACATCTATACTTAACTGTAATGTGGTACTTTCCAAGAATTTGAACCAAAGGCTATATCATAAAAATTCAATAATGTTAAACTCATTAAAAATATTAACTCATTTGAATGTACTCTTTCTACACTTGTTTATATATAATTACTATACAAACCAAACTTTGTTTCCTAATTGTTCCAACTAAAAATATGGTAATAATTAAAAGGAATTGACCACTGTTTATGATTGATATCAAAAGTATTTATTTTTTTTTTTTTTGGATAAACATATCAAAAGTCTTCTTAATAGGGAGGTACAACTGAGAAACTCAAATGACCAACTAAGTACTTACTATTCAAGACACAAATGACCAATTCCTATCTTTAAAAAAAATAAAAATAATAAAATCCACTTAACCACGAACCTAAAACAAGATGATTTGCTCAAGTCACCATGTCTCAATTATTTACCAACTAGTTTTGAATGAAAACCATAATCGATCTCTATAGATACTTCATATCTGTAGAGGCAATATACTCAAAGATAAACTAACAATAAATAAAAATGATAAACACAGAGCCATAAACACATTACATTATTTTTTTAACTATCATTGAAGGAGCAAGTGGAGTGGTTTATGAAAGTAGAGTTTTTTAGTGCAAGCTTTGATGAAAGTCCTTTACTGTGTCATATAAACAAGAACAGAAGAAAAAGGGAAAAATTAACAGGGTCAATTGAATACATTTTCACACACTAAGGAAGGAAAATAAAAAAAACATGTTCAACAATTAAAAGCATATAAGAACAATGGAAAACTTACCTGTATACTTCGTTTTTTTTTTTTTTTTTTTTTTTTTGAGAATGACCTGTATACTTAGTTACTTTGTAATCTTTACACTTATACACACAAAATATAAAACAAAGAATTAAAAATCAAAACCAGATCAACCTAAAATGCTTATGTTTATATATAAAGGACATGCATGCCCCAGTTATGACAAAATGCAATTAAATATAGGAAACAAAAACCATGCAAATTAAACAATATCCACAGTACAAGAAAAAGTGAAAATTGACCAAAAATGGAATATTTAATGGTTAATTCAATAAGTGACACAAATGTGGCCCTAATTTTAGAAACAATTGCCACGTGTTTTTGTCCATCCAATATTGTCTCCAAAACAACCCCATAACACAAAATATTCTTGGTCATCCTAATATAACCAAAAAGAATAGTAGAATCCCTAAAGGAGCTCTTGCAAGAAACACTTACCTCATCATTGCAGTCAGATGAGTCCTCTAAACACAAACAATAACACAACCTCGACAATGTAGCTTAAAAAATTGACAAATTATGAAAAGGAAGCCCAAAAAAAATTGACCCAGATCGAAATTCAGCAAATGTACAACAAAGAACACTCTAAAACCACTAAATCATAAAAAGAGAGAAAACCCATGTGAAATAAACCAATGCAGGCTAGGAATCTTAGATCTTAGCTAAAATCCTTCATCAAATTAGCAAGAAGGAAAAAAATAAAAAACCAAAACGTACCAGAAATCAAAAATAAACTAAACTTTAACCAAAACCAAAACTAAAACCCACACAATCAACCAACAGTTACACAAAAATATACACATAACCCAAACCAAACTTCAACCAAAATAAAAACTAAAAAACCAGAAATTTAACAACAAATATATATACAAATATTGCTACAAAATAGATATGAGAGCTAGAGAGACTTACCTTGCTTTGGGTAGTATTTTTGTATTTGAAATTTTGGAAAAGAAATGGTGGGTTTTGAGTAAAGAAGAAGAAAGGAGGAGGGGAAGTGGGTTAAGGAAGAGGAAGAGGGAGAGGGAGAAAAAATGTGGGTGAGAGGAAAAACTCTGAAGTAAAGAAGTGGGAGATCAGTAATGAGAGGCCAAAGTAGTGGGAAGGTGAAAAAAATAAGTGGGAAGTCTGAAAATTTTTAACTGGTACGAGAGATCTATCCCAGCGCTTTTGGAAATGCTGGAATAGGTTGACCCTATTCCAGTGCTTTCAAAAGCACTGGGATAGGTCTATCCCCATAAGGGAATGAGTGATCCTATCCCGGCGCTTTTGGAAGCGCTGGAATAGGGTCCACCTATTCCAGCGCTTTTGAAAGCGCTGGGACAGGTCTCTTCATTCCCTTATGGAGAGAGGCCTGTCCTAGCGCTTTTAAAAGCGCTAGAATAGGGTCCACCTATCCCAGTGCTTTTGGAGACCTATCCCAGCGCGTTTTGAAGCGCTGGAATAGGCGGACCCTATTCCAACGCTTTTAAAAGTGCTAGGATAGGTCTTTCCATTAGCATTTTCTTGATTAATAGTAATATAAATAGTTCAAATTATAAATAGTAATATTTAATATATTCTTGATTAATAAGATTGAATATAATACTTCAAATTAATAAAATATAATTTAACAGTACAAATTAATAAAATAAATTATATTAGTTAATAAAAATATTTTTTTAATAATTCAATTTAACAAAATTTAATTTAATTTAATACTTCAAACTAATTTAATACTTCAAATTAATAAAATATAATTTTTCACTAAAATTTAGTAAAATATAATGTAATAGCTAAAAAAAAATGTAAGATGAGACTCGAAGACCAACAATATTAAAATATAATTTAATATTTTAATTGGATTGGGTATATAAAACCCATTTACCCATTAAAACCCATTTAACTAATTACTTCTAACCTAAACACAACCCAACCCACCCAATTACCCAATTATCAAAATTACCAAAATGCCCCTAAAGTGTAAATGACCAAAGTACTCTAAAATCTTCAAAAATGACCAAAATACCCCAAAACCTCAAAATTACCAAAATAACCACGAAACCTACAAAATAACCAAAATACCCCCGAAACCCAAAAAATGATCAAAATATCCCTGAAAACTAAAAATTACCAAAATACTCCCAAAACCCATAAAATGACCAAAATAACCCCAAAACCGTAAAATTACCAAAATACCCTCGAAACAAAAAAAAAATGACCAAAATACTCCCGAAACATAAAAAATGACGAAAATACTCATGAAACCCAAAAACTGACCAAAATACATTTGAAACCAAAAAATGACCAAAATACCCCCTAAACCCTAAAAAATGTCCAAAATACCCTCGAAACCTAAAAAATTACCAAAATACCTCCAAAACCTAAAAAATTGCCAAAATAACCTCGAAGCCTAAAAATTAACCAAAATAACCCCAAAACCTAAAAATGACTAAAATACCTCCGAAACCTTAAAAATGGCTAAAATAACCCCGAAGCTTGAAAATTGACCAAAATAACCACAAAACCTAATGATCGAAATACCCCTGAAATCTTAAAAATGGCCAAAATAACCCCGAATCCTTAAAATTGACCAAAATAACCTAGAAACCTAAAAATGATCGAAATATCCTCAAAACCTAAAAAATGATCGAAGTACCCTGAAAGCCTAGAAATTAACTGAAATTTCCCCTGATAAAAAATGACCAAAGTACCCCTGAAACCTATATATGACCAAATAACCCCTAAACCTTAAAATGACCAAAATACCCTGAAACCTATAAAATGATGAAAATGCCCCTTAAACCTGTAAGTCGATAAAAATACACCCTAAACCTAAAAAATTACCAAAATCCCCCCTAAAACTAAGAAATGACCAAAATACTCCCTAAACATAACAAATGACCGAAATACCCCCTAAACCCCTATTTTGGTAATTTTAAAGGTTTTAGGTGTATTTTGTTAATCTTATAGAATTAGTGGTATATTGGTCATTTTAGATATTTTGAGGGGTATTTTGGTTGTTTTATAGGTTTAGAGGTATTTTGGTTGTTTTAGGGGTTTCAGGGTATTTTTGGTAATTTTAGAGGTTTCAGGTGTTTGTGGCCATTTTTGAGGTTTTTGTTTATTTGGGTCATTTCAAAGGTTTAGGGGTATTTTCGTCACTCAGGTTTGAGGGTATTTTGATAATTTTTTAGGTTTCAGGGGTATTTTGGAAATTTTTTAGGTTTAGGGGGGTATTTTGGTCATTTTTAGGTTTCGGGATTATTTTCGTCAATTTTTAGGCTTCGGGGTTATTTTGGTCATTTTTTAGGTTCCGGGGGGTATTTTGGTCATTTTTAGGTTTCAAGGTTGTTTTAATCAATTTTTAGGCTTCGGGGTTATTTTGGCCATTTTTTAGGTTTCGATGGTATTTTGGTCATTTTTTAGGTTTCAGGGGTATTTTGGTAATTTTATGGACTTCAGGGGTATTTTGGTAATTTTTAGGTTTTGGGGGTATTTTGGTCATTTTATCGGTTTTAGGGGTAATTCGGTCATTTTTTGTGTTTTGGGGGTATTTTGGTAATTATCAAGTTTCGAGGGTATTTTGGTCATTTTTTGGACTCTGGGGGTATTTTGGTCATTTTACTGGGTTTTGGGGGTATTTTGGTAATTTTTAGGTTTTGGGGTTATTTTGATCATTTTTTCAGTTTCAGGGGGTATTTCAATCATTTTTTTTATGTTTTAGGGGGGATTTTGGTAATTTTTATGTTTTGGGGGTATTTTGTTCATTTTTTTGGTTTTAGGGGTATTTTGGTAAATTTTAGGTTTTGGTGGTATTTTGGTCATTTTATCGGTTTTAGGGGTATTTCGATCGTTTTTTGTGTTTTGGGGGTATTTTGGTAATTTTTAGGTTTCAAGGGTATTTTGGTCATTTTTTGGACTTTGGGGGCATTTTGGTCATGTTTTTGGGGTTTTCAGGTATGTTGGTAATTTTTAGGTTTTGGGGGTATTTTGGTCATTTTTTTTTGATTTTAGGGGGTATTTCAGTCATTTTTTATGTTTCAGGGGGATTTTGGTAATTTTTAGGTTTTGGGGGTATTTTGGTCATTTTTTTTCTATTCGGGCGATATTTTGGTCATTTGATAATTAACAAATCCCTATATGTGATTTTTATAGGTTTCAGGGGTATTTTGGTCTTTTTAAAGGTTTCGGGAGTATTTTGGTCATAATTTTGGGTTTTGGGGGTATTTTAGTCATTTTTAGATTTTGGGGGTATTTTGGTCTTTTTTTTTTAGATTTCAGGGGTATTTTGGTAATTTTTTTTGGGGTTTTCGAAGTATTTTGGTCATTTTTTTGGTTTTAGGGGGTATTTCAGTCATTTTTTTTATGTTTCAGGGGGATTTTGGTAATTTTTAGGTTTTGAGGGTATTTTGGTCATTTTTTTTTCTATTTGGGCGATATTTTGGTCATTTGATAATGAACAAATTCCTATAGGCGATTTTTATAGGTTTCGGGGGTATTTTGGTCATTTTTAAGGTTTCGGGGGTATTTTGGTCATTATTAAGGTTTTTGGGGTATTTGAGTCATTTTTAGATTTCAGGGGTATTTTGGTCATTTTTTTAGGTTTTGGGGTATTTTTGGTCATTTTTTTGGGTTTTGGAGGTATTTTAGTCATTTTTTAGTTTCAAGGGTATTTTGGTCATTTTTGGGGTTTTGGGGGTATTTTGGTAATTTTTAGGTTTTTGGGGTATTTTGGTCATTTTTTGGGCTTTGGAGATATTTTTGTAATTTTTAGGTTTGGGGGTTATTTTGGTTATTTTTTGGGTTTCAGGGGTATTTTGGTCATTTTATGGTTTTGGGGGTATTTTGGTCATTTCTTAGGTTTGGGGTATTTTGGTAATTTTCTTTTAGTTTTAGAAGTATTTTGGTCATTTTCTAGAAATTTAGATTTTATGTTGTTTATTTAAATTTTAGATGGGTTTTAGTGGGTTTATCCAAGTACCCATATAATTAAATAACCAAAAATACACTATAGGTGAGCTATCCTAGCGCTTTTGGAGCGTTGGAA
The DNA here is from genome assembly GCA_019022515.1 of Quercus aquifolioides. Lineage (NCBI taxonomy): Eukaryota > Viridiplantae > Streptophyta > Magnoliopsida > Fagales > Fagaceae > Quercus > Quercus aquifolioides. Next base: position 43,328,459 of record CM032330.1, on the reverse strand, counting down.
TAGGTTGACCCTATTCCAGCGCTTACAAAAACGCTGGGATAGGCCTCTCGCCATAAGAGAATGAAGGGACCTGTCCTAGTGCTTTCGCTAGGACAAGTCCCTCAATTCTCTTATGGAGAAAGACCTATTCCAGCGCTTTTTTTGAGCGTTTATTAAGGTTTTGGGAGTATTTTAGTCATTTTTAGATTTCAGGGGTATTTTGGTCATTTTTTTTAGGTTTCGGGGGTATTTTTGGTCATTTTTTTGGGTTTTGGAGGTATTTTAGTCATCTTTTTTAGTTTCGAGGGTATTTTGGTCATTTTTGGGGTTTTGGGGGTATTTTGGTAATTTTTAGGTTTTTGGGGTATTTTGGTCATTTTTTGGGCTTTGGGGATATTTTTGTAATTTTTAGGTTTGGGGGGTGATTTTGGTCATTTTTTGGGTTTCAGGGGTATTTTGGTCATTTTATGGTTTTGGGGGTATTTTGGTCATTTCTTAGGTTTGGGGTATTTTGGTCATTTTTTTTAGTTTTAGAAGTATTTTGGTCATTTTCTAGAAATTTAGATTTTATGTTGTTTATTTAAATTTTAGATGGGTTTTAGTGGGTTTATCCATTAAGACCCATATAATTAAATAACCAAAAATACGCTTTAAGCGACCTATCCCAGCGCTTTTGGAGCGTTGGAATAGGTTGACCCTATTCCAGCGCTTACAAAAACGCTGGGATAGGCCTCTCGCCATAAGAGAATGAAGGGACCTGTCCTAGTGCTTTCGCTAGAAAAAGTCCCTCAATTCTCTTATGGAGAAAGACCTATCACAGCGCTTTTTGGAGCGTTGGAATAGGTTGACCCTATTCCAGCGCTTCCAAAAGCGCTAGGATAGGCCTCTCTTCATAATGGAAGGGAGAGACCTGTCTCAGCGCTTTTGAAAACGCTGGAATAGGGTAACTTCTTCCAGCGCTTTCAAAAGCGCTAGGACAGGTCCTTTCATTCTCTTATGGCGAGAGGCCTATCCCAGCGTTTTTGTAAGAGTTGGAATAGGGTCAACTTATTCCAACGCTCCAAAAAGCGTTGGGATAGGTCTTTCCCCATAAGGGAAATCAATAACCCTATCTCAGCGCTTTTGGCCTTCCTATACCAGCGTTTTTGATAAATGCCGCTATAGGCCTCCTATTGCAGCGCTTTGTATAGCGCTGGTTTTGAGCCGCCATAATAGGATTTCCTATACCAGCGTTTTCAAAAAGCGCTAGTACAGGCTTATCTATTACAACGGTTTGTAAAAACGCCGAGATAAAAACACTGGTATCAAGACGATTTTTTTGTAGTGTATGATGATTGGCAAATAATAGATTTATGATAAAAATGTTGGGATGGGTAGACACAATGGCAGGTGGTAATGGTAGTGGCTGAGAGAGAGAGAGAGAGAGAGAGAGAGAGAGAGAGAGAGAGAGAGAGAGAAGAATCTAAAAATGAATTTATATGGTCAAACCGGTTGGGGAAAAAAATTCATACAAACAATGTTCATTTTAAAAATCCGTTTTTATTTTAAAAAAAATGAGCAAACAAGTTACCAACCAGATAAATGATGAAACTAAGAAGAACCTAAAAAGTTGATTTATATGGTCAAACCGGTTGGATTTGTAGGGAAAAAAAATTCATACACACAATGTCCATTTAAAAATCCATTTTTATTTTTAAAAAAAAAATGAGTAAACAAGTTACCAACCAGATAAATGATGAAACTACCCATTTGGCTTTATACTAGGTCAGGCTTATTAGGGGTATTGAGCTTTATATTTGCTTGGCCCTAATTTGGCAGAGGGTATTATATGCAACGGTTAAATTTGTAACACTCCTCACATTGGAACTACTTATGTGCGAAGGGTTACATATATCACTTACATAAAATAAAAATTCTTAATTAGAGCACCACAGGGCCACTTATAGTTCCGCATACCTCTTTCTATGAAGATTTTATTGAATAATACATTTAATGTGACTTGGGACCCATCAAAACATTTCCATGAGAGATAAGATTTATGGTCTTCTAAAATGGAAATATCATAAGCAACGTGTATTTTTTTTAGCAAACAATTCTCTTTTTTTAATGAAATGTGACTTGAAGGGGAAAGGAAGCTACACCGTCTCCAACTATAATGGTGTGCCCACCGGAAGGCAAAAGTCTATTACTAGCATAGTCTACAATGCCCAAGCTCTTGCAACCCTTGAACACAAAATTAACCACTTCTCTCCCTCCACCTGCCACAAAAACCCTCTTGAAACCGATCAACTGCTTAAAATGAGTTCCAATAATACCATCTGGGGGCTTGGAATAAACCAACACAACTTCACTCCCATCTCTTTTGCCCCCATTCTTGACTTCAATGTTTAACTTGAAATACTCGCCGCATTGCAAGTCGTTTAATAAAACTGCAGGGCAAGTAGGCTTGGTCTTGTTAGCCATATAATTTAGATCGTGGCAGTGTGTATGTCTCCCCAATTTTACGGGCAAAGTCTGTAAGGCTTGTATGGTGGTGTAATTGAATTTTGTGTAGCTGAGACCAAAACCGAATGGGAAGACTGTGGAGCCATTGAAGAATTTGTAAGTTCGCCCTGGGTAGCCTTTGCTATCATCTGGCCTGAATTGCATGGATGTTAGGGGTATCTTATTAACATAATTGGCTTCATACCACGTGACTGGTAATCTTCCACCTGCAACATAATATATACATGCATGTAATGTATTGTTAATGGCAGAGTATAATTAATATCGAAATAATTATCCTGAATTATTTTGTTATATTTAACGAAATTTGAAAGGAGTGAAAAGGAAGATACAAATTGTTGCAATCTAAGGGGACGGCGTAAAAAAATTGAAGATCATGATTAGCCTACCGGGATTGTATAGGCCAAAAACAACATCTGCAATGGCACGACCACCTTCCTCTCCAGGATATCCAACCCATAGGATGGCTTTGATTTTGGGGTTATTCTTGGCAAAGGAAATATCCACACCTCCTGCACACATGAGTACAAGAATAACTGGGCCCTTCGCTGCATTGGCAACTTGGTTGATAAGCTCACTCTGGTTTCCTGGCAGAAGGAGATCCACCCTGTCTAATTTCTCTACCTCAACTGTTAAATCTAAACCTACCAAAATTATTGTGGCATCAGCTATCTTTGCAGATTCCACGGCTTCGGGTATTAAGCTTGTTTTATTGCATGCAATGTCACCACATCCCGCTGCGTAATTTACCTTTCCATATGTTGAAAAGCCATCAATAGGAGAGGTGTACTGGCATGGACTACCAGGATGTTTTGATTCAAATGCATAATTTCCAAGCATCGCAATGGTAGCATTGGCATGTGGTCCAACAACTGCTAGATTTTTGAACATGCCTGTACTTAAAGGCAAAGTTCCACCTTCATTTTTCAGAAGAGTAATTCCTTCTTTTGCTGCTCGTGTGGCTAACTCAATGCTTTTGGTGGTGCATATGTCGTTTTTTCCAAGAGATTTATATGCAGGGATTCCATCAAAAAAACCTGTTCTAAAAAGCACAATATAAAGGTTTTCTAGTGCCTTGTTTATATCTGACTCTCTAACCTTTGATTGGTTCACTGCATTTCCAGTGTACTTGGGGTAGGACTTTCCACAATCCAAATCCATCCCTGAATCAAATATAATTTAGAAGTTGGTAAACTAGAAATCAATAACGAAAATTCTTAAGCAAAATGAAAATTTATATAATATGTAAAGGTCACAATTGACCAACCTGCTCTTAGTGTTTGTGCAATAGCATCCTCATATGTATCGTTAAGAAAATTGTGGCCGGTCACCATTACACTAACGGAATCACAATCTGAAACTATATATCTGGATTAAAGAATATAATGTTCAATATTATTGTAATAATAAAATATAAATCAAGGTCTATTACTAATAATGAGGTGATTAAGAGTTTAAATTGTACCCATGAAGATCCCATTCTTGTCTAAGTGTTTGCTTCAAGAGGTTTGGATCAGCACAACTAGGTATCCCATTAACGCGGTTATAAGAGCACATAATCCCGCTAACATCACCATCTTTAACACACATTTCAAAAGGCGGATTGAATGTCTCTTCCATATCTTGCTCCGTCACCTTCATTTTTTTATTTAATAAAAAAGATAGAATTAGAACATTAAAGAAAGTCTCTTCCATGTATTTATTTTAAGAGTATTGCTAGAATTATTAAAAATTTTATTACATAAGTATGATATGCCAACATTTCAACACAACATAAAAAAAATAATTAAAATATGCAGTTATTATGTTTTTAATTAATGAGGCACCAATCATATTTGTTGTCATTTCAATTTAAAAGTCTTTTGTGATAAATTGACAAGCATTCACATTAATTTGGCTAAAATAACATAAACCTCCTATATTTTTGGCCAATAAGTCCAATATATATATATATATATATATATTCACATCAGATCATCTATTCATTATGCAAAATAAGATTTTGCTAGTGTTTGTCCAAATTTAGGAGGATTGGTATCTAATGTAAAACATTATATTTATTTTTTATTATTTCTTTTCTTTACCCGAGGGTAAAAAAAGGAAAAAAAAAGTGAATGTTAGTTGTTGTGTATAATGAGAGAGGCATTAAAAATAATTAAGAAAAATTGATATTTTAATGAAATAGAATATAGAATAGATATATGTGAGTGTTTTGAAAAGTGGTTAGTTAAAAATAGAAAGAGTAGGTTCTTATTCTTATATGGATAGTAAATTTGCATAAACAAATATGAAACCTGCATTTTCCATATTTGAAATCCCATATCTATTTTGTAGTTAGGTTTTGGTACATAGATGTTACCTTACCCTAGCATCGAAATGGTAGCGATCAACTCCTTTCCAATTTTCAACATCATATGCAGTAAAGTGCTTGCAACATGCCGAAACTTTGAGTGGTCTACTACTCAAATCTGTATAGTTCTCTGTTCCTTGAACATCTTGTAGACCTCTCACGTAATTAACAGCATAGGTGCCAACAAGGAAAGGATCTTCACCAGGTGCCTCAGCAATTCTTCCCCATCTAGGATCCCTTGCAATGTTAATGGTTGGACTCCAAAATGTTAATCCAGCCCGCCCAAGATTGTACATTGCTCGCGCTTCTGTTGAAACAGCCTACAAATTTCATTTCAATATGTGTACTTAAAACTTTCCATTATCAAGCTAAATTATTTTTTTAATTTATAATTTAGTCAACAGCTAGAACTGATAATATGTACAAAAATGTAAAACATGTATTATCTTTTGAACTCCAATGAACCAAAGTTGGAAAACCCTTAGCAAAATGGGGACAAATTCTAGTTGAATGGACAGGTTTTTATTTTTTTGAAGAAAATGACACTTTAGCCTCTAAATTATTCTCCATTATACATTTAACTCCTAAGGGGGCGGTGCTAGGTAGTGTCGAGGGGGTTCAAATGAACCCCTTGAGCTAGCCAAATTTGAATACTCTGAACTAAAATAAGCTTGAATATGATATTCTTAACAATATCTTGATCTTTTTAAACACAAGAAAAAGCCCAACAACAAACCAATTTGATCTAAAATCTTTGGAAAAAAAATTAAACTCAACAACAAAAGTAAAAATTTGTTCATCTTAAATCTAAAAAAGAGCTCATTTAGATCTTAACATATTTGAAACAAACAGATAGATAAAAATTTATTGTATTTCGATCTCGCTTACAATTCACTTAAAAACAATAATTAATATATTTATTGTATTTAGAAATAATATATGATTTCTAAGATTTTATCTTAGTAATAATTAATATGCACATTGTATTAAGAAATACTCAGCCAAATGAACTTATAATTTATCTTTTATGAGAAATGCTATGTCTACAATATTTTCGTAACATTTTCACGACAAATCCTAAGTGGTAGATTGTTACTCGCTATTAATGATGAGCAAAAAATAATTTTAGTAGTTGGTTTAAATTAAAACAAATAACAATTTATCACCTAAAATTTATTGTAAAAATAATGTGAAAATATTGTAAATGTAGTAGCATTTATCTTTTTTTATTTTCTTTCTAGTTGTACGAACAAATTTATAAAAAGAAAACCACATAAATCGTAATATTCATTTTTCTTACTAATCCCTATATCCAAAAGGAACAAAGATTCTCTCCAAACTAGTTTGGAGAGAAACCTTTCAAATTCTTTATACATCTTCATATTAAATGTGAACTTTGAAAATTTAATTTTGTTGGATTGCATGTTCTTATTATATTCTTCACGCTTGCAAAATTTCAAGAAGATCAAAAATTAATTGCTATGTCATTAAACAAATGTTAAAATTTCAAATTTTTGTTATATAAAATTATATATAAAAAAATAAGTTTATTGATAAAATAGTACATAACATCCAATTTGAAAGAAATTTAATATGCATGTTAAGAACATAAAAAATATAAAATTCAACAGTTAAATTTTTAAAATTTATACAAAAAAGAGATATATAAGAAGTTTAAAGAGTTTCTCCCTAATCTAGTTCGGACTATAAAAAGAATCCTGGACACACCTGAACTATGAGAATGCATGAATATTATCAATGTAACATTTTGCATCCAACTGTCCCAACTATCTATTTGCGGATTAGAATCCGGTATAATACCTAGGGTATTGCACCGGATGCAATAATAATGAACGTTTAAGATTAAAAGTTGCGAAAGCACTGGTGCAATAATAATGAACATTTAAGATTAAAGGTTACAAAAAATAACTTTCAATCTCAACCATCAAATAAAAAAATATTAAAAGAAGTAAAAAGTTAAAAATGTAAAAAAAAAAAAAAAAAAAAAAATGCGAAGGAAATTGTGTAATTGCACGGTGCAATTGCTGCATGATCTCAATCCCTATTTGCCAGGTAAGTTTGATCAGAAATTAGTCATGCACAACTCACTTGACTGGTGCTTATGGGGAACCCACTAGCCCCATATGAAATGACCGAAATGCCCTTCTTTTTTTGATGGCGAAATGCCCTTCTTTCTTGAACTACACCAAACCCAGAAAATGAAGAACACAGATAACGAAAAACATGAGATTAAATAAACAACAATCCAAGTTTTTTTTAACACAAGTAAAACCAAAAAATCCATCAAACTCTTTTATTAAACAAACAGAAAAAATAGAGAAAAAAAGAACAACTGACCCCTCCACCAGCCATATATCAATATTACTCAACGAAAAAAATAATAATAATAAATTTAGCTTCCAAAATCCACACCATAAACCCCAAAATCACACTAAACCATGAACGCAAAAAATTCCAGAAACCCAATCCATTTGAATGACACAAGCCTCCTTCTATATCACCCACCAAACTCAAAAACCGTTCCACTTCAACCATGAACATTCAAATCCAAATGGTACTTGGGCCAAATTCAGACACAAAGCCATCCCGATTCACCAAACCCACACCCAATTCAACTATCTGTTTCATTGGTGGCCAGATCAGAAACATCACACCGAGATAGCTCGATCTGGGTTCACCCACTTTGCCTCTTTAAAACAAGCAGCGGTTGCAGTAAGCTGTAACGGCGGACCAGCAGGTGGGCGTGGAAGAGACATCTTTAGTGAATTTGAACTCACTGATTGCGACCTAGAGCTTGCCCCCGCTGTGTGATTGGACAGTGGTGGGTTTATGGTTTCTGGGCTTGTTGATGACAGACAGAATTGAGGAGATGCTTGTGGGTTATATATAGCATATAGGTTGTTCATCTAAGAGGGTTTGTTGTTTCATCTCTCCGTGTTGTTGTTTGTTTCTGGGTTGTGAATTTGTGGGTTTGATGTTCATCTCTGTGGGTTTGATTTTAATATCTGGGTCTTGTTCTTCATTTCCAGGGCATGTAGCTCATGAAAGAGGAGGCATTTGGGTCATTTCAAGTGGGGTTAGTGGCTTCCACATAAGCACCACCCAGTTGAGTTGTGCTGTACGTGACTGTAATCTCGACCAAACTTAACCGGCAAATAGACGGAGGTTGGAGAGTGTACTATGTATCTATCTATCTAGAATGAATTTTTCTTAGAGAACAGTAAGTATTTTCTTAATAAAGAAAAGAGAATGAGGTTATAATTTATTATTTTCCCCCTCTTCTTCGTTCAATCGATTTTCTTTTTATTTGACTGATTGTTTACTACATCAATTATACGGATGTCTTTTTCAAATTTGAATGACATCCCTTATATTTGTCCATCATGCACCCACCTAAATACATACTAGAAAACAACCTTAAAGAACACAACCTTAAAGAATACAAGGAAACTACTCCTAAGCATTAAATTTTACACTTGTCAATCATGCACCCACCTAGACATATGCAAGAAGATGGAAGTGAAAGACACAAATTTAAAATACATAGGAAATAACAAGAAGCAAGGAAAATACAATAAATACAAATCATTAACTTTTTTTTTTTAACATATTTATTATTAATTATTAAGAGAAGAGACATTCATGATTCACCTGACCAATTTCTTTCCAGAGTGACTCGTTGAATGAAGCTGTTGTGAGAATGACAGTGGGAAAGCTGGTTGCATGAGGAACTAGATCATCAAAGATGGTTCCTTTACCAAAATTGGCCACACCATGGAGAGCCTCAGACCACCACTCATACTTAGGCAGCGCCAATCTAGGCACCCCTTCAGCACTATTTCCTAGCTGTGCTATCTTTTCAGGGAGTGTCATTTGTCTCACCAGATCTTTCGCCCTAACACTGTAGGGAAGCTTTGAGTCACAAAATGCGAATCTTGACATGTCCAGATTGAGTTTGGCATATCTGGAAGGATCACATACATAAGCGAAGTCACTGCCAGTTGGGGTGAGATCATCAGGTCTAATTTTTGAGACTTCTTTTCTCACATCTGTACTAATCACAGAGGAAGCAATAGTGAATGAGATACAAAGAAAGAAAAAAAGATTCTTAGCCATGGCCTGTCTTGTGTGAGCAAGAGGTAAAGTTGCAACTTGCATACACATGGAGGCTTTTATAAGGGATTCAATATCAATAACCCATATTGATTGGGCTCGTTTGTTAGAAGTGGTCAATGGTAAGTGTTGCACTACAAATTTTTGCCTACCATTTTTTACATGAACCAACTACTTTTTCTCTGCATCTTCTCTGCATCGCTCGCATAACTTTAATAAGGTGTGAAATTTGGTATATTTGTGGTATTGTTGAAAAAACCAATTTTATTAAAAAAAATTACAAATTGGGGGTGATAATTAAAGAATGAAATTGATGTTATTTCTTTTCTTGAAAGAGATGTCATTTCAACTATATAATGAATAGTGTATAAATCAAATATATATATATATATATATATATTTTTGATTGGTGACACATTCTATTGTAAAAATAACATAGTAAAAAAAAAAAAAAAAATCCTTAAATAAGATATGTTTGAATGAGTCACATCTTAGTGGTCATAAAAGAAAAGTAAAATTATTATTTCACCGATGACTTTACATTTTTATCATAAAAAATCCCAAAAATTCTTGTCACTTATGAGTTATGATGCCAACTTAGCATAATGCTATTATCTCGGCAATGTAACATTTCGTTTGTCTAAATTTGCTGTATCAAAAATTCATGTCACTTGTGATGCCAACTTAGCATAATGCTATTATCTCCGTTATTTTTATATTATTTTTTTTTTTTTGGGGGGATATCAAATAGTCAAGTACCAGTTTTTTCTTAAGATAATATAAATCACAATATCACATTCAAAATCCTCCCATGAACTTCGGTTTACATATTCAAAGGGGGATCTTAAATGGGAGGGGTAGCCACACCCAACAAATTTACCTTTAAACCAAATGTCCAAATCCACCTCCTATGCCGAAGTTTAAGCCATTTCCATGACATTGGTCTTCACATTTCCTAGTCCGCATTTGGCATAGTTTATTTAGTATCTATACTGCTAGTTAAGAGGCTTTCCTTGTTTAAGATCCTCATTTTTTTGGGTTCAAAAATGCCCCTATATTCTTATGTTTAAGTAAAGACAAAACTAAGGGATAATCCAGTAAAAATACAACTTTAACTCCTACTAAAATATCAGGAGCGGACACCATAGGTTGAAACTCTCTCAAAAAAAAAAAAAAAAACTCTTACTAAAACATTGCCTAAAAAATAGGACAATTTTCCTGTAGATTTTCAAATTACTTTATCCACTTATAAATTAGATTCTCAAAATAAAAATTATATATATAATAAAATAAATAAAAAACACAGATTTTTTTTTTTTTTACTACAAAATAAGACCCAAAAAAAAAAAAAAAAGCCTCATCGCACACGCAAAGTGCGTATGATGAGGTAGTTTTAATAATTTTTCTAGGGTAAAGTGAAAAACACACTCTTGAAATTTCAGTGTTTTTGAATTTTATACCGCAAAGTTTTAGAATTTATATTTTACATTCTAAAATTATATTGTATTTGGATTATTAGTCCTTCCGTTTGTTTTTTGCTGACGTATTTGTTAAGTGTCACGTCAGTTTATGACATGCATTAGTCGACCCAATCAAATTGTAACATGTGGATTCTATAATACATGTAAGAAAATAATATAGGCTTTTATATATAAAAAAATTAAAATTAAAAAAAAAAAAAACACTTAGGGATAATTATACTTTATCCACCTGTGGTTTGCCTCTAATTTGGTTTGTCTACCCGTGGTTTCATTTTTGACACTTTGCCCACCTGTGATTCTCTCTGTTACTCCTTCGTAACCCATCTCCAGTGCAGACGTTACTCTAACACATAAACTCATCAAAAACAGAACCTAAAACAGATCAAACACTCCTCACTCCCAAAACACACTCTCATCCAATGTGCTCACCAAACGAAGATCACAATGCAATGTGCTTGAGATAATGGACTGAGAACCTCCTGGGTTTTGACTGTGCAAGCAAACCGAGGAAGAAGGAGACACAGTGTTCGGCAGTTGAGCTGTTGCAAATAGTATTTTTGATTTTTGGTGCTTGGTCCGTTCGTCTTCTCTTGATTGGGTGAGTTCTTGACTTTGTCAGCTTCAAGTTTTGGTTTTCTTTTATTGTCATATGCTCTGTTCATCTGATTTTAGGTAGATCTTTTTAATTTTTGAAACATAGGGTTTTAAAATTCTTTTTCAAAATTGGGTTTTTGCTTGCTATGTCTTCGTCAACTGGCAATGGGTCTATAACTAGTGGTTTCTACCGTGCCTTAGATGGCCATTTATGTACTCATGAGAATTGTGCCCTACGAACAAGTCGAAAATCTGGTAACTATGGAAGAAGATTCCTCGATTGTAGTCAATTTAATGTAAGAAACAATTCCATCGGTGTATTTCATTTGAGTTGAATTGAATTATTAGTTGTGATTAATTATGAATTATGAAATTAACTGTTGTAATTGTAATGATTAGGTTGGTCCCAAATGTGGCTTCTTTCAGTGGGTGGATAATGAAACTTGTAGGAGTAAAACTGCCCCACTTGTCCGTGAAAGGATAAGTATGCTTGAGGATGAACTGCAGCTTGCAAATCAGAGAGAAATGAGAAGTAGGGAAATGGAAGAAAGATCTAACCAGAGCGAAAGAGAAGCTCATGAGCTTTATGTAGAAGCTAGGGAGGAACTTAAGAGGATTAGAGAGAGTGAGAGATTGTACAAGCTGGAGCTAGTTTTGTCATGGTTATTTTTCATTTTTGTAATGTTGTTGTTGTGTTTTGCCTCAATGAACAACAATGTAAGGTTGAGGACCCTTAATCTACCATGATGCTTGGGGGGTTGTTGAAATGTGGTTGGGTAATTGAATTAAGTCCTTGATTATTGTATCCATCTCTTGAAATACAAAGTGTTGTTTTTGTGCAAATGTTCTATAGTTTATTTATTGTTTTTACTTCCTGCCCATAAATGGATCCATATATATTGATTTTGGTTCTATGCTACACCTACCCATAAATGGACCTATGGTCATGACATACACATGATTTGTTGTGTCAATACATACACCTGTGTAAATCCACCAAAAGCACAAGACAAGCAAATCCACCAAAAGCAAAGACAAACATAAGACATCAAAACACTTTATCTTGTGTCAATGCACATTAACATTAATAAAATCCTGATAATGTCATAGATTGCCAAAAGTGAAGACAGACATTGTGACTTTACGTCACATGCAGACATATTTACAACCAAAACCCAACTACTAGTCCACCACACATCAGACATACACATCTTCCAACCAAAATTGCCAATATTGTTTTTGACACTTGACCAATTTAAATACAAGTAACATTATGTGTGGGAACTATAACAAAAAAAGTGGTTGAAACTTTAACATCTTCCATTTTCATTTACTGCTTTTTGTGCCATTGCCAGTAGCCTTCTTGCCCTTTCCACTAACTGGTTGAAACTTTGTTGGCCTTGATACACCAAACTTTCTGCCTTTAAATCCCCTAGCAGCAGCACCACCACCACCACCAGATGCACTTGGCTGCATAACCAAAATCCAACAGTTAGCAAAATGGTTCAACAATAGTAAGTAAAAGGAAAAAAAAATAAACAAAATAGATATTAGTAGAGGTGCCTGAGATGGTAAAGAATCCCATGTCTCTCTAGGGGTATGGCTGCTTGGTTGTGAGGATGAAGAGAACTAGTTGGCCCTAGATGCAGTTGGAGGTTGAGTTGCTGCCTTAGATCTATTGTTTGGTGCAGGTTGAGATGTAGTTTGACCAAAAGCTCTGTATACCAAGGTGGTCAATTCCGTACCGTACCGGCCGGTATATACCAGACCAGTCAGTGCACCGGTATAGATAACCCCCTCGTTTCGTACTGGAAAAAATACCGGCCGTACCGGCCGTGTACAGGCGAAATCTGGCTATTTCGGCCGGTAAATGAATACCGGGCCAAAACACGAAAAGTCTCATTTGTAGGGAAAGAAAACAGAGAAGAAGGAGAAAAGGAAGAAGACGGCGATGAAGCAGGGGTGGCGCCGTGAAGCAACTGCTTCTTCTTCTTCTTCTGCTTCTTCTTCTTCTTTCCTTTTTTTCTTCTTCTTCTTTGTCAGGTATGTCCGTCTCCCTCTCTTTTCTTTTCTTTTTTGCTGAACCTTTTTTTCTTCTTCTTCTTCTTTGTCAGATTTGTCCGTCTCCCACTCTTTTTTTTTGCTGAACCTTTTTTTCTTCTTCTTTGTTGGTCTGTCCGTCTCCTCTCTCTTTTGTTTTTGCTTAACTTTGTTATGTATGTGGTGTGGTTTCTCACTCTCCCTTTCTTTGTTTTGTATTTGTTTTTGAAGTTTCCTAAGCTCTCCATGTGACTACAGGACATTGACACCAGCTGCCAAGCATTGAAAATATTGAAAGCATTTAATTTTTCAATAAAAGATGAGCTCCAACGTGAAAGCTCTCTCCATCACTACTTTCAGCTTTGGCCTTTGAACCCAAATGATGTGACATAATGTATATGTATTGCTATATTGCCACAGTATTGCAACAAATTTATATTTTAAACAATGCTAATATTATAATATTTTAAATAATTTTTGTCATAATTTATAATGTGAGGAGTTATAAGTGATGAAAATGTAAACTCACATGTACTCACAATTTTTTTCACCCGTCACAACTTATCATATAAGGAGTTGTGGTAAAAGTTAATAACTCCATAAAAAAATATATAAAAAGTTGCAAATGTGATATATTGAGTTATTAGAAATATAACTTTGTATATTATATAAAATATTAAAAAATAGCGGTAAATCCGAAACGGTACACTGGTATTGACCGGTATCCGAAATATATCATACTACTGGCCAAATCGGTACAGCCTTCGGTACGGTATTGACTTCCTTGCTGTATACAGGCTGAGATCTAGTACTTGGTGGATAAGATGCAGTTTGAGGTGTTGCAATCTACTTTGTTGTAGATCTACTACCATGTGCCTACAAATAGGGTTGTACAAGTTACATACACATGAAATATATGAGGAAATGACTATAGTTCAAAGCATGGAAATACTTACAACTTTTGATTTAGCAAGTCTATCTCTTCTCTGCCATGGAGTTTCACCAGTGATGCCTGCCTTGCACCCTTTTGCATTATGTCCTTCTTTCTGGCACTTCCCACACTTGATTGTCTTGTTCATCCTAAAAACTCTATAAGGGTTTCTTCGCTCTTCATGATCTCTTTTTCTTTGCTTTGGTGGCCTACCAGGTGGTTTATACACATGAGGAGCAATAGGAGCAGGTCGGTTAGTCTCAACCCACTCAGACTAGCCAGGCATTGGCTGTATTATCTCTTTGTAAGTTTCAACAAATGTCTCTTTCAAGTAACAAGGATGCTCATTGTCCTCCACTTTCTCTAGGTTCTTAACAATAGCAGAGATCCCATGTTTGCAAGGAAGTCCTGCCAAATCCCAAATCCTACAGCTGCATGCTTTCCTAGCCAAGTCAACCACATGTCTCTCATGACCATTATCAACCTCATACATGAACCTGCCTGATGGAGTAGCATTGAAAGGTATAGATTCATGTTTTAACTTCTTTAATTTGTCTTGAATATTAGGACAAACCTTTCCAGTATATTTTGCTATACCTTTCATTTTTTTGTATTGTTTGGTCATGAGCCTAACTCTGATCCATTCCAACATTGCTAAAATTGGCTTATCCATAGCTTCTAAGATCATGACATTAAAAGACTCACTCAAGTAATTAGCTAAACAGTCACACAGAGCTCTACTACTAAAGTGGGATTTAGACCATTGTGCAAGGTTGATGTCAGCAAGATACTCCCATGCCTTGACATCCAAATCCTTCAGCTCCTGCATTCTTTTCTCAAACTCCCTGATTGTCGTGGCTCCAGCACATCTCCACAATGCATCCTTCAACTCCAAGCCCTTATGATCCACTTTAAAATTATTATAGATATGCTTCACACAATATCTATGCTCACAAGTTGGGAACAAAATCTCAAGTGCAGGTATAAGACCCTAATTCATATACAAAACAGATTAAGTAAATATGTTAGTTAAACATGTTGAAATGAACTGAGGCATGTATTATTAAACTTTAAATATGTGGGTTAAATATGTTAGTACAATTGTAATTCATACCTTTTGTCTATCAGTGATAAAGACTAGATTAAGTTGTTCTGGATTCCCAATGTCATCTGAAAACTGCTGCAAAAACCATACCCATGAATCTTTGTTCTCTTGCTCAACAACAGCAAATGCAACTGGGAAAATGTTATCATTTGCATATCTAGCTGTGGCAGTAAGTATTTGCCCCCCAAATCTCCCTTTCAGGTGGCACCCATCTAAACCAATGATTGGTCTACAACCTCCCAAAAAACCAACTTTTTGTGCATTATACCTGATATACATTCTCTTAAATTTGGGCTGTACATTTTCATCTTCCATTCAGTTTGCAAAATAACCCTACTTCCTTTATCATTCAGTCTTATCATCTCTGCATAATTCCTAAGCTTCCCATATTGTAGTTGTTCATCCCCAGTGATCAAGTCAGTAGCTTTCCTTTTTGCCTTATACACCTGACTGTAACTTATGTCAACTTCAAGTGTTTGCTTCACTATGATGTTGAACACCAGCCACTTTCCAATTGGGATTTTTGTCAAACTCTTGCATAAACTTTTTTGCAACATAACTTGTAGTAACTTGGTTGTGTTTGAAGGATCTAGGGCAGGTGCCCTCTGGATTGAATATTTTTATTTGGAATGTCAACTCCCCAGGTAGTTGAGATGCATAACACCTCCATCCACATTCATTTATGCAATAAACTGATATCTTCTTCTTCTCATTCAACTTGAACTTGATATTTACTGGCTTCTTTATAGCATATTCCCTCAATGCCTTCCTAAATACCTTAGAGTTTGGAAACTTCATTCCTTTCTGTAACACTGATTTTCTCATATTAGTTTGGACATTAAACTCAGGTTCTTTTGCAGCAGTTGGTGCTGGCTGACCATCATCAGAATCTACTAGACTTTCTATGTCATCTTCAAGAGGTGGGTTAATCCATTCACCCTCTTCAAGATGTGGGTCATTGTTAGCTGAAGTATCTCCCTCAAAGGGCCTATGTGGGGCTGCTGCATTGCCACTAACTCCATCATGTGTAGATGGCCCATCATCTACATTTCCAAATACATCATCATCAAAATCCGGCCCCTCAAACCCTTCCTCCAACCAATCAAAATCTTGTCCACCACCTCCTTCAGCATCCACGCTACCTCCCTCATGCATCTCATGCACATCATCACCATTCTGAGGTGCCTCATGCACATCATCATCATTTACCACTTCCTCATTAAGAAATGGTTGTTCAACTGCAAGTGGCTCCTTACCACCCTCAACATATAGTGTTATCTTATCTGTAGGCAATGCAGCATGAATCTCACACATATAAACTACATCATCATCTTCATTTATAAGCCTTAACCTTTGCTCCAAATTACCTCCAGGAATAAAATAATGAAATCTACTTGTACTATTTGCCCCCAAACCACAACACATATCTTGTATTTCAAAATAACTAAGTCTATCTGGGTCAACCTCATCAATAAAAGAAGTACTACCTCCTAAATATACCAAATCTGGGTTCCACACAAACTGGCCACCATGATGAATCTCAAAATTGAATGTCAAGTCAGCCATTTGCATATAAAATACAACAGAATAAAATATGAGATGGGCTTGCGTGTGGAAAAGTATAATCTATTATAGATTATTGCTTTATTAGGTAGTTAAATTTCTCTTTCAATTTCCCTAACTATATACCAGCAAATGAGATGGGCTTGATGAATGTAATTAACTATATACCAGCAATTGGGTATGTATCATGTGGTCTTGTGGTCCACACAAAGCACAACACAAACAGACAATATTATTAAAAGTTTTTGTTCTGTTTTTGGGAGACAAACCTATGGAAAGGAAAAGTAGAAAAGCAATAATCAATACTATTGCAAAATCATGAAAAGCAATAATCAATGGAGCCCCACATTGATGAAGGAAGCTTAATCCTATGGTCCAGTAGCCCCACATTGATGAAGACATAGCAAGCAAAAACCTAATTTTGAAAAAGAATTTTAAAACCCTAGGTTTCAAAAATTAAAAGGATCTACCTAAAATCAGATGAACAGAGCATATGACAGTAAAAGAAAACCAAAACTTGAAGCTGACAAAGTCAGGAACTCACCCAATCAAGAGAAGACGAATGGACTAAGCACCAAAAATCAAAAATACTATTTGCAACAGCTCAACTGCTGAACATTGTATCTCCTTCTTCCTTGATTTGCTTGCACAATCAAAACCCAAGAGTTTCTCAGTCCATTATCTCAAGCACATTGCATTGTGATCTTCGTCTGGTGAGCACGTTGGATGAGAGTGTGTTTTGGGAGTGAGGAGTGTTTGATCTGTTTTAAGTTCTATTTTTGATGAGTTTATGTGTTAGAGTAACGTCTGCACTAGAGGTGGGTTACGGAGGAGTAACGGAGGGAATCACAGGTGGGAAAAGTGTCAAAAATGAAACCACAGGTAGGCAAACCAAATTAGAGGCAAACCACATGTGGGTAAAGTGTAATTATCTCAAAAACTTAAAGGATGTATAATAAGAAACTGTCCTCTATCCATGACAAACAAGGGTCAATGGATCACACAGCAAAGATTAACCATAATCAGAGTGTGCCTGCTCTGATACCACTTGATAGGCCAAGAATGTATTGACCCCTTGTGATGAATTAAAAAATTAATTAGTCAAGTTAATTAATTAATTCAATTAGCATGCAATACGCGTAGTAGCACAAACAAATCATCAATTAACTAAATGTAGCGGAAATTAAATTGAAATGGTGATTTGTTTACAAATAAGGAAAACCTACATGGTAAAAACCCCACCAGGTGATTTTAAGGTCATCACTTCTGAGAATATACTATTTTCATAACAAGTGGTTACAAGTAAAGGAATCCCAGTACCTTATACCAACCTACAGTTGAAACCTTACTCCAATACCCAATTGGACTTGTTCTATAGTGACAATCTCTCCTTGTAATGCACGACTTCCAGAATGTGACTAACCAATTCAATGGGCGGATCTCAGTACGCGGCTTACTCACCAACTTGAGAAAGATGTTGGTTGCAAAGTTCTTCAGTTCATCATACGATGAAGATTATGAAGCTACTTGGTTACAAAGCCCTACGGTGTACAAACACAGCAGCTTCTTCAAGAGAAATATGAACTAGGGCAAATTCTGTCTCCGGTCACAATTTGCATGAACACAATTTTGCTTGATACTCGTGCAACCTTTGACGACCCTTAAAACAATTCTTATATATGTTTAGGGTTGTGAGAAAAAAAAAGCCCAAACATGTATTCACGGATTAAATTGAAATCAGCTCTGAAAAATTGAATTTCATAAACCTCGATAGATAGCTTATCTGTCGAGCTAGTTGTTGAGTATTGTGCTTCAGCAGCTTTTTAAACCTCGATAGATACTAGCTGTTGAGCTTTAAAATCCAGCACTTCTTCACTTGTTTCTTGGACAGACTTGCATGGTTTTAACACTTGAACTTGAAACATTATTCCTTGAAGCATTAAACACATTCTAGATCTACTCAATTACAAGTAAAGTGCGTTTTATAAAAAAATTAGCCAATTATAATTTGACATATGTTCCTAACATTAAATCACACATGTCCTAACACAAGCAATGAAGAATTTTTAAAGATACAAAATTATAATCTCAAAATTGACTTCTTGCATAGCCCTATGCTCAACTGGCATATTGCATGCCAAGTTGCGGATATGTGTAAGCCGACGACTTCGTCTAGCCTCGTGATTAGGTGGTATTAGTGATGAGTTTGTTGATGTTGAATTAGAATGCACAACATCTTCTTCATTTAAATTTGCTAGACTTCCCACTAAAATGTGATCACCACCCAGGTTTGTTGTCTTTGTCTTGAGTAATTGGCACGATGTCTTCCCAATCGAATATTTCTGCTTTCATTGTCTTCTCAGGTGAGCATAATATCTCCATCTTTCTAGATGATGTTCTATTTCATTGGTATTCACCATCGTTGTATTTTGCGAACTCATTTGTACATAAAATTAAATTAAATTTATAGTGGTTGTTAGGACATATATGGATTATGTTAAGAACATATGTCATTAGAATTGGCTAATCTTTTGACAAAGCACACTTTACTTGTAATTGGGTAGATCTAGGATGTGTTTAATACTTCAAGGAATAAGAGTTCAAGTCCAAGTATTGAAGCAATGCAAATCTGTCCAAAAATCAAGTGAAGAAGTGTTGTCCTTTAAAACTCGACAAATAGCTCGATAGATTTATCTATCAAGATTTAAAAGGTGAAGCTCAACAGATAATCTCAACAGCTGTATCTATCGAGAATTATGAAAATTAGATTTCCAGATCTGTTTTTCACGCATATCCAAGCTATGTGTTTAGGTTTTCTTTTCTCATAACCCTAAACATATATAAGGATTGTTTTAAGGGTCGTCTCAATGGATGCAACTTGATGCAAAGGTTTTATGCAAGCATATTGTGACCGGAGACATATGCCCTAGTTCATCTTTCTCTTGAAGAAGCAGCTGTGCTTGTAAGTTGTAGGGTTTTGTGACCAAGAAGTTTCTTGATCTTCATCATGTGGATGAACTGAAAAACTTTGCAGCCAACATCATTCTTAAGTTGGTGTGTTAGTCACGTACTAGGATCCGTGCATCGATTGGTTAGTCACATACTTGGAGCTGTGCATTAAAAAGGAGAGATTGTCACTACATTACAAGTCCAATTGTGTATTGGGGTAAAGGTTCAACTGCAGGTTGGTATAAGGTACTGAGATTCCCTTACATGTAACCACTTATTTTGATAATAGTGGATTCTTGGGAGTGGTGACCTTAAATTCACCTGATGGGGTTTTTGCCTTTGAGGTTTTCCCTATTTATAAACAAATCACCCATGTCAAATTTAATTTCCGTTGCATTTAGTTATTTGGTGATTTGTTTGTGCTCCCACGCGTATTGCATGTTAATTGACTTAATTAATTAACTTGGTTAATTAATTTGATTAAGTTACCAAAGGGGTCAATACATTCTTGGATATCAATGGTCATTGCACATACATACACATTAAGCAATAGATCTTTCCTTGTCACAAATAGGGTGTATTAAAACCTTAAAAAATTGAACTAATTTTGAACAAATCACATGTAAGAATTATAATAATATGTGCAATTGTAATAAAATTTTAGTAAAAGTGGAAACATGTGCAAGTTTAGTTGAGTAAGAGTTTGTAAAATAGGAGAAATAAGTTATACTTCCTAAAATTATTAAATTATTATTTTAGGTAGAAGTTTTGAGAATACATTTAAATTTAGGTTATGAATTGTTAGATCAATGTGACCAAAATATAATTTTGAAAATGTCTAACTTCTATTTCCCAAACTCATTTCTACTTAGAATTAGACTAAATTTGCAAGACTCATTCGACACACTTTAAAACAAAATCATGCCTTTTTGTAAAGTCAAGTTCAAGTTCTAGTCAGCCAGTGAAATTTGGTTACCCACTGGAGCTAATACTAATATATTATATTGCTCTTTTCATGTCTTTCTTTCTTTCTATTTTTTTTTTTTAAATGTAGAAATTTGTAGTTACAATCAAATTTAAGCTCAAGTTAGTCCAAAATTTAATAGTTTTTATTTATTTTTGTTACGGTAAAAGGCTGCCAATTTTTTTGTTTTTTTTTTTTTTTTTTGTGTTAGTATTTTTTTTCCTCTTTTATTTTTGTTAAATGAAAAGCATCCAAGATCCACCTTTTTTTTTTGTTTGGGTGTTGTTGCAGGTTTTTATTTATTTATTTAATATTATTAAAATGTAGTTTTTTAATCCTAAAATTTAGTCATGTACTATACATCCATAACAAGTAGTTAAAAAGAGCTTAAACTTAAAATTTAACAACTACCCTTTTTCTTTTTCTTTTTCTTTTTTTATGGTAAAAGGCTGACATTTTTAAATTTTTGTGTTCTTGTTAATTTTTTTTTTTTTTTAATTTTGTTTATGACAGTTATTAAGTTTTGTTTAATCCTAAAATGTAGTATTCTAATCTTAAAATTTAGTCATGTACTATACATCCATAACAAAAAGCTAAAACTTTAGTAACTACACATCCACATTTTTCTTTTTTCTTTGTGGTGTTGTTGTTGTTGTTCATTTTTACAAATTTTATTTATGGTTGTTATAATTTTTTGTTTAATCCTAAAATGTAGTTTTTTAATCCTAAAATTTAGCCACTTACTACACATCCATAAAAGGAGTAAATAAAATCTTAAATTTAAAATTTTGCAACTATTTTTTATTTATTTAATTTTTGGTGTTATTGTTGTTGTTTTTGTTTTTGTTTTTTAATTTTTATTTCTGACCATTATCAATTTTTTTTTTAAAATAACAGTTATCAAGTTTTGTTTAATCCTAAAATGTAGCATTTTAATCCTAAAATTTAGCCATGTACTACACATCCATAACAAAAAGCTAAAAAGAGCTTAAATTTAAATTTTAGTAACTACCATTTTTTCTCTTTTACAATAAAAGGCACAAATTTGTGTTGTTTTAGTTTTTCTTTTTTCTTTTTTTTGGTTCAAGGAAATGCTCCTAGAAAATCCTAAAATTTCATAATGTACTACACATCCACGTAATTTTTTTTCCCTTTTTGGTGTTGTTGTTGTTGTTCTTTTTTTCAAATTTTATGTATGGCAGTTACCATCTTTTGTTTAATCCTATAGTGTAGTTTTTTAATCCTAACATTTTTAGCCATTTACTACACATCCATAACATAATTAAATAAAAGCTTAAATATAAAATTTTATGTATGGTAGGATCCATGTTTGTTTTGGTGTTGTTGTTATTTTTTTTTTAAAATTTAATAACAATTATCAATTTTTGTTTAATCCAAAAATTTAGTTTTTTAGTCCTAAAAGTTAGTCACTTACTACACATCCATAAAAAAAGATAAAAAGAGCTTAAATTTAAAATTTATCAATTACCTTTAAAACCGAGAAAAGGTATGTAACATTATTGATGGAGTAGAAAATTAATACTTACTAGCCTCATTCTCAAAAAAAAAAAAAAAAAACTTACAAGCCTCATTACACACGCTTCGCGCGTGCGATAAAGTTTTTTTTTTTGGTTTAGTGTCATAATTTTCCATTTATCTCAATTTGAGATGTTTCTCTCTTTTATCCAATTAAACCACATGCATAGTGATTTTTATTTTGAACATAGAAAAGACATTCATTAAAATGAAAAGAAGAAGAAGAAAAAAGCAGTAAAACAAATGTGAATAGAAAACAATTCAAACACCAACATAATTAAATAAATAAATCATTAAAAAGAAAAAAAAGGAGTACATTAAAAATCACCTTTTTTTTAATAATTCAAAAATAAAGAAGACGAGATTTGAAAAAATTAAAAAAAAAACTAAAAAAAAAAAAAACGTGGGATTAGAATTTAGAAGAAAGGAAACCGAAAAAAAGAAAAAGAAAAAGAAAGAGAGAAACATTTAAGTCTTGATAAAGGGGGAAAAAAAGGAGAAGAAAAAAAAGTGAAATCATTGGGCTTAGTGGTCCTATTTTATAGCCAAAAAAAAAAAAAAAAAACCTATGTCTTTATTTTTTATATATAATTATTATTTTGAGAATCTAATTTATAAGTGGATAAAACAATTTGAAAATCAACATGAGAGTGACCCTATTTTTTAGGCAGTGTTTTGGTGGGAGTTAGAGTTGTATTTTTAATGGATTTTCCTTTAGTTTTGTCTTTACTTAAACATAGGGGTGTAGGGATATTTTTGAACCAAAAAAATAAAGATCCCAAATAGAGGAATCTCCTTAAATAGTAGCATAGATTAAAAAAAAAATGCAAATTGAATTTTCCATAGAATTATACAAATGATAAATATAATTTTTGTTACAAAAGAAATTTTTTTCAACAATTTCTTAGATAACAACCACTTCACGTGAGGTTTGAATCATATAATAATTCTTATAAAGTCTTTCACCCAAATTTATCTAATATTTCATTCCAATGACTCCTGAATGCAATCCAAAAAATTTGTGCGTACGTGAACCTAAGAGAGATAAAAGAATTAGGGTTAAGCCAAGTATTTAAAAAAATAAAACTTTAATCAATAAACCAAAGCTAGCATGCGTGTTATTAAAGATTAAACTCATCACACACGCTATGAGCGTGCAATAAGACTCTTTTTTTATTTTTATTTTAGATTTAGTGAAATACTCCAATGTTTAATAGTGAGATAGAGATAATATCCTAATTTTTAGGATTTTGATAAAAGTTTAAAAGTCTAAAAGTTAGGAACTCTTTTAAAAATAGTAAATTATTCTGTTGACCCATTAGTATTTTTAAATTTAAAATTATTCAACTAAAAGATATCGGTACTTTAAAGAGTTTAAGAATTTGTGTAAGAATATTTTAGTACGTAAAATGTTGAAAACAAAATAGAAAATCATCTTATTAATAGTATAGATAATGGTATAGGTCTGTTAGAGTTTGTGTTTGATTTAAATTTTGATGAGATACTAATTTTTTTTTTTTTTGATGAGATCTACCGTAAATGTGGAAGTTTAGAAATACATAATAATTTTTCCTGAAAATTCTAATAAAATTTTTCAGAATAAAGATAAAGATTGTTTAGAGTTTACCTCTATCATGGAGTCTTTAAAATCTTATCACCACATCATCAACTATTTAAATAAATAACTAAATTTTAAATGTTTTTATTTGAATTTGTTTTAAAACGTTCATCACATGATACAAATTAATCTACTGATTGAATTGATAGGATTAGCAACTCTGATACAAATAAATTTGTTTATCTCGTTGTTCACTTAATTAATTTTTTAACTAAAATTAATATCATTCTCAAAACAAAAACAAAAATTAATAATTTCGTTCAAAAAAATGTAGCGTATACAAAGAAGAAGAAGAAGAAACCCATGTACAAATTTTAATTAGAGAACTCATCTAGATTGAAAGCCCACACCAAATCTAGAAAAGTTAAGGTGGAGGGCGAGGCTATGGGGTTAACAACCACCAGGTTCATGTGTAATAAAAAAAATCAAAATTTAATATGAAAGTAGAGCCAATACTTGGAAATATACTGAAAATCATTAAGTCAATCGTAGAGATAGAAAGGGGTTGCGACAGTCTAGAGTAGACAAAAAAAAAAAATCAGATAGTCAAATAGATATAAAATTTTTTATTGCAAGCCAGAACAAAAAGAAAAATCCCTTCCCAATATCCTTTCTCAAGTAGCTAGTTCAAGCACAAACCTTCCTTGTTGAAATTTCAAAGTCAGCCATAGGTAATTAGCAACCATCAAACACCCTTGAATCCCTAATCACATTCACCCAAAAGTAAGTACTCCTCAAACTATGAATACTTGGCAGTTGAAATTTCAAAGTCAGCCATAGGTAATTAGCAACCATCAAACACCCTTGAATCCCTAATCACATTCACCCAAAAGTAAGTACTCCTCAAACTATGAATACTTGCCAGCTATGGCAGGTAAGAACTCAAAGAAAGTCAATGATAAATAAAAGAAAAGAAAAGAAAGAGAAACATGCAAAAGATAAAACCTGAAAAGCTATTGTAGCCTCTGACAAAATCTGTTTAAATTGTTTATAAACCAAATCTGAAAGTAGAAGAAGAAGAAAGAAAGAGGATGTAGAATGTCTTCAATTTGAAGAAGAATAAGAGAAATTGAGAAAGTGTACGTGAGTTTGTGGGTCTTAACTCTTAAAGTATAGGAGTTTTAATTTACATATTTATCCCTGTTAGATGAAAATTTGTAAGTGAGTATGATGAGGGTATTTTAGGCATCAAAATTGAGGAACCCAAAAAAAGGGAAGCCCTTTAAATAGTAGATCTATACTACTTTTTAAAGGGATTTCTCTATTTGGGATCCTCATTTTTTTGGTTAAAAAATGCCTCTACACCCCTATGTTTAAGTAAAGACAAAACTAAAGGATAATCTGCTAAAAATATATATCTAACTCCCACTAAAATATCACCTAAAAAATAAGGCCACTCTTTTATTGATTTTCAAATTTCTTTATCCATTTATAAATTAAATTCTCAAAATAAAAATTATATATAGAAAATAAGGACAAGTTTTTTTTTTATTTTTTTTAGCTATAAAATAGGACCACTAAGCCCAACGTTTTCACTTTTTTTTTTCCTTCTCCTTTTTTTTCCCTTTATCAAGACTTAAACATCTCTCTCTCTCTCTCTCTCTCTCTCTCTCTCTCAGTTTCTTTTCTTCTAAATTATAATCCCACGTTTTTTTTTTTTTTTTTTGGTTTTTTTTTTTTTTTTTCAAATCTCTTCTTCTTTATTTTTGAATTATTAAAAAAATGTGATTTTTAATGTACTCCCTTTTTCTTTTTGATGATTTATTTATGTTGGTGTTTGAATTGTTTTCTCTTCACATCTGTTTGTACTGTTTTTTTTTTTTTTTTATAATTTCTTTTTATTTTTTAATGAATGTCTTTTCTATGTTCAAAATAAAAATTACTATGTGTGTGGTTTAATTGGATAGAAGAGAGAAATGTCTCAAATTGAGATGAATGGAAAATCATGACACTAAACCAATAAAAAGCTTCATATTAATTTACTACTCCATCAAAAATGTTACGTACATTTTCCCAGCTTTAAAGGTAGTTGATAAATTTTAAATTTAATCTCTTTTTAACTTTTGTTATGGATGTGTAGTAAGTGACTAACTTTTAGGACTAAAATTTTGGATTAAACAAAAATTGATAATTGTTATTGATTTTTTCTTTTTTTAAAAGAACAACACCAAAAAAAACATGGATCTTGCCATACATAAAATTTTATATTTAAGTGATTATTTACTTCTGTTATGGATGTGTAGTAAATGGCTATATTTCAGGATTAAAAAACTACATTTTTGGATTAAACAAAAAATGGTAACTGCCTTACATAAAATTTGAAAAGAAGAAGAAGAACAACAACAACACCAAAAAGGGAATAAAAAAAATACGTGGATGTATATTTACGAAATTTTAGGATCTTTCTAGGAGCATTTCCTTTAACACAAAAAAAAAAAAAAACACACACACACACACACACAAATTTGTGCCTTTTACTGTAAAAGAGAAAAAAATGGTAGTTACTAAAATTTAAATTTAAGCACTTTTTAGTTTTTTGTTATGGATGTGTAGTACATGGCTAAATTTTAGGATTAAAACACTACATTTTAGGATTAAACAAAACTTGATAACTGTTATTTAAAAAAAAAATGATAACGGTTAGAAATTAAAAAAAAAAAAAAAAAAAAAAAAAACCAACAACAACAACACCAAAAATTAAAAAAAAAAAAAGGTTGTTGCAAAATTTTAAATTTAAGCTTTTATTTACTTCTTTTATGGATGTGTAGTAAGTGGCTAAATTTTACGATTAAAAAAATACATTTTAGGATTAAACAAAAAATTATAACAGCCATAAATAAAATTTGTAAAAATGAACAACAACAACACCACCAAAAAGAAAAAAGAAAAACGTGTATGTGTAGTTACTAAATTTTTAGCTTTTTGTTATGGATGTGTAGTACATGTCTAAATTTTAAGATTAAAATACTACATTTTAGGAATAAACAAAACTTGATAGTAGTCATAAATAAAATTAAAAAAAAAAAAAAAAAAAAAAAAAAAAAAAAAAAAACAGCAACAACAACACAAAAATTTAAAAATGTCAGCCTTTTACCATAAAAAATAAAATAAAATGGTATTTGTTAAAATTTAAATTTAAGCTCTTTTTAATTTTTTTTTAATTTTTTATTTTATTTTATGGATGTGTAGTGCATGGCTAAATTTTAGGATTAAAACATTGCATTTTAAATAAAATAAAATTAAAAAAAAATGGCAGCCTTTTACCGTAACAAAAATAAATAAACTATTAAAATTTTGTACTTTTTTTTTTAATGGATGTGTAGTAAGCGTGTAAATGTTAGGATTAAAGATAAGTACTAATAATAAAAAAGAATAGATATGGACAAAAAAAAAAAAAAAAATACTAACAGAAAAAATGGTAGCCTTTTACTGTAACAAAAATAAATAAAAACTATTAAAGAGTAACTAGATACGTTTAAAGATAAGTACTAATAATAAAAAGGAATAGATATGGACTAACAATTTTTACTTAGTAATACTATTATTTAAGCATATTTTATATTTTAGATGGTAGACTCGATCCAATTGGGTGTTAGAAAACATAAATGACTTCTAATAAAGAGTAACTAGACACGTTTCAATTGGAATTTTAAAATGGGCTAGACTAACCTGAGCTTAAATTTTATTGTAACTACACATTTCTACATTAAAAAAAAAAAAAAAAAAAAAAAAAAAAACAATGAAAAATGCAATATAATATATTAGAATTAGCTCTAGTTGGTAACCAAATTTCACTAGCTAACTAGAACTTGAACTTGGCCTTACAAAAAGCCATACAAAAAGGCATGATTTTGTTTTAAAGTGTGTCAAATGAGTCCAGCAAATTTAGTCTAATTTTAAGTAGAAATGAGTTTCGGAAATAAAATTTAGACATTTTCAAAATTATATTTTGGTCACATTGATCTAACAATTCATAACCTAAATTTAAATATATTCTCAAAACTTCTACCTAAAATAATAATTTAATAATTTTAGGAAGTATAACTTATTTCTCCTTTTTTGCAAACTATTACTCGACTAAACTTAGCACATGCTTCCACTTCTACTAAAATTTTATTACAATTGCACATATTATTACAATTCTTACATGTGATTTGTTCAAAATTAGTTCAGTTTTTTAAGGTTTTAATACACCTATCTGTGACAAGGAAAGATATATTGCTTAATGTGTATGTATGTGCATAGGGATAACAATTTTGCCCCGCCCCGCTTGACTCGTCCCTCCCCGCTTCGCCCCACATGAGTTTTCCCTGCCCTGCAAAGGTGGTGGGGCGGGAATAAGGCAAGATTTTAGCCCCGCACCATAGGGTGGGGCGGGGATGGGTTTAGACTCTTTAGATCCAACCCGCCACGCCCCAGCCCGCATTGATAAGGGTTAAATTGTAAATTTTTTATACCCTAAAACCCAACTATTTAAACAAACATATCATTAGCTTATTTTATTCTACCCTAAAGGCTTTCTGCCTCTTCTTCTTCTTTTTCTTTTTTTTTTTTTTTTTTCTAGCAAGGTTGGAAATAAAGTACCAATTTTAACATTTTCTTTTGTCTTTATTATAAAAAAATTTATATACTATTGAATCATTAATTTTGTATTATGAGATTTTTGTTTTTGTTGGGATATTGTCTTGTTAAACACTTTAATAATATTATTCAATTTTTTTCTAAAAATTAGTTTGATTTGATGGGATAAATTTATTTGTAATTTCAAGTATATTTTTATTAATGAAACAGGTTTTATTAAAAACAATTGTAATAGTTGTGAGCAAATTTACAAGAAGTAGAGTTTTACGGGGAGGGGCAGGGCTTCGTGGGGCCCCAAGGGGCGAGGATGGGGCAAGAAAATTTTCTCCGTCATGTGGGGTGGGGTGGGGATGGGTAAGATAAAACCATGCGGGACGGAGGCGAAGACCCTATCATTCGGATCCGCCCCACCCCATTGCCATCGCTATATGTGCAATGACCACTATAAATTTAACTTAATTTTACGTAGAAATGATTTCGCAAAATACAATAATGGTGAATACTGATGACGTAGAATGTCATCGAGAACGATGGAGATAATATGCTGGCTTGAGAAGACAATGAAAGCAAAAATATTTGATTGGTATGACGTTGTGCCAATTACTCAAGACAAAGACAACAAACTTTTGGTGGTGATCACATTTTAGTGGGAAGCCTAACAAATATAAATGAAGAAGATGTTGGCATTCTAATTGAACATCAAGAAACTCATCACTAATACCACCTAATCACGAGGCTGGACGAAGTCGTCGACTTACACATATCCGTAACTTGGCACACAATATGCCAGTTGAGCATAGGGCTATGCAAGAAGTCAGTGTTGAAATTATAGTTTTGTATCTTTAAACATTCTTCATTGCTTAGAATCTTATTATTTTGAGAAAATCTATACTTTTTGGCATGTTAGTTGTATGTCAATGTAGAGAAAGATACTAACTTAATGTTTATAATATTAAATTTAGGTCTTCCTTCAACCTATCCAATTATAATGGCAAATGACTTTGAGGCTGGATCAAGTCATATAAATTCTGATGTTAATGATGGTAAGTTTTATACTAGCCTTTCACGCACATGCTCAGAGGCTCTTATATATATATATATATATATATTTTTTTTTTTTTGGTGGTAAAGGTTAATAATTTGCATCCATTATAATTTGGAATTACTACATTTTTCAATCACAAAAATATGTAGGGGGTGTGATGAGTGTTATGCGTTTTGGATGAAATAATTTTTTCATCACACCTCTAGGTATTTTTGTGATTGGAAAATGTAGTAGTTCCAAATTATAATGTATGCAAATTATTAACTTTTTTCCCAAAAAAAAGAAGATGCGCGTGCTCAAAGGCTTGTGTGTGTGTGTGTGTATATATAGATATATATTGTTTTGCTTTGTATACACTACTATGCAATCTTCTTAGGAGGTCAAGATATTTGTTTGTGTTACGGGGAGAACATTCACTTGTTCATCAGATAGATTGTAAAAAGTTAAAAATTTTATTTAATTAATTTAATAGATTTTAAAAATTAAAATTTTTTTTAGTGTTTTAATTTTAGTTAAAGACAATGAAATTAATAACACATGTCATCATTTAATTGGTCCAACTAGCAAATGTTATGGTCTGATGTGGCACTTAACTAACATATTAGTGAAAAACTGACAGAGAGGCTATAATTCAAACGGCTCATAATTTTAGGGTGTAAAATTCAAATTTTAAAACTTTAGAGTGTACAATTTAAATGCTCCCAAACTTTAGTAATGTGTTTTGCAATTTACCTTTTTTCTTTATTATGTAAAATTGTGCTGATAAAAAGTGAGGCGTAAAAAAAAGTTAAAAGCCGAAACAAAAAAACTGAACCCAAACACACATTTTAGGTTGTGTTTGAGATAGCTTATATTCGGCAGTTTCTTTTACTACTATTTATGGGTCTCGTTGCACTTTTTGATACTATTTATGAATTTCACTGTACTATTTCAACTAATATTATCTATAGCACTTTTAGCAAAAAAATTTCAATTTCAGTTAAATAAGCTATTCCTAAATGGAATCTACCTCCAAGGCAGTCCCACCACCAACAAAGGCGTCTTCAGCCATAATGATTAAGCTCACCACCGGAGCCAAGGTCTAAGCATGCTACACCCATTTTAAGGTGATCCCCACCAACACAGTGCATTATCAATTCAAAGCGATTTTAGATCCATTTGACATTACGTTGGCAGATAGTGCAAGATGGTACCGGGTGAAAATAATGCCAAGGACCATTAGCCACATGCCTGCCACTGCCAGTAACAGGTTTTGGTCATATTGCAGCAGAAAGAAGACCAGCTAGCCCCCAGTAGTACATGCATGCCCCTAGACCACCAAGGACCATGTTGTCTTGTTTTGTCATCTTCCAATTCAAAGAGAAGACAACACTTTTTGTCTAATACGAAAGCAACACATACACATGCCTACTTCTACCAGTACTAGGTCCACAATAAAAGTATGATCTGATGAAGGACCCAAAGAAACACAATCAATTAGTAGCTCCCTCATTCTAGCTATATATAGTGGAAGATGTTACAGTTAAGGGTGTCAAATGGGCGGGTTAGGAGTGGACATAATTGGGTTGGGTATATAAAACTCATTTACTCATTAAAACTCATTTAATTAATTATTTCTAATCCAAATTCAACTCAACCCAATTATTATGGGTAAACCCCAACTTACCAAATTACTCAATTATCAAAATTACTAAAATACCATTAAAGTGCAAACCCCAACACTTTCTTGGATTCTCTTTTCCACTCTCTCTAGTCTCTATTTTTGGGATTAAAAAATTCCACATAAGCACATCCACGTCAACAATTATATTAAAAATCCAAATAAAAAAATATTTTCTTTTCTTTTCTATTTTCTCTCACTTTCTTGGCAACCAAACAGTGCAACAAATACAAAGAAATGTCATTTCAAGCTTAAAATTTTCCTAGAATTTCGAAAACAACTCTCCTTGAAACGAATAGAAATTCTTCTGAACCAAAAAAAGAGAAAAATGAATGCATCCTTATCAATTACTCCATGCTTAAATTACCCAAATATAAAATAAATAAATAAAAAATTCAAACCTAGTAATGGTGTTTGAGATATAATGTGAAAACTATCAAGTCAAAAAGTACCCCAACTCAAGCTTTTGTCTTTCACGATCAGTGAGCTTGGCAGCAAACCCATTGAAACTCCTTTTGTAACTTCTAACCAAGCAATTTTCTATAGAACTAGAGAGAGAGGGAGCGAGCATAAAAAGTAATAATTGCTTGCTAGTGATACAATAAAAAGTTCGAGTGGTTCTCCGGTGGAGATGATGGCGAGCTGAGTCTAGACTTGGCGATGAGCCTTCACGTTTTGGCAGCAATCTACTCGAGTTTAGGGTGGTTCGAGGAGGCGATTCCGATTCTGGAGCGGGCCATTCAGGTTCCGGATTCTCCTAGAGGCACTGATCACGCGATCAAGGTGTTTTCCAGTCACATGCAACTCGGCGACATGTTTTCGATGCTTGGATAGGTGGATCGCTCAATTGCTTGCTATGAAGAAGGGCTTAAGATCCAGATCAAAGCCTTGGGCGACATCGATCCACGTATCGGTGAAACTTGCAGGTTTGAATTTTCGTGCTTTTGATTTGCTAAATGTAGATCGGATTGCCATAGAGAAATGTGTTTGTTGTACCTCATTGTTCTCTGTGAGAGCTAGAGAGAGAAAGAGAGAGAGCAAGCGAGAGGAGAGAGAGAAGTGTTTAAAGGCCAAGAAAATGAAGGAAAATGAAAACACTGAAACGTCAGAGGGTTTTTTTTTTTTTAAAAAAAAATTTATGGAAAGGGCTGGGTTGAATTTGAGTATATTGTTTTTGGGTTAAATGAGTCTCAATGGGTTTTTAGTTTAAACCCAATTATCATTGGGTCTAATTGGGTTAATGCCCATTTAACCCAATTAATAATTGGGTGGGTTTGGGTTCAATTAGAGTGGGTGGGTTTAGGTGTACAAATAGGTTTGGGCTTACTTTACCACCCCTAGTTATAGTGCTACCCACCTTCTTGTTAGGATCATTATTTACTGTGTAGTGTAGTGGGTTGTGATAAACATTGTAATTCAATACTGTGGTATGTTTTACTGTTGTATGAGGCTTGTAAGTGACTATAGTTAGTGGTAAGTGACTATAGTTAGTGAGGTTGGGTTAATAGGACTGAGATGGGTTAGTAGTAGTTATAATGTGTGGCTGGCAGAGTAGTGTGAGCTGGAGAGTCAGTTAGAAGCAACAGGTCAGGTATGAGTAGAAGTAACAGATCATGTATATTAAGGCACGTGTATGATTGAGAACAGACAAGCAATTGACTAATGAATACTCCTATTCTTTTCTATCTTAGTCTCTCAGTCTCTCTATCTCTCTATTTCTTCATTCCTTTAATCCTCTGTTCCCTGTATCTTGCTCAGGAGGTCCAGCTGTCCTCTAAATCAGCTACTATCCTTTTCAGCCATTGATAATCCTTGCAATTTGTTATCAGAGCAGGCTTTCCTGATCAACCATGACAGAGGTGCGTGCTACAGCAGTGACCAATAAAGCTATTGCATCGCTTCGAGCCACCACAAATCATCATACGAAGGAATTCCAGGAGATGCAAATTGTACAGGAAATTCACACAGGAACTCTGAATGAGATGAGTCAACAGTTGAATATGGTGTTACAGAAATTAAGTTCTTTTGATCAAGGCTCACAAGGATTTCAGTCTCAGAGAAATGGTGAGAATGTGAATCCTAATTCTGGTTCTGCGTTATTTCCTGTATCTCGCACCATGAAATTGGAATTTCCAAGATTCTTTGGGGAAGATCATGCGAGTTGGGTCTATAAAGCTAATCAGTATTTCAGATACTACAACACCCCCATTGGAGAAAACTTAATGTTAGCTTCATTTCACATGGAAGGTGAGGCCCTGATTTGGTTCCAAGAAGGTGAAGAAATAGGGGTGTTTCATGATTGGGATTCTTTAATTCAAGCTTTGCATGTGAGGTTTGGTACCACTGCATATGATGACCCCATGGAAACACTAACAAGATTGAGGTAAACTTCTATTATGGCAGTGTATAAGGCCCAATTCGAAGTTTTGTCAAATAGGATCAAAGGCCTATCAGCTTCACACAAACTGAGTTGCTTTCTCAGTGGGTTGAAGGATGAGATTAGACTTCCTGTACGTATGCTCAATCCTTAGTCACTGAATGAGGCTTTTGGATTGTCCAAGATTCAAGAGGAGTATAATTAGAGCTGTAGAAAGAGTTTCAAGAATCAATTGGAACCAAGTAAGCCCTCAATTCTTGGTCCACCTCCTAAAGTACCAACCTTGATAGATAACAAGAATAATAGGCTACCACTTAAAAGAATTTCACCTGCTCAAATGAAAGAAAGAAAAAGGGTTTATGTTACAATTGTGATGAGAAACGGGGTCCTAGTCATAAATGTAAAAATGCTATGCTCTTCCTTCTTGATTGTGTAGAATTTAGGCCTAATGCTAATTCAGGTGTGCACATTACTGACTTAGATGATAGTAGTGGTAGTTATGTGTCTGAAGATTCCTTAAATTGTCAAAATAATATTGTTGAGGAGGCTGGTATTACATTTTATGCTTTAAGTGGTACTCCTACTTCTGGGACTATAAGGGTGAAGGGTAGAGTTAAGTGTAAATCTGTGGTGATTTTGATAGATTCAGGCAGCACTTATAACTTTTTTAATCCCTCACTGTTTTCTTAATTGCATATTCCTGTGGATAGTACACAAATCTTGGAGGTTAAGGTTGCTAATGGTGAGGTACTTAAAACTCATGGCTTGTGCAAGGATGTTCCTATGAATTTGCAGGGTCATCAATTCTTGGTTCAGTTGCATGTTCTGCCTATGGGAGGGTGTGATTTGATCTTAGGCACTCAGTGGTTGAGTACCCTTGGAGTAATTCAGTGGGACTTCAAGCTGCTTACCATGTGCTTCCTATATGATCATAGGACTGTACTACTTCATGGTTTGAAAAGGGCAGAAGATACTCTCATTCAAGATGGCCTTCATTTCTTGGAGGGACCTGTTAAAAGAGGCTTAGTTTTGCAGATTTCTGATTCCATTAGTTCTACAGAGGGGCTGTTCAAGTGCCCGCAGAAGGGGCTGCTTCTGTTCCTGCTTAGGTTGCTACCTTGCTTAAGGAGTTTGAGGCAGTCTTTGCTACTCCTGTTGGTTTACCTCCCATTAGAGGGCATAAGCATCAAATTCAGCTCAAGGAAGGTGCTCAAGCTATCTGCCAAAGACCATACAAGTACCCCTTTTATCAAAAGAATGAAATTGAGAAAATAGTCAAGGACTTGCTGTCTGTGGGTTCAATTAGACATAGTTGCTATCCATTTGCATCACCTATTCTGTTGGTAAGGAAGGCTGATGGGTCATGGAGGATGTGCATTGACTATAGAGCTTTGAATTAAGAGACTATTAAGGACAAGTACCCTATTCCAGTCATTGATGAGTTGTTGGATGAGTTGGGTGGGGCTTGTGTGTTTTCTAAGTTGGATTTGAGGTCTGGTTATCATCAAATTAGAATGAAGAAGGAAGATATACCCAAAACTGCCTTTAGGACACATGAGGGGCGTTATGAATTCTTGGTTATGCCTTTTGGCTTAACCAATGCCCCCTCCACTTTCCAATCCTTGATGAATGCTATCTTTAGGCCTTTTTAAGGGAAGTTTTTCCTTGTTTTCTTTGATGATATACAGGTTTACAGCAAGACCTTATTTGATCACCTTGGACATCTTAGGATGGTTTTGGAAACATTAGCCAAGCACCAGCTCTTTGCTAAACAATCTAAATGCACCTTTGCTTGTGATGAGGTGGAGTACCTTGGACACCTTATTTCTGGTGAGGGAGTTAGAACTGACCCTAAGATGACTGCTGCTATGCAACAATGGCCAATTCCTAAAGATGTTAAAGCCTTAAGGGGGTTCCTTGGTCTGACTAGGTATTATAGGAAGTTTAGGAAGGGGTATGGCCAAATTGCTGCCCCTTTGACTGCCCTTTTGAAGAAGGATTCATTTGTTTGGACATTTGAAGCTGCCACTACTTTTCAAAGGCTTAAGGAGGCTATTTCTTGTCCTCCAGTATTGGCCTTACCTGATTTTACCAAACCCTTCATTGTGGAGTGTGATGCTTCTGGGTTAGGCCTTGGAGCTGTTTTGATGCAAGATCACAGGCCTATTGCTTATCATAGCCAAGCTTTGAAGGGTGGTAAGCTTTCTCTCTCCACTTATGAGAAGGAGTTCCTTGCTTTGGTGGTGGCAATAAAGAAGTGGAGACCTTACCTGTTGGGAAGGCCTTTCATTATCAAGACAGACCACCATAGTCTTAAATACCTGTTGGAACAAAGGGTGGGTACTCCAGCTAAACAAAAGTGAATTTCTAAGCTTTTAGGGTATGCTTTCATTGTGGAATACAAGCAGGGAAGGGAGAATGTGGTTGCTGATGCCCTTTCTAGGAGACAATGTGCTGTTTCTAGTTCTGATTTGGCTCAGTCTGAAGCATTGGTCCTTACTGCCAGTGGTACATGTCATTCTGATGTTTATGATTCTTCTCAAGGCACTCTATGTATTATTTCATTCCCTACTCCTTCTTGGCTATCTGCTCTTAAAAACAGCTATGATTCTGATCCCAAGGTTAAAGTGATTTTACAGAATGTTCAGTCAGGTTCCAATAGTTCTCCAGGGTTTACTTTTTGCAATGGGTTGCTATTTTACAAAGGTAGATTGTATTTGGGAGACTCTATTCTAGATTTGAAGACTGTGGTGTTGCAATAGGTGCATGATAGCCCTTTAGGGGGTCATTCTGGTTACCTCAAGACCTTGCATAGGCTT
Source organism: Quercus aquifolioides (assembly GCA_019022515.1). Taxonomy (NCBI): domain Eukaryota; kingdom Viridiplantae; phylum Streptophyta; class Magnoliopsida; order Fagales; family Fagaceae; genus Quercus; species Quercus aquifolioides. The sequence continues at coordinate 43,292,228 of CM032330.1, read as the reverse complement.
CAGAAGGATTTTTATTGGGATGGGTTGAGGCCGGATCTAAAATAGTATGTCAAAGAATGTGATACATGTCAGAAACTTAAGCATGAAACTTGTTTTCTGGCTGGTTTGTTGCAACCTCTGCCCACTCTTGAGAAACCATGGTTGGATGTAAGCATGGACTTTGTTGAAGGTTTGCCTAAGTCCCATTTGAAGTCTGTGGTGTTTGTAGTTGTGGATAGACTCACCAAATACACTCATTTCATGGCTCTTTCCCACCCTTACACTGTTGCCAAGGTTGCTAATCTCTATCTGCACTTTGTGTTCAAGTTGCATGGAATGCCATCTGCCATTGTAAGTGATAGAGATCCAGTGTTTACCTCTCTTTTTTTGGAAAGAATTGATGAAGTTACAAGGTGTTAAGTTGGCCATGTCCTTAGCTTATCACCCTCAGTTTGATGGCCAGACTGAGGTGGTAGACAAAAGCTTGGAGCATTACATAAGGGCCTTTGCAGCTGATAGGCCTAGTACTTGGGTGGAGTGGCTGCCCTTAGTACAATTCTGGTTCAATACCAACTTCCATACTTCAATCAAGATGACACCCTTTGAAGCTTTGTATGGATATTCTCCCGGGCCCCCAAGGGTTCTAGATTATGTGGCTGGTACTACAAGAGTTGATGCAGTGGATTTGATGTTAAGGGACAGGCAACAGATTCTATCCTTGCTCAAGCAGAACTTGTGTGTTGCTTAGGAATGTATGAGATGGTTTGCTAATCAGAAAAGGGTGGAAAGGTCCTTTGCTGTGGGGGATTGGGTATATCTAAGATTGCAACCTTATAAGCAGACTTCAGTGCACAATAAGAGGCTTGGTAAGCTTGCTCCAAGGTATTATGGGCCATTTAAGGTCTTTCAAAAGGTTGGGGAGGTATCCTACAAATTAGATTTGCCTATTGGTTCCTTGACCCACCCTGTGTTTCATGTGTCCAACCTTAAGGCTAAAGTAGGCAATCAAGTGGTGCCTAGACCAACTTTACTTGCTGTAAATGCTGATCTGGTGCTTACTCATGAACCTGTGATGATTTTAGATAGGAAATCAATCAACCTAAGGAGCAGGATTGTGACTCAAGTGCTGGTGCAGTGGCAAGGGGAAAGCAAAGAAGATGCTACCTGGGAAGTACTGTATGACTTGCAGAACAGGTTCCCTCACCTTGTGGGCAAGGTGCTTTCCCATTACTGTGTAGTGTAGTGGGTTATGATAAACATTGTAATTCAATATTGGGGTATGTTTTACTGTTGTATGAGGCTTGTAAGTGACTATAGTTAGTGGTAAGTTACTATAGTTAGTGAGACTGGGTTAATAGGATTGAGATGGGTTAGTAGCAGTTATGAGTAGTGTGGCTGGTAGAGTAGTGTGAGCTAGAGGGTTAGTTAGAAGCAATAGGTTAGGTATGAGTAGAAGTAACAGATCATGTATATAAAGGCACGTGTATGATTGAGAACAGACAAATAATTGACTAATGAATACTCCTATTCTTTTCTATCTCAATCTCTCTATCTCTCTATTTCTTCCTTCCTTTAATCCTCTATTCCCTGTATCTTGCTCAGGAGGTCCAGCTGTCCTCTAAATCAGTTACTATCCCTTTCAGCCATTGATAATCCTTGCACTTCTTCTCTTTTGTCTTTTTCTTTATTATAAAAAAAAGTCTTTTTTTTTTAAATTTATTTAGAAATAGTAAATTATTCAAATGGCTTGATCCCGTGTTTTCTACCCCTCCAAACATATATAAAGGTTTTCCACCTAATTAAGGAAAAAAAATGGTATTCATTTTCCATTGCATTGTCATTTTGAACAACTTGATTTTCTTATTATCAAGCTCTAATGTTTAGTTGGTATGTAAATATTGTGATAGAAACTTATGGTCTATTTGGATTAAGGGAGAGTAGGATAGAGTAGGCCCAAAATTAGCCTATTTTCAGTCAACTCTACTCTATTCCTCTACTTTCCTTCCCTCCCCCCTCAATTTAAACAGGTCCTTAGTGTCTTACCAAATCATAAATATTACGTACAATATATAAAAGCAGAATTTCATAACTATTCAATTTTGAAAACTATAGTCTCTCACATTGCCCCGATTAAAGAACTTCTACCTCCAAAAAAGTTAATTGACAAGATAAATTCAAGTCTTTAATCAAGATTCCAGACAATAAGGTTAGTAACACCACATTTTTCACAGTTGTTAAGATGATAGATTGGTAAGGGAGGTCTTGGACTTCAAACAACTAAAGGGAGAAATTTAGGCCCTGTTTGGTTTTTATTTATTTTTTATTATTATTATTTTTATCACCCATCACCCATCACTTTAAATACCCCAATTTCCACTACCCCACCTATTTGGACACTATTTTCACTTCTTATCACTCAAATATTTCAACCTTTTTGTGGGACCCATGCCTGATCACCAAGTCAGACCCTTTTCTTAGCTTCATAAAGCATCCCACTAAGCCATTATATGTACCTCTCAAAATGGTTGCTGCTTCTTCTTCTTCTTTATCTTCATCTTCTACGGCTTCTTCTTCTTCAGCTTGGTCTCTGTTTGCTCCGATGGTGAGCTCGAAGCTGCCAGCATGGTGGGGAAAAGATGATCTTGATCTGTATCCCTAAACCCAGTAAAAATCATGTGGGTTTTGTTTAATTTTGAGTTGATCTTGATGTTTAATTTTGAGTTGGAAAAAAAGATCTTGATGTTAAATTTTGTGTTGATCTTGAACTTCATATGTTTAGATTTTTAAGTTTAATTTTAGTGGGTTTTGTTTATTTCTATTTGGTGGGTTGGTGTGGATGAACATGTTTGTGAATTTGTGTGTTAGAGAAAAGATTGTGAGAAGTGAAGAAAGAAAGAAAGAAAAAGAAGAAAAAAGAAAAAAAAGAAAAAGAAGAGAACCTAGAAACCTAGTGAAAAGGAATGGAAAAAAAAAAAAAAAATGCAACCAAACCCAGAAACCCAATCTGAAAAGAAGAAAAAAAGAAGAAGAAGAAGATGAAGAAGACCAGACCAGACCTAGTGTGAAAGGGAAAAGAAAAGAAGAAGAAGAAGAAGAAGCCAGTGTGAAAGAAAAACTCTCCGAACCCAGTGAAAAAAAAAAAAAAAAAAGTCAAAAGTTGCGGTTATTGCTCTGACCATGGGTCCCTCAGTGTGTGTTTAATTACGAAAATACCATTGGAAACTGAGTTTTGGAAACTGAAAATACCTAAAATGTGTTTTCAGTTTCCATAACTTGTCACTCAAAAATCAGAGAATTGAGTGATGGAAACAAAAATAGAAACAAAAACCAAACAGACTAGCTGTGGGTCCCACCATTTTTGAGTTATGGGTGATGAAATCAAAGTTATGAACGATGGAAACAACAAATCCAAATAGCTCCTTAGCTTACCTTGCTAAACTTAACTGGAGATTCAACACAGAAAAGGATGCCTTGTGGACCCAGGTTCTAAAGAAAAAATATTTATGTCGGAGGAGAATAACATCCAGAAATAAGGATGGGATATAGTGACAGAATCAGGATGGGATTGGGAAAAGATCTCATTAATACTGCCAAATGATGTTGTCAAAGAAATCCGAGCTATGCCCCCACGCCCGTGTTGCTTCGGAGGAAGACAGAATCATATGGGCAGCAACTTCAAATGGGCTGTTCAATCTTAACAGTGCACATCTTCTTGCAACCCAAAGCCCTGACTCACTTCAACCCTTCAAAGTCAACTGAATTTGGAAGTTAAAAACTCTTCCGAGAATACAATGTTTTATTTGGATGTGTATGCACAATAGCATAGCTACTCGAGTTTGCCTAGCTTAGCTAGCTAATAGAGGTATACAAGTTAACACCATATGCCCTGTCTGCCTTCAAGCCCCTGAAACTATCGTCCACTCGTTAAGAGACTGTTCCTTGGCCTCTTCTTGTTGGCAGAATCTCGGAGTGAACCTTGGTGCAGATTTTTTCTCCTTGGACAGCAGAGAATGGTTGGAGGAATATGGTAGAATGGAGTACAAAGCCCGCTCGCTATTGATCCCCTGGAATGTGATTTTTTCTTTTGGACTATGGTCTCTTTGGCAACATCAAAATAGAGTGGTGTTCCAAAATATACCTCTCAACCAAGCTATTCATTCTGAAGTCATTACAAGAGCAGCAGAATATTTTTTCTGTGCTCATAATTAGGCAGCTTCAGACCTCGTATTGAAAGAGTAATTCGATGGGTGAGGCCTGAGAGGGGTTGGTTCAAGATCAACATGGATGGCTCTTCTATAGGAAATCCTGAGAAAGCAGGTGGAGGAGGTGTCCTTCGCGCTGATAATGGGGCTTGTATCAAAGCTTACTCAAGAAATATTGGCCACACTACTAGTCTACTGTACCGACGTTTTTTTTCCCGGCGTTTTTCCAAACCGCCGTAATAGATAAGCTTGTACCAGCGCTTTTTGAAAACGTTGGTATAGAAAATCCTATTATGGCGGCTCAAAACTGGCGCTTTAAAAAGCGCTGCAATAGGAGGCCTATAGCGGCGTTTACTAAAAACACTGGTATAGGAAGTCAAAAGCGCTAGGACAGGTCCCCCAATTGCCTTATGGGAAAAGACCTGTCCCGGCGCTTTTGAAAGCGCTGGGACAGGTCCATCAATTGCCTTATAGTAAAAGACCTGTCTCGGCGCTTTAAAAAGCGCTAGGACAGGTCCATCCATTCCCTTTTGAAAAAAGACCTGTCCCGGCGCTTCTAAAAGCGCTGGGACAGGTCCATTCATTCCGTTATGGGAAAAGACCTGTCCCGGCACTTTCAAAAGCGCCAAGATAGGTCCATCCATTCGCTTATGGGAAAATACCTGTCCCTGCACTTTTGAAAGCGCTAGGACAGGTCCATCCATTCCCTTTTGAGAAAAGACCTGTCCCGGCGCTTCTAAAAGCGCTGAGACAGGTGCATCCATTTCCTTATGGGAAAGACCTGTCCTGGCGCTTTTAGAAGTGCTGGGATAGGTCCATCCATTCCCTTTTGAGAAAAGACCTGTCCTGACGCTTCTAAAAGCACTGGGACAAGTGCATCCATTTCCTTATAGGAAAAGACCTATTCCGGCGCTACTAAAAACGCTGGGACAGGTCATTCCCTTACTAAACGTCTAAAACTAAAGCCCTAGCATCTCTTTCTCATTCAACCGCCCCGTCCTCTCCCTCTCTCTCTCTCTCTCTCTCTCCCTCCCTCCCTCCCTCTTCACACACAGCCTTCATCACTCCCTCTCACACAAACTACAAAGCCCTGTGACTGTGACATGGAGATCTCATCTAGCACAAGCACTAGCACACTCAAAAGATTTCTCTAATTAAATCCACGTATTTTCATCTTCTTCTTCTTCTTTCGACTTCGACTTCGACGATGCTCTCTCTAGCTTCGGCCTCTCCAACTGCCTTACTTTTCGTTCATGAAAACCTGAAGGTACTACTTCTAATCTAATTTTCCATTTCTCTTTTTTCTATTTCCCCCTTAATTTTCTAGAAATACCCAAAATTTATTACAAGTTATATTAAAGTTTAAAGGACCAAAATTTTATCAAATGTATATAAAGCTCCGATTATTTTTTTGTTAATTCTTTGATTCTATGAGTGATTCAGATTATTAGAATGTTTTTATTATGGGATGGGTACAAAAAAAATATCAATTAACTTGATTATTGGTAACCTATATTAAAAAAAAATATAAAATATAAGTATATCAAAGAAAATAAAGAATATAATATATTATATTAGAAAATATGACGTAGAAAATAAAGAGCAACCAGAAACATAGGGAATTAATGTAGCAGTACTAGTGATCATGGTGGTGTGTAGCTACTTCTCAAACAAAAGCTTGATAGTAATCATCAATGGAGCAGTACTAGTGATCATGGTGGTGTGCAGCTAAGTGAATCCTAATCAACCACCACATCTATTGTTGTGCTTAGCACATTAGTGGCCGTATGTGGATCATTTACTTTTGGAAGTGCAGTAAGTACTATTACTATCTTCTTCTTTCTTTTCTTTTTTTTTTCTTTTTTTTTAATATTTATTTATGAACCTATTAATTACTATCCTTTTGTAGTTAAAGGCTGAGTTGTACTGTTAGTTTAATGAACCTATTACTATCCTTTTTCCCAATCAAATTAATGGTTGATCATTTATGATTATTTTCCAGGAGGGGTATTCATCACCATTTGGAATTGAGGATGAACTTGGCCTTACTTTGGCTGAGGTTAATTTAACTAAAGTATTATTTAAATATTTACATTTAACTAAAGTATTATTTAAATATTTCCATTACATTAACTAAATAGTATTTAGACAATGGTCTTTTAGCTTTATATACACTTCCCTTGTGGTGGTTCAAAGTTTGAACTTCGAAATTCATACTAATAGCTTCACCTAGCAAAAAATAAAAAATAGATACAAATATTAAAACAAGTTTGAACTTCATAATTCACTTTCAAATTTCCAATTTTTTGAACACCTTTTTTGGTTTTTGAAGTGGGTTTTTTTTGTTATTTGTGTTCTGGGTTTTTGTAATATTGATTTGTGTGAAAATTTGGATGTGGGTTTGTTTGATATATAGGTGAAGACTACAAATCCAAAGAAGTACTGTGTGAGACCCAATACTGGAATTGTGATGCCCAGGTCTTCCTGTGATGTTATAGGTCTCTCTCTCTAATAAATACTTGAATTTTGTGCTTAATACATGTTATTTTTTAATTAGTTTATGCTTAGTCACAGTTTCTCTTTTATTAACAGATGGAGGTAGCATATTTTACTATTACACTCAATAAGGAATTTCAATTTCTTCTTGTGATTATTTATAGTATGCAAAGACTTTCATAATAAGATAATTGCAGGATTTTGTCTGTATATAATTTCCATGTTTTCAACTTATGTCACAACTTTCTGTACATCCAACATTTATCTAGTATGATATGAAAAAAAGTAGAAGATTAAGAGTATAATTGTAGGATTTTCCAAATTAAGTATGACATGCAAATATTTTAGAAATTGTTTCCTTTACCTAGAGTTAAGTGTTTAAAAAATATTAACTTTTAAGTGTGAAGTTGGCCAAGAATTAACTTTGTGTGATGCCATTTGTGGTTAATCATGTGTATGTAATTTAACTATTCGTTTTTTTTTTTTTTTTCCTGGATAGGTGGACTTTTACATCAATCGCCATTTATTTTGGGGTATGTGTTGCATCTTCAGTGAACCTTCTCTAATTATGAATCGTCCTCTCTGTCTCTCTCTTTCTTATCTGCATTAGTTTTTTTTTTTTTTTTTTTTTTCTTATGATCTCAATTTCTATTTGTAGCTTGGATCATTGCTCTCCATGCGTGGCTGTTACCAATATCATAAGAAAGCTGGAGGTGACAGAGTTGATAATGCAGAGGTGGATACAGAGCAAGGTTCTTGTGTATCTACTTCAGATAGCCAAGATTCCAAAATGTCAAACCCATCCAAAATCTTAGGCCCCAATACACAATGTCATGTATGTGAACCTACAGGCTTTTGGGGTTATGTCTTTCAAATAAATTTTCAGGTAATTTGTTCAAGAATGAGTAGCCGAAGTAGGAAATATATAGTGCTTATCCATTACATGGACATGCAACTTTTTATATGCTAGCACTTGGTAACTCCTTTTAAATTTTAGACTTAAGGAAAATTTTTATTATTGTGCATGAATATAATTATATTACCAATGTAATCCTTAACCTTTTCATCACCAATTCAATTACAGAATGAGTAATGACAAGCAGGGCTTTTTCATTAACTAACAAATTTTACTTCTCAATTGAAATTGTTCTATGCTCCCACCTAGATTATGTTGCAAATTGAATAGGTTGTTGAATGAATCAGGGAGGAACCAAGCAGATAGGAGCTGAATGCTTCTAAATATTGCATTATATTTTTCTTGATTTTTGTGTTAAAAAAATAGAAAATTTAAATTCAATGTCTTTGTACCGTTCATTTTTTTAGCACCTATAATATTACAGGTGCTAAAAAAATAAAAAATAAAAAAAAATTTCGAAAAAAATGACCTATCCCAGCACTTTGAAAACTGCTGGGATAGGGTTTGGAATTTTTTTTTTTAAAAAGACCTATCCCAGCGCTTTTGAAAGCGCTGGTATAGGCCTTTTAAATTTTATTCGTTCATGACCTATGCCAGCGTTTTCAATGACTTATACCAGCGCTTTTAAAAACGCTGGCATAGTTAGTACCTATTCTAGCGCTTTCAAAAGCGCTGGCATAGGTTATATTCACATTTTTATAAAGGCTGTCCCGACACAAGTAGAAACGCCGGAACAGGGTCTAAAAGCGCCGGGATAGGTTCGGCGACCCTATCCCGACAATCAAAAACCAGCGGTTTGAAGCGCCGGGAAAAAAACGCCGAGATAGGAATTTTGACCCTATCCCGGCGCTTTTTGGGGCTATCCCAGCGGTTTTGAAAACGCCGGGATAGCCCCGTTTTTTTGTAGTGATATACTAGCAGAATTATGGGCAATAAGAGATGGGCTAAGCATGTGTATTGATCTTGGGATAAATGCATTAATAGTAAAATCAGATGCTAAAGTAGCTGTAGACTTACTTAACAATGACAGTTTGTCTAACACTACTAATGCCTCCCTTGTGGCTGATAGCAGGCTTCTTCTTTCCCAGATTCCACAGGTTAAGGTGCTTCACTGTTTTAGGGAAGCAAACTGTTGTGTTGATGCTTTGGCTAGAATAGGAACTTACCAAGATTCAGATATGTTGTTTTATTACTCCCCTGCCCCTTTGCTTTTGAATTTTTTCCTTTCGGACATCTATGGTCTTGGTCACGTTAGGCTGTGTTCTAACAATGATGTAATCGGTGCTGTTTCTTAGTTTGTTGAATGAAGTTTCCTTTTTACCAAAAAAAGAAGAGATTGGTAAGGGTATCCCTATTACCTTAACATAATTAATCTCCTTAGAAACAACCGGATACCTCCTTACTCCTTGGTCTTGGCACTAGAGACAAGCATTTGGAGGTGAATAATTTCACTCGTCTTTCTTACAAATATATACCATTCTCTCTCGTTCTTATGCGTTATAGTTGTCTAATATGTAGTCTCTTTTTCTCTTACTGATGTTTTGTTTTTGGACTTCGTTTTGGGATAAATATAATTTCTAGCTTTGGTTTTGGCGGGCGGGGTAAGTTGCTCGTAGAAATTTGATTAACAATGAGGATTGTCATACAAGATGCTCTGTAATGTGCAATTAATTATTGTACAATGAGAATTTGTATAGTATACTTTGAGTGAAGTTCTGTTACGTTAAAAATAGGCTAAAATGCAAAACCCACTTTCTATATCTTATCAAAATTTATTTTTGTCTTCTAATTTTGTTTTCGTTCATTTCAGTCTTCTAACTTTTAAGTTTATTTAATTAAGGCTTTTCGATCAACTTTTGTTAAATGTTGTGATTAATTTTCCAATTTTTTTAAAATTTTCTTCAAAATTTTTAAATTAAAAAAATTCAATTAACGATTAAAAAATATTTTTCAGATTTTTTTTTTTTTTTTTTACAAATTTTTTTTAACAAAAGTTGATGGAAATGCCTTAATTGAATAAATCTAAAACTTAGAGGATTGAAATGAATGAAAACAAAGTTAGAGAACTGAAATTAACTCTGAAAAAACTTAGATGGTGTGTTCTGTATTTTATCCTTATATATATATATATATATATATATATATATAAACAATTGTCTCTCTCTCTCTTAGTCTCTCCTCCTACCCCTAAAAGTAGGGTTGTAAACAAGCCAAACTTTGTTGAGTAGTGCATGTTCAAGCTTGGCTCATCAAGAAAATTTAAAAGCTCAAGTTTGGCTTGAGCTTGTGACAAGCCTAAATTAAGGTTTGAGCTTGAGTTCGTGGAAAAGCCAAAAAACTTGAACTTGGCTTCGCTTCGCTTCGCTTGATTAATTAGTCAAACCAAGCTCAAGCTTAATATTAAGTTCAAACTTAAGCTTAGGTCAAGATTTTGAGCTTAAAATCTAAAAAAATTACATTATCAAATGCTTAAATCTCTAAAATTAAGAAGAAAAAAATAGTATACTCATTTTATCATTCATCTAGTTCTACTTTTGATTACTCATTATTCAAATTAAAATTTTACATAATTAAATTCATTCATTCATCATTCTTTGTTTACAGCTTCAACAATTATTCAAAATACAATTTATACATCATTTTAGATGGTGAACTAGAAAAATACTTGTTTGTAATTATTATGAATGAGAAAATACTAACATGTTTCCTAAATTTATTTTAGATGGCTGATGAGGAAGGATCATATGTGGCACACTTAATTTATTTTTAAATGTAACTATAATCTAAAGTGGTTTTTGGTCAGTTTAGAGGGAAGGAAAAAAATTAAGGCAATGGTTTCATGATGTCATAATACCAAGGAACCCCTTCTTCTTCTATAACCAAGACTAAATCTTCGACTTTCTCTTTGTGCACTAGTTCATAACTTTGTTCAATCTCTAGGGGTCGAATCCATACTCCTTCGGGTATTTCAACCATGGAAGCTAAAGTAGGCAAGGCATCTGCAAACTGATTATGAGCTTTAGGAATGACTATATATTCAATCTTGTCAAAGGTTTTGGTCAAATCCTCTAAGTATTGCTGATGGGGTTTGAAGTGCTCTTCCTTCACTTTCCACAACCTTTGTGCTTGAGCTATAACCAAAGTTGAATCTCCAAAGACCTTGGCCTCCTTTACCCCCAATTCTTAGAGAGCTTCCATTCTGGCGATACAAGCCTTATATTCTGCCATGTTATTGGTTGCCTCGAAGTTCAACTTAACTGCCAAGGGTATGTGAGATCCTTCAAGAGTAACAAGAGTACTCCTATCCCATTTCCATATTGGTTCACAACTCCATCGAAAAACATCTTCCATGCCCCTAGCTTAATGTCCAAAATGTCCTCATCTAGAAAATCTTCCCTACCATCATCTCACGAGTTTTTCGGCACAAAAATCTGACATGATGCTTCCTTTGATGGTTTTCTTCGCCACATATTTCAAATTGAATTCTGCCAGTAGGATCAACCATCTCAATAGTCTTCCACTCAAGATAGGCTTCTCAAACAAGTACTTCAATGGATCCATTTAGGCTACTACCCATATTTGGAAGGGTAGGATAATGTGTCTCAATTTTTGTACGGTCCATACGAGAGCAAAGCATGATTTTTCTATAGGTGTGTATCTAGTCTCATAATCATGGAACCTTTTGCTCAAATAGTACACGACTCTCTCATTTTTATCATCATCTTCTTATGCAAGCATGCTTCCAACCACATCTTCTATGATAGAGAGATATAGGAGTAACGACTTTCTATGCTTCGGAGGTATCAATATAGGTGGATGGAGAAGATATTCCTTGATGAGCTCAAAAGCTTTCTGACATTCATCATTCCATTCATGAGGTTCATTCTTTCTTAGGAGCTTGAAGATGGGCTCACAAATAGAGGTGAGTTTGGCAATGAACCGGCTGATGTATTGTAATCGACCCAATAATCCCTTTATTGCTTTCTCACTCTTGGGTGGAGGCATCTCTAATTTGGTTTTGATCTTTGATGGGTCAACTTTTATTCCTCTATCACTCACTAAGAAACCTAACAACTTCCTCGCGGTTACCTCAAATGTGCATTTTTGCGGGTTCAATCTTAGCCTATACTTCTTGATCCTCTTGAAGAATTTCCTTAAGTTAATGATGTGACCCTCTCTCTCCTTGGATTTCACAATCATATCATCAACATACACTTCTACTTCATTGTGCATCATATCATGTAACAAGGTTGTAGCCATTCTTTGGTAAGTTGCTCCTGCATTCTTGAGCCCGAATGGCATTACGGTGTAACAATAAATTCCCCGTTCTGTGGTGAAGGTAGTCTTGGTCATATCCCTAGGAGCCATCTTGATTTGGTTATATCCCTTGAAACCATCCATGAAAGACATCAAGGCACTACCAGCTGTGTTATCCACTAAAACATCTATGTGTGGAAGAGGGAAATCATCCTTAGGGCAAGCCTTATTCAAATCCCTAAAATCCACACACATTCTTACCTTACTATCTTTCTTGGGTACTGGCACAACATTGGCTATCCATTCGGCTTGGTGTACGGGTTTGATGAACCCTACTTTCAATTGCTTGGTAACCTCCTCTTTGATCTTTAGAAGTTATCGGGTTCTCATACGCCTTAACTTTTGCTTGATGGGTGCCATGTGAGCATGAGTATCAATGTGGTGTTGGGCTATCTTGGGATCAATACCGGGCATATCTTCATAGGACCATGCAAATACTTCTTGAAATTTTGTGAGCAACTCTTTGAGATCTTTTCTTTTTTTTTTCATTTAGGGTTGAACCAATTTTAATTAAGCGTGGATTCTCATCATTGCCTAAATAAAGAGTTTCAAAAGTTGGTTCCATAGGTTTAATTTTCTTTTCCAATTGTTTATTTATATATATATATATATATATATATAATATAAAAGTGAAGACTTCGAATTTTGTTGACTTTTTAAAATTTTGACACATTAGCTTTGCAAGCCTCACAAATTTATATCTCATTAATATTTTTTTAAAGTTTTATTTTTATAAAACTCTATTTGACTATTGAAAAAAAAAAAAAATTAGGATTTCTTCAAAAGAACCTTGTACGGCACCAACACAAACATAAATCACCCCTCCAAAAGCAATTTTGTACTTCATAGCAGAGACCTCATACTCACTAGTAAACTTCCCATATTTTAACAGGTATATTATTTTTACTAATGGAACTGAAGAGTTTAGATTAAGTTAAAGAGCAGCATTGTGACTACTTAGATTTAACAGCTGGGAACGTTTTATCCCGCAAAGCTTTGAATATTAGGTTTTGTATGCATGAAGCATGAAGATGAACTTCCTAAGTTTGGTGGTGAGCCACTACTTTTGTTTATGAAATCAGTCTTTTATGTTCATCATGCAGTAGTCAATCATGACTAAAAGTGAATACGTTTAGCATCTGAATTTTTTTAGAAGAAGAAAGAAGATAAACTTCCTGAATTCGATGGTGACCCACTACTTCTGTATTACTCCATTTAGTAGAATTCAATAGTTGTCTTTGAAAGATAGAATTAATCTTAATTAAGTTTTCAATATCTTTTCATAATCCTCTCCTTATATCAATTTCAAATTCTAATCATATTTTGACAAAATCAAGGATGTGATAACTAATACTAATTATTTCTGCTAGACTTTATATTAAATTGTATATTTTTAGAATGATTGAATTATCTTGATTTTCTTTTGTTTTGAAATCTAGGTCTCTATATTTCCTTTCAATCTATACTTTTGTTGGTCCTAACTCCTAACTTCTAATTGAAATGTTTGATTTAGTCAATGGCCATAACAAACTCCGACCAATTCTTTGTTAGTTTGAAAGTTTCACCTAATTGGTGGCTAATCCACAGAGAATGAAAAAGCCACCCTAAGGAGGTACAAAAACGACACAAGACTGCAAGAGGGCTTGGTGAGCTTTAACTTCTAGAGTTTCTACCTCTCCATTGAGGCAGATAGATGTTATTTAGGAGTGAAATATCATTTGAGTTATTGAGAGAATAATAACTTTATTTTTCACTTTAACATTGATATAAATATATATTTTACACATTTATGTTAAAGTATACCGTGCATTTTAGCGACTAGTATGCTACGTATATAATAAAAGTTGGACTTAGAAGTCATGGTTACGTATGTAAAGACTAATCTGGTTCGTAGGAAAGTCTTAACCGAAGATATTTGCTGCCACTGTAATTTGAAAGCAGAAGACGGACTCCATGCGCTGTGGGATTGTGCTAACCTTTCGGCCATTTGGGAAGCTGAAACTTTATGGCTGTTTTGCAGGTCAAAAAAGTTCAATAACTTCTATGAGTTAGCAAGCTTCGTGATGGAGAATGGTAGGAATCCTGAATTGTTTGCAGTTTTGGCGTGGACGATCTGGTCTAGGCGCAACCAACTCCGAACAAGTAACAAGCCTTTTCTGCTCACTCAAGTCCTCCCTTCAGCTACACAGATGCTCCAAGGTTTCACTCAAGCTCAACCAGCTATTTCTACTATTTTGCCTTGGACACAAAGACAACCACCTAAGTGGGAGCCTCCTCCTTCACCTTTCTTGAAGATCAATTTTGATGGCGCCATGTTTAAGGATAAGGGTGAGGCTGGAATAGGAGTGGTCGTACGTGATTCCCATGGGATGGTCATTGCCTCCTTGGCAGAAAAAATTCAGCTCCCATCCTCATCAGATGAAGTGGAAGCTTTAGCAGCAGTCCGAGCCATTACCTTAGCAATAGACCTCAACCTACCCTCTTTTATTGTTGAGGGAGATTTAGAGGTGGTCATTTCTGCCTTAAGAAAGGAAGAAGAATCTTTCTCTTCTTTTGGCCATTTAATTTCCTCTATTAAGCATTATTTACATTCCTACTCTTGTATTTCCTTTTCACATACCCGCAGATCGAGTAACTCAGTAGCTCATTCTTTAGCAAAACTTGCGAAACATATTGTTGATTTCTCTGTGTGGATAGAGGATGTTCCATCACAAGTCAATGATGTACTTTTAGCCGATATTGGCTGATTTCAGTTTATCAATTCTGATGATGGTTTCTCAAAAAAAGTGATTATACCAAATTGCAACAATTTAAAATCAATTTTAGATTGACACAAATTCTTAATTGTTCTTATCAACTTTTCCTCTTTTTATCGTTGAATAGATACAAGAGCATCTACAATTTTTCATTTTTTTCAATACACGGTTTTTATCCAAAAAATAAAAATAAAACAAAGAAATTCAAGTTCGGCAACTAAGAGATATTTTGGGATAGACTCAAGCCCGGAAATTAAGATATATATTTTCATAAATCCAAGAGAACATTTTTCTAAGATAAAAAAAAAAAAAAAAAAAAAAAAAAAAAAAAAAAAATTAGTTGTACGTTATAGAAATAATAAACCCTATTAGATAAGTTTTAAAAGATATAAAATATATTTCAACTAAGATTTTATTTTAACTAAAACCAAAAGTTAGGAAATTCTCTCTCTCGTGGAGTTCTCTCTCTCGTGCATACGAGTTTTCTTCCTCCCTTGACCTAGGTCTAGGGCATATTTTTCTTTTTTAGTGCTTAGTCGTGTGTGTGCTACTAGTTTACCATGGCTGATGATGTTATTAAGAGCATGGAAAACATGAAGTTGACTACGGAGGAGGAGGAAGTGATTACCATCTCTGATGAAGGAAGATTGGAAGCCATTGAGGATTGCACTCTAAGCTTGATGGGTAAGTTTTTGACGTGTAAACCCTTTAACAAGAGAGCAGCAAAGAATACTATGAGAAGGGCTTGGGGGTTGGACGACAGATTATGCATCACGGAGGTAGGGCCGAATCTCTTTCAGTTCAAATTCACATCTAAATTTGATCTAAACAGAATTTTGAGAGGAGGTCCGTGGTCCTTTGATAATCAATTATTGATGCTCAAACAATGGAGGAAAGGTATGACAGTTGGGAATATTAGAATGGAGACGGTCACTCTCTGGGTTCAGATCTGGGGGGCGCCGTTGGATATGTTTTCTTCACAGGTTGCTAAGGAAGTGGGGAGTAGACTTGGGGTTGTTGAGGAAGTAGAGCAGAGAAGAAGGCAGGATGAGTTAAACTACTTTATGAGGGTTAGGGTTGCTTTACCTATCTCAAAGCCTATTCGCAGAGGAAGTTTTATTGCGGGGTCTAACGGGGAAAGACACTGGGTGATGTTTAAATAGGAACGATTGCCGTTGTTTTGTTATTATTGTGGAATGCTTGGACATGATGTCAAGAACTATGCTGCACACTTTGCTGTGACTAAGAATGGAGGTATGACGGAATACCAATATGGAGATTTCCTTAAAGCAATGGGGGGACGACCAAGAGTGGATCCATTTGTAGGGAAACAAGGGGGGTCAGAAAATAACTCAGCGGCTGGTGGAGACAAGTCCGTGGCTGGCTTATACAGGCCTGAGGAGGGTCCGATCAGGTCTGAAGATTGGATGCAACAAAACAGGGCTGTGATGGCAGAGGAAGGACAATGTAGAAACCCTAGTATCGATGATGAAGGGGAGTCCGTGTTTTCAGGAAACACTCCACAAGTTCAGGACCGTGATGGGGAGAATCTAGGCCATGCAGATTACTGGTGAGGTGTACTGATGACGTACACAATTCAGTTTCTGATGTGCAAGAAAAATTGATACAGAAGGATGATGTGTTACCTGGTGGGCTAGACGGTAAGGCAAGTGTGAGCCACGTGATGGGTGTAAGTGACACTGGTACAATTAAAGAAGCAACTACAGATGGGCCGATTGTTACAAAGCCCAAGTCATCCTGGACTAGATTCAATAGGATGGATTTTGGGCTGGGAGGATTGCACAAGGTCTTGTTGCCGTCCATGGGTAAAAGGCATCTTCCATCAGACTTTGAAGATAACCAGAATAGTCAGGGAGAGGAGGGAAGAGTTAAGAGGGGGAAATTAGAAAATGAGGAAGCTAATGGTTTTGAGAGAGCAGCGGGGGTGGATGACCACCCTTGCCGGGAGCAATGAGGCTATTATGTTGGAACTGCCAAGGGCTTGGGAACCCTTGGACAGGTAGAAGCCTTCGCAAACTTGTGAGGGAACAAGCTCCCACTGTGTGTTTTCTTATGGAAACACGACTAGACAGAGAAGGATTTGAGAGTTTGTATGGGGATTTGCAATTTCAGAATAAAATTATAGTAAAATAGCCAAATGCAGGAGGTGGTTTAGCTTTATTATGGAAGAATGATGTGGTGATGGAATTGATTAATTATTAGCCTAATCATATTTTGATGAAGGTGACTGAAGAGGATGGTTATGTCTAGTTTTTTACTGGATTTTATGGATGGCCTGAAGCTCAGCATAAAGAAAAGTCTTGGAAGTTGCTTGAACATTTGAGAACCTTTGTTAATGGGGCATGGCTTTGTGCGGGAGATTTCAATGCAATTCTAAATAGTGCAGAGAAATTAAGTTTAAGGCCACCTAATTCAGCTGAGATTGATGCTTTCAGAAGTGTTTTAGACTCTTGTAATTTTGAGGATTTGGGGTACAGAGGTTATACCTACACGTGGTCTAATCAGAGGCCTAGTGAGGCTAATACTAAATTGAGACTTGATAGGGCTGTGGCAACTATGGAGTGGCAGGCTAAATTTCAGCTATCTACAGTTTCTCATCTTCCACCCCATGCTTCGGATCACTTGCCAATTTTGGTGCATGTGAAGAGTGTTCAGAGGTTTCAGCAAAAATTTAAAAAGGGGTTTAAATTTGAAGAAGCTTGGCTACTATGGGAGGATTGTGGTGCAATGGTCAAAGATGCTTGGGATATGGTGGGAGGGGGGGAATTGGGTTTGGCTTCAATCAAGGAGAAGATTAAGTTTTGTGGTGAGGAATTGCAAGCATGGGGTTCTTCCAAATCAGAGCCGAATGAAGCAGCCATAAAAACTCTTCAAAACCGGCTGGAGGTACTAAACAGTGTTGAAGTGGTCACTGAAGACTCCAAGGTTGAATATTTGAGTGTCGGCAAACAGTTAGATGACTTGCTTTTAAAGCATGAAATTTACTGGGCACAACGGTCTCAGATTCCGTGGCTTAAACATGGTGATAAGAACACTAAATACTTTCACTCGAAAGCCTCCCAGAGAAGAAGGCGAAACTTTATTAAGGGGATTCAATGTGCATAAGGGAATTGGGTGGAGGAGGTGGAAGATATAGCTAATGTGGCCACTGGTTATTTTGACAATTTGTTTTGTGCAGGTACATGTGATCAGATGGAGGAATGTCTTAATGCTGTCCCAAGGAAGGTGACACCTGAGATGCATGATATCCTGTCCAGTGAGTTTAGTGCTGAAGAAGTTAAAGTAGCATTGTTCCAAATGGGACCAACAAAGGCACCTGGACCTGATGGTATGAATGCTCTTTTTTACCAAAGATTTTGGCATGTTGTGGGTGATACTATAGTTGATGCTGTGTTGGATTTTCTGAATAATGGTCATATGTTGCCTGATATAAATCATACTTACATTGTGCTGATTCCTAAAGTGAAGAACCCGAAGAAAATGTCTGATTTTAGGCCCATAAGCTTTTGTAATGTGATTTACAAAATAATTTCTAAAGTACTAGCTAATAGACTAAAACAGGTGTTACCTAATATTATATCTCCCACTTAGAGTGCTTTTGTTCCAGGCCGTCTTATTACTGATAATGTGTTGCTAGCATATGAAACTTTGCATACTATGCATTGCAGGAAGAAAGGGAAGAAAGGGTATATGGCTTTGAAACTTGATGTTAGTAAAGCATATGATAGGGTGGAGTGGCCTTTTCTTCAGGGGGTTATGCAGAGGCTAGGTTTTCCTGAAACATGGATCGAACGGGTGATGAGTTGTGTCAATACAACTTCATTCTCTATTCTTGTGAATGGGAGACCGTATGGTAATGTATTGCCTTCTAGGAGAATTCGTCAGGGTGATCCTCTTTCACCATACTTGTTTCTGTTATACACAGAAGGGTTCACTTCGTTACTGGACAAGGCGGAGATAGGAGGGACTTTGTTCATTTGTTAGTGTCACCTAAAATTTCGATAATGTTAGTAAAATATATACTCCAATTTTTACTTTCATTTATTATTAAGTTTGTTATCGAAGATTAAACTCTATTACTAATAGTTTAGTATGAATAAAACTTTATTTTCTAAGTTCTAAAAAATTTTAAAATTATACTTCACTTAGAATTCTATTACCAAATGTTTCAAGTAATTTAAAATAAATTTAATTTTTATTTAAATTATAAATTAAATAACTTTATGTTTTAATATGTATCATTTATATACTACACACCATGTATGCACAAAGTGACTCAATACATGTATGTATTACATGTTTCAAAACTAATTAGTTTTATATCGTGTGGCTCACAAATTATTAATATAGTTTCAACATATATAACTTTTAGTTAAGTCGTGTATCGCACAGGCATAATACTAGTAAATAAATAAAACTAATAATTAATAAGTCCTACCCAATATGTGAATTGGCACTGTTCACGCTGATCAATTCAAGCCGACCAAATTCACATGCTGCTTCATGGTATTGTGTGTCGCAATGTAGTTGAGAAATTGGGACACCAATCTTATTGATGTAGTGCAAACATAAGCAATGTAGTTACAAGCACTTCTTGATATGTTCATGACATTTAAGGTTCAAATTTTCCTTCCCATTGTAACTATCAAATTTTAATTTTTTATTTAAAAAAGAAAAAAAAGAAAAAAAAAAGCTACTAGCACTTAGTTTATACATGATTTTATTTTTTATTTTTATTTCTATCATGTTTTTTCCTTCTTTTCCTGGGATTTTATTTTTGTCCTGATAATTTTATTTATCCTGATTTTTTTTTTTGCCTAGATTTTTTATTTATTTATTTATTTTTAACTTTCAATTGTATTTCTAATATTGGTACTCTATCAGTATTTCAATACTCATAAAATACTTTTAATTTCATAGGGTCAACAGACAAGGGCTTATCATTTTTATTAAAACAGATAATAATGTTATATTGACAGCTTTTAAACCAAACAAAATTTACTTATGAACCATGTCTACTTTGGATTCACTAATTTTTTATCAAAAGATTGTCGAAAACTGTTTATCTTTAAATTTCAATTGATTTTAGTTAAATAAAAACATAATTTATTTGAAATCAAAATAAAAAATAATGATTGCATCGTTTAGTGTTTAACGCTTCAATTCGTTTGTTTCAATGTAAAATATTTTCAGGAAAATATTTTCCAATTTTACAGTATTTGTTTTGCAGTAAAATTAATATTTGGTCAAAAGTAAAATATTTTCAGTCAACCAAATCAACATAAGCAAATTTATGTAAAATATTTTACACTTAAAATTTTGGTAAAACATTTTACATTTGCTCACTCCTTCGTACCCCCCCCCCCCCCCCCCCCCCCCCGATAGTTATCACTCTTTTTTACTCCCACAGTTACTTTATGCTCAAACTCTCCCAAAATCAGCTTTCTCCTCCGGTTCCCTCTCCCACCAATCCCAGGCTCTAAGGTCTGAGACATTATTGGCCAGCTTCAGCTTTTGCGGCGATAACGCTCTCTTTCACTCTCAAGTTCTCTCTTCCCATAAACCAGAGCCACCAAGGAGCTCATCACTCTCAAGTTCGTCGGGGCTCTTGCCATTCTCTCTTACCCATCTTAAACAGACAAAGAAAGTCACAAAGAGGCTTCTTGAGAGGTGTGATGTTGGTGGTGGTCAAGGTAGCTTTTCGGCATGATCTGGTAGCGGCGATCAAATTAGGTGTTGCGATGGAGATCTGGGTCTTTGCGGGTTGGTTCTGAATTGGGTTTTGTTTTGTGGGTTCCCCCCCCCCCCCCTAAAATAGAGATCCAATGACAATATTTGGGTTTGTTTCGTTGGTTTTGGGTGTTTGGATTGTTGATGACGGTGGCCGATTGGATGGGATAACAACGGGTAGGTGGATGATGGTGGTTGATTGGATGGGATTATGATGGGTAGGTGGATTATAGATGACGGTGAGTGTGGTGGCTGGATTTGTGACGGTTGGTGGTTGTTGGCTTTGCAATGGTTGGTGGTGGCTGGGTATGGAGTGGTTGGTGGATGACAATAATTGTGTTGGCTGGGTTTGGGCTGGCTAGCTTTGCAATGGTTAGTGGTGGCTATGTATGTGGTGGTTGAGTTTGTGATGGCTGGCTTTGCAATGGTTAGTGGTGGCTAGTTTATGTTTGCATTTTCAAACGTTTAGGTTACATCAAACTCTTGCCAAACACTTAAAAATGAAAATATTTTACAGTAAAATATTTTACATGTAAAATATTAATTTATATTTGAAAATATTTTACTTTGAAACAAATGGAGCGTAACTTACTATTTTGTTCTTTTGCCTTTTCAATTTATGAATTATTCACATTACATAGTACCAGCGCAATGCATTGAGTAAACCGAAATCATACCAAATGATGCAGAAAAAGAACTTTCATTTTTTATATGAAATTAAGCCATGCATAAAATAGAGTAAAACAAGAAACGTGGTTTAACTTGAAAACTTACATCTATGGAGAAAAGTGGAGTACAATTCCTTGTATAATAATGAACCCAATATAACCTATCTATAAAAGGTTTAAATCTAAATTAATAACCACAATTAATAAACTTGTAATACAAGTAGTATTCTTAGCTTGCACACCAAGCATGATTAAGCTTGGGCCTAGACTATAAAGTGAATATATATTCTCTAAGATTATACAATATGAATTTTCATTACTTGCACCTCTAATGAAATCTTACTTGAATTGGGAATGAAATTGCACCATCACTGACTATAATTGTGTGCCCACCAGAAGGCAAGAGACTATAACCATTGTAGTCTACAATGGCCAAGCTCTGGCAAACACTGAATGTAAACTGAATCTTTTTACCCGTCCCAGCTGCCACAAAAACCCTCTGGAAGCCAATCAACTGCTTAA
Organism: Quercus aquifolioides; assembly: GCA_019022515.1. Taxonomy (NCBI): domain Eukaryota; kingdom Viridiplantae; phylum Streptophyta; class Magnoliopsida; order Fagales; family Fagaceae; genus Quercus; species Quercus aquifolioides. The sequence continues at coordinate 43,270,621 of CM032330.1, read as the reverse complement.
AATGAGTTCCAACAATACCATCTGGGGGCTGGGAGTAAACCAAGACAACTTCATTTCCATCTCTATTACCCACATTTTTTAATTCAATTTCAAAACCAATTTTGTTTTGACATTTTAAATCATCTACTAAAACTGCGGGGCAGCTAGGCTTGAAGGTTTCATTTTTATACAATAGGTCACGGCAGTGTTGAAATCTGTTCAATTTTATCGACTGTGAAGTTTGCAAGGCTGTTAGCGTATAATTGAATTTTGTGTAGCTGAGGCCATAACCAAAAGGGAAGACAGTGGAGCCATTGAAGAATTTATATGTTCGACCTGGGTAGCCATGGGTATCATCTGGCCTCAACTGCATGGATGTTAAGGGTAGCTTATTAACATATTCGGCTTCATACCAAGTAAGGGGTAATCTTCCTCCTGAAAACATGGTAGAATGTATGAATTAATATTTACGTGACATTTATAAAGATAAAGTAGAAAATCCTAGTAAAAATTATAATAATTAATCCCCAACAAAAGAAATTAACACGATATAGAGTTGATGCAAAATCACGAAAGATAAAAGATATGCATTAGTAATTAGGAATCAAATTAGATGTTACCTGGATTGTATTTACCAAAAACAACATCTGCAATGGCTTCACCACCTTCCTCTCCCGGATATCCAACCCACAAGATGGCTTGGATTTTGGGGTTATTCTTAGCAAAGGAGATATCAACACCTCCGGCGGACATGATTACAAGAACTACCGGGCCTTTTGCAGCATCAGCAACCTGGTTGATAAGATCAGTTTGTTTTCCCGGAAGGAGGAGATCCACCCTATCTAAGCTCTCTGCCTCAATTGATAAATCTATCCCCGCAACAATTATAGTGGCATCAGCGATTTTGGTAGATTCCACAGCTGGGAGTATCAAGCTCTCATTGTTGCATTTAACATCCGAACATCCTGCTTCATAGTTCACTCTTCCATAACTAGAGAAGGCATCAATTGGAGAAGTGTATCGACATGGAGTACCTGCAATTTTTGAGTCAAATGCATAGTTTCCAATCATAGCAAGGGTAGCATTAGCATGTGGTCCAACCACTGCTAGGGTTTTGAACTTTTCAGTTGTCAATGGCAAAGTTTCATTGTCATTCTTCAAAAGAACAATTCCCTCCCTCGCTGCTTCTGTCGCTAACTCGATGTTTGTGTTAGAGCACAAATCATTTCTACCGAGAGAATTGAATTTAGGGTTTCCATCAAATAACCCTAGCCTCATAAGCACAACATAGAGGTATTCTAGTGATTGGTCTACAACCGCCTCTCCAACCTTCCCTTGTTTCACAGCATTTTCAACATTGTTTGTGTAGAATACTCCACAATCCAAGTTCAAACCTAAACGAAGAAGAAATTAAATGTCGGTGAACAAAAAAGAAAATGAGGAAATTGAAAAGGAAAAAAGGAAAAAGAAAGAAATTAATAGGTAAGGCACGTAATTAACTTGCCTGCTTGTAGTGTATATGCTACTGCAGTTTCATTGTCAACGTCTAGCCATTTGTGGTCATTAACCATTACTTCTATAGAATCACAATCTGCAACTATATACCTGGAAAATATTGCAATGTTGGTCTTATAAAAATGGCTTCCTAATTAAATTTTAGTATATTGAGATTAGAGTTTAGATAGTACCCATGAAGATTCAATTCTTCTCTAACGGTTTGCCTCAAGAGTTTGTGATCAGCACAAGCAGGTATGCCATTAACACGGTTATAAGAGCACATGACACTACTAACATCACCATTTTGAATACACATTTGGAAGGGCCGGTTAAATGTCTCTTCCATATCTTGTTCCGTCACCTTCAAAAAAAAATTAATAAATACTTTGCTTTAATGTATATCAACTTTAGAATTAGGATTGCCACAGTGTAGTTACCCAAGCATCAAAATTGTAGCGCTCAGTTCCAAACCAATTGTCAACATCATAGGCAGTAAAGTGCTTGCAAGTTGCAGAAACTTTAAGTGGTCTAGAGTTTAAATCCTTATAGTGCTCGGTTCCCTCAACATCCTGCAAGCCTCTCACGTAATTCACGGCATAGGTGCCAATTACGAATGGATCTTCACCAGGTGTCTCAATGATTCTTCCCCATCTTGGATCCCTTGCTACGTTAATGGTTGGACTCCAAAATGTTAATCCAGCATGTCCTAAATTGTGCATTGCTCGTGCTTCTGTAGAAACAGCCTGCAACCAATCTCATTATTAAGGACAAAGAGTGATCACTTTAAATTGTTAAGGATTATAAAATGATTATTTTAAACTTTTAAGTACAAAAATCCTTAACATGTTAAATTTAAGAAACTAACCGTTAAGGATTATAAAATGATTATTTTTTTTTTCATACCTGTCCAATTGTTTTCCACAATGACTCATTGAATGAAGCTGTTGTGAGAATTGGCGTGGGAAAGCTGGTTGCATGTGGAATCGAATCATCAAAAACGGTACCTGGACCGACATTGGAGACACCATGGAGCCCCTCAGACCACCACTCATATTCTGGTAGCCCTAATCTTGGCACTCCATAAGCACTATTACCTAGTTGTCGCACCTTTTCATACAGCGTCATTTGACTCACCAAATCTTTTGCTCGGACTTTGTAGGAAAGTTTTTTATCACAGAAGGGGAATATTGAGATATTCAATCCAAGTTTGGCATATCTAGAGGGATCACATATGTAGGTGATGTTGCTACCACTAGAGGGCACAGTATCATGACCTATTTTAGGGCCTCTTTTTCTAGCATCAATGGAGATGATATAGAAGAGAAAACTGAGAAAGATACAAAGGAGAAAACTAAGTGTTTTGGCCATGGTTTTTCTTAGAAAGAATTATGTTGCATGTAATCCCTCCCATGAAAGTTGTTATATATAGAGGAAGGAAGATCTTATATACCCAAAAATGTTACCAATATTATCTTAAAAAATTTACAAATTGGCATGATAATTAAACAATGTAATCAATATAATAACTGAATTTTCAAATCTTTTTGTTTTTGGTGATTGGATGCAAAGATAGTAAGAATCATGTAGTAAAATTTGTAATAATCCCCTTTCATCATTAAAAAAAATGGTAAGTAATATGTGTTTAAAAGAGTTATAACTCACAAAGACTATAAAAGGAAAGTAAAATTATTGTTACACCGTTGACTTTAACACCTTATCATACACGTCTCTATAGTTAGAAAACCCAAAAATTTATGTCAATTATAATGCCAACTCAGGAAAAAGAAAAAAAGAAAAAAAGAAGAAGCATAAGGCTATTACTATTTCCGTAATTAAGCATCTGTTTTATATCCAAAATTTGTCTTTTTGGTGGATATCTAATAGCCAAATTCCTTTTTTTCATAAAATAATATAAATCACATTCAACATCCTCCCATGAGGCGCACTTCGGTTGAAATTTCCAAACCCAGTTGTTCTAATAATAATAATAATAATAACAACAATATTAATGACAAATCCCCAATTATTTCTTCCTTATGTGTGTGTTTGTTTATATTAAAAAAATAAGTAATTATCTCATATTGCTTAAGAAAGTGTATTGCGATTTGCGTGTAATATAATTTATCTTACTCTTTCCTAAAAATCATAATAGCTTTTGAGTGGAGTTTTTGGTGTATCTTTGTATTAGAATTCTGTTCTCTCTTCCTTTTTCGTGTGTGTTTTTTTCTCAAAAATAAAAATAACAAATTAGCAAATTAGGGTGTATAGTGCATACTATGATAACCTGAATTCTTTTGTCCAAGCTAAAGACAATGATAGATGTCAAAACTCCTCTATCCCTCGTCATTATCATTTAAGTTAATACCTATTATTGTCATAATGAAGAAAATTTCTCTCTATAAACATTTATGGTAGTCTAAGAGGGAAAAAAATTGACAATGAAACCAAATTCGGTTATAGCACTTTCTTTGAAACAAAGTAATAAATTTTCGGGGTGAAACTTTGGATTCTCTACGCCAATAATAATAATAATAATCATTTAAGAGGATAGAAGAAAAAATTCGCGAAAAGATAAAGATACGTATTAAATAAATGACTCCTCCTTTAATTGTCATTTTAATTCCCTTCTACCCCTCCCCTTCTCCTCATTTTCTACCCGTTTAAATCCTTTTAATTATCACATTTAATTCCCTTAAAGGCAAAGGTTTTGAAAAAGAGTATTCCATTATTTACTTATATTTATTTGAACTAAAACACGTTATAGCACTTGAATTCTAAAAGATATTCTTCGAACTAAAATACATTATCTGGCCAAATTTTGATGGAAAATGAGAAAACGTGAAGAAACCAATCTTAATGAAAATCTTATATTTCTTTGTTGAACTAATTAGATCTTGAACTAATTAGATCTTGCAACATCGATTTCAGCACCTTTCTCTATTTAGGTTCATATCATTCATTCAAACTTTGGCCGCTTTTAATTTCTTTTTCTCTAATGAATTTTTTTTCTTCTCCCTCTTTTCCTTGCATCTGTCCTTAGCTTTGTATTTCATCTAGGTCTGGGCATTTGTTAATGGACTATGTGGGGCTCGTGGGCCTGATAGCCTCGGCCCATCTTACATTTGGCCCAAGGTCCATTCCAAGGAAGGATGATCGTCCGAGAATGGCATATGGAAACCTATGCTTTTTTGAATCCATGCCGAGGACATCCGAGGACATCCCTGTCCTCGACATACCAAGGCTAACTCCCGGTGGTGGACAGATCCAGAATCGGTTGTCACCTCCACACTAAATGCACTCATCTAACCCCCTGGCCGCATTAATGGGGATGTAACCCCTAGGCAGGATAACATTGGTCATTGTGAACCACTCGAGTACTGATAAGGCCTCTGATGGGACGGGCGGACAGAGAGAAAGGGCAAATGGATGATCAACAGATGGAAGACGGAGAGAGGACGGAGGGAACTATATAAGAAAGGCGATCAAAGCAGTGAAGGGGGGGGGGTGGAACCTCTTCGGACGAGTGCCGAGGAGCTACCCTTAGGAATGAAATGGGGCTCTTTCCCCTACAACAACGGGGAAGAGCACCGTGGGGCACTGTTGTTAGTCTGTTAGGGCCTAATTCTTCAACCCACGCTCTAAAAATTGTATTGTCTGGGTCCAATCGAAATTGAGTCCCTACAGACTATTTTAAGAAAATTTTGATATCATTTTTATGGAAAAATATAAAAAATTGTCAAAAAAATTAATTGTTTAATTCTTTTCTCATAAAAATATTCTAAAAATATTTCTTAAACCAAAACCAATACCATCTATTAACTTTTTTCTTATATCAATCAATCCCTACTGCACGAGTCCAAATCTTCTATACCAATTTTCCTGCTCCACTCTATACTCCACTAATAAATGCTTGCCACATGTTCACCTAAGTAATTAAATGCTACATTATTGACTTCTTAATACTATAATTTAATTTATTCTTGTACTTTGATATATTGATTTTCCCATTATATAATTGAATCTTTTTTTCCCTTTAGTTATCTATTTAGGAGTAATTATTTAGAGTTGTGGTAGCATTTAGTGTGCCGCAACCATCGGCGAAGCTAGGGAGCATGGGGAGGCCAGGTGCCCCTAGCTTTTTCATATCTCCATTAATGACTAGGAAAAAATTACAGTTTAAACGAAAACCTCCTTCTTGGCCCCCCTCAAATTTTAGGATTTTGCCTCCTCAAAATTTAACATTTCAAAAACATGAAAATTTAAAATTTGGAGCTTAAAATTTTATTATTGGTCCTTAAACAGTCCAGAAACCCAACAAAAATTATAATAATTAAATTGGTATAACAAACCCACAAAAAATATTATCCATTTGGCCCATTCATTAGTTGTGGCCCTCCCAATATCAAAATATAGAACCCTTTCTCTCCCTTGACAAATCCCATTTTACCGATATAAAAAAATGGCTAATTACAATTTACCTATCCGTGGTTTGGTCAAATTTTAAGTTCCTTACTCGTGGTTTGAAATTTGTCACTTTATCCACCTAATATTAGCTCAGTTAGAGTTCTATTACCCACCTCTATTAAAAATGTGGCTAAATATGTAATTTTGCTCTCTTTTATGTCTCTCTCCTCTCAAAACATAAAAAAACATAAAAGATTAAGAGAAAGCAAGATCAAAAAGTTAGGGTTTTATAAAATTTAAGAACAAGCATTGTCACTATTATGAAGATTCTGTCAAGAATTATCTACCATCGTTGTTTAATTTTTATTTTTCCTACCTTTGTTCTTTTAAATTTTAATATCTATTTTGAAAATACTGGAACTCAATTAGTCTAATTATTGTTGTCAAAGGACTATTTCTTGCAATCTTAGGCACTAAAATCTAATGTCAACAGACTTGGGCATCATCCCATGAATACAACAAAAATCTAAAGTTGATCAGTATTGTGTTTTTGCCAAGTTCCGTGACTATACATAATAAGTACAAATCCAACTGCGCCTAAGTCTTCCTTCTGTTAAAACTCCTCACCCAAACCCACCATTAACGAACCCCAAAAACTAAACACACAAACCCAGCCTCTTTCTCATACGAGCTATGGAGTTGCAACAAATTTGAAGTATGAATTTACTGATGGGTATTTTTTGGATTTTTTGGTTTGCCTTTGAATTATTGTTATATATTACGTTCTTCTAGAGGATTATAGACTTCACGATGAATTAGGTACATAAATTCAAATGAACAGGATTATATTGAATTTTTTAACATCCAAGATCCAAACACCACATCAAGATTATCGGCCAAAAAAATTGTGTATCAATGAGTTCTAACTTCTACGTTTAATCATAAATTAAAGATATCGCTTATGCGGTTGACATTGTTAAACCAAGTGTTGAATAAATATTGGAAAGGTCTTCTATGGTGTTTTCTTAATTTTTTTTTTTTTTTTTTTAGAGAGTTTCAACCTATGGCGTCCGCTCCTGATGATAGCTATTTCTCATCAGACCAAGACACCAATCAGTTTTTGGTGTATATGGGGATTGAACCCCAGATCTCTTATACAACTGTCAGAGACTTTACCAGTTGAGGTAAGTGGAATCCACTTGTTCTTAATTTTTATACAACCCTTACTTTTTTTATCTTGTTTTCTCTTCTTCTTTTTTTTAATGTTTTTTTTTTTATGCTTTGAGAGGAGAAAGACATAAAAGAGAGCAAAAATACATATTTAGCCCTATTATTAATAAATATGGGTTACGAAATCTTAGCTAGTTAACATTAGGTGGGTAAAGTGCTAAATTTCAAATCACGCATAAACAACCTAAATTTCAGTCAAACCATAGATGGGTAAATTGTAATTAACTCTAAAAAAATAAAAAACTAAATAAATCTATCTTCTTTAAGAAATTCCTAATTACCAATATTTATATTTATGGGAAAAAGACCAAATATATCTTACATTAATTGGCTGCGTTGCGAGTTGCTACTTGTTGTACAACCTCCATTCCTCTCTAAAGTTCTGAAGGATACCTTGGTCTTTGTGTTTTATTAATTAGACATTTTGATTATTTTAATGCTTGATGCTTATCTAATACGTACTGTTGGTTGCTCTTTTAGAGCACTCACAATAAAAATGCTAAGATAACTCAAAAATTATTTTAGTATCTCAATCACACAAAAAATGCCCTACAATAAAGTTGCTATAGCTAAAAGTTTTTGCTTTTACCTTCATGCTACAGTGAGCTATTATTGATAACAACTCACTGTAGCACGAAGGTAAACACAAAAAAAAAATTTATTCACTAACAACTCTTTTTTTTTTTTCGTCAGTCTCTTCTCTCTTCTCTTTCCTCTCTCATTTCTCTCTTCTCTCTTCACTTACTCCTGTGCCTTTGTTTGTGCTTGGTGGTTCGATGATTGTGGTCATAAGGCACAGTAGTGATATGGGCCTGATTTGGTGGATTCCGTGGGTCTGATTTGGTGGGTGAGTGGGTCTTGGTTGTTTGTATCAGTGCTAGTAGGTCATGGTTGTTTGTATCGGTGGTGCGTCGGCAACAATGCTGATGGGTTTTGGTGGTGTTTTTGATGGGTCTGGTGACATGGTGGTTGCTGATGGGTTGTTGGGTTGTCGGTGACTGTTGAGAAGTGGAAGAGGAAGGTGGGGCAACAATGGAGGTATTTTTGGTATTTTTTTTTTCAATTGTTGTGGTTTGTGGTTGTGGCTGGTGTGGCAACGATGGAGGTGGTTGTTTCTGTTGTATTGGTTTTTATTGTGGCAATGGGTCACTGCGGGTGTTTGTGGGTTGTGGTGATTGATGGAGGCAGTGGTTTGCAGTGGGTGAAGGTGGCAGTGGGTTGCGATCGATGTTTGTGGGTTGTGGTTGATGGTGGCAGTGGGTTGGGGTGGGTGTTTGTGGGTTACGGTTGATGGTGGTAGTGGGTTGTTGAGGTTGATGGTGGTTGTGAGTTATGGATTATTATATTTATTTTATTAATTTGTTTATGTTATTTTAATGTAGTGTATGTTAAAAATAGAAGTTTTAATGTTGGGTGTATTATAAAATGTGTTGTTAAAATAGATAAAGTAAGTTTTTGAGTTACTAAAAGCTAAATTTTTTAGCTCTCTTACTGTGAATGCTCGTATCAAACATAAATGAATATATATATTATTTATGAAATATATTATAATGTATAATATATAATATATATTTCTTAATAGTGATTTGAAATAAAAAAATTTCTTGGGTGGTAGTGTTTACACTTCATTGTTCACATTTCACATTCCATAATTTTTTTATATAAAAAAATCTATATAATTACTTTATAAATTTTAATATTTAAGGTTCAAAAGATAAGTAATTTATCTATATTATAAAAAAAGTAAGTAATTTATGAGAAATCATCTACATTTGACACATTTTAAGAGAAAAAGTGTTTATGATTTGTAAATTGCATTGCTATTTTATCCTCTATTTCAAATGCTGAAACTTTATGTATTGAACCCTCTAAAAATACTTAAAGATCTACTAGAAATCTCTTCCTATCACAACAATAACCACAAAAATATACATTTTCAACCAAGAAGCTTGTCAAAACATGCTAGAAAATTTTATTGAAGAATATTGTTACTTTTAGCTTGCCTCTTGAAAAAGTTTTATCGTTCTTGCCACAACCACAATGATTATATTCATATATATCTGAAGTTTCAAGCGCCAGTGTTTGGATGCTTAGAGAAGTCTCAAGATTTCACTCTTGCCTCATTAAATCAAGGGATGGCAAAAAGTACCTGACTTGTGGGGGTACTCGGCTTGACCCAACCCTAATGGGGCAAGTTTTACCCAACCCACGAAACAATAAGGTCAGGTTCGAGTTTTAAAAATAAAACCCGAAGTGGGTTCGGGCCAGGTACGGTTTTAGTGAAACTCACCCCAAACCCAGACCCGAACCCGGACTCGGTCCCAAACCCGACTCGATTAAAACTAAAATTACCAAACCCCCCCCCCCCCCCACCCCCACACACACACACACTCTTAACCTATTCTAACCCTAACTCTCTTCTCATATCCTTTTCTTTGGTCTCACCCACCCACTTACCCACTCTCACTCACTCACACCAGTCACCGCCAACCCTCAAGCTCACACCTCACCGTTTTTTCCACCAGCCACAAGCTCTGTCACGCCATAGCTACTCTCTCACGGCCACCCTCTGAGATTTTTTTTTTTTTTTTTTTTTTTTTCATTTCGTCTGTCATTGTTTTTTCTTTGTTTGTGTTTATGATTTCTATGTTTGTGTTTGTGTTTTTTATTTTGAAAGGGAAAATCTGAAATTTTTGTGTTTTTGATTTTTATGTTTGTGTTTAGGATTTGTGTTTGTGTTTGTGATTTTGGGCCAAGTATGACAGGATGGGGCCAACGGGGCCCGACGAGGCAGGTTTGGGGGTTGAAAAAAACCTATATATTAAATGGGGTAGGTTTGGGTAACAGGTAGGCCCGTAGGTCGGGTTCGGGCATAAAGAAACCCAACCCATTGCCATTCCTAATTAAATCAAATCTTGATGGAAAATTACTTTATATTTTTTTCAATAAATCCATGGGTACTAAATGTTTACACCCTTTAACCCCATTTTATATTATGGTGGGCCTAAATTAGGGGTGGCAAAATCTAACACAGTCCTCAAACACGACATGAAATTAGCAGATTATGAGTTGAAACTTAACGGGGTTGTGTCATATTCGGGTTAATACAATTGACCCATTTAATAAATAAGTCATGTTTCTGTCCAACCCACAAAACTTGTTCGACCCATCTAATCTGTTTAATTAAATGTCATATCAATATACCATTCAAATCTCTAGGTATATAAACTTATTAATTATTGTGGTTATTTTCTTTGACATATTATGATTAATTATTTGTGATATTGAGATATGTTTTAGTTTTGAATGATTATTTTTTATGCAATTACTCATTAGTTTTGACTTTTTATATTTAAAAAATCTTTTTATTTTTGTTTTTCATAGTTCATATCAATTTAGTTAATACTAAAATATATTTTTTTTTCTTGCTTTGATAAAATATGATAAATGAGTTGACTCGTTTAATAATCAGGTTGTATTATGATTGGGAAATCTTGACCAGTTTAATAAACGTGTTGGGTTAGTGTCGAATCATATAGTCGAATACCTATAAGTCAGTACAACACAATTCAACACGCGAACACAAATTGCCACCCATAGGTGAGTTGAAGTTTTATGTGAGAGGGTATGTGAGATAGCTTATTTTGAAGAGAAATGTTATATCCACAACATTTTCACAACAAATCATAAGTGACAGATTGTTATTGGTGGGAAAAAAAGTAATTTGAATTGTGAGTTCAAATTAGAACCAATAGCAATTTATCACCTATGATATGTTGAGAAGATGTTATAAACGTAGCATCTCTACTTTGAATATTGCAAAATTGTATCATTAATTATGTGTCGGTTATCTAATAGCATAATTAAACCACTCCAAAAAAAAAAAACTCTTAAAATAGTTTTTTTTTTTTTTTTTTTTTTAGTAGACTCTTAAAATAGCTCTTTAAAACATGCAAACATTTTTTATCAAAAAAAAAAAAAAAAATACAAACATTCAAAGGTCAATGCAAGTGTAACTCTCTATAATTATTACCATTTGAATTAAGTTTTACCATATTTAGATACTCAACGAAAAAAATATTTTTTTATAATTAAATTACAGTTTTTTTTTTTTTTAAAATTCAAAAGTTATATAATGAAGGTTTCAATTATTTAAAGAAAATATTTTGTAGTAAAGTAATATTCAATCTCTTATTTCGGTAATAATATAAATCCATGCACAAAATTTTAATAAATAATTTCACCAAAAACATTTCATCAAATAAGGAAGGTAGACATCAGTCATTATGTATATGGAAGTTATCAATTGCTTTAAAGTAAACTTTTTGTTAGATCATGTTAACGGTTATTCTTAGAGCAATTATTAACAAATCATTTTAAGAAATTTTTAACGCAACTTTTATGAGAAATAGAAAAAGTTGTTAAAACATTAATTATTTTTTCCTTTTACCGTAAAACCTTTTTTAAAATGATTTATTAACAAATACTCTTAGGGCATCTGTTATATATCTATTCTTTAATTATAGTTAGATAGAAATTTCTTTGAAATCAAAATTAAAAATAATGATTGCATCATTTAGTGTTTAAGTGACTATTTTGCTCTTTTGCTATTTCTATTTACAAATCATTCACATTTTACTTGTGAAAATGCATAAAGTCAACACGCATAAGTAAATCTAAATCACAATGAGTGATGTAGGGAAAAAAAAATTATATTATTAATTATGAAAATCGTAAATAGAATAGACTTGCAAGTTACTACAAGTTACAACAATATAATTAATAATAATACAATTAAAAGTATCATTCCTCACACGGTCACCGTCACAGCTCTAACGATATGTTAATTGAATTGGAAAAACAATTGCAGCATCACCGACAATAATTGTGTGCGCACCAGATGGCAAGAGAGCATTACCATTGGAGTCTACAATGCCCAAGCCCTGGCAAGTATTTATGGCAAACTGAATAGTCTTACTCGTCCCAGCTGCAACAAAAACCTTCTGGAACGCAATCAAATTCTTAATATGAGTTCCAACAATACCAACTGGGGGCTGTGAGTAAACCAAAACAACTTCATCTCCATCTCTGTTGCCCACATTTTTAACTTCAACTGCAAGTTTAAATTTTTTAGGACATTTCAAGTCATCTATTGCAATTGCCGGGCAGCTAGGCTTGAAGGTTCCATTTTTATATGGTAGGTCACGGCAGTGTTGAAATTTTGTCAATTTTATTGGCTGTCTATTTGTCGCGGCTTTTAGTGTATAGTTGAATTTTGTGTAGCTGAGGCCATAACCAAAGGGGAAGACAGTGGGGCCATCGAAGAATTTATATGTTCGACCTGGGTAGCCATTGCTATCATCTGGCCTTAATTGCATGGATGTTAGGGGTAGCTTGTCAACATAATCGGCTTGATACCAAGTAACGGGTAATCTTCCTCCTGAAAAAAAATAATATAGTAGAATATGTATGCATTAATATGTATGTACAAAGGAAATTAACCAAGGTGGATATGCATTGGCATACGGAATTAAGTTAGATGTTACCTGGATTGTATTTTCCAAAAATAATATCCGCAATGGCTTGACCACCTTCCTCTCCAGGATATCCAGACCACAAGATGGCATGGATTTTGGGGTTATTCTTAGCAAAGGAGATATCGACACCTCCGGCCGACATGATTACAAGAACTACGGGGCCTTTTGAAGCATTAGCGACCTGGTTGATAAGATCAGTTTGTTTTCCAGGAAGGAGGAGATCCAACCTGTCTCTGCTCTCTGCCTCAATTGATAAATCAATTCCGGCAACAATTATAGTGGCATCAGATGTTGTGGCGACTTGCACGGCTGGGCCAATCAAGTTCCCATCGGGGCATTTAACATTTGAACATCCTGCTGCATAGTTCACTCTTCCATAACTGGAGAAGCCATTAAGTGGAGTTATATATCGACATGGAGTTCCATGGGTCAAACGCATAGTTTCCAATCATGGCAATGGAAGCATTAGCATGTGGTCCAACCACTGCTAGGGAAGGGAACTTTCCAGTTGCCAATGGCAAAATTCCATTATCATTCTTCAAAAGAACAATTCCCTCCCTCGCTGCTTCTGCCGCTAACTCGATGTGCTCGTTAGAGCACACATCATTTATTCCAAGAGAATTGTATTGAGAGTGTCCATCAAATATTCCTAGCCTCATAAGCACAACATAGAGGTATTGTAGTGACCGGTCTACAAGTGCCTCCCTAACCTTCCCATGTTTCACAGCATTTTCAACATTATTGGTGTAGTAAACTCCACAATCCAAATCCAAATCCAAACCTAAACCAAGAAGAAATTAAATGTCAGTGAACAAGATAGCAAAACGAGGAAAAAAGAGAGAGAGAGAAATGAATAGGTAAGGCATATAATTAACTAGCCTGCTTGTAGTGTATATGAAACTGCAGTCTCATTGTCAACGTTTAGCCATTTGTGGTTCTTAAGGGGGCTGTTTTATCTTGCAACTCTCAAGGCGGCTGCTTTTGTGTCTTGGACCCACGGGGGAGTCCTCCTATGATACTGAAATTTGCTTGGGGATTTGGTTGATGATCTTGACTCACGGAGAAGTTTTCATGATGATTTCTGATCCATTAATGGGTGTTTTTGATGCTTTCGATCCACTGGGAATGCTTTTTAGGGTCATTGTGTTCTTTGTCCACTAAAGGCATTTCTGTCATTTTTGGATGTCTTTTTGAATTTTCCTTTGCACTTCTAGCCTCTTAAGAACTACATGTAGTTTAGCCATTAGGTATGTTCCCACATCTTCATCTTTTTTTCCCAACGGTTACCAACCGTTTCTTTTTTTTCATTCTCTTCATCTCCCTCACCTCTTCACATTCTCTAACTCACTCTACAAAAACCTTCTGCCTTTCTCTCATTCCCTCACAATCTGACTCTCATCTCTTTCTTCAATCTCAACTTCTCTCTCAAACTCTCTCATCTCCTTCAATGAGGGTGCAAAGGGCAGATCGGTGAGTTTTTTTCATTTTTTTTTCCCATTTTCAAGTTTTTCCTTTGATCTTCTGTTTTGATATGTTTTTATGCTTGTAAATGCTTGGATTTTGCTATGGGATGGGTTTAGATGAAAACCTGACACCTTATGATGGGTAGGAATATGTTTAGGATGAATTTTGATTGAGAAAACCTTGAAAAAGTCGAAGAACACCATTCAGTGTTCGTTCCTGCGTGCGCAGATTTAGGCCTACGTGCGCAAATATGTTCTTGCACGCGTAGCCTGTATTCATGAGTACGCAGGCTTGTTCTTGCAAGCGTGTATCTATTCATGTGCGCGTGGACCTGAGCACACTTGTAGAATTCTGCGTACACAACTTCCTTCCTACGCATGCATGGCACTAGGCAGAAACCATAGTTTGGGCATTTGGACTCCTTTTTCATCTGTTCTTCATCTGTTTGCAATTTTAACATCATACCTCACCATTTTTGCATCCCACTACATGCCTCACATCACCTATCACTTTCCGACCATTCTTTTCACCTAATCATGAATTTAATCTCGTTCTCTTTTTGCAAGTTTTACCTCCATATTCTGGTAGAAGGAGTACTAGTGGGGCATTAGTATGGTACAACATCCTTATCGAGACCCGGGGTCACATTCATACTGCGGGTTTTGAGCCCGTCCTCCGCTTAATGCCTGAGAGGTCTGCTAGTGCTGTCTTGGCACAGACCTTAGATGAGAGATGGTGGGACACTATTTACACCTTCCACATTGCTGATCGGGAGATGACCATCACTCCCCACGACTTCCACAGCATGACTGGCTTATGAATAAGTGTAGAGGACGAGTTGGGCACTCAACTGGGTGTAGAGCTACTCGAAAGGAGGTATGCCACGAAGATGATCCGCTATACTAACCTTAAGGTGGATTTCATGCGTCATCCACAGGGGACAGCTAAAAATTGTGCTCAGATGGCCAAGGTCTTTTTGCTGTACCTATTGGGGGCATACTTATTTGCCAATGGTGGGTAGACGGTGTCTTTAAGGTGCCTGGCCCTTTTTCGGGACTTTGAGAGGGATTGGACTACCAATTAGGGGCAAGCATACTTGGCCTACTTTCAGTCTTCCTTAGACACACTCAGCCAGGGAACTCTGTGCCAGCTAGTGGGACCTTGGAAGCTCCTCGAGGTTAGTTTCTTTCCCTTTTCTTTTATAGCTTATGTATTTTCACCCTTATGGTCATATATCCATATGCCATTTAGGTTAAGACTATGTACCATATATTTGCTGATTGCATTCATACCCATATCTTACAAAATTGTTATCTTGTAAACTGCCATATCTATGCCTTGCAAACTGTCATATTTGTATCTTGCAAACTGTCATATGTACCATAACCTCTTGCACACTGTCATCTTGCAAACTGTCATGTTCTCTTGCAAACTGTATCACAACCTATTGCAAACTGTCATCTTTTTAGCGCTAGGCCGTGGAGTACGCCTCATCGCTCAGGGAACGTTGATGGACTTGAAGAGTGTCACCTCGATTTGGGCTCACCTCGATAGGCTCTCTCCATAGTTTGCATGCTTCTTAGGATTCTTTTCCTAACCCCATGTGTTGTCAGAGATTGCGTGGAGTCCTTAGGCCGGTGCTAATCTTGTAGTAGATCCAAACTTGGAGGCAACTACTATTGTCGCTTCTAGGATCTCCCAGCCCCTTGAGGGCACTAGGTTGAGGGTGATCTATTTGGTAGAGAGGGTGTGCTGCTAGCTAGTAGGGAAGGATGCGCCCCAAGTTCCAATGGACCTTCGAGTGTTCATGCTTGCCCTTCGCTCCATGACAACTGCAGAGTACAACCTGCAGAGGTCGGACATGCCCTTCACTAAGCAAGTCACAGACAGCTAGACTATGACGAGTTTAGTGGGACTCGCCTCATGCACATGCAAGAACCCTCGGCATGCACAAGTAAGAAATAGCATGTGCACTCAACCATGATCATGCGCACACAAGCACGATCTTGCGCATACGTGGTGGATTCTTGAAACATAAATAAGGCAAGTTTTTTTCATTAATGCTGAGGTTTGGAATGAATCCCACATCACCTAGGAGTCATTCCAAACCCCTATATTCCCAATATAAGTAGTCTTACATGGTACCTTTTTAAAACGCACAGAAATCCCAAGGGAAAATACTAAGATTCATTAGAAATAGTGAATCAAAGAAGGAGTTTTTCACAAAACATCCTCTAGTCAATTTTCTTTTGATTAGGGCATTTTCTGGCCTTGATCTTCGAGTTTAAGATTACTAATCACTCTTTTTTTTTATTGTGAATAGATTTGACTAAGGGAAATGGTAAAAAATCAAGCCTAGGAGCTTTTGTTTTGAGGTATTGAGTTATAAACTCTTTTCTCTCTTTTCTGTTTTAATTTTATTGTTTATCTTGTTTCTTTGTTTGTTTTGTATTTTAATATATATATATATATATATATATATATATGTAGTTTATGTTTGTATAGTTTCTACGTTTTAAAGTATTTTAGGATGTTAGATTTAGTGTTTTGAAGTTCTGCTATGTTTGCTGTGTTTCTAGGGTTTCTGGGCTGAAACCCACATGCACAAAATCTTGGCTACGTGCACAGGCTTGATTATGCGCATGCAGGCTTGTTCATGCATGCGCATGATCCTGCCTAGAAATCCTAATTTTATTTTATCTACTTTTGCTTCTATTTTCACATGTAATACTTTTGTTTTGGATCCTTTTTCATGTATTTATGGTTTTAACCTTTTGTTTCACATGTTTAATTGCATGTTTGCCTTTCTCATCTTAAATTAGGGTTTATCTTGTATTTTCCTTATTTCAATGCCATGAACACATATTCACATGTTCATGCATGAATATCATAGGTGCTAAGTTGCTGCAATGTAAGTGAGGCAAGTCATGCATTCACATGAACATGCATCAATGAATATGATTTTGTTTAATGATAGATTTGAACATGTTTGTTTGGACAAATTATGCTTAATCACATGTTTGCTTGAACCTTTTAATGCCTATGTTTCTGCCTTGGATGAGATCTGATGACATGATGAATAGTAACATGCTAGGGTTTATGTTATGTCATGCTAGATGAATGCTAGATTGGTTTGACATGTATGCTAGATGAATGTTAGGAGATGCCATGTTAGATGTATGTTAGGTTTGAGTTGTGACATGCCATGATTAGATGTATACTAGGGTTTGTGATGGATGGCAAGCATGATAGATGTATGGTTAGGGATGATTGATGCCAAGTTGTATGCCTAGATGTATGCTAGTGTGTGTGTAAGTATAGATGCAATATTGAATGTGCCTTTAATAGGGGTAAGACATAAGACACAATGAGAGGAGACCAACCTTAGGGTTGGGCGGTTTTAGGTGCCTAACACCTTCCCAAGATTGTACCTTAATTTCGAACCCATATCTCTGGTAGTAAGATCAAAAAGGTACTTCCTCGAAATGACGCTATATATATGGCTCCTAGACCATTGTAAAAACTAGATGGCGACTCCACATTCTATTGTGTCTGCACTTATGGCTTCCCTTATTGTTGCGATATGTGTTCCTACTTCTCTCATTTCTTTGCAATCATTCATCATTTGTATTCTTGTACATTGGTAAAATTCAAATGAAATTCTTGTGTCAGGCTGGCCCTACTACTAGTGCTCTCATTGACCCTTCCCGTTTGCCCTAATCGGTCCATGCTTATGGCCCTGATGGCTTTGCTCAGGAGCATCCCATTGGTCGCAATACAAATGTCACGGGCTACCCTTTTCCTGATGGTACATGGGCGATGATTTCTCTTTCATTCTCCCTTTACTTTTCTTGCATCTCTCAAACTTTATCCTAACACTGTCTTCTTTCAATTCAGCCTACCCTACAAGAGCATAAGGAGCTCATTTGGCTTGTAGGGAACCTCAAAGCTAGAGGTGACTAAGTACTACTGGCAATCATGCGGCAATAAGGATGTTGGTGATGATGATGATGGTGGTGGAGGTTTAGAGTTGACTCCAACCCATTAGCCGAGGAAAAGGCGTTTCTGGTGATCCTATAGACTGACAGACAAACACAAACACAAACAGCATAGCATAGCATATTTCTTTTTTGTTGTTTTCAATATTTGTTTTCTTTCTTTAGCATACATTCCTGCGTTTTGGATTCGGTTTGAGACATTGGGTTGTATTTAAGAACATCTTTCACATTTATGCTTTTATTTGGGATGTGTACTTAAATTACAAACTTACGGAAACTTTACGCAATTCTACTATTCTTGATCTTCGATATTTGGAAATCTAGAGCTTGAATTGTGCCTTGAATAGTTTTCTAGGATGTAAGACTTACAAGAGAAACCCTTAGAGATTGGGTATGATCTAATGTGTAAGCAACGGGGTTGCTTCTCCCTAGGGGTTAATCATAGATGTTATGTAAACAGGATTGATAGAACCTAGAGTAGAGCACAACTTCTTCGACGCAAGCAAAAAGGGCTAACCTGATAGAACCTAGAGTAAAGCACAACTTCTTCAACGCAAGCAAAAAGGGCAAACCTACAAACGGAAACTAACACTTTCCCCTTGACTCATTTTGAAAACAATCCAATGAAGGATATCCTACCCTAGGTTGGGATGTTCAACTGGCTTTGGCTCTTCCTAGTCCTCAAGTGTTTTGACTTAGTCTAGGCCAACTATATGAGACACAGCTTAACTAGTAAGTTGGTCCAATTCTTAGGGGGGCCTTGATCATCTAATCCTTCCCTTCATAGAAGTTGTGGGATAGAGCAGATCAAGGGGGCTTTTTCAGCATAATCATGTCCACCCATGGACCTAGGAAAGCCCACAATTCGGCAACCAATAACTATCTAGGGTATACACATCCAGCATTCACCTTCAACGCTGAGTCTGGGTTCGACCCAATATGAGGGGTGATGTCATGCATTTTGAAATGAAAGGGGAAAGACTTTCCAAGAACAACAGATATATGCACAAATAAAGGTGTAGCAGAAATTAAATTTTACTACCCTAAGTTCGCACATGTGAAGGAAAGCTGTAAAGCATGCTTTAGGAAAGCATGCTTTAGGAAAGCAGTAAAGCTTTACACATACAAAAATACCTCAAAGCTGGTTTTTGGAAAACCATTTGAAAAAAAAATTTGGAAAATATTTTTGAGTTTTAAAAATAGTTTACTAGGATATAGTAAAAGCATTTTTCAAAAGGAAAGCCTCGGAGGCTAATGCCAGTTTCAATGTCAGTAGAGTTGCTAGTCTGTCAATTCCTCACGGCTACTCGACCACCCAACATGGTGACGCTTGTGCGCTTTCTCTTTTTTGTGTATGAGGAATGTCATACCTTGGGTGTGTGACTGGAATATGAGTTGATTTTAAGGAAATTACCAAGGGTAAGTGAAGTTACCACTAATCATTTGGTTTTTCTAGGTGTGGTTGGTCACCTGACTTTATTTGATTTTATTACCGATCGAGGGCTAAGAAAAATGTCATTTTTCCTAATCTAATGTGGATGGGTAAAAAATCTTGATTCTTGAGTTCAAAAGTCTGGTTACGTGTGAGGAATGTATTAGGCACCACACAACGCCTGTCCGTAGAAAATCATTTGTTTTGGTAAAATCATAATTTTCGGACATTGGTAGTTAAAAACAAGCTATTGGCATTAGCTTTTGAGGCTTTAAGAGAATTGGGCTTTGAGGTTTGGATTTGGAAAGGGTGTGGTCTCGATTGACGCTTCCCAAGTGTGTCTGGAATCATTGCCAAATTTTCGCGGCGAAAATCTGGTTACATTTCGCCTCATTTTCGTGGCAGAAATCCAACAGTGCTTCGCCTCAGATGCGTCATAGCACACAAAACGCTATTCCCACCAAACTTTCGATGTGAGAATATGACAATGGGGATGCCCTATTTTCACAGAAAAAATCCAACAGAGTTTCGTGTTTAGTGCACTATGGATATATCTAAAGTTTCAAGCACTAGTGTTTGGATGCTTAGAGAAGTCTCAAGATTTCAATCTTGCCTCATTAAATCAAATCTTGATGGAAAAGTACTTTATATTTTTTTCAATAAATCCATGGGTACTAAATTTTTACACCCTTCAACCCCCTTTTATATTGTAGAGGGTCAAAATTAGGGGTGGCAAAATCTGACACAATCTACAAACATGATATAACATGACATGAAATTAGCATATTATGGCTTGAGGTTTAACAGGTTTGTGTCATATTCAGGTTAATACAATTGACCCATTTAATAAACATGTCATGTTCGTGTCCAATCCACAAAACTTGTTCAACCAGTCTAACCTGTTTAATTAAATGTATCAATATACCATTCAAAGCTCTAGGTATATTTTACTCAAAAAAAAAAAATCTAGGTATATAAACTTATTAATTGTTGTGGTTATTTTCTTTGACATATTGTGATTAATTATTTGTGATATTGAGATATGTTTTAGTTTTGAATGATTATGTTTTATGTAGTTACTCATTAGTTTTGAATTTTATATTTAAAAAATCTTTTTATTTTTGTTTTTCATAGTTCATATCAATTTAATTAATACTAAAATATTTTTTTTCTTGGTTTGATAAAATATGATAAATGGGTTGACCCGTTTAATAATCAGGTTGTATTATGGTTGGGAAATATTAACCTGTTTAAGAAATGTGTTGGGTTAGTGTCGAACCATATAATCCAATACTTATAAGTCAATACAACATGACTCAACATGCGAACATGAATTGCCACCCTTAGGTGAGATGAAATTTTTTTTGAGAGGGTATGTGAGATAGCTTATTTTGAAAAGAAATATTATGTCCACAATATTTTTATAACAAATTATAAATGACAGGTTGTTATTAGTGGGCAAAAAAGTAATTTGAATTGTAAGTTTAAATTAGAACCAATAACAACTTACCACATATGATATGTTGTAAAAATGTTGAGAAAATATTAAGGACGTAGCATCCCTATTTTGAATAATGCAAGATTGTATCATTAATTATGTGTCAGTATTCTAATAGCATAATTAAACCACTCCCAAAAAAAAAAAAAAAAAATCTTTCATTTCCAAAAAAAAATACTCTTAAAATAGCTTGCTTTTTTTTTTTTTTTTTTAGTAGACTCTTAAAATAGCTCTTTAAACATGCAAACATTTAAAAAAAAAAATACAAACATTCAAAGGACAATGCAAGTGTAACTCTCAATAATGATTACCATTTGAATTTAAGGTTTACCATATTTAAATACTCAACGAAATTTTTTTTTTTTATAATTAAATGTCGGTTTTTTTTTTTTTCAAAAGTTAGATAATGAAGGTTTCAATTATTTAAAGAAAAGACTTTGTAGTATTATAATATTCAATCTCTTATTTCGGTAATAATATAAATCCATGCACAAAATTTTAATAAAAAAATTTCACCGAAGACATGTACATTTCATCAAATAAGGAAGCACGTCATCAGTCATTATGTATATGGAAGTTATCGATTGCTTTAAAGTAAATTTTTTGTTGGGTCATGTTAATGGGTCCTTAAAATAATTATTAACAAATCATTTTAAGAAATTTTTAACACAACTTTTATGGGAAATAGAAAAAAGTTGTTGTTGTTGTTGTTGTTTATATATATATATATATATATATATATATATATATATATATACATATACAAGATAGAAATTTTACTCTACCTTAATCTAAGTGTATATATATGTGAAACTCCCTTCTGAAAACTTGAACCCCAGCTCTTACCCCCCACACCCTACAAATATTTATACTTGTGGAGTGACTATTGCACCAAGAGTGTGTAGTAGTGAAAAAGTTATAAAAACATTAATTTTCTTTTTCTTTTTCTTTTCCTATAAAACCTTTCCTAAAATGATTTATTAGCAAATGCCTTTGGGGGCATCAGTTCACATTTCCTTTTTTTTTTTTTTTTTTTACATATATTTTATTTGAGTTTTCTCTATATCTTAACCCTTGTATATCTATTCTTTAATTGCAGTTAGATAGAAACATACTTTCTTTGAAATCAAAATTAAAAATAATGATTGCATCATTTAGTGTTTAAGTGACTATTTTGCTCTTTTGCTATTTCTATTTACAAATCATTCACATTTTACTTGTGCAAATGCATAAAGTCAACACGTATTAGTAAATCAAAATCACAATGACTGATGTTGGGAAAAAAATTTATATTATTAATTATGAAAATCGTAAATAAAATAGACTTGCAAGTTACTACAAGTTATAACAATATAATTAATAATAATACAATTAAAAGTATCATTCCTCACACGGTCACCGTCACAGCTCTAACGATATGTTAATTGAATTGGAAAAACAATTGCAGCATCACCGACAATAATTGTGTGCGCACCAGATGGCAAGAGAGCATTACCATTGGAGTCTACAATGCCCAAGCCCAGGCAAGTATTTATGGCAAACTGAATAGTCTTACTCGTCCCAGCTGCAACAAAAACCTTCTGGAACGCAATCAAATTCTTAATATGAGTTCCAACAATACCAACTGGGGGCTGTGAGTAAACCAAAACAACTTCATCTCCATCTCTGTTGCCCACATTTTTAACTTCAACTGCAAGTTTAAATTTTTTAGGACATTTCAAGTCATCTATTGCAATTGCCGGGCAGCTAGGCTTGAAGGTTCCATTTTTATATGGTAGGTCACGGCAGTGTTGAAATTTTGTCAATTTTATTGGCTGTCTATTTGTCGCGGCTTTTAGTGTATAGTTGAATTTTGTGTAGCTGAGGCCATAACCAAAGGGGAAGACAGTGGGGCCATCGAAGAATTTATATGTTCGACCTGGGTAGCCATTGCTATCATCTGGCCTTAATTGCATGGATGTTAGGGGTAGCTTGTCAACATAATCGGCTTGATACCAAGTAACGGGTAATCTTCCTCCTGAAAAAAAATAATATAATAGAATATGTATGTATTAATATGTATGTACAAAGGAAATTAACCAAGGTGGATATGCATTGGCATACGGAATTAAGTTAGATGTTACCTGGATTGTACTTTCCAAAAATAATATCCGCAATGGCTTGACCACCTTCCTCTCCAGGATATCCAGACCACAGGATGGCATGGATTTTGGGGTTATTCTTAGCAAAGGAGATATCGACACCTCCGGCCGACATGATTACAAGAACTACGGGGCCTTTTGAAGCATTAGCGACCTGGTTGATAAGATCAGTTTGTTTTCCAGGAAGGAGGAGATCCAACCTGTCTCTGCTCTCTGCCTCAATTGATAAATCAATTCCGGCAACAATTATAGTGGCATCAGATGTTGTGGCGACTTGCACGGCTGGGCCAATCAAGTTCCCATCGGGGCATTTAACATTTGAACATCCTGCTGCATAGTTCACTCTTCCATAACTGGAGAAGCCATTAAGTGGAGTTACATATCGACATGGAGTACCTTTATTCCATGGGTCAAACGCATAGTTTCCAATCATGGCAATGGAAGCATTAGCATGTGGTCCAACCACTGCTAGGGAAGGGTACTTTCCAGTTGCCAATGGCAAAATTCCATTATCATTCTTCAAAAGAACAATTCCCTCCCTCGCTGCTTCTGCCGCTAACTCGATGTGCTCGTTAGAGCACACATCATTTATTCCAAGAGAATTGTATTGAGAGTGTCCATCAAATATTCCTAGCCTCATAAGCACAACATAGAGGTATTGTAGTGACCGGTCTACAAGTGCCTCCCTAACCTTCCCATGTTTCACAGCATTTTCAACATTATTGGTGTAGTAAACTCCACAATCCAAATCCAAACCTAAACCAAGAAGAAATTAAATGTCAGTGAACAAGAAAGCAAAACGAGGAAAAAAAGAGAGAGAGAAATGAATAGGTAAGGCATATAATTAACTAGCCTGCTTGTAGTGTATATGAAACTGCAGTCTCATTGTCAACGTTTAGCCATTTGTGGTTCTTAATCATTACTTCAATAGAATCACAATCTGCAACTATATATCTGGCAAAAATTGCAATATTAGTCTTAATTACAAAAATAGCATCCTAATTAAAATTTAGAGTCTATTTGAATTGGGGAGTGGATGAGAATAAAGTAAAGTTAGCTAAAAATAGACTAATTTTATACCAATTTTAATTTACTATCTCGACTCTCCCTCCCTTCACCTCAATTCAAACAGACTATAGTATTTTGATATTGAGATTAGAATTTAGATTGTACCCATGAAGATTCCAGTCTTCTCTAACGGTTTGCTTCAAGAGTTTGGGATCAGCACAAGCAGGTATGCCATTAACACGGTTATAAGAGCACATGACGCTACTAACATCACCATTTTGGACACACATTTGGAAGGGTCTGTTAAATGTCTCTGCCAAATCTTGTTCCGTCACCTTCAAATAAGAATCAATAAATACTTTGCTTTAATGGATTTTTAAATCATAGTGGTATATCAACTTTAGAATTAGGATTTTCATAGAGTTGTTACCTTAGCATCAAAAGTGTAACGCTCAACTCCTTTCCAATTGTCAACATCGTAGGCAGTAAAGTGCTTGCAACATGCAGAAACTTTAAGCGGTCTAGAGTTTAAATCCTTATAGTGCTCGGTTCCCTCAACATCCTGTAAGCCTCTCACGTAATTCGCAGCATAGGTGCCAACTACAAATGGATCTTCACCAGGTGTCTCAATGATTCTTCCCCATCTTGGATCTCTTGCTACGTTAATGGTTGGACTCCAAAATGTTAATCCAGCATGCCCTAAATTGTACAATGCTCGTGCTTCTGTGGAAACAGCCTGCATCCAGTAACAAATTTTAGCATATTGATTAAAAAAGAATACTTTAAATACTAAAATACAACTTAACAGGTTAAATTTTACCTTCCCAATTGTGTTCCATAATGACTCATTGAATGAAGCTGTTGTGAGAATCGGCGTGGGAAAGCTAGTTGCATGTGCTACTGAATCATCGAAAAAGGTACCTGGACCGACATTGGACAAACCATGGAGCGCCTCAGACCACCACTCGTATTCAGGCAGGCCTATTCTTGGGGCTCCGTAAGCACGATCTCCTAGCTGTCGCACCTTTTCATACAACGTCATTTGACTCACCAAATCTCTTGCTCGGACTTGGTAGGAAAGTTTCTTGTCACAAAAGGGGAATGATTTGATATCCAATCCAAGTTGGGCATACCTGGCGGGATCACATATGTAGGTGAAGTTACTACGGCCAGGGGTCACAGCATCACGGCCTATTTTAGTGACTCTTTTTCTTGCATCAGTGTATATGACACAGAAAGCAAAAGTGAGATAGATGCAAAGCAGAAAAGTAAGCAGTGTTTTCCCCATGGCTTGTAATTACGTTGCATGCACGTAATACTAGTCGCCCATTAAGGCTCTTATATATAGAGAAAGGAAGGTCTCATATCCAAAATAATAAATAATAAAAAATTAGACTTGTGAGTTGGCGTATCTCTTTATTGTGAGGATAAGCTTGCTTCTCGATTGAGATTTTATGTAGACTTCTGGTTTCGACGCTTGATAGTATATTTGTTTATTTAACAACCTAAACATAACAAAGTAATGGTATCTGTTATACTGGATTTAGTTTGCCCGCCATAGGATTTTATGTGTTTATCTATATATATAACAACCTTTTTGTTTTCTGAAATTAACAACCTAAATCTAACCAAATAATGTTCTCTATTAAACTGGATTTAATTAGTTTGCCCGCTATAGGATATTATCTACATAACAACCTTTTTGTTTTTTGAATAAGATCTATATAACAACATAGGGCTAACAAAACATACTTTTATGTCAAAATAATGATGTCATCTTCTATTCCAAGCTTGTCACCTCCAGAAACCAGTCTTGAAAGCAGTTGATATTGCAAGCTACTCCTAAAACTGACATTTGAATAATTCAAATCTACTATTTTTTTTTTTCAGTAATAAATTTTACATTAAAATCTCTCTAAAAAATTATATTTTCTCTTTTCTATTCCACATTTTATAACGTGATAAAATCTACAATAGTTTTTTCTGGAAAAAAAAAAAACCTCAATTTATACATATTATTATATACATATTAAAACATAGTTTTGATATCCTATTAAGATTGTCGTTCTGATTAGACATATGGTTTCTTCTGATGAAAAAAAAAATATATATTAATTTATACATATTAAGAAATAGTTTTGATACCTATTAAGATTGTCATTGTGATTGTGAAAAAAAGAATATAGAGTGAAAGCAAAATTAATATGGTTTGACCTTAGTGATCCTTGTACTTAATAGTGAGATCTCATCAACTACATATTTGTTATATTGAATTATTTGTTATAATAGATCAATTAAAAATAATAATAATAGATTAAACTTTAGATTAATTAACTACCATAGACTAACTAAATATTACATTATTTGCACTATAAGTAAGATAAGATACAATCAATGTTAAACTGGGATTATAGTTTTACATTGATTGTACGCAAACTTGCCTTTCATAGTTTTCGGAACCCTACATGCATGCAAAGGATCGTGCCTGTGTGCGCATGCACCATGGCTACGCGCGCAGGTTAATTCCTGCGTGCGCATGCCGAGGGCTTCTTTGGCCTTATTTTTCCAAAAATAGATTTATTTGCTCATTAAAAGTTATATTTATCATTTTAAAATTTCTCAAGTCAATTTAACATTTGTTTGGGCCCTAAACCAACCTTGGATCTCTGAATTTCTACATCATTGAGGAACGGGGCCCAAGTTGTAAGGGGTACAAAATGTGATGTCTACAGATGCCCCTCTTTTGATTCATGAGCTTCACTAACGGAATCAAAAGAATAAGAGACAAAAAATTTTGTTTCGACGTACGGCTCAGGCCCAACCCATGCACACGACACACATCACGCATACATGGGGTAGGGTGCAACTTCGAAGAGTTGTGCGGGATTCGTATGTCTAAATTCCCACCTTTATTGCTCGTGAAATGAGCAATGACAGGTTCACTATCCCAAAACCTGTTTTGCCAATTGCAAGGAAAATGCAAGTGACTCACTATTCTAGAGTCACTAAAAAGAAAAACAAATAAGGCCAATGACTGCAACCATCAACCAAACAAACAAGGGTGCTCTTACAAGCTTAAAAGGATATATATCTGCAGTATCCATCTGGGGTTTTTGTCTCAAACTTCTTCGGGTAGCTTGCGCCTCTAGGTAATACTTGTCTTCTCCATCTCTATCTCTACATGTTCTAGTAAGGCTTTTACCTCAGGGTGACAATCTCAATCTCTATGTCTACCTCTTCCACTGTGCCTACATATTCAATTCCCTCGGGATATGTGCACAATTTCTGTATTATGTGTCTACATGTTCACTTCCCAAAGGATATGTGCATGAATTCTGTATTCTAACTATTTTTGGATGAAAGATCCACTGGGGGTGCTGAAGGACTCACTGGGAAGTATAATTCTACTGAGAAGTGTTTGGTGATGATTCTAACCTATCCTGAAGTCTTGATGGTGTACGGTCCACAGGATAGGGGGTAGTTTACTGGGGATCTCTTAATGAAGTGTTGCTCATTGGGAAAACTTTCCTCCACTAGGGAAAAATTATCTTCTTCTTTCTAATGACTCACTGGGGATTGATGTTTACTCCACCCTCGAGGAGGTTTTATTAACTCCATTAGGGAAAATTTATCTTGCAACTCTCAAAGGGGCTGCTTTTGTGTCTTGGACCCACGAGGGAGTCCTCCTATGATACTGAAATTTGCTTGGGGATTTGGTTGATGATCTTGACTCACGGAGAAGTTTTCATGATGATTTCTGATCCACTAATGGGTGTTTTTGATGCTGTCGATCCACTGGGGATGCTTTTTAGGGTCATTGTGTTCTTTGTCCACTAAAGGCATTTCTGTCATTTTTGGATGTCTTTTTGAATTTTCCTTTGCACTTCTAGCCTCCTGAGAACTACATGTAGTTTAGCCATTAGGTATGTTCCCACATCTTCATCTTTTTTTCCCAACGGTTACCAACCGTTTCTTTTTTTTCATTCTCTTCATCTCCCTCACCTCTTCACATTCTCTAACTCACTCTACAAAAACCTTCTGCCTTTCTCTCTTTCCCTCACAATCTGACTCGCATCTCTTTCTTCAATCTCAACTTCTCTCTCAAACTCTCTCATCTCCTTCAATGAGGGTGCAAAGGCCAGATCGGTGAGTTTTTTACTTCTTCTTTTTTTCCCATTTTCAAGTTTTTCCTTTGATCTTCCGTTTTGATATGTTTTTATGCTTGTAAATGCTTGGATTTTGCTATGGGATGGGTTTAGATGAAAACCTGACACCTTATGATGGGTAGGAATATGTTTAGGATGAATTTTGATTGAGAAAACCTTGAAAAAGTCGAAGAACACCATTCGGTGTTCGTTCCTGCGTGCGTAGATTTAGGCCTACGTGCGCAAACATGTTCTTGCACGCGTAGCCTGTATTCATGAGTACGCAGGCTTGTTCTTGCAAGCGTGTATCTATTCATGTGCGCGTGGACCTGAGCACACTTGTAGAATTCTGCGTACGCAACTTCCTTCCTACGCATGCATGGCGCTAGGTAGAAACCATAGTTTGGGCATTTGGACTCCTTTTTCATATGTTCTTCATCTGTTTGCAATTTTAACATCATTCCTCACCATTTTTGCATCCCACTACATGCCTCACATCACCTATCACTTTCCCACCATTCTTTTCACCTAATCATGAATTTAATTTTGTTCTCTTTTTGCAAGTTTTACCTCCATATTCTGGTAGGAGTACTAGTGGGGCATTAGTATGGTACAACATCCTTACCAAGGAGACTCGGGGTCACATTCATACTACGGGTTTTGAGCCCATCCTCCGCTTAATGACTGAGAGGTCTGCTAGTGCTGTCTTGGCACAGACCTTAGCTGAGAGATGGTGGGACGCTACTTACACCTTCCACATTGCTGATCGGGAGATGACCATCACTCCCCACGACTTCCACAGCATGACTGGCTTATGATTTAATAGAGTCCTAATAAGTGTAGAGGACGAGTTGGGCACTCAACTGGGTGTAGAGCTACTCGAAAGGAGGTACGCCACGAAGATGATCCGCTATACTAACCTTAAGGTGGATTTCATGCGTCATCCATAGGGGACAGCTAAGGAGTGTGCTCGAATGGCCAAGGTCTTTTTGCTGTACCTGTTGGGGGCATACTTATTTGCCAATGGTGGGTAGACGGTGTCTTTAAGGTGGCTGGCCCTTTTTCGGGACTTTGAGAGGGATTGGACTGCCAATTAGGGGCAAGCATGCTTGGCCTACTTTCAGTCTTCCTTAGACACACTCAGCCAGGGGACTCTGCGCCAGCTAGTGGGACCTTGGAAGCTCCTCGAGGTTAGTTTCTTTCCCTTTTCTCTTGTAGCTTATGTATTTTTACCCTTATGGTCATATATCCATATGCCATTTAGGTTAAGACTATGTACCATATTTTTGCTGATTGCATTCATACCCATATCTTACAAAATTGTTATCTTGTAAACTGCCATATCTATGCCTTGCAAACTATCATATTTGTATCTTGCAAACTGTCATGTGTACCATAACCTCTTGCACACTGTCATCTTGCAAACTGTCATGTTCTCTTGCAAACTGTATCACAACCTATTGCAAACTGTCATCTTTTTAGCACTAGGCCGTGGAGTACGGCCTCATCGCTCAGGGAACTTTGATGGACTTGAAGAGTGTCACCTCGATTTGGGCTCACCTCGATAGGCTCTCTCCATAGTTTGCATGCTTCTTAGGATTCTTTTCCTAACCCCATGTGTTGTCAGAGATTGTGTGGAGTCCCTAGGCCGGTGCTAATCTTGTAGTAGATCCAAACTTGGAGGCAACTACTATTGTCGCTTCTAAGATCTCCCAGCCCCTTGAGGGCACTAGGTTGAGGGTGATCTATTTGGCAGAGAGGGTGTGCTGCCAGCTAGCAGGTAAAGATGCGCCCCAAGTTCCAATGGACCTTCGAGTGTTCATGCTTGCCCTTCGCTCCATGACAACCGCGGAGTACAACCTGTAGAGGTCGGACATGCCCTTCACTTAGCAAGTCACGAACAGCTAGACTATGATGAGTTTAGTGGGACTCGCCTCATGCACATGCAGGAACCCTCGGCATGCACACGTAAGAAATAGCCTGTGCACTCAACCATGATCATGCGCACATAAGCACAATCTTGCGCATACATGGCGGATTCTTGAAACATAAATAAGGCAAGTTTTTTTCATTAATGCTGAGGTTTGGAATGAATCCCACATCACCTAGGAGTCATTCCAAACCCCTATATTCCCAATATAAGTAGTCTTACATGGTACCTTTTTAAAACGCACAGAAATCCCAAGGGAAAATACTAAGATTCACTAGAAATAGTGAATCAAAGAGGGGGTTTTTCACAAAACATCCTTAAGTCAATTTTCTTTTGATTAGGGCATTTTCTGGCCTTGATCTTCGAGTTTAAGATTACTAATTACTCTTGTTTTTTATTGTGAATAGATTTGACTAAGGGAAATGGTAAAAAATCAAGCCTAGGAGCTTTTGTTTTGAGGTATTGAGTTATAAACTCTTTTCTCTCTTTTTTGTTTTAATTTTATTGTTTATCTTTTTTCTTTTTTTCTTTTGTATTTTAATATATATATATATATATATATATATATATATATGTAGTTTACGTTTGTATAGTTTCTACGTTTTAAAGTATTTTAGGATGTTAGATTTAGTGTTTTGAAGTTCTGCTATGTTTGCTGTGTTTCTAGTGTTTCTGGGCTGAAACCCACATGCACATAATCTTGGCTACGTGCACAGGCTTGATTATGCACACGCAAGCTTGTTCATGCGTGCGCATGATCCTGCCCAGAAACCCTAATTTTATTTTATCTACTTTTGCTTCTATTTTCACATGTAATACTTCTGTTTTGGAATCTTTTTCATATATTTATGGTTTTAACCTTTTGTTTCACATGTTTAATTGCATGTTTGCCTTTCTCATCTTAAATTAGGGTTTATCTTGTATTTTCCTTATTTCAATGCCATGAACACATATTCACATGTTCATGCATGAATATCATAGGTGCTAAGTTGCTGCAATGTAAGTGAGGCAAGTCATGCATTCACATGAACATGCATCAATGAATATGATTTTGTTTAATGATAGACTTGAACATGTTTGTTTGGACGAATTATGCTTAATCACATGTTTGCTTGAACCTTTTAATGCCTATGTTTCTGCCTTGGATGAGATCTGATGACATGATGAATAGTAACATGCTAAGGTTTATGTTATGTCGTGCTAGATGAATGCTAGATTGGTTTGACATGTATGCTAGATGAATGTTAGGAGATGCCATGTTAGATGTATGTTAGGTTTGAGTTGTGACATGCCATGATTAGATGTATACTAGGGTTTGTGATGGATGGCAAGCATGATAGATGTATGGTTAGGGATGATTGATGCCAAGTTGTATGCCTAGATGTATGCTAGTGTGTGTGTAAGTATAGATGCAATATTGAATGTGCCTTTAATAGGGGTAAGACATAAGACACAACGAGAGGAGAACAACCTTAGGGTTGGGCGGTTTTAGGTGCCTAACACCTTCCCAAGACTGTACCTTAATTCTGAACCCATATCTCTGGTAATAAGATCAAAAAGGTACTTCCTCGAAATGACGCTATATATATGGTTCCTAGACCATTGCAAAAACTAGGTGGCGACTCCACATTCTGTTGTGTCTACACTTATGGCTTCCCTTATTGTTGTGATATGTGTTCCTACTTCTCTCATTTCTTTTCAATCATTCATCATTTGTATTCTTGTACATTGGTAAAATTCAAATGAAATTCTTGTGTCAGGCTGGCCCTACTACTAGTGCTCTCATTGACCCTTCCCGTTTGCCCTAATCGGTCCATGCTTATGGCCCTGATGGTTTTGCTCAGGAGCATCCCATTGGTCGCAATACAAATGTCACGGATTACCCTTTTCCTGATGGTACATGGGCGATGATTTCTCTTTCATTCTTCCTTTACTTTTCTTGCATCTCTCAACCTTTATCCTAACACTGTCTTCTTTCAATTCAGCCTACCCTACAAGAGCATGAGGAGCTCGTTTGGCTTGTAGGGAACCTCAAAGCTGGAGGTGACTAAGTACTACTGGCAATCATGCGGCAATAAGGATGTTGGTGATGATGATGGTGGTGGTGGAGGTTTAGAGTTGACTCCAACCCATTAGCCGAGGAAGAGGCATTTCTGGTGATCCTAAGACAGACAGACAAACACAAACACAAACAGCATAGCATAGCATATTCCTTTTTTGTTGTTTTCATTATTTGTTTTCTTTCTTTAGCATACATTCCTGCATTTTGGATTCGGTTTGAGACATTGGGTTGTATTTAAGAACATCTTTCACATTTATGCTTTTATTTGGGATGTGTACTTAAATTACAAACTTATGGAAACTTTACGCAATTCTACTATTCTTGATCTTCGATATTTGGAAATCTAGAGCTTGAATTGTGCCTTGAGTAGTTTTCTAGGTTGTAAGACTTACAAGAGAAACCCTTAGAGATTGGGTATGATCTAATGTGTAAGCAACGGGGTTGCTTCTCCCTAGGGGTTAATCATAGATGTTATGTAAACAAGATTGATAGAACCTAGAGTAGAGCACAACTTCTTCGACGCAAGCAAAAAGGGCTAACTTGATAGAACCTAGAGTAGAGCACAACTTCTTCAACGCAAGCAAAAAGGGCAAACCTGCAAACGAAAACTAACACTTTCCCCTTGACTCATTTTGAAAACAATCCAATGAAGGATATCCTACCCTAGGTTGGGATGTTCAGCTGGCTTTGGCTCTTCCTAGTCCTCAAGTGTTTTGACTTAGTCTAGGCCAACTATATGAGACACAACTTAACTAGTAAGTTGGTCCAATTCTTAGGGGGGCCTTGATCGTCTAATCCTTCCCTTCATAGAAGTTGTGGGATAGAGCAGATCAAGGGGGCTTTTTCAGCATAATCTTGTCCACCCATGGACCTAGGAAAGCCCACAATTTGGCAACCAATAACTATCTAGGGTATACACATCCAACATTCACCTTCAACGCTGAGTCTGGGTTCGACCCAATATGAGGGGTGATGTCATGCATGATCCTACCCAAAAACCCTAATTTTAGCTGCATGCGCAGGCTTGTTCATAAGTGCGCATGATCCTACCCAAAAACCCTAATTTTATTTTATCTACTTTTGCTTTTGTTTTCACACGTAATACTTCTGTTTTGGATCCGTTTTCATGTATTTATGGTTATAACCTTCTGTTTCACATGTTTAATTGTTTGTTTGCCTTTCACATCTTAAGTTTGGGTTTGTCTTGTATTTTCCTTATTTCAATGCCATGAACACGCGTTCACATGTTTATGCATAAATGTCATAGGTGCTGAGTTGCTGCAAGCTAAGTGAGGTAAGTCATACATTCACATGAACATGCATCATTGAATATGATTTTGTTTAATGATAGACTTGAACATGTTTGCTTGGATGAATTATGCTTAATCACATGTTTGCTTGAACCTTTTAATGCCTATGTTTCTGCCTTGGATGAGATATGACAACATGATGAATAGTAACATGCTAGGGTTTATGTTATATCATGCTAGATGGATGCTAGGTTGGTTTGACATGTATGCTAAATGAATGTTAGGAGATGCCATGCTAGATGTATGTTAGGTTTGAGTTGTGACATGCCATGATTAGATGTATACTAGGGTTTGTGATGGTTGGCAAGCATGATAGATGTATGGTTATGGATGATTGATGCCAAGTTGTATGCCTAGATGTATGCTAGTGTGTGTGTAAGTATAGATGCAATATTGAGCGTGCCTTTAATAGGGGTAAGACATAAGACACAATGAGAGGAAACCAACCTTAGGGTTGGGCGGTTTTAGGTGCCTAACACCTTCCTAAGACCGTACCTTAATTCCAAACTCATATCTCTGGTAGTAAGATCAAAAAGGTACTTCCTCGAAAGGACGTTATATATATGGTTCCTAGACCATTGCAAAAAATAAGTGGCGACTCCACATTTCGTTGTGTCTACACTCATGCCTTCCTTTACTGCTGCGATATGTGTTCTTACTTTTCTCATCTCTTTTCAACCATTCATCATTTGCATCCTTGTACATTGGTGATATTCAAAGGGAACACTTGTATCAGGCTGGCCCTACTACTGGTGCTCTCATTGGCCCTCCCCGTTTGCCCTAGTCGATCTATGCTTATGGCCCTGATAGCTTTGCTCGGGAGCGTCCTATTAGCCACAATACAAATGTCACAGGTTACCTTTTTCCTAACGGTACACGGGCGGTGAGTTCTCTTTTATTCTCCATTTAATTTTCTTGCATCTCTCAACCTTTATCCTAACACTGTCCTCTTTCAATTCAGCCTACCCTATAGGAGCATGAGGAGCTTGTGTGGCTTTCTGGGAACCTTAAACTGGAGGTTACTGAGTACTCCCGGCAGCTGTATGGTGATAAGGATGTTGGTGATGATGATGATGATGATGATGATGGCGGTGGAGGTTCAGAGTCGACTCCAACCCATTAGCCGAGGAAGAGGCGTTTCAGATGATCTGTAGACAGACACAAACACAAACAACATAACATAGCATATTTCTTTTTTGTTGTTTTCATTTTTTTTTCTTTCTTTAGCATACATTCCTGCATTTTGGATTTGATTTGAGACATTGGGTTGTATTTAAGAACATCTTTCACATTTATGCTTTTATTTGGGATATGTACTTAAATTACAAACCTAAGAAAACTTTGTGGAATTCTGTTATTCTTGGTCTTTGACATTTGGAAATTTTGTGCTTGAATTGTGCCTTAAGTAGTTTCTTAGGCTGTAAGACTTACAAGAGAAGCTTTTGGGAGAAAACATACTTAAAACAGGGGAAAACTTGGTTCTACCTGCTTTCCTACGTGCGCAGACATGGGCTTACATGTGTGTGAGAGACCACGCCCCTGGCCCGTTTTTATGTTTGTTGGGCCAAACCCACGTGAATGGGTGGAGTCGTGTTATTGCCTCTCAAAATGGAGGTTCGACTGATTATATTTTCCCCTTTAGATTAAGGGTTTTACAATGGAGTCGCCACTTATTTAATTGTTGGAATAAATAAGAAAACCATAATTGAAAAGCTCATCATTTCATTAATTTGAAATTGAATTTACATTGAACATAGGAAATTACAAGGCTTTGGTCCTAGATACAATCTAAGATAAAGTACATGGCTTTATTTCCTAGTTACAATCTAGAAATTGAAAATTACAAGGATAAGCATTTGATCTACTAACCCTTGATCTAAGTTAGGCACCCACCTTGCCTGGTGAAACCGGTCTTCTAGACTATGGTGGCCAACAATCATGTCACATAATCCAATATGTTATCAATCCATTTGCATGTTGAATTTGAAGTTTGTGCATGTGATAAACCCTAATTCAATTTATTAAGCATTGCATTTGGATTGAAAAATAAAATTCTAGTGAATGTGTGTGGATGGTGATAACCTAGATTCAAGGATTTGAAAGAATTATGAAACAAACATGTTTTTCATATTTTTGATGTAGATTTAAGATTAAAACTAGTGATATGCATGAACATGTGATGAACAACCAAGAATATGTGAAGAACATATAAGAACAATTAAGAACATTCAAACATATTCAAGGGAATTTAAATGATTACTATCATGCTTTAATCTTAAACTCTTATCATGGTAACACAAAAAACAATTAGGGAAAGAGATTATACCTTCATGCAAGATCCATATGGTGGAGGAGGAGACTTTTGAGGGAGATCCTAAGGGTGGAGGAAAAGAAGAACTAGGAGAGGGAGAGTGAGTCTCACTCAATACCTTGAGTCTCAGGAAGACCAAGATATGACAAGACTACTCAACTTCACTAGAACTCAAGAGAGGAGAAGAGATGGGGTTTTTGTGTCTTGGAATGAAGGAGATGGAGGGTTTATATAGTAGTGGTGGAGAAAATATGAATGGAAGGTCTTTTAATGAGGGTTGACAAAGATCATGAACCTAGACCTCATTTTAGCCTTGGGAAAATCTGGTGCATTAAATGGAGAGAATGGTGGAAGTGGGGAGCAAGCCAAAATTCGGTTTTCCCGTAATTGGTGTAACAGCCTGTAGAGCAAATTTCAAAAAATCATATCTGACTCAATTCTGAGCGGAATTGTCTCGTTCTTGTGCTTAAATTGAAGCCCCGAATGTATAGTTTCTGAAAAAATTAACCTCATTTACAGATTGAAAATATTCTAAGAGATATTGATGAAATGGTGAGCAAAGGTCATTTGTTAGAAAATGGTTTCAGCACAATTAACATTAATAGGTCTCAAATTAGCTCCCAATTAACATTAAATGGCTCAAATCACTCTAATTTCAGATTTAATTGGTTCCAAATTTACTCTAATTAAAAGATAATTGTACAATTACTCATTGAATAATTAATGTTTAACTAACTAATTAATTAGGTATTTGCAACCTCACTATAAAATGTAGTCCTAACCAATCAAATTATGACATCATTGATATCAAATTGATTACACTTATAACCAATTGAAACTAATTGTTCATAATCACATATAGTCGGACTCAATTTATGATAGTGCATCTCAGCCATCAAAACTTGATTTGATAATAAATTTCAATTTGGTAGTCCAATTAGGGCTTATGACCAGTCGATTTGATCGTTACAACATCACGATCATTTTAGTGAAATGAGATTAAGGATCTAATGGCCAAAATCAAGATGCATATTTTCAAGGCAAAATTACCTTTTTACCCTCCATGTAAGGTTAAATACGAGTTGCAAAATGGGGTGTCAACAATGTGCAGGTATTGACCATGCGCACATAGTTTTGACTCTGCGTGCATGTACCGAGGGTTAAAACCCCTAATTGCCTCTCTTCAAGTCAAAAATAACCGTTGGGGTCTCTAAACCTTCACCAAACACATTCTAAACTCAGAGAACATTTCTCCAAGCTTTCCATGACAGAACTTCTCTCCTTTAAAGCTCTTTGAGAAACTTAGCCATGGTTTCAAAGAGGCTCTTGCTCCTTTTGGTCTCTCTTGCATCTTTCCCATATCATCAAGTCAAAGTGGGTGAATCTTTTCTCTCAATCCCTAATTTTTGCCTAGGTCCTCGACCTAGCGGAATTCCTCTAACTTTTGCTTAGATTTCCTTTCAGTTTTCAACCCATCGAGGCTCATTATATCGTCTTTTCATTTTCTTTTCTTTTTTACTCTCTCTCTCTCTCTCTCTCTCTCTCTCTCTCTTTTCCTTTTACTCATGCTTTCTCTCATCTCTTTCCTTTTCCGGATATGGCTATACAACAGGTTCAGCTGAGGAAGCTTACAAAAAGTCAAATCACAGGAAAGAAAGACTGACCGACCACCTTGATATGCCCCAAATTTTACTTTTCTACACTTTATGATTCTCATGTCTTTTCTTATGAATTTAATAAACGACCGAAATGTTCTAAATCCCTTGTAAAAACAGTTTAACATCTTTTAATTTGAGCAATGAGAGAACCATCCCTTTATTATCTTTTCTTTCTTATTGTCATCATTTTTCTCATTGCTCAAATGATGACAATAAGCAAAGATGGATAGGTTCCGAAGGTACAACATTTGAAAAAAATAATAAGGAAGCGATGAGGAAGAGATGCTTCACCCAATCAACATGGATAGGCTCCGAAGGCACAACATTTGAAAAAATAATAATAAAAAAACTTGCTAGGTTGAAAACCCGAAAGGGCAGCCTAGGCAAAAATTAAGGCAAAAGGACCCCGCTAGGTTGAAAACCCAAAAGGGCGATCTAGGAAAAAGATAGGGGCAAAGACCATGGGCATGGCGAAAATTCCTCAAAGGACGTCATGGGAAAAAGAAAAGATAAACTATTTTTACAAGGAATTTGGAACATTCCAGTTATGATTGTGTGTGGATGTATTTGATACTCTTATATCATTACTCTTCATATAATGATTTACTTATGCTCTCTTGCAAAATTTCACACACAACAGGCATACTCTTTACTACTCTTGATACTATTGTATAGGTACAATGTGATTTGGTCATCACAAGGAATACATGTGGTAGTATATGCTTTCTAAATTGTCTAAACTTGTTTTTGAAAATAAAATTGGTTAGACTTGTTTAATGTGTTTTTGATCTAGGAATGCTTTGCATCTAGAGTTGATGGTGTGTTTGAGTGCTCAACATGCTTCTTGGTTGCTTGTTTTGGTGTCTATCTTGATTGCATTCATCTTATGTTGTTTTTCCTCCTTGAAAAACCTTGTTTTAGGCTTCTCGATAGATGCTCGATACCTCCTCGATACATGCCTCTTCTATCAAGATTTCTAGGTTTGTTCTCAATACCTCTCAATAGATAGCTCGATCCATCGAGCCAATTCTTTGGAGTCTCTGACTGCTCGATAAATGCTCAATACCTCCTCGATCTATTAAGATCTTTTTGCCGTCAATATCTCTTCAATACCTCTCTATCTATAGCGATTTTGTTCTCAATAGATGCTCGATACCTTCTCAATCTATCGAGCTGCATTTTATATATATATATATATATATATATATATCTCTGAAGTCCCACCCAATTTTTCTCAAACTCAAATATCTCTATCTCTCTCTCTTCTCTCTCAATCCAAACCACTCCTTTTCACCAAAAACCTTCCTCCCTTCAAGATTTCAGCCTAATCCAAGCTTCTTTCTCTTGGTAAGTATTCTTAATCTCTTCATCTTCCCTTCCTTCATGCATTTCATACATTTAGACGTAGGTTTTCAAGTTTTAGGGAAAAATTTTGGGTTTTTGAGTTCTTTTTGAAATTTTTGGGGTGGGTTTTGTTGTTTTGTTCTCACATGATCATGCATTCATTCTATGTTCATTATAACAACATTTCATGCATTCTAGGATTGTGTGACTGATTATATCTTGTAAGTGCTGTAGTTTGGATTGGGTTTTTACCCATGATGCATTTTTTTCTTTTACACATAACATAGTCATGCATTTTTATGCATTGCACTTCATGTTTTCCTTCTTTCTTGTGCCTTATTCTATTCTCTCTCTCTCTCTCTCTCTCTCTCTTTCTCTCTCTCTCTCTCTCTCTCTCTCTCTGTTTAGTTTCCTTCTTATGGCACCTAAAAAATCTGTTCCTTCCAAGAACCCGATAAGACGTCGTGGTTCTTCTTCTTCTTCTTCTCCCTCTATTCCTGATTCTGTGAAGTTCCATGATGAGAAGGCCAGAAATGACTTCTTTGAGAACTTCTCTGATCGGGCGATTCATTCGAAACACCAGGTCATTCTATCTGATTTTCCAAACACTCCTCTACCCAATGCGTTTAGCTCTCAGGGTTAGGCTTCTCTATGTGAGATACCCAAGAGGTGTCCTGGTGTGTTCATTCAAGAGTTTTACTCCAACACGCACACCATTGATACCTCTGTGCCTAGGTTTACTACGGTTTTTCGGGGTACACATATCGTAGTTACCCCAGAGTTCATTTCCGATGTACTACATGTTCCTAGGGTTGATCGTCTTGATTACCCTAGTCATCGTCATCTTAATTCTGTCTCTCAAGACGAGATGGCCTCACTCTTCTGTGAGAAGGCCATGGTGTGGGGAGATACTCTTAACTTCTCCACAACCGAGTTTGCTAAGGGTCCAAATATCCTTAATATGGTGATGACCTTTGTTCTCACACCACAGTCTCACTATAACACTATCACTAAGCCTCGTGCTCATTTCCATCTTTCTCTTCTGGAAGATCTTTCTATAGATTTTCCTTCACATATGATAGTATCAATGATAGATTGCTATCGAGACATTACTACACATGAAAAGTTCATCTTTCTTCAGCTATCACACTTGCACGTCACTATTCCTCTCTCTTTTCATTTCTATTCCATAGGTGCCATTAGCAAGGAATCTATTAGGAGGAGCGACATGCAGCTAGCAGCCAAGTGGCCTCGTGTGAAGGATGATGCTGCCTTACCCCTTGTCCGTCTTTATCTTCTATACTCCTGTTGACACCTCATTATGTACCTAATTACTAAACTTTAGTCCCCAGTCCCAATGATGAGCTTGAAATATCTACAAAAGGTAATTGAAGTTATTTTGATAATTTGGAAGTAATCACAACTCAAAAGTGCTCAAATTGCTTTGAAAACATTGTTGAAAAATGACATTTACTCACTTTTTTTTCCCACAACTTTTGATTCACAAATAATTTTAAGTAATGTTTGTCTCATTGGAAAGTAGACATCTTGGGTTTCAATTTAAACACAACTTGTGCCTAATTTGGGCTTAAATTGAACAAGTTATGACTATTTAAAGTGGGGCCAACTGGGCAGTCCAATTTTCTGGGTTTTAAAACTTCATTTTAAGAGCCCAAAACATAATGTTTTGATATGGGCTGGCCCATGGACCCTTGAGAACGTCCAAAGATCTTTAAAAAGTATAAAAACCCTAATTTTAACTTATAAATACTCATCTTAGATCTCCAATCAAAACCTTAGCTAGAGAGAGCCATTTTTTAGCCTCCATCTTCTCTAAAACCCTAATTCTCTTTTCTAAAATACACACACAACACCTTTGCACGTTTTTTACAAATTAAAAACTTTTCTTTAGTTAGTTCTAAGGTAGAAACTACTTTCCCAATTTGATTTCTCAAAACCCTTTTCAAAACTAATATTGTTTTTGAGTTGTGATTACCTATAGACTATTGACCTCTTCTTTTACCTTGATGTCTCATTGAAGCTTGTTGTGTTGGCACTGAGGAGCCGGTTAAATATCAATCCAGTTTGTATTTCATAGCAAGGTGAGTTTCTCTTCATGTCTTTTCCTTGATTTGGCTCTTTTATAATTTGAGTTTTTGTTGTTCTTAGTTAATTTATATGTTATTCATGCTTAGAAATGTTTTGTTTTGTTTGATTTTATTTTGTTTTGTCTCATCATGTTTTGATTGGAAAGTTGATATGATTTGATATATTGATGAATATGTTTTGATGTGTTAAGTGTTGCTCCTGTTTGTTGTTAGATTCAATGCATGTTTAGGAATAGATTTTTTTTTTTTTTTTTTGTTTATCTTTGATATCTTTGTTGTTAGTTTAGGTTGTTTAGTTTTATATTAGAAGCATGTTAGGTTTGGTTTGATTGTTTTTTTGTTGCTTGCTTTAAAACTGTGTTTCTGGGCGCGTATGCGTGCGCATACTTATGTATGCGTACACATACTCATGTATGCGTACGCATACTCATGCCTAGAAATGCAGATTTAGGGTTCTTGCAATTTAGAATGTTTTGCTTGGTTCTAAAGCCTCTGCTTAAGTCTTGTTGAGTCTAATTTTCACATGTTTAGGCCTAGGGTTAGTAGAATAGCATGTTTCACATGCTTTGATTGTTGAATTGATAATTAGGGTTTATATCTTGGTTGAATCACATGAACATGCATTGATGTATAGGTGTTGTGATGCTATGAGGTAAGTGAGGTAAGTCATGCATAACTGCATGAACATGCATTTGATTAGGATGATAAGCATGATATGGTTTATGAACATGATGAATGATATGGTTTTTGGCCAATGGTGGGTGATTCGGTAGTGAGGGAAGTTAAAAGTATTTTCATGAAGAAGAAAGTTTCGGATTATCTAAATCAGACCCATATCGCTCTTATTCCAAAAATTCAGAGTCCTGAAACTATTGGGAATGATCGGCCTATTAGTTTGTGTAACACAATCTATAAGGTGGTTACAAAAATAATAGTTGCAAGACTCAGACCGTATTTGGAGAAACTTATCTCACCTCTTCAAGCGGCTTTTGTGCCAAGGCGGAAGGGCATTGACAACGCTATCATTGTGCAGGAGCTTATCCACTCCATCAGTAAAAAGAAGGGTAGGGTGGGCTATATGGCCATTAAGATAGATTTGGAAAAAGCATACGACAAGCTTAAGTGGGCTTTCATCATAAATATGTTGCTGAGAATTAATCTTCCTGGAAATCTCATTGACCTTATCATGAGTTGTGCTACCTCTGTTTCCACTGCCATTCTATTAAATGGTGCACCTCTTGAACCAATTCTTCCGTCTAGGGGAATTAGACAAGGGGGCCCCCTTTCCCCCTATCTCTGTATACTTTGTATTGAGTATCTTGGGTAGCTCATAGAAGAGAAATGCAGCAACAAACTGTGGAATCCAGTAAAAGCGTCTCGAAGTGGGCCAGCATTCTCTCACTTAATGTTTGCTGATGATCTAGTTCTCTTTGCAAGGGCTGATCACTGATGATCTAGTTCTCAGGCCAAACAATAAGTGAAGCGAAGTCCAAAGTTTATTTTTCCCCGAATGTGGATGAAGGCACAAGGGAGGAGCTTAGTGAGGTTCTTGGGTTTACTGCTACACAAGGGTTAGGGAAGTACCTTGGTATTCCTATTAAGCATCCTAGCTCTTCCACACAAGACTTCAACTTCATCTTGGATAGAGTGAAGCAAAAGCTTGCGGGCTGGAAGGCTAATTTACTATCTCTAGCAGGCAGGGCTATTCTTATTCGGGATTCTTCGTCGACCATTCCGTCATATGTGATGCAATGCTCTTATCTTCCTACAAGAATTCTTGAGGGAATGGATCGGGTCAATAGGAATTTCCTATGGGGCACCTCGGAGTCAACTAGGAAGGTTCACTGGGTGGGCTAGCAGAAGGTAACAAAGCCCAAAAAGGAAGGAGGTTTGGGCTTACAAGCAGCTAAGGGCAGAAACACAGCCCTTCTAGCGAAGTTAAATTGGCGTTTTCATACAGAAAAAGACTCCCTTTGGGCACGTGTATTAAAATCCAAGTATTGTTCAAACCAAAGGTTAGCTTCGAGAAATCAAAATAAGCTTCCTTGCTCCCAAATGTGGTCTGCTATGAAAAAGGGAAGAGATGTTTTCAACAGAGGTGTTAAGTGGACAATTGGAAGGAGTAGTAACCTTAGCTTCTGGTATGATTACTGGGCAAATCATGGGGTCTTGTGAAGTTTGGTGACAGGCCCTCTTTCACGAGAAGATTCGAATATGAAGATTCGAGATATCTTTAAGGATAATATGTGGGATTGGAGATGTTTAGATTATGATTTACCTCAAAATGTGAAGCTCATGATTCAAGCTACCCCTCTGGCCTTGGCAGCAGTAGGAGAAGACAGAATGGCGTGGTCAGAATCTCCCCAATGGAATTTTGATTTAAAAAGTGCGTATAAGTTGGCTATGGGGGATGAATCAAAGCTTAGATTTTCGGCCAATTGGATTTGGAAGTTGGATACTTTGCCAAGAATTCAAACTTTTGTGTGGAAGTGCGTCCATAATAGCATTGGTGTCCGGGATTGCCTTCGAAGAAGGGGGCTGTTGAAGGATGCAAAATGCCCGCTATGCAATAGGAAGGCTGAGTCGGTCATACATGCTCTATGAGATTGTGAGAAGATTAAACCGACTTGGAATCACATGGGTATATTATGGTCGGATCCTTGCTTTTGGTCTGGGAATATTCATGAATGGTTGGAATGTAACGGGCAAGCAAAAGATACGCACAGTGTTGGGAAGCCTCCTTGGAGTGTAATTTTCCTATTTGCAATATGGATCATATGGAAAAGTCGAAACAATTTTGTTTTCAACGGGAAAAGTCCTAACCCAGCTCTGGCAAGGGATATAGAGAAGCAAGCAATGGAGTACTTTTTCTATGCCTACTCGCCTAAGAGTGTAACCCGCCTAACTCTAAGACCTATCAAATGGGAAAAACCACAAAGTGGATGGATAAAAATGAATAATGATGGATCTGCCATTGATAACCCGGGGATAGCTGGTTGTGGTGGAGTTTTGAGGGATGAGCAGGGCCGTTGGATAAAGGGATTTGCCAGGAAAATAGGGATTACAAATAGTTTTGCTGCTGAGATGTGGGGTCTAAGGGATGGGCTTCTCATGTGCTGTAGGTGCAATGATAGTCGTGTTGAGATCGAATTAGATGCTAAGGCTATAACTGATGTGCTACTCAATTCCAATTATATAAACCATATAGTGTCTCCCATCTTGGATGATTGTAGACAATTGATATCAAGCTTCTCACAG
Organism: Quercus aquifolioides; assembly: GCA_019022515.1. Lineage (NCBI taxonomy): Eukaryota > Viridiplantae > Streptophyta > Magnoliopsida > Fagales > Fagaceae > Quercus > Quercus aquifolioides. Next base: position 43,226,307 of record CM032330.1, on the reverse strand, counting down.
GTTCGGATTAGGCACTGCTACCGCGAAGCTGGCCAGAATGGGATCGAGTCATAATTTAGATTTTGCTACTTTTGACAACCCTCCTTTGGATGTAATTGCTGTTTATGAGGATGACCTCAATGGGGTGTATGTAAACAGGCTTTGCCCTGAGTCTGAGCTGTTGGTTTAGTTTTAATGAAATCTTTTATTGACCAAAAAAAAAAAAAAAAAAGAACATGATGAATATGCTTGGCTAATACCATGATGCTATGCTTGGATGTTTGGGATAGGCTTGATGTTAATGCCTTGTCGATGCTACCATATTGTGATATGCTTGCTGCCTTGGATGAGATGAGATAGATGTATGCTTGGGTTATGATATGCCATGATAGATGAGTGATTAGGTTTTGGGATGATTGTTGCCATGTTGATTGATAGATGTATGCTAGTGTGCGTGTGAGTATAAATACAATATTGAGTATGCCTTTAATAGGGTTAAGACATAAGACACAATGATGAGAAGCCAACATTAGGCTTGGGCAGTTTTGGGTGCCTAATACCTTTCCAAGACCGTACCTTAACTCCAAACCCATATCTCTGGTAGTAAGATCAAAAGGTCCTTCCTCAAGAAGATGCTATATATATGATTCCTAGACTATTGCAAAAACTAGGTGGCGACTCCCCCTTATGTCCATAGTGGCGACTCCACTAGGGATTGTGAGTTTAATTCCTATGTGTCTTAGGCCTTAACCTTAATAAAGACTTATTCAATACTTTTTTGCACACACTTCACATGGTTTGTTTGTCCCTTAACCACGGTTGGTGATAAGTGGGAAGATGGAAGCTCCATTCGAGCCCAAATCTTCTAGAGTTCATCCCACCAACTCACAATCGATGCCATCACCTATAATGGGCTTTGAGTACATTAAAGGTTTGCCACCAACCCACTATGGGGTCCACTTAGGCCCTCTGTTGGAATCATAGCCCATCAAGTTATGAGTGACCTACTTATCTATCCCTTTATCCTTAGGGAACGTACCCACACTTAGAGATATCCTAGATCCTATCAATAAGAGGGTACCCTTTATATATCTCTTGTTTGTCCAACCATATATCTTGTGATCACCTAATTCTAAAGGACAAATAAAAGATGTAAAGGATTGGAGGATGACTTGAAAGTTGTGGCATGATGAGGATGGTGGAGATGATGATGCTTCTAGCTCTAAGTATGATGATGAGAGGAATGCTTCTCAATGATTCACCCTTTGTCACTCGTGACAAAATGGAGGAGTAGTTTTGTATATGAAAGTAGTCTTTTTGTTAGGGGGAGAGCTAGCATAGGGCTAGACCCATAGGCTTAGACCAATTAGGGGGAGAGTGCTTTGAGAGATGTAGTGAGGTTTTGATGTATCTTTCTCACTTCAAGTACCATGGTCTTGTGACCACTTTTACATACATTGTATTCTTTGATATATATGTGATGATGTATATTTTCTTCACCTTTGTCTCACATGTGTTGTTTCTTTTATATCTTTATACACATGTTTCTTCTTGTATACAACTTGTCTATGTTTCACACTTGATGTCTTGATGAATCTTGTGTAAGTTTTTCAGATAAGACAGGTTGCAAGTCTATCATGCCATGATCTCTTTTCTTGCAAAGTTTTTCAAGAGCTTGTTGTATTAGTTAGGCTTTTGTACTTTTCGCTTTTTGGCTTTTGTAATACTTATGGAATTGTTGCTTTATACTTCTCTCATAATTATGCTTGTGGTTTTGTCACAGATTACCAAAAGGGGAGATTGTTATGATCATATTTTATGTAATTGGCTAATCTTTTGACAAAATACACTTTTATTGTAATTTGGTAGATCCAAGATGGGTTTAATACATCAAGAAATATGTTGTTCAAACATATCAAGTGTTCATATTAAAAGACATGAAGATTGGTCCAAGAAACAAGTGAAGAAAAGTTATTTTTTAAGTCTTGACAGATAGTTCGACAGATGCCTGCTAGTAAGACCTAATAGGAAGCTCAATAGATGGCTCGATAACAGCTCGATCTATCGTGAATTACGATTTTCAGTTTTCCAGATCTGAAATTCAGCCCAGGCTTATGTATTTGTTTAGGGTTTCTTTTCTCACAACCCTCGACATATATAAGGCTTATTTTAAGAGCCGTCACATACGGATACAGTGACCCAGAGACTTATTCTCTCTGTGAGAAGCTACTGTGTTTGTATGCCATAAGGTTTTGTAACCAAGTGCTTCTTGATCTTCATTGTTGATGAAGTGAAGAACTTTGCAGCCAACAACATCGTTCAAAGTTGCTAGAGATAGTCACGTATTGGGATCCGTGCAAAGGGTTAGTCACAGATTGGAGATTTGTGCATCAAAGGAAAGAAGGCTACTACAAGATCAAGTTCAATTGGGTATTGAAGTGAATGTTCAACTGTAGGTTAGTATTTTGGGATAAGCCAGGGTAGTGGTAAGATTCCTTATACTTGTAATCGCTTGATTGTTGATTAGTGGATTCTTGGGAGTGGTGATCTTAAAATCACCCGGTGAGGTTTTTGCCTTGCGAGAGGTTTTCTCCATTTGTCAACAAATCACCGTGTCAACAAACCCTAAAACCTAAAAAATTAACGAAATACCCCTGAAACCTATAAATGACCAAAATACCCCCGAAACCTAAAAAATGACCAAAATACCTCCTAAACCTAACAATGACCAAAATACCCATGAAACCTAAAATTGACCGAAATTCCCCTGAAACCTAAAAAATGACCAAAATACCCCCCTTAAACCTAAAAAATGACTAAAATACTCCCAAAAACCTAAAAATGTCCAAAATACCCCCTCCATCAAAACCTAAAAATTACCAAAATACCCCCAAAACCTAAAAATGACCGAAATACCCCCGAAAATTTTTAAATGGCCAAAATACCCCCTAAAACTAAAAATTTACCAAAATAATCCCTAAACCTAAAAATCGATCAAAATACCCACAAAACCTAAAAAAATGACTGAAATACCCTCAAATCAATAAAATGACAAAAATACCCCCAAAACCTTTTAAATGACCAAAATACACCCAAAACCTCCAAAATGACCACAAATAACTCGAAAGCTATAAAATTACCAAAAATACCCTGAAACTTCTAAAACAACCAAAATACTACTAAACTTATAAAATGAACAAAATGCACTCGGAGCCTCTAAAATTACCAAAATAGAGGTTTGGGGTATTTTGGATGTTTCAAAGGTATTTTCATCAATTTAAGGTTCTAAGAGTATTTTGGTCATTTTGTAGGTTTTGAGGGAATATCGGTAATTTTTTAGGTTTTAGGGGTGTGTCGTTAATTTTTAGATATTAGGGTTATTTTAGTAATTTTCTAGGTTTCGGAGGTATAATCATTTTTTAGGTTTGGGGTACTTCAGTCATTTTTTTGCATTTGGAGGTATTTCGGTCATTTTTTAACTTTTGGAGGTATTTTGGTCATTTTTTAGGTTTCGTGGGTATTTCAGTCATTTTTTAAGTTTTGGAGGTATTTCGGTCATTTTTTAGGTTTCAAGGTTTTTTTTTTTCTTTTCTTTTATTTAGGTTTAGGGGCTATTTTTGAAATTTTTAGGTCTTGGGGGTTATTTCAATCACTTTTTAGGTTTCGGAGGTATTTCGGCCATTTTTTATGTTTAGGGGGTATTTTGGTCATTTTCTTGGTTTATGGGGTATTTTGATAATTTTTAGGTTTTGGGGTATTTTAGTCATTTTCTAGGTTCTAGGAGTATTTTAGTCATTTTCTAGGTTTAGGGGTATTTTGGTTATTTTTAGGTTTCAGGTGTATTTTTGTCATTTTTTAGGTTTTGAGGGGTATTTCGGTAATTTTCTAGGTTTAAGGGGCTTATTTTGGTCATTTTTTAGTTTTTAGGGTATTTCGGTCATTTTTTAGGTTTCAGGGGTATTTTGGTAATTTTAGAGGATTTTAGGAGTACTTTGGTCATTTTCAATTTTTAGGGGTATTTTGTTAATTTTGATTATTGGGTAATTGGGTGGGTTGGGGTTTAAAAAAACACAATACTAAAAAACATATTTATAAATAAATAAAAAACCATCAACCTTAATTAAAGTTAATTATAAGAAAGAACAAAAATCCACCAAGAGAGAGAGAGAGAGAGACTACTCACAGCTTTTGTATGGGAAAAATATGGAATGAATGGGAGAAATGATATCAAATTTATACAAAATAAAATGTGGAGAAGAATAGTCAAAATATAAGAAAGAGAAAATGATGAAGGAATGAAGTGTAACGGTAAAATAAAGAATAGTGAGGAGATAAAAAAGGCAAAAAGGGAAGGGAAAAGTTGAGGAAAGTGTAACATTTGGTGTGGACTAATAGGAAGAATAATAGTTTCTTTTTTTTTTTTTTTTTTTTTTTTTAAGAACAGGGGGAAGAAAATTTTAAAAATAGAAAAAAAGATATAGAAATAAGTGGATAATGTGGCTGCTAATGTGGCTCAACAGAAGCGTAGCAACAATAAATGCTATGCTTCAACTTTTAAATATAGTAAGTGTTTGGATAGCGTTTTGCGTCCACGTCTTGCATGTTTAGCTGAAAATTACCTAGGTCCCACGTTACTGTTTATGAACCCCACAAAAAGATGAAAAACCCAAATGAATCATTTTGTACTGTTCACGTTACTATTTAGCTGAAGTTACAGTACTTTTAGCCCAAAAAATCAGCTAGCTTATAAATTATTTTGTTATAGTACTTTCAATAATAGGTTTTCAATTTTCAACAAAGTATGCGGTATCCAAACAAGCCCATAATAATATAGACGAAAGTGGATCAAAGCATTAATTAGAAGACTTGAACCATGAACCTCATGTATCACGAGCCCTGAAAAACAACAGACTAAACTCTTGGGTTAGTAACTTTTGAGTTGTTCAATGGTGATTTCGGTAACTTACTGAATTAAGTTAACAATCACAAGTATGATTGAGAACTCCAACTAATTATGGAGCAAACCTTTTGAATCCTAGGAGCTGTACTTGGATCAAACATATTGGCAGGGCCAGGAAGTTTACTGCCTCAATTCAGCAATAGTGCGGTGAGAACCAAGGCTTGAGGCTTTCGCTGGACATTTTTCATGCCAAGGAAGACCGATTATGGTTCCTTTTATTTTCAACCACGCTTGCATTTACTATGCAAATTTGAAGCAAAGCAAAAAACGTATCTACTACTCATTGGTGCATGCTAGTACTGTTATGGAAGCACCTAAAAGTTCATCACTCTCCAATTCAACCCTCATTAGAGGACCATTGGTATCCATATGACTATAATATTATATGTTATGCATTAAGCAACATGGAGAGAGAGAGAGAGAGAGAGAGGGAGGGAGATCAAAGGTCACATAACTTCTACCATCTTGAACATCTAGTTTCATTGCTTCACACACACACACACACACACACAAAGTATTTTGACACAGCCCAGACCCATAAGGGGGGGGTGGCGGGGTTAAAAGAAAAAAAAAAAAAGTAAATGTTTCATAATGCCAGTAATAAAGAAAAATCCCCTATTTTACATTTTGAAACCAGTTCCTGGCTTAATGATTAAGGTTTCAAAATTTATAGTATTATATACAATATCTCCCTCACCAATGCAGGCACTTAAATATATCCTGTCAAAAAACTCTGTTTTAATGTCCAAACAATGGCCAAAGATGTAGTCAAGAGTTCAAAGACCAATTGTAGTCCTGGTATACAATATTAATTGGGCCTCCATCCCCCAAAAGATGTGTCAAAAGACCTGATTTAGTTGCATCCAAGTAATTGAGGATCCACTTAAGTATTTCTTTGTCATTTCCAAAATCCACATTGCACCTGCAGGGGAAATAGAACATGTGAAAATTCTATTTGAAAGGATCAATATCTTCCTATATAATTATCATCTGTGGCCTGATTAACAATATCTGTAAATGTCAAAATGGTTGGAAAAACTAAACACTTTGTCACTCACCACTTAATAATTCGGGTGAGATACACAGTCCTCTTCTCCAAGTCAACCTCCATTCCATCACCCTGAAAGAACTCTCTTGCGGCACATCTTAATTCTGATTCAACTCCTTCAGGTGAGAAAAATCGGACAGTTGGGCTTGACCTTGTTCCATTGCAGAGCCCAAAGTGGACTAATGGATTTACTTTAGCAGGAGCAAGCTTGAATTTAGATGAATACAGTGATCAGTTTTATAGACCATCTAATTAGAATGCAAGAAACTATTAAAGCATCATCTTCTCTCAAAAGTATGCTTCATGGGAGAGAGGTCACTAAAAGATTCAAATATCCTTGTTTTGAACATATATTCAAATAAGTAAACAAATACATTTCATTTTCAAAAAATGAAAATAGAAGTTAAAAACTTTCAAGAATACTTGAGAGTAAACTAGTACATGAGACTTATTTCCTGATATTTTATAATTGCAACATTTCTTTTGGGGTGGTGGTGGGGAGGAGAGCCTTAAGAGAGGCAGATTGTTGCGTGTGTGTGTGTGTATATATATATATATTATTTTTTTGACTTAGGAGAACTTCACTCAAAGTATATTGTACAAAAATTCTCATTGTATAACAATTAGTTGCACGTCGCAAAACATTCTATACAGCAATCCTCATTGTTAATCAAATTTCTACAGCAACTAACTCCACCTGCCAGAACCAAAGCCAGAAACTAAAGCTATCCAAAAACAAAGTCCAAAACAAAATATCATATAGAGAAAAAGAGACTACATATTAGACACCTATAACGCGTAAGAATGAGAGAGAATGGTATATATTTGTAACAAAGATAAGTGAAAACAGTCACCTCCAAACGCTTGTCTCCAGTGCCAAAGGGCTTGACCAAGGAGTAAGGGGCTCTCCGGTTGTTTCTAAGGATCCCATGGTTAATTATGTTAAGGGAATAGGGATACCCTCCTACCAAATATTGGAAGTCAGAAAAGAAGAATCTCCTATCAATTACTCCCTCTGGACAACCAATCCTGATCACGGCATGGATGACCATGGCATTGTACAAGTTCAAAAAGAAGGCTAGCTTCTCATTTTCTGAGAGAGCTAGTAGGTTCACCCGGTGAAGTTCTTGAGCCAAATTTACATACCTGCATTTGGGAAATTGAAAAAAAAAAACATCTACATATTAAGAGAACTTTAGTTTATTTGAATTGTACATGACTCATAATATAAGAAACAACTAATAATAATTTTGTAGGGATTGCATGGCATCAGGCAGAATCTAACTCATTTCCTTAAAAGAAGAAACTACTATGATGGCTAATTTATATATATTTTTTATGAAGAATCTGTCACGTGATAATTGATGCACCTTGTAAACATTAACTTGTATTGAAAGGTAGGACAAATATCAATATATGTTTCAGGACACACGCACAACATTTTCTTCCAAATGACAGAAGAATCCCTACTATCACGAATTCGCACCACACAGCAAATTTAACCAAAAAAACCACCTTATTAAGCAGGAGAGATACCAACATTAACTTGTGAAAAAGTAGGACAAATAATTGATTTCAACATAAGTTTCAGGACAGTCAACATACGTGTACATAAAACGTTTTTCTTCCAAATGAAAAGAAATAATCCCTAACATGACAGATCCCCACCAACCATAATGAATTGATCCCAAAAACTTCCTTATTAGGCAGGAGGGATACCACTTGGCTACCAAGGCCAAAGAAAATTCCCACAGATTATTTGTCATTTAGATTTTTTTTTTTTTTTTTTTTAAATTGCTATAAGGAATCTAAGAAACCCATTCATCAGTTAGAGCTAACTAACAAATCAACAAAAGATAATTGTTGTAAAACGTAGGTCTTATGCTATGATGCAGGTCTCATTCTTTTCCAAAAATTATAACCAATCATACTCCAGTTACTATTTCAATAAGCACTTCAGTATCATCATTATAGCCATAACATCTATTTCTATCTATCTGATGCAGGGAGCACAACCAAAATTATTTCAAAGATTATTTTATTTCAATTTTTTTCTTATTTGAGATTAGGGATTTTTTTTTTTTTGGAAATGGATTCCTTATTGAATTTTGAATTTGTGCTTTAATGTTGTTGAAGATTTTATGCTGCCACAAGTATACATCCTAGTACCATGCATTCGCAGACTATGTATTGGTATTGGAAACATGCTAACATAATATTTTCACCATTATGCTTCCACACCAGAAGCAAATGAAGGTATAAGATAGTTTTATCTTAGCATCATACTTTCCTTCTTAATTAACATTTTCTCCAACTAGTCTGATTGTGCTACATAGATTATTGTTGTATTGGAATTGTGTACAATGAATTCCCTTTTCCTTTTTCCTTTTTTTTAATATGGTTTTGCATGATTCATGAATCTTCCATTTACTACTTGCCAGATCAATCTCCAGCATGTGATGTATAGGCTTACATATCATCCATTATGGTCATTTCTGCTGCTCATTTGCATGCATGATAGAATGAGTGAATGACTGAACTGGATTAGCCTATAGGATCTACGGCATACCCCAATGTTTTGAGACTTAGGCTTTTCTTGTTGTCATTGTTATTGTTGTCTACGAAGTGAGCACAAAAGTTAAGATGAAAAGGTGTCGAAGTGTCTGCATTACCACCTACTGGTTAAGTAAAACATTTTCTTCTCCTTTTTGATGGTTTGTGGTTTTGGGGAGGGCGCCCCCAAGGGGATGTACATATGTAACAACAGACTTCAAAGTTAAAAAGAAAAAAAAAAAAAAAAAAAAAACGAAAGCATTTCCTCAGCATTCCTAACATATATGAAATTAGAAATTGACAATATAAGCTAACTGCTGCATAACTTATTGAGTATTGGAGAACAAAATGAAATTATAGATGGAATAAAGTAAATCCAAGAGGAACATTGAGCGTACCTCCGAAATTCTTCACTGTTACTGATGGCCGTATAATCAACATGGCGCCTGTCATCAGAGGCATAGGACTCCAGTATGGCAGTCATTATCTTGGTGAGCCTTTGGGCAATCATAGTTGCAGGCTTTGGTTCACTGTCATTTATAGATCCTCGGAAATTGAAGCATTTGGGAATAAATGGTTCGTGCTCAAGGAAACGATAAAAATGGTTCCCATCTTCAAAATCATTTTCCCTACAGGAATAACTAACCATTAATGAAACTTGTGATTGGCTAAAAAGGATACTACAAGTACTTAGCTTCTTTTTCTTTTCTTTTCTTTTTTTGAGGGGTGGGAAGTGATCTAGTCAGACATGTTCTTACCCAAAAACGTGATGAATAAAATGCTTCCTGCCAAGCTGCAATCCAATGTAAACAGCCTACATTTGTTGTAGCATAAAATTCATTAGACATTTATGTAGGATAAGTCTAGATATCTTCTTCTTTTTTTTCTTTTCTTTTTTCACAGAGAAAGTGGCTACAGAAAATATAGTCAGAAAAACAAATCATAACTATTGCACATGGCAACATTAGTGCATGTACTCAGTTTCCGTAAAATCGAGCTGTGTGGCAGTTAATGTTTGCAGACATTATAACCCAAATCTTACCATGTTGCTATATATAGAGATTCTCTACATATTATTAGATACAAAGGAGTCTTAATACTAATTTGTGCACACAAGGAAGAGTACTCGAACAAAGCAACCATCCTTAAATTGCAACACCTACTTTAAAGGTATCAGCTTTCTTTGCACTCCCAATTGCACAGAGTACGGTTTAGGAGCGCATCCCAGTTGCCAAAGCCAAGAATAAGATCAAGGAAACTTGAACCATTTCTATTTGGTTTGAGCTTATAAGATGTTTTCAACTTTTATATACAATTTTTTAAAACTTCACTTTTTTCATCATTTTTTTTTAAATACAAGTATACTTTAACACAATTTTTTTTTTTTTAATTTCAACAAAAGACTAAATAAATTATACCCAAATGGACCTACATCATCATCTCTTGTAAATTGGAACTTTTCAAAATTGACTAAGGCCGAAAATTGTGGCCTATAACACTAAGTTAGGGCAATGCTCGACCTAGTTTATGCTGAACATGAAAAGCAAAAGAGAACTACATTTAAGATTGTAGGCTAAGGACAACACACAACTGTACATGTAAGATCACAAATCACGTCTAGCATGTTGAACAATGATGACCTTACTGGACCCTCCCCTCTGAAAAAAAATAATTAGAGCAGCTAGTACGTTATGCTCACCCAATGAATCAATGATGTTTATTGTTTTTCTTTTCAGTCTAGTTAAAATCTCAGATTAAGAATCAAACAATTCGATAAAGTTAAAACCAGATTAGGAAAATAAAGCTCTATAGCTAGAATAGAAAAACTACAGAACCAAATAAAAAATAAAAATTAAAGAAACCCTCAAGATCTAATCATCAATTTTGAATGCTACGTGTGACATTACCAACTAGGGTATAACTTGAGGATATTCCTCAACATTTGATGTCAATCAAAAAACATAATTCATAGAATTCGCCAAAGGTTATATATATGGATTTTGCTAATGTGTGCCCTTAGGCACTTAATAATTAATTATTTTTTCGAAAGTTAAAAAAGTATTAACAGCTTTTTCAATTTCTAAGAAAATATATAATGAAGAGAATATGTTGTATAATAAATTATGGTGAAACTTGGTAGACAAAGGTAGAGAGCACAAAAGGCCAAAGACATTGACCAATGCATATGCATGTTTTACTTTTTCACGAGTATGGGCTGGTGTGGAGATGGGGGGAGGAGCCAACATTTGAAAGTGTCCTCCATCATGGTATTTTGGGAGTTGGGACCCTCTCAAACCTTTTAAGGAGTGGGAGTGGGACTCGTTCATTCTAACCCCTAGGTTGATATAAGGTAAACGTGGTCCATATGATGCACAATCTACACTCATAAATTAGGAACCGTTCTGTACAAAATTCAAAAGTTGAACAATCAGAGAGCCACTGGGACGGGAGTCCATTTAAGTGAGAGGACCCAGTCATAGACACTTTTTAACAATTAATAGTCTTTCCAAGAGTTTGGTTAACACTAATTTTTACTTAATTAGTATATATATATCCTCATCATTATCTTAAGGGATGGATTGACCTCATAATTTCTTATTGGATATACTATTGAAATCTCATTATAAAGATTGGCAAGTGGCCACTAATAATCACCTGCAACGCGGATTGAAACTTATTAAAAAATTAAATATCAGACCGAATAATAAAATTATATGGGGAAAACTTATGTAGCAATGTAGGACAATTCAGGGAAGCTCTTATTTGGGTACGAAATTAAGGACTAAAACAAAAATTAGTTCAAAAAATAATATTTTTCCAGTCACACAATCTCAACAATTGTCATAAACTTGTAAAAAAAATATTATCTCACTAAAATTGTATCATGTATTATTAATAATATTTTTGTGAATCTAGAGATGTAGAAAAAAAAAAAAAAAAAAAAAAAAGCCCATATGAATATATTTATTAGACAATGTAACAATTATAGTAAGCAACAATAACATTGCTCGTAGTCATAGGAAAGGCAATAAATAAAGTAAGAAAAAGTGCAACCGTGGCTCTATTCCCTACCAAAAAGACTAAAAGTAAAACCATGGCTGGCACTGTCAAATATGATAATTAGAGGAAGATTATTATGAACTCCAATGTCCCATCATGAATTAATAAATTAATTTAATTCCCCTGCAGTAAACGAGGTTGTTATCCACGGCTATCATGCCGTGCCGTGTGTTGTCATCATTAATGTCGCCAATAGGAAACACAGACTTCTCAGACTTCTCTTGGTCCCTGTAAAAGGACAGCTTCGTCTCTTTGCCTTTGGAAATTCAATACTACCCTTGATATTTAGTTGGTCAGCGACTTTACTGACGCGCAGTTTTCAGTTTACGTCTAGACACTTTGAATATCAAAACCCAAATTTAAAATATCAAGTCAAAGCAAATGACACACACACGCGTATTTAAAATATCCCCCGACTTCATCATCTTTCCATATACAAATCCACCCTCCTATTATTATTATCTTTTTCTTTATTTTTTATGTTCTAGTTTATATATAAAATTTGATAATAATTTTATTAGTCATTTCTTATTATTATTTTTTGTGTTTTTATGTAATTTTATATATTCTACTATTGATTTTATATATTTTTTACTATAACATAAGATTTATCAAAATTATAATATAAATTTAAAATATAAAATAAGCCAAAACTTAGTATAGTGATTTTATAACCAAGGGAGGCATAATGTGGTTCAAAATATAATGAAATTAGCTTGGTTTGGCGGTTTATTTTGGTCTGTTGATTTGAAGTTGACCTCAGCAAAATCCCGCATTCTTAGGTTAACAGGCCCTACCAAATTAGCTAAACAATTTATTTTAAAATAAATTATTAATATAACAAATTATTAATATAACATATATACAACAAAAGACCTCACATTTGTGGGACCAATATCCACTTTAAAAAATTAAATTATGTGTTGTAATATCGTGATAAAACAAAAATCAAAATATTTTGAATTTTTTTTTTTTTTGAGAATAAAGTATTTTAATTTTAACTATATTTATATTATAAATTATTTTATTTTATTTTATATATATAATTTTTATTTTGAAAATTTAATTTATAAGTGAATAAAACAATATAAAAATTAACAACAGAGCAGTCCTATTTTTTAGGCAACATTTTAATGGAAGTTATAGTTGTATTTTTACCGAATTGTCCATTAATTTTATCTCTACTTAAACATAATAGTGTAAGAGTATTTTTATACTAAAAAATGAGAAATTCAAAAAAAATAGACCCTTTAAATAATAGTATAGAAGATATATATGGTATGCCGCAAATCACATAATAATAATAATAATAATAATAATGTCACAGTTCTATCGTTTAAGCTCAAAAAATAATAATAATAAGGTGATAATAGTAGTGAATTAGAGTAGAATTGAGAATTGAGGTAATACCTTTTTACGGCCACAGTCAAAGTGGTGAATTATGACCTCCACCATCTCTCTCCCAGAGAAGCAGTTTTTAACAATCTTCATCTTCATCAGACGGTCCTGAATGGGCAATCTCTGCCTCAACACTTTAACGATAGAAACCATCTCGTCCGTCGATTCTTCCTCCTGATCATCAAACCCGTACACAGGCGACGCGGGTGCAGCATCGTCCGATGGACATTTCGTACTCAACATTTCCTTCACCCTCTGATCGAAACCCCCACTGTTCCTCAGCGAATTCAAAGCCACCAAACCCCCGAACAACATGTCGTTGAAGAATATCTGTGGTACGGACGAGGATCCTGTCCTTTCCACCAGCTCTTTCTCTCTTTCCGGATACACCTCGATGTTTATTTCCACGTATTTCAATCCCTTCTCCCGAAAGAACCTTCGAACCGCTGTGCTGTCTCTGCAATTCGACCGAGAAAAGAAGCTGATTCGACCTTTCAGTTCCATGTCGTTTTTCTGTTTTACGATAACCTTTAGCCCCGACAGATCAAACTGCGTCACGTCGTCTTCGTTGTCTTTCTCTTTCTCTTTGTCTTTGTCGTCGTTGCTGTTCTCCTTCAGCGACGACAGTCGTTTTACGATTGCTACAGAGAACTCGTTGCTTCTCTCTCTGATGAACTTTCCGATTGAGGATGCTCCGGAGATTAACGACATGTCGTTGTCGTCGTCGTCGTTGTTGTTGTTGTTTGGATTAGAAAGGCCTCGAGGAGCCTCTGGCTTTGGGAGCAGGGAATGAGGTTGGAGGATCTTTACTACGTCGTCGTTTATTGATGACTTGTCTGTCACCGACGACGACGTTTCGGTTATGTCGTCGGTGTCGTCTTCGTCTTCTTCTTCTTCTTCTTCGTCCTCTTCTAGTGGAATTTCTCTCTTCTCGATCTCTATTTCATCTCGAGCTTCTCCGTGATCATTGGCTTTTGATGAATCAGCGGATATTTCGATATTTTCCAATTGGGTTGATTCCATAACTGTTTTTGTTTCTTCAAAACTAAAACCAAGCTGGTCACTAGAGAAAAGTGAGAGGCGAGGAAAGCTAAGGAATGAGAGAATACGATGAAAGCGGAGGGGTTTTATGGAGAAAAACAAATTGAGAGGTTTAATGCAACGGAATTTGGTTTTTTTTTTGAATTTTGAAAATATAAATTTTTTTTTTTTTTTTTTTTTAACAAAATCCTTATCTCCGATTTTATTTAAATAAATATACTCATAAACAAACTAAAGAAGAAGAGGTCAAAGAGATTGAGACGGAGGGACTCTTTCTTGGGCTATAGTCAGCCGGCGGCCCATTGAAACTATCTACGGCCCCATTTTTCTCGTCTTTTACGGGTTCAATTGGGAGACTTTTGTTTTTAAATTTTGGGTGGACTAAGTTACCCCTTTGAGAACTCCAGCTTAAAATGGTATCCGATTAGTTTGAAACGTGATTAGTTTTGATTAGTTTGAACGTGACGTAAAGCTTGACGTCTCGTATTCAATTTACTATATTATTGATTATTAGATTTTTGAATATTTCAACTTAATATGTATTTTTTTTTTTTTGGGTAAAATAAATAAAGTTTAAAATGAAAAGAAAAATGACACTCATGGCAAGTTATATATATATAAAATAAAATAAAATAAAAATTAAAGAAAGAACCCTGTGGCTATGAGAGTAGTGTGAGTTTAGAAGCAAATGGATTAGGGGTAATTTTGTGAATTTGGAAGGAACGGTTATAGTGGCGGTGATTTAGGGGCATGATGCCAAGTCATCTCATCTGACTGGGCTAATTGATAGTGAGTTAAGGGTCAAAGTGACATCGTATCCTCCAAGTGGCGCCACTTATACCGCTCTAAATGGGAGCATCATCTCAGTGCTGATTCAGGAAATATACCCCTCAATCTCGACAATTTCAAACCAAATTGCATGCCCATTCCATTCATTAGGCCAGTGGCCACCCAATAATTGAAAACTTAACCTATCAAAAATAAATAATTGAAAACTTAACGACGCAATTATAAGGAATTATTAGTTCATCAAAAAAATATTTAATAAGGAATTATTTGCCTTAAAAAACAAGTGGACCAGTTTTTTTTTTTTTTTCCATTTTTTACATAATAGGAGAATAAGTTGTAGTCACTAAAAAAAATTACAACATTTTTTTATAATAATTGAGATAGCATGTTTAGATTGAGATATATAAAATAAAAAGATATTAATAATGAATTTTATATATTTATATAAAATTATATTTTATTAATCACAACTTTTTTTCTTCAAAAAATAAAATTCACAACTTACCATCTCAATAAATTATAAACAGAAAAAAATATATGGTAAAATTTTGTATGTATCTAATATTACTCAGAAACTTTAAGAAAGCCTAGAACCTTTAATTGCACCTATAATTATGGAGCTGATGAAGCATCAACCATTTTATGGTATAAAATAAATAAATTTGTTATATTAATATTAAATCAAATACACATCATCTTCTTTTTTGTTTGGGGGGGGGGGGGGGGGGGCTGAAAACATTCTTAAAATTTGTGATAAATTTGATTTTGTTTCTTAACGTTTCAAAACTTAGATGTGTAGCTAACATTATTAAGTGTTTATTTGTCACAAGTATTTTTTTAGCTATTAGCTTATTTTAAATATATACAATTTTTTAAAATATCATTTTTTCTATATAATTATACTTTTTCCTACTGTAAGAGCATCCTCATCAGTATGTGCAAAATTTTTTCCATTTTGCACATTTAAAACCTACTTTTTCTATTTTACACACCTATTTTTACAAAACACCCACATCAGTTTGTCTATTATACACATTTATTCAAATAAAATATTCATTTCTTTAACCCAACACAACTCACACAGCCACCATCATCAGCCACCATCTCTCTCAAGATCGATGCCTCCAGCCTCCCATTGTGCAACAAGATCGACATCGGAATCCACACAAGCCAATCACCGGAATCCCAAAGAAAAAAAAAACTAAAAAAACCAAAAAAAAAAAACCCAAAAAACCCAAAAAACCAGCTCCACAATCACCAACCCACACCCATAATCACTGATACCACCGACCCACACCCACACTATTGTCTTCGACTTCGTCTACGTGGTGGTCTAATTTCTGCTCCTCGGTGCTCAAAACAAAGCCTCAGGTTTCTCCGTTAGAGAACTCCGTTTGTATTGTAGGCGATGGACTCGTCCAACGACTTGGCTTGCTCGACCTCGTTCTCATCGACGATGGTGGCGATCGGCAGAAGCTAGGGGAAGAAAGAATGATGAGATGAGAGAAAGAGAGAGCTGTGTGCCTAAGAGAGAGGGAGCTGAGAGCTAGTACAGAGAGGAGAGAGAAAAAATTATGCCTTGAGCTCAAGCTTATAAGGCATAGGTGGGGCGCTTCTCTTGTCGATGTGGGACAAGTCTCAAAGACTTCCCATGTCACTTGAGGACAAAGTCGTGCAGGGGATAGAAGCTCGGGACGTTGCACTCTAAGCATGCCCGTGGCCTGCCCTTTAAAGCGGACAAATAGATTGTGTTCCCACACACATCATCTTCTTTTTTTTGGGGGGGGGGGGGGGGGGGGGGGACTAAAAACATTCTTAAAATTTGTGATAAATTTGATTTTGTTTCTTAACGTTTCAAAACTTAGATGTGTAGCTAACATTATTAAGTGTTTATTTGTCACAAGTTTTTTTAGCTTTTAGCTTATTTTAAATATATACAATTTTTAAAAATATCATTTTTTTTCTATATAATTATACTTTTTCCTACTGTAAGAGCATCCCCATCAGTATGTGCAAAATTTTTTCCATTTTGTACATTTAAAACCTACTTTTTATATTTTACACACCTATTTTTACAAAACACCCACATCAGTTTGTCTATTATACACATTTATTCAAATAAAATATTCATTTCTTTAACCCAAAACAACCCACACAGCCACCATCTCTCTCAAGATCGATGCCTCTGGCCTCCCACTTTGCAACAAGATCGACATCGGAATCCCACAAAAAAAAAAAAAAAAAGAAACAAACCCAGTAAAAAAAAAAAATAAAAAAACCAGCTCCACAATCACCGACCCACACCCACACCATCGTCTTCGTCTTCATCTACGTGGTGGTCTAATTTCTGCTCCTCGGCGCTCAGAACAAAGCCTCAGGTTTCTCCGTCGGAGAACTCCGTTCGTGTTGTAGGCGATGGACTCGTTCGACGACTCGGCTTGCTCGACCTCGTTCTCATCGACGACGATGGCGATCGGCAGAAGCTAGGGGAAGAAAGAATGATGAGATGAGAGAAAGAGAGAGCTATGCGCCTGAGAGAGAGGGAGCTGAGAGTCAGTACAGAGAGGAGAGAGAAAAAATTATTAATATATTATATACACATGCTACAGTAACCGTGCAAATATGCACGGTTACTGTAGCAACTTGCATTTATATACAAGTTTACACCCACTGATGTGGGTGTTTTTTTGCTCAGATTGTGTAAAATTAGTAACTTTTTCTATTTTGCAAAATTTTCCACAAGCTGATGTGGTTGCTCTAAGGGTCTGTTTGGGATCTGCTTATTTGAACTAAAAACTTTTTGCTAAAAGTACTGTAGATGAAGATAAAAGTTAGTTGAAATAGTACAGTATGATCCATGAATAGTACCAAAAAGTACAATGGGGCCCATAAATAGTAGTAAAAATAAGCTGAATAGTAAAATAAGTTGACAAAAATAAGTGTTGCCAAACGCCACTAAGCATCCTGGGCCGTACCCTTTTTAGTGCCTTTTGGTTTCCCCTGTCTCACGATTGGGGTACGTGGTTTGCTCAATCCCTTTGCCATTTGACATCGTTATTGGCAATAAATCAAGTATGCACATGCCTCTAAAATTGAAGCACAAAAAAAGTCACCACCTGATTATAAATTCATGAACCATTTATTAACTCTGTGATGAAGATCTACACACCAGATTTAGTCTAAAGTCAGAGTACAATTGCGAAAAATGGTTAGGTACCTCACATTGCCCAGCCGTAATTAGGCCCCATTTGTATTACATAGGTCCTTATACATGCACTCGAACCCTAACCTTGGAATCTAACTAAGAAAGGAGAACCAAAGAGATGAGAAAACAATGGAGTGCCAAAAAAAAAAAAAAAAAAAAGAGTCACCCAAATAGTTTGGTCAACCAATCATGTGAGGATTCTCAAAAAAATAAAAAAAAAAAAAAAAAAATTCTAAGAATCAATCGAGTATCATCCAGACATGTGAGCATCCAAGAATGTGGTCATCAATGAAGAGATTCAACATTTAATTTGAATTGAATAATTATCTTCATTAAATCTAAAGTATCTTCCCAAATTAGTCCTAACATTAAGAATTAAATGTACACTTAGCTTTTATGAAATATGCTATTGTCTTTTAGGAGGTTTCTCATCAATCAATTAGCCAATAGTGCCCCTTGATTCAACCTATTTTAAGTTCAATTCAAGTCTTTTAGGAAGGATTCTCCCACTAATTGAGTTATTAATTGTCTTGTCCTTCATAATAAACTTTCAAATTCAAATGTAATTGTATAACTACCACATACCCTTGGAGCGATAGTCACTCTACAAGTATAACTGTATAAGTGCTTGTAGAGTGTAGGAGACAAGGGTCAAGGTTCAAGTTATCTGGAGGGAGCTTCACACACATATACATTTAGATTAAGCTAGAGTAAAATTTCTATATTGTATCCCAAAAAAAAGAAAATCAAATGTAATTGTGCTAAATGTTTTAGGCAATATGATTTTTTTATTATTAATCCATTAGGTGGTATTTGGTATAGGAGAATCCACATTATTCTCGGCATCCAAATTTCTAAGAATGTGATATATGACAATTTGGATGTCCTGAAATGTAACTATTTTTATGTTTGGTTTGATTTGGAATTTTATAAAATTCATGAAAATATGAGATGTTTATTCCAAAATACCAATTGCTTCATAAATACAACATGAAGTCTTTTTTTTTTTTTAATATACTTCCAAATAAATGATGAGAAAAAATATATATACCATAAAGCATAGAAAATTCATTAAAAATATAGTATAACATTTTTTAAATGGCATGTATAATACAAAAAAAAATTATTTCAATTGTCAATTTATAATAATAATTATTTTATTTCTATTAAAGGGTAGAAAGAATGGGTAAAATTGTTAATTTATACAAAATGCAACTTTATCCAAGAATGGGAATGTGGATGCCCACCTTTTAAAAAGGAATCCACATTCCCACAAAAAAAAAAAAAAAAGAAGCAGCTTTGCAGGAGAATCCAGATACCCCTGGTATCTAATTCCCTTGTGTGATTTGCAATAAAAAATGAGAATCTTTCAACATTTACAAGAACCCTAGAACATTACCCCATACCAAACGCCACCTTAATGTCTTATGGTGTCAACAAATCTAAAATTTAATCCTTAAAGTCTTTTAGAAAAGATTTACATTTATTACCTCATTAAAGATTTATCTTTTCTTTAATTGACTATAAAATTCAAATTTTAAATTAGTTTCCCTATGTTATTAAATCTTAATTTCCATAAATTTGGAAAGATTTTAATCTTTAATTAGGTAATTTAGAATTTTCCCTCTTATATGAATTGGATTCAAATTTGAAATTTAAACCTAGTCATCTATCATCGAGTCCAAATCTTTTATCCTACTTTTTCTGCTCCACTATATACTCCACAAATAAAAACATGCCACATGTCTATCTAATTTATTAAATGCTAAATTTATGCCTTCTATTATTTCAATTTCCTAAATATTAAATTTATGCCTTCTATTATTTCAATTACCTAAATATGATGGGTTATTTATTTGTTAATTTTAGGAAATTGAAATAATAGAAGGCATAAATTTAGCATTTAATAAATTAGATGGACATGTGGTATGTTTTTATTTGTGGAGTATATAGTAGAGCAAGAAGAGTGAGACAGAAGATTTTGACTCTCTATCATCTTTTATGGGAAGATATGCATTTAAGACTGTCATCTTTCAAAATTTTGAATCTTGAATTAGTTGACACAAGGTTTGATTCTCATTGATTGTGAATGATTTTATCTTTAAATGTCCTTAAGACTTTCCTAAAATTAACCATTCAAAATTAAATTTGAAATTAAAATTCCATTTGACCTTGCTCACTTAAGGAAAAATGTGATCTTTCATTTATTATGGTCTTAAGGACTAAATCTTTCCCTAATAAATTATTTCTTATCCCAATTATTCTAACCAAGTCAAGGAAACCCTATCCTGAGAATAAAGGAGAATTAAATGCCAATTGAAAGAATTATTTATTTTTGGTTTTATTAAATTAATTAAACTAATTAAAATGACTCAAATAATGCAGAATAAAATAAAGCAAAGCTTCGTTTGGGAGTTCATAAGGGAATGGAATGAAAATGGATAATCATAAAGAAATGGAATGGAATGGAATTAAGTAACCTTATTTGGTTGTTTTAAAATAAAGAAATAGAAATGAATGAAAACGAATGGAATGTAAGTAACCTTATTTGGGAGTAACATAGAGGGAAATGAATAAAATCATTTTACAACAATATTACTATTAGACCCATATTTTAAAATAAAGGGATAAATATATAGGGGTATTTTGGAAATTTTAGTGAAAAATTCATTAAATCTAATTCCATTATCTCAAATTCTACCTAATTTCAGAGGGAAAGAAAATTTGAGATTTTGAGGGAATAGAGATGAATGAGTGTTCTCTCCTATCCAATCCATTCCCTCCCACTTAAACTTCCAAATAAGGGAATGAATTTTCCATTCCTTTCATTAAAACTCTCAAACAAGGGAATGAAAGAATATTCTAAAATTATTCTTTTCATTCCTTTCCATTCTCTCTTCCCAAAAGAGATCTAAAATTTTACAAATTTAGATAAGGGAAAATAAATCAAATTAAGGTTTTTGCCCAAGGTGGCGTACACCACTAAGCTCCGAATAAAACCCCAACAAAAGAGACAACACAAGAACAAATGGCGTAAACTTATCATTTTAGACGTAGGCTACTTTGGACAGTAAGCTTCAAACACGAAAAAATGTGAAAAGTTCAAGTTAATGGATAATTTGTATGTGCAGTGTTCATGTTATCATTTATTCTAAAATATAAACAACAAGAATAAGTACAAGAAAACAATCAAACATATATGTGATTCATGAAGAAAATGAAATAAGAAATTAAGCAGGAGAATTAGGGTCATGGTAGCAGACCATTACCTCTTTCCTCACCTCTTGATGATGATTATATGACCGATCCTTCATTTGAATCATGATAGGGGTATTTTTGTCCATGAAGGTTGTCGGTGCATTTTGACCCATCAGGGTAGATGTCACTCCCAATGATACCACAGACAAAGGGCCCGTCGGGATAAGTTCCCTATTCAAATGCCTCAATATCCTGACGGTTATGTTGTCTACTCAAGACCCGTCGAGTAACTTGTGTATTTGCTCGACAGGCAATTCACACCTCATCCCTTTCTCGAAAATTGACGGATTGAGGATTATCCCTACGGATGGATCGTCACACCAACAATTGAACCTACTAGGTCCCACAAGTCTTTACATATCCTCTACTCATGTGTCCTTACATGGAAATAACTTGCACACCACATCTAAAGACCCTACTACACATCTATATCTTTCCTATATGGGTAGAGAAGCCCTAAGACCTCAGAGCCTTAACTCCAAATCTTCTCTACAAGGAAACTCCTCACATTCAAGGGATCTTGGCTAGCTCTACACCACTATATAAACACCAAACATCTTCTTCTTTAAGGTTCATGAAAATTACTGGCTCTCACACAATTGAGTTCTTGGGATTTTCCTATAACTTACTTAACCTTCAAAGGGTCTTTAGTTAGCACCCCACCTGTGCTCTCTGTTGGTTCTTTGTTTTCCTACTCTTCAGAAACCCTAGCAGACGCACGTATGGACGATCAACTCACTGACGATTTTTTTGCATCATCAAATCTCTACCACAAATTTGTGTCTCTAACCAAACAGAAGACATGCGATATTAGCAAGACTCCCAATAAGGTATTAGCAATTTCAAAGATAGGAACAATTGTGATGGTGGGATGGTGCGATAGTGATAGCTGGGATTAGTGAGTAAGAGATTAGTTTTCTAATAAAGGGCCCTTAGAAAAATAAGTTGAGCTCTTAAAAATCCTTTCCTACCACTTGGATACTAGGCGTAAAGTAAAACTAGCAGAGTTTCCGTATGGGAAAAGTATGGATCCCTTGAAATTAAGGTGGAGAGTCTTATTTATAGGCTTAATGGAGCTTATGGTTTTCAAACTAGAGTACTACACTAAAAAAGTAAAGTACTCTACTTTGGGCAAGAACCCCAAAGCAGAGTACTCTGAGCGAAGTACGCTACTATATCACCAGAATACTCTACACTCAAAAGGAAGTCACTGAATGAGTTTGAAAAATGGATTTGGGGCCTTTCAAGGTTATTTGTTGGGCTTTAACACACAGTGCTAATCATTTTGGTAGAAATCGGGGCCTTCTTTGTCATCAAGATCAGGGACCTTAGATATAAGTGTTGGAGCATTTTAATATTAAATAATTAAAATGAATAAATGTTATAATATAAATGTAAAGAGGTGGGAGTGAATATGGAAGATGAGGAGTTAGTGAAAAATGTTTAATCTTACATTGAAAATGAGAGAGGTTATTTTATTCTTTTTAATTGTGGTGATTAATGGGCTAAAATTTATTGTCTCAGATATTGGGCTAGATACGTGCGCAAGGGGGAGGTGAAGAGTGGAGGTATCAAAATTAGAAATGAATCAGCCTCTTGGATCCTCCTACTTGACAGCCCATTCAGAGTAATTGCCATATTCGTTGGTGAGTAAATGGCCCGAATTAATACTCCATTTTTATTATGGACAATGAAGAGCCATTAACCCACTTAATGGACTATTCGTTTAGGCTTTTTCATTCTTCAGAAACTTCTTATCTCACTATTAATTGTGTAACTCCAGCCTATCAGATTAATATCCAACAATTAATCTTGTAACGCCCACTACATCAGAATAATGGACCTAATTAATCAGAATAAATTGGGTAGTAATTTCGTGAGACCCATTGAGCCTATAAATAGACTCATTCAGACCCAATCCATGTGATTGCAATACACAAAAAAAAAAAATTAGAGAGATTCTTGTCAAGGAAGGGTGTTCTTTTTGGTGGAGCTTTGGGCTTGAACACTTTGTGCAGAGGTTGTTCTAGTCATATAACACTTGTTGTGCTGTTGTATCTTGGGGGAGACAAGTCAGAGACGGTCTGCACCGGTTACAAAATTTAGACAACCAAGGGCTTGAATCTCCTTAAAGAAAGCGAGTGCCGCACCTCAGTCCAAACAGTGTTGTGTAATTCCTTTCTTTACATTAATAATATTCAGAAGTATTATTCAGTTTCTCATTGTGTTATTTCTATTATCATTGTATTTGCACCAACAATTTTAAGGAGATTCAACACATGGAGCCTACACAAGAGAAACCAAATGAGCCTATTGGAGATCTTAAGATTCTTAACAAGCCCTTTCGTTTTAAGGGAACCCACTCCAAGAGGTGGAAAGGAAAGGTCCTCTTCTACTTGAGTCTTCTCAAAGTCTCCTACATCTTCACTGACAAGAATCCATCAAAAGTTCCTACCGATGAGATGAGTGAGGAAGAATATATTCTCCATCAAGAAAAAATAGATAAGTATACAAAAGATGAATATAATTGTCGCTCTTATCTATTGAATTGTCTTGCCGATCATTTCTATGATTATTATGATACAACTTATAATTCTGCTAAGAAAATTTGGAAAGCTTTACAAAGCAAGTATGATACCAAGGAGGCAGGTGCAAAGAAGTATGCTGCTAGCATATTTTTCCGTTACCAAATGGTGGATGGAAAATCGGTGGTGGATCAAGCACAAGACTTCCAAATGATTGAGGCAGAATTGAGATCCGAAGGCATAAAGATTGGAGACAATTTGGTGGTAGCTGGCATAATTGATAAACTACCACAATCTTGGAGGGAGTTCCAAAAGACTTTGCGGCACAAACAAAAGGAGACATCCTTGGAGACTTTGATCACACGCATCCGTGTGGAGGAGGAGGCTAGAGGACAAGATGCACTCATGACACAAGAGAGCAATGGTAATTCCACCACAAAGGTAAACCTTATTTCAGCTAATAATAATATGCCCAAAAATCATTTTCCTAGAAATGGTCAATTGAAGCCTAAAAAGAGAGCCTTTAAAAATAATAATAGACTTCAAGGAAGGGGAAACCCAAATAAAAATTACAATAAGAACCAAGGACCCCCTTCACAAGATCAATTTAATAGATCTTGTTTTGTTTGTGGCAAGAGTGGGCATATTGCTCGATTTTGCAAATTTCGGAAACGTGAATCTGTCCCGTAGGCTAATGTAACCGAAGAGCCTTTAGTAGCTATAATTACAGACATCAATATGGTGCAATATGTTGAAGGGTGTTAGGCAGATTCTGGTGCTAATAGGCACGTCTGCTATGACAAAAATTGGTTCAAATTGTACACTCCTTTTGAAGAAGAAAAAACTGTTATGCTTGGTGACTCTAGCAAAACCAAGGTTCTTGGGAGTGGTGAGGTTGAATTGAAATTCACTTCTGGACGCGTGCTAACATTGAAAGATGTTCTTTACACTCCGTCCATGAGGAAGAATTTGATGTCAAGTTTTTTGCTTAACAAGGCTGGCTTCAAGCAAATTATGGAATCTGATAATTATGTAATCACTAAAAATGAATTATTTGTGGGGCAAGGGTTATGCTTGTGATGGAATGTTTAAATTGAATGTTGAGAATAATAAAGCATCTACCAGTTCAGTTTATATGCTTTCTTCTATTAATTTTTGGCATGCTCGTTTGTGTCATATAAATAGTAGATATGTGGGAATCATGAGTAGTTTAGGATTAATTCCAAGACTGTCAAAAGATTTTGAAAAATGTGAAACTTGTAGTCAAGCTAAGATTACAAAAAAGCCTCATAAAAATGTTGTAAGAAATACCAAATTGCTTGAGTTAATTCACTCTGATTTATGTGAATTTGAGGGAATTTTAACTCATGGAGGAAATAGATATATTATCACTTTTATTGATGATTTCTCAAAATATACAACTATTTATTTGTTAAAAACTAAAAGTGATGCTTTTGAAAAATTTCAAGATTTTTTAAAAGAGGTTAAAAATCAATTTGGTAGAAAAATAATAAGAATAAGAAGTGATAGAGGCCGTGAGTATGAATCAAGTGCATTTAACTCATTTGTTCAGTCTTTGGGAATTATCCATGAAACTACTGCACCATATTCACCTGCTTCTAATGGTGTGGCTGAAAGAAAAAAATAGAACTATAATTAAGTTAACAAATGCCGTGTTAATTGAATCTGGTGCACCTTTACATTTTTGGGGTGAAGCTATTTTAACTGCATGTCATGTTTTGAATAGGGTGCCACATTAAAAATCACACATCACACCTTTTGAGATGTGGAAAGGACATAAGCCAAATTTGGGATATTTGAGAGTATGGGGTTGTCTTGCTTATGTAAGGCTTATTGACCCTAAAATGCCTAAATTAGGTATAAGAGGTACTACCTGTGCTTTTCTTGGTTATGCGATTAATAGTGTGCTTGCTCACTCCCAAGTGCAGGAGATCGTAGCAATATAATTCTCGGAGTACCGAGGTCGAACCACAAGGAGCAGAGTAAATTCAAAGACAATATAATTAAATAACAATTTGGGTGAAGAAGAAAAATACTTTTGCTTGGTGATTGTTAACAAGAATAATAATAAAAACTGATTAAATTAATAATGTAAATACTAGGGCATCGGGGTGTTTCCCTATATCGAAATGAAATTCTTTGTGATCTAAGAAAATATCTATTTCATAATTGATTGTTCTTATACAATTAAAAACTTATGATTCGGTTGAACTGAGACAATTCAAGAACGCATGATAACCTCGATTAATAATGCGGTTAGAAAAGTTTTCAGAAAAACCCATTCACTTTAAAACCTGATTTCTATTTGAAACTATTAGAAATTCCTCTAAACAATAAGAAAAACATGATTGAACTTATTGAAAGCATGGAAGAACTAATACATCAAAAGAAATCTAATTGAACAATCAAATATGTTATTGATAAAATCTTAAAAAGAATCACATTGAATATTCATACCGCATAGAAGAAACATACCCCTAGCCCTAGCAAAGAGTTTAGGCTGCCATTAGAGAAAGGAAAATACAAGTTTTTCTCTCCAAAAATTCGTTCTCCAGCCTCCCTTCTAAAACCCTAATGTCTAAGTGTCCAAAGAAAATAAACTTTTCACTATTTAAATTTCCGTCCAGGTTTACAGCAGTAATTTGTGAGTTAATTTTGGCCTTCAAAAATTGAGAATTTTGAAAAACTCAAAACTGAAAAGTTGTAGATATTTAAGTCACGGTTCCAACCCATCTGGCCTTGTGTCAATTGGATTTTTGAGGAGAGAGATACGCCCAAAATACTGATCAGTGCTCAAATCAGATTTTTCCTTTTCAGATTCTGCCTCTTTGATTTCTTTCCTTATTTGAAGCTTCCAATCATGTTAGATGATCGAAGCACTCCAGCTGCACCTCCTTAGACATTTAGGCATGGTCCTTTAGCTCCACTTTAATTCTAGTTTGGCCTCCATTCTCTCACAAATTCCTGTAAACTCATCTTTCTCACATGATTTCCTGAAAGTAGAAAATTACACACAATGAATAGCATCTTATTCAAGAAATTATGTAAAGATAAATAATAGGGACTAATACAAATCATGGCTTAATTATACAAATTAAGCATAGTAATAAGGAGATAACGCCCACATAAATATATAACAAGTACACATTTTAAGGCGTTATCACAGTGCAGCCTATAGATTTTTTGATTTTGAAAACAATATAATTTTTGAATCTGGTGATGCAATTTTTCATGAAGAAAAATTTCCTTTTAAATTGAAAAATTGTGGGGGTGAAGAAAATATTTTGTCACAACCTAGTTCTTCTACTTCACATTTACAAAATCAAGAAAATTTTGAAATGGAACCTAGAAGGAGTAAAAGAGCTAAAGTTGAAAAGGATTTTGGTCCTGATTATTATGTTTTTAACATTGAGGAAAATCCCCAAAATTTAAAATAGGGTTTAACATCACCTGATGCTATATTTTGGAAAGAGACTGTAAATGATGAGATGAAATCTCTAATTTCTAATAGAACTAGGAAATTAGTAGATCTTTCACCGAGTTGTAAGAGCATAGGTTGTAAATGGGTCCTTAGAAAAAAGTTGAAACCGGATGGATCAATAGATAAGTTTAAAGCTAGACTTGTTACAAAAAGCTGATCTTGATTTCTTTGATACTTTTTCTCCGATAACAAAAATTACATCTATTAGATTGTTAATTGTTATTGCTGCAATTTTTTATTTGAAAATTCATCAAATGGATGTAAAAACTTCTTTTCTAAATGGGGACCTAGAGAAAGAGATTTATATGGATCAACCCAAAGGCTTTGTAGAACCTGGACAAGAAAGCAAGGTATGTAAGCTAACTAAATTACCTTATGGCTTAAAACAAGCACCTAAGCAGTGGCATGAAAAGTTTGATTCCTGCATGATTGAGAATGGTTATAAATCAAATGAATGTGATAAATGTATTTATTCTAAATCATGGAATAATTTACATGTTATTATTAGCCTCTATGTGGATGATATGTTGATTTTTAGCTCAAATATGCATGTTATAATGAGAAAAAAATATGCTTAAAAGCCATTTTGATATGAAAGATCTTGATGAGGCTAATTCTATTTTGGGCATGAAAATTACAAAAGCATGTGATGGAATATATCTTGATCAATCACATTATGTTGAGAAAATATTGAGAAAATATAATTTTCATGATCACAAAAGTGTAGCTACTCCTTTTGATTCTAGTGTTCATTTATTTCCTGTGAATATTGATGATGAGATTTTTAATCAAAAGGATTATGCTGGTATCATTGGTAGTTTGCGTTATGCTACTGATTGTACTAGACCTGACATTGCATATGCAATAGGAATGCTTAGCAAATTTACTAACAAGCCTAGTAAAGATCATTGGCTAGCTATTTAGTGAGTCATGAGATATTTAATTGGTACAAAAAAATATGGCTTATTTTATAAAAAGTACCCTGCTATGATTGAAGGTTTTAGTGATGCCGATTGGAATACTTTGTCAGGTGATTTTCTCTCTACCACTGGTTATATTTTTACCTTAGGTAGTGGCGCTATTTGTTGGAAATCTAAAAAGCAAACAATAATTGCTAATTCAACAATGGAAGCTGAATTAATAGCATTAGTTTCAACTAGTGAAGAGGCAAATTGGCTTAGAGATTTGTTATCTGAAATTCCACTTTGGGAAAAGCCAATTCCACCTATATTAATTCATTGTGATAACACTGCCGCAATTGGTAGAGTAAAAACCGTTACTACAACGGTAAATCCAGACCTATAAGAAGAAAGCACAATACCGTACGATCTTATTTGAGTAGTGGCATCATAACTGTAGATTATATTAAATCTAATGATAATCTTGCAGCCCATTTACCAAAGCCTTGGTAAAAGATAGAGTCAGGAATACATCGAGGGGGATGGGATTGAAGTCCATAGAATCATGAGCCATGTATGAGGATACCCAACCCAAGGACCAGAGATCCTGAGAATTGGATTCAATGGGAAAAACGAATCATACGATGGTCGTAAGAAATGCACAATTTATTTATTTTTAATTATTTATTTTGTAAATAATTTTTTAATTGTTCATCTCTATGATGTAAGTGCATTTATCCTGTAATGTGGAGAGGTTGAGTAAAAAACTCTTAATGAAATTTGTAGCTCGTATGAGTGGGGTGTCAGAATTACAGGAGCACCCTTGACAAAATTTCACCTATGTGAGTGTGGGGGTGGGGCTGCTCCTTATGAGATTTGGACTTAAATCTCAAATACACTCATGAAACTAGGATTAGCACACAAACGTAAAGTGCTAGCTATAAAAGCTCATGTCAACACCTGGGTTATTTTGTGTAAGCAGTGACGCTTAATTTCCCTAAAGCAGTCCTAGTTCAAGTCGGAGACCACTACAACTCTGGAGTTGAGATCGCTGTTTTACTAAGTGAAGGTTCAATGCAGAGCACACCTTCATGATGCATAGTAACCCGTCTTTGCCTGGTAATCTCTCTTTAACAAAAAAATTTAATATTAAAATGAGTGGGGGATTGTTGAAGCATTTTAATATTAAATAATTAAAATAAATAAATGTTATAACATAAATGTAAAGATGTGAGAGTGAATATGGAAGATGAGGAGTTAGTGAAAAATGTTTAATCCCACATTGAAAATGAGAGAGACTATTTTATTCTTTTTAATTGTGGTGATTAATGGGCTAAAATGTATTGTCTCAGATATTGGGCTAAATACGTGCGCAAAAGGGAGGTGAAGAGTGGATGTATCAAAATTGGAAATGAATCAGCCTCTTGGATCCTCCTACTTGACAGCCCATTCAGAGTAATTACCATATCCGTTGGTGAGTAAATGGCCCGAATTAATACTCCATTTTTATTATGGACAATGAAGAGCCATTAACCCACTTAATGGACTATCCGTTTGGGCCTTTTCATTCTTCAGAAACTTGTTGGGCTGTTGTATTCTAGGGGAGACAAGTCAGAGACGGTCTGCACCGGTTACAAAGTTTAGCCAACCAAGGGTTTGAATCTCCTTAAAGAGAGCGAGTGCCGCGCCTCAGTCCAAACAGTGTTGTGTAATTCTTTTCTTTACATTAATAATATTCAGAAGTATTATTCAGTTTCTCGTTGTGTTATTTCCATTATCATTGTATTTGCACCAACAATAAGCTAGAACAAAATGGGGTGCCTACATCCCTTTTCAAAAAGCCCAATAAGTTGATGCCAAATGAATACTTAGTTTTTGGATTTAAACTCTTTTGTCTATATATGTCGATGAGTTATCCATCAAATGCCTACTCATACAAAAAAGACTGTTTAATGCATTAAAACTACATCATGTCGATTCCCTCCCGTCAAGGATAGTTGACCACTCGTGACAACAATATGCAAGGCCTAGTAGGCAATGGGTCCTCCCTTCTTTTGAGAAGAATGTGTGAACGAGCTCATGATGAGTGTGTGAACCCTTTGTGTGCACTAAGTGTGGGGGCTATTAACAATTCACCTAAAGTTTTGGTAGTAGCCACCAATTATTGGGATTTTTAAGGTATGATTGACCACCTATGTCTATTTGATTTTATTACCAAGCATAGATAGAAGAAAATTCAAGTGTTCCTAATCTAAGCGAGGGTAAAAAATCGTCTCTTGAAACAGAATCATGAATTTGGGAGTTCGATTACGCATAAAGAAGGTGTTAGGCACCTCACTATGCCTATCACTTGACAACACTTTATTTTGATTTGTTCCTAGTTTTTTGTCATTGGCAGATAAAAAGAAACTATTGGCTTAGCTTTCAAGGCAACAATGTCTTTAGTGATTTGAAATTTTTTGTAAAGGTATATGGCCTCTACCAATGCTTTGCTAGTTAACTAAAACCTCTATTAGATGTATATGATAAAAATCTAGTAGAGTTTTACCTTAGTTTTCATGTAAAAAAAAAAAACTGATAAGGTTTTCAGAGTAGATGCGTTTTGACACACATGACAGGGTCCTTGGCAATTATTTTCACAGCGAAAATTTGGCAAAGTCTTGCTTTAGATGTGTCGTGTCACTGGTATGTGCGGTTCTCAGTGCACTAACGGGTATCAATTATGTCCTAAGTGATGCATATTGTACATATGGCGAAGCCTCATTTCACTAGCTAACATTGGGGGGGTGGGTGTTGGGGATCACGCATGAATGCTCAGTATGAACACATGGAACATGGAGATATGTCTACAACAACAACCTTAAATATATGCCCACATCCCAAGGTTAAGAAAATCCATGATCACAAAATTCCATTATCTAAATGCACAATTTACTTTTGTGCTTCATACTCCACACAATTAAATATATGCCCACATCCCAAGGTTAAGAAAATCCATGATCACAAAATTCCATTATCTAAATGCACAATTTACTTTTGTGCTTCATACTCCACACAAGATATGTAGCATAAGCATGCATGAACAATATATGAGCTAAAAAGGATTGGATCACTAATGGAATTAGGGGCTAACAAAATGCCGTTGTTTACCTTTGGAAAGTGTGTGCTCCATTCATACATGCAAAACAAAGACAAGAAATCACAAAACTTGGAAACGGATTAGATTTTTGTGTGGGTTTGGATCGAAGTCATGAATCCAATAGATTGGATTATGAACTTTAATCAATCAAAGATGTAATCAAAACCCATAAGTAGATCGTTGGATCTCGTGTAGCTAAAATGAGTGTGAGACCCCCATCGCCCTCTACATAATATCTTTGAACATATAAATTTATTGTGCAAGTTATGTGAATTTTCATAAGGATTTAATTATTTCCATGCCAATGTATATATATAAAATAATAGATGAAACCGAGAGAAACTCAAATTAGAATTCTAAATTAGAGTTCCAATTTTGTGCCATGCGTCCTAAATAATTTATTCTTAAAAAAGTTTAATTTTTCTTTTTTTTATAATCAAATGTGGGACCACATCATAATTATTCATCAAGTGAGTTATTAAGTACCAAAACCAAAGAGTTTAGAATAAATGAATCGTAAAAAAAAAAATGCTTCTCAATAATAAATAAATAAATAAAACATGAACAATTTATATTTTAGACCTAATAATATCCTTACAAAATTTTTTAAAGAGTTAACAAAATATAAAAATGACTATTAATATTATAAATACTATATAACCGAAACATTTGACTACTGTCGACTTTCTTATATTGTGCCACTTAAACTTTGGAAGTTTCACAATTTTACATATCATCTAATTTTGGTTATTTTTTAATATTTATGTTCTTTTTATTATTTTTTACTAATTAATTGAAAACTGGAAGTCTTCCCTATATCACTTTCCGTCCCAACTTATCCTCGGAGCAATACAATCTCTCATCTTTCTCTCAAACCTGGTCTAACCTCGCTCACTCCAACTGCTTAACCTCATTCAATCCCTCAAGTTGCCGAAACAATCCCAGTTTGTGGTTGGCTAAAATTACTAACCCATCTCTAATAATAGATGAATCTATTGGAAGAAGGATGGGCTGTCTCTCCTATCTTTAGGGGTGTCAAATTGGCGGGTTTGGGTGGGTTTGGGGTGGACATAATTGGGTTGGGTACATAAAACCACTTTACCCATTTATTACCCATTTAACTATTTACTTCTAACCCAAACCCAACCCAACCCAGTTATTATGGGTAAACCCCAATCCATCCAATTACCTAATAATCAAAATTACCAAAATGCCACTACAACTTGAAAATGACCAAAGTACTCATAAAATCCTTTAAATTTAAATTTACCAAAATCCCCCCAAACCTAAAAAAGACCAAATATGCTAAAAAAAAACCACTAAAAATGACCAAAATAACCCCGAAACTTAAAAATTTACCCGAAATATCCCTGATACCTAAAATTGACAACAATACCCCCGAAATCTAAAAAACGACTGAAATAACCCCAAAACTAAAAAAAATAAACAAAATACCCCTGAAACCTAAAATTACAAAAATACCCCTTAAACCTAAAAATTGACCAAAATACCCGTTAAACCTAAAAATTGATCGAAATATTCCTGAAACCAAAAAATGACCAAAATACCCCCAAAACCTAAAAACTAATCAAAATACTCCTGAAACCTAAAAATTACCAAAATACCCCCTACACCTAAAAAAAGAAATCTAAAAAATGACCAAAATACCCTCAAAACCTAAAAAATGACTAAAATACCCCTGAAACTAAAAAAATGACCAAAATACCCCCTAAACATTAAAAAATGACCAAAATACCTTCGAAACCTAAAAAATGACCAAAATACCCCCGAAACCTAAAAATTGACCAAAATACCCACTAAATGTAAAAATTGATTGAAATACTTCTGAAACCTAAAAATGACCAAAATGCACCTGAAACCTAAAAAATGACAGAAATACATCCAAAACCTAAAAACTGATCAAAATACTCTTGAAACCTAAAAATTACCAAAATACCCCCTAAACCTAAAAAAATGACCGAAATACCCCCGAAACTTAAAAAAGACCAAAATACCCCCGAAACAACAACAACAAAAAAGACCAAAATACCCCCTAAAATAATAAAATGACAAAATACCCTCAAACCTATAAAATGACAAAAATACCCCTAAACCTTTAAAATGACTCAAATAAACCCAAAACATCTAAAATGACCACAAACAACTCGAAACCTCTAAAATTACCAAAAATACCTTGAAACCTCTAAAATGACCAAAATAACTCTAAACCTATAAAACAACCAAAATACCCCTCAAAATATCTAAAATGACCAAAATACCACTAGTCCTATAAGATGAACAAAATACACCTGAAACCTCTAAAATTACCAAAATAAGGGTTTAGGGTATTTTGGGTGTTTCAAGGGTATTTTCGTCGAATTAAAGGTTCTAAGAGTATTTCAGTCATTTTGTAGGTATCGTGGGAATGTCACTAACTTTTTAGGTTTTAGGGGTGTTTCGTTAATTTTTAGATTTTAGGGCTATTTCAGTAATTTTCTAGGTTTTGGAGGTCTTTTAGTCATTTTTTAGGTTTTGGGGATGTTGATATCGTATTTTGTCCGCCTCGATTTGTGTGCCAGACCCTGAAAATCCAAAATATTATTTTCTCTCTATAGGGCCATGAGAAAATCCAGAATGATGTGGCGCAACCCATAAGGGCACCGGAGCATCCGAAGTGCCTCTTTCAGCAAAAATGACCAGAATGCCCCTGGTTAACCCTATGTTTGACCGAAGGTCGAACAAAGTCAAAACCCTCACAAAACAACATTTTCCATAGTTTTATATCGAACCCGAGCTTCTCGGAGAATTTTAACAAGTTTGACCCAAAGTCGATCTCGGGTGGGCCCAAAAACCCTAATCTTGACCTTGCGAAGATTATCAAATTCTCATTCCAACGACTGTTCATGGGTTTGGCCTAATGGACCTAGCAAAAGTCCAAGCCATTTGGGACATGCCAACACCGCAGACTGAGAAACAGATTCGCAGCTTCTTAGGCAAAGTCAATTACATTGCTCACTTCATAGCATAGTTGACCACCACATGTGATTCGTTGTTCAAGCTCTTGAAGAAAGACACCAAGGTAGAATGGACAGATGAGTGCCAAGCGGCCTTTGACAAGATAAAGCAGTATCTGATGAACCCTCCTATTTTAGTTCCCCCGACGCTGAGATATTCGTTGATCCTATACCTAACGGTACAAGAAACCTCCATGGGTTGCATGTTAGGCCAGCTAACTAAGCCCGATCAGAAAGAATGGGTGATTTACTACTTAAGCAAGAAGTTCACCAATTGTGAGATCGACTACATCGCCATTGAAAAGACGTGTTACGCCCTAGCATGGGCATCGCGCAAGTTGTGGCAGTATATGCTCTATTACACCACGCAGCTCATTTCCTGCATGGATCCCATTAAGTACATCTTTGAAAAGCCAACCCTTACAGGGAAGATCTCCTGTTGGCAAATGTTGCTCTCCAAGTTTGACATTGTGTTTGTGACAAGAAAGGCCATTAAGAAGCAGCCGCTTAATGATCCAGAACTTTCAAAATCTCTCTTCCCTAATGAGGATGTCATGGTGCTAGAGCCAAAACCAGACAGTGTGGAACTGTGGCGTTGGAAGCTTTATTTTGATGAAGCCACCAATTCTATCGGAAATGGAGTGGAAGCAGTCTTAGTTTCCCCCAAGCTGAATTTTGATTGCACCAACAACGTCACAAACTACGAAGTGTGCATAGTCGGCCTGCAAGTGGCCCTAGAGTTCGACGCTTATGACTTGAACGTCTTTGCCTTCCTCTATTGTGTTTTGGCCTAATGGTTGGGACCTGATCCAGACCCTATGGTCTTTGTCATCGTCTGTACACCTTGGCCCACATCAAAGGGTTTGGATCACCCTTATTTGCACGTCTATGCTTGCTCGCTTCCATGCTTTATGCTTGTGTTAGCCTCTCTAGTTCTAGGCTTTGCCACGCTTAATGCCCTTAGCGGGTTTGTGGTAGTGTGGTTGCATCCGACGCCCATGAGGCTGTGTTCAAATGTAACCACTTGGGATGCATCTCCATGATGCCAGTTGCTTCGTGCATACCTTTCCCCTTTCCCGTTCCGTGCGATGGTATGCTTACCATGCTTGTTTGTGTCACCCATTGGCTTTATATGCATCTTTACACGCTTGCTCACATGTCCATGCATGAGTCTTGCTTGCTAGTGTGTCGTCCATGCTTCAACACAATAAGGTTATGGACATTCGATCCAAACCTACATTTGTCCCTCGCGGACACCACCTTTTGTTCACTTTTTTTCTTGTTTGCTTTCTCGCTTGTTTGCTTGATTTCTTGTTTCTTTGCTTGCCATGTCTATCATGCTTATCTGCTTTATGCCTCTTTCATATGCTCTTTGCATCTTTTCCTTCCATTGCTTGTCTACTGGTTTCTTGTCTTTGCCATTGCATGTACACACATGAAGCGAGGATGCTTGGAGCTAGGGTGTAGTCTCCTAGGCACAAGTAAAAAGGGGCGCAAACGCAAGCATATAGAAATAAGCCAAGTAGTGGTATTCAGTAGATTTAGGAGTTTAGCCTTTCCCTTTGGTTATGTACTCTTTTATACCCCTTCCTTCCTCCTCCCTTTCTCTCTTAGATGGTTTGTATTAGGTATATCATGCCATGTACCATTCATCCTCATCTCTAGAGTATGGCGACCCCTATTTATTTTCCTGTACTTATATTTTGGGCCATGCTTTAGGGATGTAGGCATTTACTTTCCTGCTCTGCATGCTTGCATTGTGCATGATGTATGTATATATATACCTGCTTGTCCCTTTCGGTGTGATTGTTACAGCCTATGTCACCTAAGGTAAAGTGATGCCTAATTTTCACCGCGAAAGTAAGGTGACATGTCGCCGAATTTTCACCGTGGAAATCTGGTACTTTGCCCGAATGCCTTAGGAAAGCATAGATTAGGACCACACCCATTCAAAAGCCAAACCTCAAAGTCCCCATGCATGCTAAGCCCCGAAAGCCAATACTAAAATCATGTCTTTTACTGCCAATCTCCGAAAATTAAGGTTTTATCAAAACAAAGGACTGTCCTTGGACAGGCGTTGTGGGGTGCCTAACACCTTCCCCACACGTAACCAAACTTCTGGATCTAAGAATCAAGATTTTTTGTCATCCACATTAGATTAGGAAAAATGACATTTTTCATAACCTAGGATCGGTAATAAAATCAACTAGAAATAGGTGACCAATCACACCTTAGAAAAACCCAATGATTGGTGGTCACTCCACTTAACTTTGGTATTCCCTTAAAATTTGGCCCAGATCCCTGCTACGCCTCCAAAGGTAGACCTACCTTTCCTCCACCGAGAGAGAGAGCACCCGAAGCTCCGCGTGAAACACACGCGTTGATCATCGAGAGGGGCCTCCAACGGGCCCCACGAGCGCGGGAGATGTAGCGATGGCTAGTGGTTGACCGAAGGCACGAGGACGGCAGTTTTTCCGCTACCGATTGAGGTCGGGCGTCAACAGGGGATATATTCGGTCATTCTTTAGGTTTCAGGGGTTTTTTTGTCAGTTTATAGGTTTCAGGGGTATTTTTGTCATTTTATAGGTTTAAGGGGTATTTTGGACATTTTTTTTATCTTTAGGGAGTATTTTGTTTTTTTTTTTAGTTTTAGGGGGGATTTTGATCATTTTTTAGGTTTAGGGTGTATTTTTATCGTCTTACAAGTTTAAAGGGCATTTTTGTCATTTTATAGGTTTCAGGGAGGTCATTTTTTAGGTTTTGAAGATATTTTGGTCATTTTTTATGTTTAGGGGTTATTTTGGTCATATTTAGGTTTCAAGGGTATTTCGGTCATTTTATAGGTTTCCGGGGTATTTCAGTTAATTTTTAGATTTTGAGGGTATTTTGATCATTTTTTAGGTTTAAGGAGGTATTTTGGTCAATTTTTAGGTTTAAGGGGTAATTTGGTCATTTTTAGGTTTAGAGGGTATTTTGGTCATTATTTCAGTTTAGGGGGGTATTTTGGAAATTTTAGGTTTAAGGGCTATTTTGGTCATTTTTTAGGTTTAGGGGGTATTTTGGTCAACTTTTAGGTTTCGAGGTTATTTTGGTCATTTTTAAGTTTCGGGGGTATTTCATTCAATTTTTAAGTTTACGTGGTATTTCGGTTTTTAGGGCATTTCGATCATTTTTTAGCTTTAGGGGGTATTTTGGTAATTTTTGGTTTCAGGGGCATTTCGATCATTTTTTAGGTTTAGGGGGTATTATGGTAATTTTTAGGTTTCGAGGGTATTTTGGTCATTTTTTAGGTTTAGAGGGTATTTTGGTCATTTTTTAGGTTTCGGGGTTATTTTGGTCATTTTTTAGGTTTAGGGAGTGTTTTAGTCAATTTTTAGGTTTCAGTGGTATTTTTGTCATTTTAGGTTTAGGGGTATTTTGGTCAATTTTTAGATTTTGAGGGTATTTCGATCATTTTTTAGGTTTTGAGGGTATTTTGGTAATTTTTAGGTTTAGGGTGTATTTTGGTCCCCTTTTTTTTAGGTTTTAGGGGTATTTTGGTCATTTTTAGGTTTAGCGGGTATTTTGGTCAATTTTTAGGTTTCAGGGGTATTTTGGTCAATTTTTAGATTTTGGTGGTATTTCAGACATTTTTTAGGTTTTGGAAGCATTTTGGAAATTTTTAGGTTTAAGGGGTATTTTGGTCTTTTTTATGTTTTAGGGGTATTTTGGTCATTTTTTAGGTTTAGGTGGTATTTTACTAATTTTTAGTAGTTTTGGGGTATTTTAGTGTTGGGTGATTTGTAGAAATGATACTTGGATTATAATTGGGTCTAATTGGGTACCCAGTTAAAACCCAATAAGCATTAATATTAATTGGGTTTAATTAGATTAATACCTATTTAACCCAATTAATAATTGGGTGAGTTTAGGTCTCATATAAGTGGATGGATTTGGGTGAGCAAATGAGTTTGGGTTGATTTTGCCACCCTACTTTGTGTTTTCTCCGCTCTGTGTTGCTTCTTTTTCTTCGTTTCTCTGTGCGCCCCTCTACCGTCTATTTCTTCTTTTCTTCTCCGTCTCAAATTTGTTTCTCTCTCTATGTGATCACTTCTCTCTATTTCTTTGTTTTTTCAATTTTGGTTGCACGTGATGACACAAACACAATAATATGAGACAAGACTTAAAGTGGGAACATATGGAGGAGTTTAACAAAAGTAAAAATAAAAATAAAAATAAAAAATGTAAAAGGTAGAGAGAATAAGGCTTCGTTTGGGAGGAGGGAATAGAATGGAATGGAATAAAATGAATAGTTTTAGAATATTCTTCCCTCCTCTTGTTTGGAAGTTTTACCTTCCATTTCCTTGTTTGGGAGTTTAAGTGGGAGAGAATGGAATGGTTAGGAGGGAACGCTAATTCCTCTTTTTTCCCTCAAAACCTCAAATTTTTGTTCCCCTAAAAATTGGGAGGAATTGGAGGGAAATGGGAATGGATTTAGGTTTAATGAAATTTTTGTTAAAAACCCTAAAATATCCATTTAATATCAGCCATTCTTTTCTCAATCAGTCGTTAAAAAAATAAATAAATAAAATAAAAAAAAAACAAAAAAAAAAAACCACATAGCTACACGTTAATGCATGTTTGCTACAAAGTGAAGCTACTGCTATTCGTGGGATTTTCATGAGACACCATTGAAGCTACTGCTGTTCATCAACATAGCTACATGTTATTCTTTGACTGCTGCAAGTTTTGGTTACTGCTCACAAGTAAGTCTTTCTTTTTCTTTGTCCCCTCAAGTCGTATAAATAATAGTTATGGGGTCCACGGATGAAAGGGTGACATATGAATGATAGTTATTGCTGTACAGCTAGATTCTTTGGTTTGCTTACATCTTTTTTTAATAATGTTTTGTCATAAAATGATAGTTGTTTTGCTAATTAATCACTTCCTGAACTTCTGTGTGAATTGTGTAGCAAAATATAGTATATTACTTTCTGTGGTATAAACGTGGTGTTGTAGGTTACAAAAATTACACTAAATTGAAGCAAAACTTTGTTCTTATGGATAATTTCATAATTATATTGGTTATTCATCATACAATGTCATCACCAATGTCTTTATTTATTTTTTAATGAAAAGTAGCATATTATTGTTTTTGATCTGATATGAGGAATAGGACGTGGCAGTCTATATGCTATTAAATTCTGAAAATAAGATTTTGAACCATGAAATTGACATAATGGATAGATTTTGAAATGAAAAAACAAAATTAAGTATTGTGAGTGCTGCTTGAATGGTGTATTCTGTCTTTGTTTCATTTAAAATGAATATATTTAAAATATATTCATTTCAATGTATTCAATTCTTATATTGTTTCTTGTTCATATATTTAATTATATGTTAAAATATAAAAAATATTTAATTTACAGTTTAAAAGCTATCAAAAGCATATTGTGAAGTGTCCAAATTTTATAATGAATAGAACATGTGCCTATAATTTCTTTGACTAGGACTCCGACTAATAACACAACTATTTTTTTTACTTAGATGGATTTGAATGATGAGGTACTTAAGACCATAATTTTTTCGGATTATATGCGGAAACTAGCCTTGGTTCATGCTTCATGCCGTTATTTGTGCTACATTATTTATAGAACGCAACATTTGAAAAGATGTGTTCCCCACATTCCTACACAATCAACCATAGAAAGACAATTAGTTCGTGATGAAATAATGCAGTGACTTAAATCTAGTGAAAAATGCTATGATGTAATACGCATGGGTCCACAAGCTTTTCAAGGTTTGTGTGACATTTTGCGAAGAGACGGTGATCTTCAAGACACACAACGTGCCACCGTTGAAGAGCAAGTTGCCAAGTTTCTTCACAATCTATCACATAATGTGAAGATCCATACAATGTCCTTTTTTTGTCGTTCCAATAAGACCATTAGTCACCATTTTCATAATGTGTTAAGATCAATAATTATGTTAGAGGATCAGTTCCTTCGACAACCTGATGGAACCCAAGTGCCAGTTAAAATATTACAAAGTAGTAGGTTCAATCCATATTTTAAGGTAAATATATCATATATATATATATATATATATTATATATTTGATAGTAGTTTAGTATAAGTATATTTTAAGGTAAATGTCTTTAAGAGATATTTTTAATTTCAGGATTGTATTGGGGCTTCTGATGGAACACATATTTGTGTCAAAGTGTCTAATGAGGATGCACCAAGATATCGGGGTAGGAAGGGTTACCCAACACAAAATGTGTTGGCGGCATGCTCATTTGATCTGAAATTCATGTACGTATTACCGAGTTGGGAAGGAACTGCTTCAGATTCAAGAATAATAAAGAGTGCTTTAACTAGAAACGATAATTTGAAAATCCCACAAGGTAAATTGAATTCAAATACATATTAGGATGTATTCTTTATAATTAAAAAATTTATAGTATATAATTAACAATTGTTATTATTTATTAGGTAAATATTATCTTGTTGATGCGGGATACATGAATAGAAGTCGTCTGATTGCACCTTATAAGGGAGTGCGTTATCATTTAAAAGAGTACTCTGTTCGTCCCATTGAAAATGCTAAAGAATTGTTTAATTTGCGACACGCATCATTGCGCAATGCTATTGAAAGAGCATTTAGTGTACTTAAAAAGAGATTTCCTATCATAGCAAGTACTACATAGCCTAGTTATTGTGTTGACACACAAAATGAATTATTTTAGCATGTTGCATACTTCATAATTATTTAATGGGTGTCGATCTTGATGAAAGTCTTATTGCTGAAGTTGATGAAGAGGTTTTACATTCTCATTGTGAACGTGCGGCCCCTACTCCAAGAGAAGATGATGAGGATGCTAGGCAAGGAGATATTATAAGAGATTCTATAGCATTAGCCATGTGGAAAAACTATGTCCAAATGTGATACTTTTGTGTTTATTGTTGTCATGTCGTTTAAGACTATGTTATGTTTCAATTACTTAGACCTAAATGTTATGCAAATTTCTCTTTTCATTTCGATATTGCTCTCTATCTTTTGATAATTAATATTAATATTTACACAATATTTTATATGTGTTTTTTGTCCTATTAATTATAGCATGGGTAAGATATCAAAGAAGAATGGTGGAGATCCAAGCAAAGAAGTACAATGAAGTAGTGTTATGAATGATGCTTTAGTGGATACTTTTTTACATCAGGTGATCATATGTGGTAGAGTTAATGGAACTTTTTACCTCTAAGGCATATGATGACATAGTGAAAGAGTTTGTTGAAAAATTTCACATTGAGATTAACAAAGATAAGGGAAAAATCGACAAAAGACACTGAAGAAGAATTTTCATGAATGCAATAACATATTTAAAGATGGATTGAGTGGTTTTGGATGGAATGATTCTTTAAATATATGGACAGCTGAACCAGAAGTTTGGGAGCCACTCATAGCGGTAAATTACCCTTTTTTGTAAGTTTAATTTTGTATTACATAATTATATCTGTTGTTTAACCATTTTTCTTGGTCTGTAACAGTCTAAACCTGCAGCCAAGAAGTGGATAACAACACCTATGCCCAACTACTCTAAGATGGCACAACTTTGGGCTAAAGATAGAGCAAAAGGTGATCATGCTGAAACTACAAAGTAGAAACGTGCTAGGTATGTTGCATTGACCACTATTGATGAGATTGATAATTTGATATCTCAAAATGAAGTTTCTTTGGGGAACTTTGAAGTGGAAATGATCAGAGGTCACCAAAAATTAATGTTGCATGTTCTCGAGTGTCATTACAAGATGCAATGTCTTCTAAAAGCAAGAAAAGACGACTGGAAGAAGATGATGAACTCGGGAATGTAATTTCCCAGTCATTTGATAATGTATCAATGGCAATTGATAGGGCAACTGAGGTTATGGCAAAGTGCTTTTCAAAGTCATATCAAGCAGAAGTTCACACAGCTTTGAGCGTATTGGACTTAGATCCAATATCAAAGACTGAGGCCTACATATTTTTGATGGAAAATCCAACATATAAGGAGATGTTCTTTGGTTGCCCAGATCTTGAGCGCAAATGTGTCCTATTGACACTGATGTCTAGGCCTAAAAATTTAAAAAGTGTGGGATTTTTTGGCCAACCGTAGTTTTGGAATGAATTATGTTATTTTGTTTTGTTTTGCAAGACTCATTACAAGAGTTTTCTTTTTAAAAGATATTTGTTTGCATTTTTAGACAATATTTATTTTGTTGGGAATATGTGACACGTGAATTGCTTTACAACATAGAAATATGCATAACTTGTTTTTTAGCTACAATAAAATTTTCTTTTTCCTTAAACTAGAATTATTTTAGTTTTATATTAGGAAATTGATATGTTAATAGTTGTATCACTACTGGTCTTAGAGGGATGTTGCTCAGTATAAGAAATTGGGAGATGGAAATGTATTAAATTATCAAATCCATTGTAAAGCCCACCAGTCAAAAAAGGTCCAATCTAAAACTAGCAACCCCTAAAAAATTTTGTAAATTGAAATAAAGAAATTGTGTTATTGTCAATTTTTCATGCCATTATCTTCATCTGTTAAATCATTGATTAGCGTGATGCAATCTATTCACCTTGACAAAACTATATTGTGATTCAATAATTTAACACAGACCCAATTGTGGCTAACTAGTTTCACATCATCCACTAAATACTAAACATTTCAAAGCAATTATAAGTTCTCATTGATTGTTTTTTATGTTCTTTAAATTAAGGGGTATAATAGTAATGTTATTATAAAATAATTTCATTCCATTCCCTCCAATGTCACTTCCAAACGATGTTACTTACATTTCATTCTATTTCATTCATTTTCATTCCTTTATTTTATAACATTCCAAACAAGATTTTTAAATTCCATTCCTTTCCCTACTAAATCCATTCCATTCCATTCATTTAATGACCATTCCATTCCATTTCATTTCTTTATAAACTCCCAAACGGACCCTAAGAGAATAAGTGGATGAGAATAAAATAATTAAGGCTGAAAAAAAAGGTTGGTATTAGTATAGTTATAGAGTAAAAAAAATAAAATGATGCTAAAGATACAACAAATTTCACCACCTAACCTCTATAAATTAATATCACCAGTCAACAAAAATTGATATTTGTTTATTATTTATTATGCTATTGTCATTTATTGATCATAATTATTAGCATATCAATTTAAAAAATGTTATGTTATAAATTTTGTAGTATTTTTAGCATTTTACAAAACATTTAGTTTAATCTATATATGCATTAGTTTAAGTCAATTTCATAGTTTGTGCCTCTATAGAGCATTCGGATTCAATGATAGTATTTCCGTCAAAAAAAAA
Organism: Quercus aquifolioides; assembly: GCA_019022515.1. NCBI lineage: Eukaryota > Viridiplantae > Streptophyta > Magnoliopsida > Fagales > Fagaceae > Quercus > Quercus aquifolioides. The sequence goes on along the minus strand of CM032330.1, from coordinate 43,182,587 downwards.
AATTCAATGATAGTATTATTACAGGGTAGAGAGCGAGAACCATGAAGTGCCGTAGCAAATCTGATTGTCTAACTCATTAGGAAGTGGGAACCTGTGAGCTAGGCTTCTAATGGCTTTAACTTATTTATATATAGCTTTTGGTTAAGTTAAAGTTAACTGATAGTGTGAGTTAGAAATAAATAACGAAAAAAAAAAAAAAAAAAAAAAAGAGGTTTTGGTTACTCTTGAGTCTAGTGTCTAGGGTTGCAGTGAGTGGCCGAATATATACAAATATATTTGATGTTAGGCTTGTGAGAGGTAACCTTATGGAAGTAGATTTTTTTTTGGGGGATAAGTTATGGAAGTAGATTAGAGAGAATAATAGATTACATACCGTGAACGAATGGTTTAGAGAGTTAACTTTGTGCATCAGGATTGAATTGTTATTGAGTACTAAATTAAGTGTGTCATATATGACCTATTTACTTCGTATATAGGTGTAACACTAACATATGCGTAACTGTATAATAATTATATTCCTGTACCTTGCTTATTATTAATTAATATTTGTTCAAGGTAAATCGATGAAAATTACTATTTATGAAGAATTTGTTCAGATATATATTATATGGTATAAGTTTATGTATTTAGGGCCAAGCACAGCTTTTGTCAGTGTTCATATATGATGGGAATGACGAAACCAGTAACATCATGACGAGGAAGTCTTCCAGTGACGAGGTTAGACGAGACAGACGAAGGAATGCTCGGACGAGTATATCTTATATCCGCGTCACTAACGAGGAAAACACAATACATTTATTACAGCACAATTAACTTCAAAACGGTTACAGAGCCAACTGTATGAGCCGTTGGAATGTTTTAAAGCCACATTACACAAGACCAGACGTTACAAGGAGGAGCATTAAGATCTCCATAACTACTCCAACGACTAGAGACCATGAAGGTATGCATATAAAGCCCTCTTATTGCCAAGAACAAGGTACATACACACACATACTAAAGGAAGACTCTTATTCTTGCATTATCCATTCTCTGAGATTTTCTTGCATACTAACTTTGGCATCGGAGGCGTGGTGGCAGGCACCACACCGGTGACCCTTTCCGGAGGCTACAGATTGTCTTCATCTGACCACATAGACTGACGAGTTCAAGCTCCATCAGTTTGGCGCCGTCTGTGGGAAGACATTTTCGTATTCAATCGCGAAAAGGTAGTTTCCTGTCCAATACTTCTTTCAGATGGAGTCCAATCAAGATTCCGCAGCCTTGGCACAGCAAATTCAGGCCCTTGCAGCTACCGTCGAAGAATTGTCCAAACAAAATGAGGAAATGAAGCAAAGGCTTCAGCAAGAGGAGAATCGGTCCAAGGGAAATCGAGATGACAAAGGGGATAGCCACAGAAGAAGCGACCACCGAAGGCCTACCACTCCAACCGAGCAGAACTCGGATCTACTCCAGGAGATGAGGAGGAGATGGACAAGCTTAGGAACGCCATCAAAGAGAAAATTGAACGGAGTGTGGACTGAATGGTCAGGGCAACAGATTCACCATTCACTATAGCCGTCCTTGACTGTCCAGTGCCGTCAAAATTTCGGCTACCTCAACTTGAACCCTTTGACGAGCTAAAGGATCCCCAGGACCATCTTAACACATTTAAGACGACCCTAGGACTCCAGCAGCCCCCAGACGAGATTTTGTGTCGTTCCTTCCCAACCACTTTCAAGGGAGCCGCACGGGAATGGTTCATAAAACTGCCAACATCGTCCATCAACACCTTCGAACAATTGAGCAACGCCTTCCTGTGTCACTTCATTGGAGGACAACGACCAAAGAGAACCGCGGATCACTTACTCACCATCAGGCAGGGAGAGAAGGAAACTTTGAGGTCATATGTGAAACGTTTCACCCGGGAGACACTGGAGGTAGACGAGGCTGATGACAAGGTACAGCTAACGACCTTTAAGGCGGGGTTGAGATCCAGAGAGCTTGTCTCGTCACTTGCAAAAAATCCCCCGAAAATGATGGCCGAAATGCTCCTCAAAGCACAGAAGTACATGAACGCGAAAGACGCACTGGCCGCCATCAGGGACATTGAGAGGCCAGGAGACAAGGGTAGAAAAGAAGACGACTGTAGGGGGCAAAAGCGCGAGCGTCCAGATCGCCGAATCAGTGACGGAATCAGAAGGAAAGATAATAAGAATCCTTGGACGGTAAAATTCACTCTTCTTGTTATGCCTGTTGATAAAATCCTAACGCAGATTAAGGATGAGCATTACCTAAAATGGCCGCGGCCTTTACACTCGTCTCCTAACGTCCGTGATAAGAACAAGTACTGCCGGTTCCACAAAGACCATGGCCATTACACCGAGGACTGTCGGGACCTCAAAGAGCAGGTAGAGGAGCTGATACAAAAGGGCAAGTTGCAGAAGTTTGTAAAGAAAGGTAAGTATAGTAGATTCCGGGACGGGAACAAAGGCCAGCCTGAGTCTTCGTCAAGGGGGAATGATCGTCAGTCCCAACCTCCTCAAAATGTGGTCGGGGAAATACAGACGATCACAGGGGGACCCTTCACAGAAGGCTCGTTCAGGTCCCTTCAAAAAGCATGCCAACGTCAGGTGAACAGCGTCCACACGACTCCTCCGTCGAAGCAGAGACGAACCGATCAAGATATAACTTTCAATGAAAACGACGCCAGGGGAGTGAAGCAGCCCCACAATGACCCCCTGGTCATAATGCTTACCATAGAAGGGTTCAACACCAAAAGGATCCTCGTGGACAATGGTAGCTCTGCTGACATCATTTACTTCCCTGCATTTCAACAATTAAAGCTAGACCCCAGAAGGCTACGTTCTTTTGATTCCCCCCTCGTCAGTTTCAGTGGTGACAGGGTCTACCCCAAGGGCATAGTGACGTTGACAGTGACAATGGGGACATACCTGAAGCAACTGACCCGTCAGCTGGACTTCTTGGTGGTGGATTGCCCCTCCTCCTACAATGTCATCATTGGAAGACCTGCCCTCAATAAGTGGAAGGCGTCCACATCTACCTATTGCCTAAAGGTGAAGTTGCCCGTGAAGAACGGGGTTGGTGAAGTTAAGGGAGACCAAGTCCTAGCTTGGGAATGCTACCAGGCCGTATTGGCCGCGAAGGAAAACCACACCTGGATAATTGAAGAGAAGGAGGAAGAAAAGGTGGAGGCTCTAGAAACAGTGCAACTAACTGAGGGAGAAACAACCAAAACGACCAGGATAGGGACGACCTTAAGCCCTGAGATGAGAACAAAGCTCGTCCAGTTTCTTAAGCAAAACCTGGACGTCTTCGCCTGGAGCCATGACGACATGCCAGGTATATCCCCGGAAATCATCCGACACAGGTTGAATGTAGACCCAGAGAAGAAGCCCGTCAAGCAGAGACGAAGAGACTTCGCACCAGAAAGAGATCAGGCTGTCGCTGACGAAGTGAAGAAGCTCTTGACTGCAGGTTTCATCAGGGAAGTGTACTATCCAGACTGGCTGGCCAACACTGTTCTGGTAAAGAAAGCAAATGGGAAGTGGAGGATGTGCGTAGATTTCACGAACCTGAACAGGGCCTGCCCGAAGGATAGTTTCCCCCTTCCAAGAATAGACCAGCTCGTAGACTCCACAGCCGGACACAAGCTATTGACGTTCATGGATGCTTTCTCAGGATACAACCAGATAAAAATGGCTGACGAGGATGAGGAGAAAACGGCATTCATCACCAGCCAAGGCCTCTATTGCTATAAGGTAATGCCTTTGGGACTAAAGAATGCCGGCGCTACTTATCAGAGATTGGTGAACAGGATGTTCAGCAGGCAGATAGGCAAGAATATGGAGGTCTACGTGGATGACATGCTCGTCAAGAGCAAAGAAGAGCTTACCCATCTGGACGACCTCAAGGAAACATTCTTTACTCTCAAACAATACCAAATGAAGCTGAATCCAGGTAAGTGTGTTTTTGGTGTAGCTTCAGGGAGGTTCCTGGGATTCATGGTGTCCCAGAGAGGAATAGAAGCAAATCCGGAGAAGGTTCAGGCCATAATCAACATGGCGTCCCCCAAGACCGTCAAGGAAGTCCAAAAGCTCACAGGACGGATCGCCGCCCTCAACAGATTCGTCTCTAGAGCAACGGACAAATGCCTCCCCTTCTTCAAGACTCTGAAGCAGGCCTTCGCCTGGACCGACGAGTGTGAAGCAGCTTTCCAAGAGCTCAAACGCTACTTGAGCAATCCACCTCTCCTAAGCCCGTCAAAGGAAGGTGAGAACTTATATCTGTACCTAGCTGTTTCGTCTACAGCCGTCAGCTCAACCCTGATCCGAGAAGAAAACAAGATACAACTCCCAGTTTATTACATCAGCCAAGCCTTTCAGGGGGCTGAGTTCAGGTACCCAAAAATCGAAAAAATCACGTTTGCTTTAATAATAGCCTCACGCAAGCTCAGGCAGTATTTCCAGGCAAATCCGATCTAGGTAATGACGGACCAGCCTATCAAAAAGTCCATGAGCAAACCCGAGGCAGTAGGGAGAATGGTCCAATGGGCGATTGAACTTAGCCAATTTGATATAGAGTACCATCCCAGGGCGGCCATTAAAGCACAGGCTCTGGTAGACTTTATCGCTGAGTTCACCTTTCTTGACGAACAAAACCCCGTCAGTAAGGGCAAACCTTGGGTAATACAGACTGACGGTTCGTCAGCCCAAAAGCGGGGAGGAGTAGGAATCGTCATAACCACCCCTGACGGAGAAGTATTGAGGTATGGAGTTCAGCTGAAATTCCCGGCGACCAACAACGAAGCAGAATATGAAGGGATTCTGACGGGCTTAAGGCTAGGGAAAATGTTTGGGGCCAAGAGCCTGTTAGTCCAGAACAACTCAAGGCTAGTAATTGGGCAGATCAAGGGAGAATACGAAGCAAAGGAAGAAAGAATGCAGAAGTACCTCAGGTTGACGAAGCACTTGACTCAAGAGTTCGAAGAGGTAGAGTTCGTCCAGATTCCTAGAAGCCAGAATATGGCGGCAGACGAAGTATCGAAAATAGCCTCGTCAGAAGGAACAGGGTCGAATGCAGACTTGCTGATGGAAGTATAAATGAACCCCAGCATAGAAGTCCCAACCTTCGCAATCCAGAACATAAGTAGCTGGATGACGCCCATTGTATCTTTCCATCGGGATGGGCACCTCCCTCAAGATACAAATGAAGCCAAAAAGATCAAGAAGAGGTCTGCTAGATTCACAATTCTTAATGACACTTTGTACAAAAGAGGCTTCTCCATGCCCTACTTAAGGTGTGTGAACGAAGAAGACACTGAATACATCCTAAGAGAGGTCCACGAAGGAATCTGCGGAGATCACGCAGGCCCTAGATCCTTGGTAAGCAAAATTATGCGAACAGGTTATTTCTGGCCTACTATGTAGGTGGACGCAATGGAATTCGTCAAGAAATGTGACAAGTGCCAACAGTTCGGGAATATCCAACGACTGCCAGCCGAAAGACTGACGACAATAACGTCCCCCTGGCCATTCACACAATGGGGAATTGACATTGTTGGCCCATTACCCCTGGGCAAAGGCCAGGTAAAATTCTTACTAGTCGCTATAGATTACTTCACAAAATGGGTTGAAGCAGAGCCACTGGCAACTATCACCGAAGCAAAGATCCCGGAGCTTCGTATGGAGGAACATAGTTTGCAGGTTCGGGATTCCAAGGACGATCATATCAGACAACGGGCGACAGTTCGACTGCCAAGGCTTCAAGGACTTCTGCTCTGGCCTAGGCATCAAGAACCAGTTCTCATCGCCAGGCCATCCTCAAGCAAATGGACAGACAGAAGTGATAAACCGGACGCTACTCAAAATCATAAAGATGAAACTAGATGATGCGAAGGGTGCTTGGCCAGATGAACTACCCAACGTCTTGTGGGCCTACAAAACAACAGCAAGAACCCCGACGGGAGAAACCCCGTTCAGACTTACTTACGGGACTGAAGCAGTGATCCCAGTTGAGGTCAGAGTAACCAGCACCAGGCGAGAGCTGTTCAGCCAAGAAGACAATGACGATCACTTACGAGTCAACCTGGACTGCCTGGACGAAGTCAGAGATAAAGCCTGCAGCAAGATGACGGATTACCAGAAAAAATGACAGAGTATTACAACAGAAGAGTGAAACTATGACGACTCAGCATAGGCGACCTCGTCCTGCGTCTAGTAACTCAGGCGACCAAAGATCCAACTCAAGGGAAACTTGGCCCCACATGGGAAGGACTGTACCGGGTTGTTCATTACTCTAGACAGGGAAGCTATCACCTGGAAACCCTGGACGGACAAAGACTCCCGAGGCCATGGAACATTGAACACTTAAAGAAGTACCATCAATAGACGTAACAATCAAATGTACTTGTCATCAAAATCAATAAAGAATTCATTCAGCTGATATTACTCTATGAGCAGGTCTATGCAACCGAAGGTAACTGACGGAGGCAATATCCCTAACAAGGGTGTAAGCCACAAAAAGCCAAAAAATGGCAAAGTAACAAGATTCCGCCTTGACGGATGTAAGTTACTGACGAAGGTAATATCCCTAATAAGGGTGTAAGCCACAAAAAGCTAAAAAATGGCTAAGTAATAAGATTCCGCCTTGACAGATGTAAGTTACTGACGAAGGTAATATCCCTAAGAAGGGTGTAAGCCACAAAAAGCCAAAAAAATGGCTAAGTAACAAGATTCCGCCTTAACGGATGTAAGTTACTAGCGAAGGCAATATCCCTAAGAAGGGTGTAAGTCACTAAAAGCCAAAAACGGTAAAGTAGCAAGATTCCGCCTTGACGGATGTAGGTTACTGACGAGGACAATGTCCCTGAAAAAGAGTATCACTAAAAGTCAAAAATGGCTAAGTTGACGAAGGTAAATTACTAACTAAGTATCACGACATAGGTAATTACTTCAAAAGCAGGTAAGTTATATTAAATTAAAGCCTGGAACGGACTGAGTCATCATTGTCTTTACAACTAAAAACCCATAAACACTGGGCTAAAAATCTTTTCTTTTGTTCCCAAAATAGACAGAAGGTAAAATTGTTCAGAAATTAGATTTACATAACTGCCCAAAACATGAAGGGCATCCCAAAAAGAAGGAAAGAAAGAAAAAATTTTCTAAGTGTCAGGTTCGTGTAGCGGCATCGTCATCAGGAGCATCCTCATTGGTATCACCACCAGCAGGAACCTCTCCAAGAGCATCAGGTTAAACGGCAGAAGATGGGGCGGCTTCGTCAGCGGCCATCTCTTGATCCACCTCTTCTAGGTCCAGATTGTCCATGTTTACTCCGGAAGGATGCTTGACGAGGTATCTTCTAAGGAGCTCGAAGCCTTTGAAGTACCAGCTGAACAGGATGGTCTGATACTCGTCCGTAGTCTGGAAAGCCTCTACAGACCTCGCAGCAATGGTCTTCAAACTTTCTTTAGCATTCAAAAGCTGTTCGTCCTTCTCCGAAGTCAGCTGACGCTCAGCCCTCAGGTCGTTGTTCAAAGTTTTGACCCTCTCCTTTAAAGTGGTGGCCGCGTCCATAGACTCAACAAGGTTCTTCTTCAGCTCTGAATTCTCTTTCTCCAAAGCTTCCATCCTAGATGTCAAGGATGCCACCCTAGCCTCTTGTGTAAGATGTTCAGAGGTAATGTGAATACTTTCCCCCAACACCTGGAAAGGAATTTAAGGACGTTTAAAAAAAAAAAAGAAAAAAAAGAAAAAAAAAAGAGAATTGGTTTGACAGTGCAAGAAACACTCTACCTGGACGAGTCTTTGAATATGACGAGACGCGACCTCGTTGAAAGGCACACCTAAGAAGACCTTAAGATCGTCCGCCATCAACACCTCGTGGGCCCTGTCCACGGCCAATCTCTCGTCATCCCATATTGTTGACGAGCGTGAATCAGCTTTCTCCTTTCCTGATGTTCGCTGCTTCTTCGAAGCCGGAGTAGGGATCTCCTCAATCGAAGTAGCCGGAGAAGCCATCCTCGTCGGTTCAGTGACGGAGACTATGGCATTGACGGGAACATTCGGGTTGGCAGGAGTAGCTATCCCCTTGACACGCACTGCTTTCTTCCCAATGCTGGATAGTGGTTCATCCTTCTTGTCTCTCATCTTCGCGTACATGTCCTTTTTAAACTTGGTCGTCATTTCTGCAAGAAGGAAATGGTTAGGAAAAAGTCCACATGTTCATAAGGAAGGCCGAGCTTGACGAGGTTAGTTCTTACTTTTCTTGCCTTCAATACCAATGGAACGTAGAACGTAAGGAGACGGATCTGGCCCAAGGTGGTAAAAAGCCAAGGTACGTGGGTTTACCAGGTCGTCCCAGCTCTCAATCGTCTGGGCGTATCCAATGGCGGTCTCAACGTGCTCTTTATGCCTGCTCTTGAGCTTAGGCCGTCTCTTAACTACACATAGCAAGGGGCAAAGGGGTCAGTAACATAAAATAGCAGAAACATCAAAACCAAAAACGACGAATAGAGATACTGACGCACCTAAAGCCGAGGTCCCCCACCGACGATGCAACCTTGGTATATCACCCCAATCCCTGCTGGATTGAGTCTCAAAATCGTCCCCCGACATAAAGAAAAACCTGGATTTCCAGTACCTGAAGGACGAAGGTATACCCCTAACAATCCTCGTATTCCTCGCCCAGGGAACTAACTCATAATATCCATACTCCTTGGACTCTTTCAAGCGATATAGATATGTAAGTTCGTCTATCCTGATCATATCTCCGTTGGCAGCCAACCATATCTCCATACAATTCACCACTATTCTCCACGAATTGGGCATGAGCTGCCCAGGACCAATGCCAAAACGATCCAAAAGTTCCATCAGGAACGGATGGACGGGGAATCTAAGCCCGCAGGTAAAGGCTGACTCGTAAAAACACACCTCACCCGGAAAAAAGTGACAGGCCCTATCCTCGTCACTGGGTAGACGAACGCGCACCCATTCTAGAAATTGAAACCTGTCCTTGAATCTACCCACACTATCCGCGTCCAAGCCACACGCCTCTCCGAGGGTGTGAAAAACCCTAACCTCTCGAGGGGAAGAGACGACTGAACCTCCCTCCACTGGATCACCGTTTGACGATAATCCAGTCTCAAGGTCGCTAGACCTAACTTCAGACATCGTGTCTCCCTCTCTTACTAGACCCTCGAACCAATCAACCGATTGACGAAGCAAAGGCAATAGATCGGCCAATGCAACGCCTAAACAGTTACCCTCAAAAACGAAATTTTCTAAATGTGGGAAATTCCCCAATGACCCCTCTAATCGCGCAAACAGGAAGGAAATTGAGGGGCAGTCTATCCTAACTTCAGAACTACGGACCATGGAAACGCAAAACGTAGAAGAAAATGACACTTGCTAAAAACCCAAAAGAAATCAAGTACATAGAGAAAGGAAGAGAAAGAGGAGTAAATCAGAAACCACATATGGCAGCAAGGCAATAGAGAAAAGCAAAACTCAAAAGGAAAAGAAAACGTACCTTAAGCAAACAGCGGAAAACACCAACGCACGGCGCACCGGTCTGAAAAAGAATCGCAGAACGGAGCTCACCAAGGAACACTTAGCGAAATATTTTTCTTTGAGAAACAAAAAGGTGTAAAGTGGAGAAGTTTTAACCCAAAAACTCAGGCAACTGAAAAACGGCGAGAAACCCCCAAGGGTCATGAAAATAACCCCACCAATCCACACACAACACGTGGCAACCGCGCAGAGGACGCCATCACTACGCAGTTAATGCGGCACGGAAGCCCAACAAACACTTTTGGCCCAAGAGACTTTTTATCTTCCACGGCCAACATGACTTGTCATGACGACCATGGAATCCGAGGGCAACTGATGGGAATGACGAAACCAGTAACATCATGATGAGGAAGTCTTCTAGTGACGAGGTTAGACGAGACAGACGAAGGAATGCTCGGATGAGCATATCTTATATCCGCATCACTAACGAGGAAAACACAATACATTCATTACAACACAATTAACTTCAAAACGGTTACAGAGCCAACTGTATGAGCCGTTGGAGCACATTAAAGCCACATTACACAAGACCAGACGTTACAAGGAGGAGCATTAAGATCTCCATAACTACTCCAACGGCTAGAGACCATGAAAGTATGCATATAAAGCCCTCTTATTGCCAAGAACAAGGTACATACACACACATACTAAAGGAAGACTCTTATTTTTGCATTATCCATTCTCTGAGATTTTCTTGCATACTAACTTTGGCATCGGAGGCGTGGTGGCAGGCACCACACCGGTGACCCTTTCCGGAGGCTGCAGATTGTCTTCATTTGACCACATAGACTGACGAGTTCAAGCTCCATCAATATACTCAGCAGTTTTCTACCACATTCATATAAGTTTTATGATGTTAGCAATAATACATGGCCATCTTCCCATTAGTCACCGGTCTCATCTGGCCTTGCCAACAGAGGTTTAAATATGTTGACAAATATTTTTTTTTCCTCTCACCAAGGGTGAGCCTCTTCCTCTCCTTCCCCGTTCAGCGATACTGCAGGGAAGCCGAGTAGCTGTTTCAGCTCACTTTCCTTCCTACACAACATCTGGCCCTGCCAACAGAGGTTTAAATATGTTGACAAATATTTTTTTTTTTCTCTCACCAAAGGTTAGCTCTTCCTCTCACCAAGGGTGAGCCTCTTCCTCTCCTTCCTTGTTCAGCGATACTGCAGGGAAGCCAAGTAGCTGTTTCAACTCACTTTCCTTCCTACACAACATCATAGATGGATTCAAACTTCATAGAACGAATCCAACGCATCACTCTCACACCTGAAGAGGATCAACCTATTATGGTGCAAGCGGTACACAGGGAGAAGATTCTTGAAGAATATTCCCTCAGCCTCATTGGAAAGTTCCTAACTACACGCCCTTTGAACCTGAAAGCCGCGAAGAATCTCCTACGCTCGGTGTGGAAACTTGGAAGTGATCTAAAGATAGTTGAAGTGGGGGACGGGCTGCTTCAGTTTAAGTTCTCTTCAGAGAGCCAACTGCGATGGGTCTAGGATAGTGGTCCGTAGAGCTTCCACAACAATATCCTAACCTTACAGAGATGGGAGAAAGGCCTGACAGCTAGGACGGTTAGTTTCAGGAGCTTGCTGATGTGGGTTCAGGTGTGGGGCTTACCGTTTGACCTTATCAACGAAGAGGCGGGGTTGGACATCGGACGTGGGATTGGGTCTGTGGTGGAGGTGGACTGTAGAGCACTTGCCTCAGACCAAGCTCGCTTCCTGCGTATCTGAGTAGAAGTCCCGCTTGACAAACTGATACGGAGAGGCAGTTAGATCGTTAGTTCGGAAGGAGACCAGGTAAAGGTGGCGTACAGATATGAGAGACCAGTGGGTCTGTGCTTCCAGTGTGGTAGAGTGGGTCACGAAGTAGCCCGGTGACCCCACCCAGTCAACAGAACCGTTGATAGCAAACCATACGGCAATTGGCTACAAGTGAGTACCAAAAACCGGTCCAACGGCTCACCGAGGAGGACGAATAGTCCGTCGCGTCGAACTCCAACAGCGCCGCCCCATGCACAAGATACGGGAACCCCACCTTCAATAGGTGTCGACGTGGACCCCACTATCGAAATTTGTGGAGCGGACAAGACAGGACCTGCTACAGTCATCTCACCGCCGCAAATCACAGAAAAGATTTCAACGAGCACTGACACCTTGAAGCCCGACCCCACTGTGATGGACCACACACCAACACAGCTCTGCCAACCACATGATAACCCGCATCAGTATGAAAAGGAGCTTCATTTTTCGGCAGGGAACCTGATAAGCATGCCTATTTCGTATGGGCTGGACACACCTTCTCTTCGCCGACGACTGCCTGCTCTTTTGTGAAGCCAAGCTAGAAAAAGGTCGTAGATTACTTGGCTTGCTCACTCAATATGAAGCCACTTCTGCGCAGGCTATCAATCGGCAGAAAACCACCTTGTTCTTTAGCCAGAACACTAGTCGAGAGGTACAGGAAGGAATACGAGCTTTGTTTGGAGCACAAATTTTGACAAATTGTGAGAAGTACCTCGGTCTACCCATGGTGGGGGGGGGGGGGAGATCAAAGGTGAGCAATTTCAAGGAGCTTTAGGAAAGAGTCTTTAAAAGGGTGATGGGCTGGAAGGAAAAGAATATTTCAAAGGCTGGGAGGGAAGTCCTAATCAAGTCGGTGGCTCAAGCTATCCTGACCTACTCCATGAGCATCTTCAAGATACCTAGAGCGGTATGTGATGGTATGAACTCAACTTTGGCTAAATACTGGTGGGGGCAAACTCGGAACGAGTGGAAGATACACTGGATCAACTGGGGCAGGTTGTGCACTCCGAAGGATAGGGGTGGAATGGGGTTTTGCGACATTCATGCTTTTAATCTCGCAATGCTGGCTAAGTAGGCATGGCATCTGACTCAGAAGACTCACTCCTTGTTTTACCTAGTGTACAAAACTAGGTATTTCTCCTCGTGCTCCTTCATGGAGGCAGTATTGGGAAGCAATCCCTCTTTTGTTTGGCGCAGCCTTCTCAGTGCAAGGGTTGTGCTTAGGGAAGGGTCAATATGGAGTATTGGAGATGGAGGCATGGCTGGCATTAAGAGCCATAGATGGCTCCCTCACACCCCGACTTTTCATGATGGCGTGGACATGTCGCTAAAGGTGGGAGAACTCATTGACCCACACACCAAACAGTGGGACAGGGAAAAGGTCAACGCCTAGTTCTTACCACCATCAAGGGACGCAATACTGGGGACACAACTAGGGAAGTTGGACAGCCGAGACAAGCTGGTATGGAACGAGAATAAGTCACAGACTTTCTCGGTGCGATCAGCGTACCAAGTAGCTCTTCGAATACATTGGAGGTCGAGTGCAGAACACTCCAGAGCGTGGGATGACAAGCGAATATGGAATAGGCTATGGAAGCTGCCCATCCCTCCTAAGGTGCGTAACTTTGTGTGGAGGGCTTTCTCAGACATCCTACCAACCCGAGCAAACCTCTACCAAAGAAAGGTCCACATGGATCCTAAGTGCGTGATGTGTGGTGAGCATGATGAGACTACTATCCACATCCTCTGGCAGTGCCCCCTAGCACAAAATGTCTGGGCACTTGTTCGAGGGAAGCTTCAGAAGTGTGATTCCTTAGCTCATAATTTCCTTAGCTTAGCCCGGGCCTTGGTGGAAAAATTGAGCATGAAGGATCTCGAGACGTGGGCAATGGTGGCATGGTCAATTTGGAATGCACGAAACCGGGTCCAATTTGAAGTGACTCTAACTCCGTCGCATGCTATTCTAAAGGGAGCAGTCTCGTTATTGGACGAGTATCAACGCTTGGCAAGCATAGCTCGTAGCTGAGCACATGCGTGTGCTGTTTGCTCATTAGGAGGCCCATTGTACACTTTACTTTATTTTTCTCTTTGGGTTAAGTTCTCCTATTGGATGTTAAGTTTGTAGGGCCGGGCCCATTGTACACTTTATTTTCCTTTCTTAATATACTTCTATCTTTTACGTCAAAAAAAAAAAAAAATATATATATATATATATATATGTTGACAAATGTCCACTCGCTAGACTATACGTGCAATCCGCAGGCCACATGTTAACAACAATCGGATTGATTACTTTTAATGCACAGTATATAAAAGTTGGGTTCAAAAATCGTGGTTGCGCCTATAATTATTAATTATCAGTATCGTACAATACGTATTGTATTGTGTAAAAAGTTTCGTATTATATTGACGTATCATATGAATTGTATCGTAAAATTGTATTTATTGTACAATACATAGATAAATACTTTAAAATAAAGAAAAATTTGTTATAATTTATACTTTTATTTGAATCTAACACGTTGTTAGACTTGTTTTTAACCCAAAATTATTAAGTAACTTAATTTAGCATAGTAAAATAACATATTCATAAGTTTTTTTTTTTTCCTTTCGTTCTCCAACAAAATTTGGATTACACAATACATACTTACACTTCACTTTAATATTTACAAATTTATTTTCTATACTATGAATAAAATATTAATTGACAATATAATATTTTTATTTTTGTCATTATTGTTATAAGTCCAAGAAACTAGAGTGCCAAGAAGAAATATATATATTTTTTAAATTATTAAAATAAAAAGAACAAAAAGAGATAGTAAATATTAATGACAACGAAGAAAATTTTAGTGAATAAATAAATTTGCAAAATGATAAACATGATGATAACATTGACTTAGATATGGTTGATTAGGCAATATGATGAATATAAATTATTATTTTTGGGTCATTTGTAATATATTATCACTTTTGAATTTAAGCAATTTGAATGTGTATGTTATAAAGACATGCTAGTTTGATTTATTTAGTTAGCTTGTTAAATATTATTACATAATTGATGAATAAATTAGTCATTAGTTGAATATATTCAAAATTTATAATGAATATACACTTTATATATGTATATCTATAACAAATATTATCAATTTTATTAAGTGTTTGAGTATCTCATAATACATGATACAATATGATACACAATACAAAAAAATAAAAAATCGATTCACCATACGATTCACGTTTTGACAACTATAGTTGCGCCAAGTGGCTTCATCAAATTACAACAATATTTTGGATAAAACAATTTTTTAGATAAACACAACAACTTATTTGTTCTTATTAATTTCTTTATATAAAATAACAATAAGTGTATTAACAAAACATACAACATGCATCTAAGTTTTAGTTAATAGAGACAATAGCTTATTTTTTTTCTTATCAATTTCTCTAGATTAAGTAACAATAAGTGTTTTAACAAAACGCGCAACATGCCATTAAATTTCAATTGATAATGACAACAACTTATTTTTTTTCTTATCAATTTTTTTTAGATAAAGTAACAATAAGTATTGTAGGGACTCAAATTGGATTGGACCCAGAATAGAGATGAGTTTCTAGCCCAACAAGCCCAAACAATAAATTTTTAGAGAGTGGGTGAAAGAACTAGTTCCACTTAGTAGAAAAGGTCATGATCATTGTGCAGCAAAGGACGCTTTAAACTAACCAAACGATCAAAACTCTCCTCGGCTAGGTTTCAGGGGATATCTTTCTGAGTTCTATCATTTTCTCCTTTTTTTTCAGTCCCCTCTAATGTCATCCACTTTCAGGTTATATACCACGTTCCTCACCCCATTTTTCACCGTACACGTGTAAGTTCTATTCTGGGAACTCCTTTCTGTCCCATCGAGCACCTCTCGGAACTTTCGCTCAGCAGCCATAAGGCTGCTTAGTTACTGTTCAAGTATCACCTTCACATTAATGCGGCCAGAGAGTTAGCTGGGAAGCATTTAATGTGGAGGTAGCAGCTTTAAAAGATATTTGTTATCTCTCCTAGTTCCTCCTTTGTTCTATATTCACTTTCCAGTTCAAATACAACTTTGCGGAGTACCCTGAATAGTAAGATAGTTACGTCCACCTCGGACCATGGTATCCGAGGTGGGTCTTATCCTCGGATGCATTTTGGGCCACTATATATGACTTCCATCCCTTTTTCTTATACTATTCCCATAATGTCTTTCTTTAACTATCCTCGGATAAGTGGATGTCCTCGGACTGGGCCATTGGGCCACGAGCCCCTTTCCTACGATATCCACATCACCTTTTTGGATAATCGGCCCCACAATAGCCCCTCAAAATCTCACTTTTTGTCACCTCGGAAAAAGGGAGATTTTGATATCTTGCCCTCACCCCTTTCGTGGACTTTCCTAATCTCTAGAATGCCTTTCTACCTGCCCAAGGCACGCTCTTGACGTTTCGGCGTCAGGAGCATGCCATTATTAAATGATGACGGCTTCTTTGTCCCCCACGTTCAACAGTAAGATGTACATCTAACGGTGGAGGACCTTCAGTATTTATGAGCGGGATTTTTCCCGCTTACAATTTCTGCACCACTATAAAGAGCTTTTCAAATCAACTCTTTTTCCAGTTACAAAAACCATATTATCTTAGCGTGTATTCATTGAACCTGTCACTCTTTCTCACCTCTCCGCGCTCTCATAAATACTGAGAGTCTGTCCGAGGACCTCATTTTTCAGGCCTGTAAGTTTCCTTAACCCTTCTTAGCCTTCAATCCTTTTCGTTAATTTTTCTTCACGACTTTTAGGAAATGGGTAGGTTTAAGAGTTTGGTTGAGTTCGAGGAGAATATAGAGATATTTAGAGCTAAGTATAGGATTCCCCCAACAGTGGGTATGAGATATGCTTCCCCAGAAACCTGGTTAACCGATAGGAAAACAGGGGAAGTGGTCATCCCTATGATTGCCTTTATAGAGGGAGGGATGACTATTCCTATGGGTAGTCTCACTAGAAGTCATCTTAGATTCTTTAGGTTATCTCCCACACAATGTGCCCCAAATATGTTCAGGGTGCTAGGGAGTATAGAAGCCCTAAATGCGAGGATGAACTTAGGCCTGACCCATCATGATGTGAACTGGGTGTACAACCTCAATCATTTGAAGGGTCAGGAATACTATCTTAAGTCTAGGCACCCTGAAATAAGGTTAATCCAATGTCTCCCTACATCAAATAAGGGCTTAAAAGATGACTTTCTTATTTTTTCTGGGGAATGGCATGATGGTTTACCCTGTCCGACTAAAGAGGGAAAACCAGGTGGGGTTTCTGGGCTATAAGCCTATATAATTTGAATTGTACTCGTTAGTTCAAGTTATCTTTATTTCTGACAAAGATTTTCTCCTGTTTTAATTACTTTGCAGACAAGCACGCTACCAGACCTCAGTTCAGACTGGTTAACAAGGAGAGTTTAGATAGAATCCTGCGATCCGAGGTGTATGTGAACCCATCTGACGGCCAACTGAGAGCAGCACACATAATCCTTAGGTACAAACCTATTTCTAAAGCATTTCAAGCTCCCAAGTGCGTGATAAAGGCCAAAGATCCTCGGCCTCACCGCATTAGTGTAGCTTTTGAAGGATTTCTTGTTCCCGAAGGCGTTTCGATTCCTGAAGGTACCCCTTATACTCAGCCGTTATTTGTGGCCACTCCTTCTGTAGGAGCTTCGTCGTCGCGCTCCATTCCTCAGGAAGGGAAAGAGGAAGAGGAAGAAGAAGAAGAAGAAGAAGAAGAAGAAGAACAAATTTCAGAGGGAGTTGTAGAATTGTTGGACTCTACAGACAAATTTGAAGTATTCAATCAACCCCAATCTCCCGAGGTGATTTCTGACGAAATGGGCATCCAGAGGATGAGCCAGAGGAGTTTGATGGAACTGATCGAAGGCCAGCCCGGAAAGGGGGCGTCGAGGAAGTCAACTCAACTCAGTCTCCCCCCTCCTCCTCCTCCTCAACCACCCCAACCACATGGGACCAAACCCAATGATCCAAAGAGGAGGAGAGAGCCAAAAGACAAGGAAGTGATGGAGACTGGGAGACCTCGTCCGACTCGTGAAGACGAGGTCCAACAAGCTGCGAAGCAGCAAAAGGTTACCCATGGGCCTCAACGAGTCGTGGAGAGGACCACCACTCAGTCCTCGGAACCCGAGGCTTGGCTCCCTGCACCCATGCTCGGTGGTGAGCCTCTGAGGGAAGATGCATCGATTAGGGACTTCAACGGCGGAATTTGGTGCCGCGTCGCCTCAGCCTTAGAGGAAACTCTCCTTCTGCCCAAGGATATGGCCGAGCTTGAGAGGCATAAAGAGGAACGAAGTCTTCCAGAATACTAAAAGATATTTGGGCATGGTATGATACCCTTATTGCTCTTTATTATTATTATTATTATTATTATAAACGTCGTGCACACAACTCTATGTATTGCATCTCTAACTCTTTTTCTTTTAGGCCGTTCAAGCCACTTTCAGGCTAGAGGAGATAACTAATTCTTGCTACCAGCAACTAGACGATGAGAGGAAGAAGCGAGCAATAGCTGTGCACACACTCACCGTTGCTGAACAAACCAATGTACAGCTGAAGAAAAAGCTAGCCGAGGAAGAACATGCTCGGAAGAGTGCTGACTCCGCTTTGGAGAGCACCTAAAGGCAAGCCGAGGACCAGAGGAAACGTCTGCGCGATGCTAATGACCAGCTGGCTGCTTCCAAGGAACAGATATCAACTCTGAAGAAACAACTGGAGGAAGCTCAGAGGCTCAGGGACCAGGCTGAAAAAGCTAAAGCTGAGGCGGAGAAAGCAAAAGCTGAGGCTGAAAAAGAAAGAGACAAAGCCGAACAGCACGAATACGACGTCGGCGTTGCTGAGACGGAGGATAGCTTCCGGGTTGAGGTGCCCGTCATATGTCGAGCATACTGTGCCTAGACTTGGGAAGAAGCTCTCAACCGAGCTAGGGTTGAGTCTTCATCCGAGCTGAGAAGACCAGAAAACATTTATTTCCCTCCGACTATACGAGCCTCTAGCTCTTCTTTTCAACAAAAAGAGGCATCTTCCACAGTTGCTGATTTGGCCAAAGAAGCACAACCTCAAAATCCTCCCCTTCTCAACCAACAGAAGCAACCTGAAGTGCCTAAAGTCACAAAAGACATTTCCTCGGACAAAGCAGCAGAGGGGCCTAAGGGTGGAACAGCTTCTCAAAGCTTTGAACAGGCTTTAGCTTCAACCATCCTACCTGCTGGAGAAGTTCCAAAGGAAAAAGAGAAAGATGCTCCTCCTGAGGCAACTGGCAAAGCTCCCCAACCCAAGCTCCAAATAAAATTAAAGCCATAGTTAACATAGTTAAATTTCCTTTATTTTTCAATTCATTTTTTTTTTTTTTATTGAGGATATTTTTAATTGTGATGTATATTTCCCTTTCCAAATTTAAATAAGATGTTATTGCTTTATCTATCACTTGTATAATTTTCTGCACGAATATTCTTTGTTTTTACCTAATCCCAGGCTATAGAAGAACAAAATCTGATACTATAAGGGAAAACTTGTATGTTAATTAGAAACCAAAGCGGACTATAACAGTGAACTCCACAGCCCTACAAAGGCTTGCTTTTAATTCATTAAAAAGTATCCACATTTGAGAAAGTATTTTAGATGTTTAACCCAGGGAGGTACTGGGCACCTTAAATGCTTTAAGTGATGCTCATGGAGTTTGTTTTTGTAAAGTTGTGATTTACAACTATGTGTTTTGTTGGCTTTTATTCCGTGCCAAATTTGATTGTAATTACTATCAATTGTTTATACCCTGTATTTGTTGTGGGAATTGATGTAAGGGGTGTGTGATAGAGAGTGTGTGAAGACTCAAGCAAATTGGAAGCTGAAGGAATCTCGCGGGTATGTCGCGACTAAGCTTCCCGCGAAGTGAAGCATGTGCCCTGCATATGCTGGAATGCGAAGAGTCAGTCCAAGTGGAGACAGCTGTCTCTCGCGAGTATCTCGCGGGTAAGGCCTTCCCGCGAGACACCCGCGAGACATGCGGTTCTGCCAGCCTGTACTGAATGACTCACACATTTTGCACCTATCCTATATAAACCCCCATTACCCACAAATGTTGAGGAATGCTTCAGAGAGAAAACCCTAGCCAAACACATTTGGAATTAGAGATTGTCATCCCCACCTTTCTCTATACAATTGCTTGTGGTATCTCCTCAACCCTTCCCTCTCCATTTCCACATCATTGAGAGGTTGATAGCCCAAACACTTACCACACCCTTTGAGAGTGTTGAGTGACGTTTTGGTGCTGCTGGGAAGCATTGGAAGAAGCCTGGAATGGCAGATGCAACATGGAGCTTGTTGCGGGATCCAGGGTGCTAGACAAGACACGGTTCCGAGAAGCCTTGTTGGAGTAGGAGCTTGGAGGGCTTAGGTACATCGGGTAGATTAGGCTTGGAGGGTCTCTTACTCACTCATGTATCCCAACTGATTGTCTAGTGGATCGATTTTCGCTTGGAGGGCGGCGGAGAGGTTTTTCGCCGAGGTCTTCGGTTTCCTCTTCGAAAACACGTCTTGGTGTTTTCTGTGTTTGCATCTCTCTTCCCTACTCTTTTATATTCCATTATACTGCTATGTTGTTTAGTTTATGGATTAGAGTAGTTTATTTGTTCATCCGCTCGCTTTTACACTATTCCGCACTTTGTATTAAAGTTGTGTAAAATCTATCGAGCCGTAATTTTAATTGGGGGTCTAAACAGCTCTTGTGTTTTCAACACGTTTTCGAGATTTCAGTTTTGATGCACAATTTTAGTTGCACGGACCTTATTTAAAAAGCATTGATTCCTACTAAGTTTGTTGTCTAAACAATCTGTCATACCTTAGTTTCTATTTAATACTTCAATAGATGTCAAAGTGTATTAATTTTCACTAAGTTTGTGGTCCAAGGGCCTGACATAACCTAGTTTCTGTTTAATACTTCAATAGATGTCATAGTGTATTAATTTCCACTAAGTTTGTGGTCCGAGGACCTGACATAACTTAGTTTCTGTTTAACACTTCAATAGATGTCATAGTGTATTAATTTCCACTAAGTTTGTGGTCCGAGGACCTGACATAACTTAGTTTCTGTTTAACACTTCAATAGATGTCATAGTGTATTAATTTCCACTAAGTTTGTGGTCCGAGGACCTAACATAACTTAGTTTCTGTTTAATACTTCAATAGATGTCATAGTGTATTAATTTCCACTAAGTTTGTAATCCGAGGACCTGACATAACTTAGTTTCTGTTTAATACTTCAATAGATGTCATAGTGTATTAATTTCCACTAAGTTTGTGGTTCGAGGACCTGACATAACTTAGTTTCTGTTTAACACTTCAATAGATGTCATAGTGTATTAATTTCCACTAAGTTTGTGGTCCGAGGACCTGACATAACTTAGTTTCTATTTAATACTTCAATAGATGTCATAGTGTATTAATTTCCACTAAGTTTGTGGTCCGAGGACCTGACATAACTTAGTTTCTGTTTAACACTTCAATAGATGTCATAGTGTATTAATTTCCACTAAGTTTGTGGTCCGAGGACCTGATATAACTTAGTTTCTGTTTAATACTTCAATAGATCAAGAAACACAAGTTGCAGAATTAGGATAAGTTGTAAAGAGAAGTAAAACAGAACTGTTCTTATTAATAATAATACCTCTTTAGATTGCTTACATTCCATGGGTGAAGTGCAGTTTTTTCATCTAAATCCTCCAAGTAATAAGCACCTATTCCTGCTACAGATGTGATACGATATGGTCCTTCCCAACTAGGCCCTAACTTTCCCCAAGCTGGATTTTTGGTAGTTCCCAAGACTTTTCTCAATACCAAATCTCCTGGGGCTAACGGCCTCAACTTGACATTTGCATCATAACCTTGTTTTAGCTTGTGTTGGTAGTAGGCCAATTGAACCATCGCATTCTCTCGTCGTTCGTCTATCAAGTCTAGATTCTTCTTCAACAGTTCATCATTTCCATCCGAAGTGAAAGTACTGGTCCTTAGTGTGGGAAAGCCCATTTCAAGAGGAATCACAGCCTCAGCCCCGTTTGTCATTGAAAATGGGGTTTTCCCTGTTGACCGCCGAGGTGTTGTTCGATACGTCTAGAGGACATGTGGTAGCTCCTCCACCCATTTTCCCTTTGCATCATCCAACCTTTTTTTGAGCCCACCCACTACGACCTTGTTGACAGTCTCGGCCTGCCCGTTTCCCTGTGGATAGGTCGGAGTGGAATATCTGTTCTTTATCCCCAGATCGGAACAATACTTTCTAAAAGCCTTGCTATCAAATTGAAGACCATTATCCGAGATGAGAGCTTGAGGAACCCCGAATCGAGTAATGATATTCTTCCAGACAAACCTCTTGACATCCACATCCCTGATATTGGCCAGAGGCTCGGCTTCGACCCACTTTGTAAAATAGTCTGTGCCAACTACCAAATATTTTTTATTTCCTACTATTTTAGGGAAAGGGCCAACGATGTCTAAGCCCCACTGAGCAAAAGGCCAAGAACTAGAAAGAGGATTAAGAACTCCCCCTGGCTGATGGATGTTCGAGGCGAACCTTTGGCATTGATCACACTTTCTAACATACTCCTGTGCTTCCTTTTGCATGCCTGACCACCAATACTCCTGAGTAATTGCCCGGTGAGATAAAGATCTTCCTCCAGTGTGACTCCTATAAATCCCTTCATGTAGCTCTTCTAGAAGTGCCTCTGAGGTTTCGGGGTGTACACAAAGCAGATATGGCCCAGAGAAAGAGCGTTTGTATAACTTTTTGTCCTCGGACAGCCAAAAACGAGGAGCTTTTCTTCGTATCTTTTTAGCCTCCAATCTGTCCTCGGGCAGTATATCCTTCTCGAGGAACAACAGTATAGTATCTATCCAACTACGCGCCGAACTGATTTGATTGACCTGAAGCGAGTCCCCCGTTACTGGGGTGGGTGTGTTTAAGTCTTCAACCATTATCACTCGGGGTAAGCTTTGCGCCGAGGAGGTAGTAAGGGTAGCCAAAGAGTCTGCATGGGCATTTCCGCTCCTAGGGACATGGGTTACTTCAAAAAATTCAAAATTTACTTGCATACGTCTAACCTGGCCTACGACCAGTCTCGAATCCAAGAAAATCTCCACTGTTTTTCTACTTAGTTTCCTGACCATCGCCATCCCCATTACTAAAGTTTCATACTCTGCCTCGTTGTTAGTAGCTGAAAATCCCAACTTTAAAGACTTCTCGATAATGACATTCTCAGAAGATATCAGAACCAGCCCCACTCCTGACCCCCTCTGGTTTACCGCTCCATCCACATACACCTTCCAGGGTGGGGCATGTTGCGCGGAGATAAGGCCAACTAATTTTTCATCCATGCCACGCGGGCTTGTCTCTATTTCTTCAGGGCTTTCAGCAAATTCCCCAGGTCGGTGAGAACCTGACCCTTCACAGAGGTACGAGGCATATACTTAATATCAAAAGCCTTTAAAATTGTGCCCTACTTGGCAATCCTGCCAGTGTAGTTTGCACTCCGAAGTACTGCTTTGAGTGGATACTGAGTTAGGACGACCACAGTGTGTGCTTGGAAATAATGTGAAAGTTTCCTTGTAGCGTGCACCATTGCCAAAATGGCATTTTTCAACAGCAGATAACGTACTTTAGCCTCATGAAGTGACTTGCTCACGTAGTAGACTGGCCGTTGTACGCCATTATCTACTCGTATCATAACAAAACTGATCGCATAAGTGGCTATCGCCAAGTAGGAAAAAAGGAACTCATCCACCTTGGGACTGGTCATAACGGGTGGCTGAGATAGATACTCTTTAAGTTACTGAAATGCCAAGGCTCACTCCTCAGTCCATTCGAATCCTTTCCACTTGTGGAGTAAAAGGAAAAAAGGTCTGCACCTATCTGCCGACCTGGATATGAATCTATTCAAAGTAACGGTCATCCTAGTTAACCTCTGGACCTCCTTGGGATTCCGAGGTGGTTGCAAGCTACTTATGGCTCTAATTTGATCGGGGTTCACTTCAATTCCTCAGTGAGTCACCATGTA
Organism: Quercus aquifolioides; assembly: GCA_019022515.1. Classification (NCBI taxonomy): domain Eukaryota; kingdom Viridiplantae; phylum Streptophyta; class Magnoliopsida; order Fagales; family Fagaceae; genus Quercus; species Quercus aquifolioides. Next base: position 43,159,081 of record CM032330.1, on the reverse strand, counting down.
GCCCAAAAACTTCCTTGAGCTTACCTCGAATGAGCATTTAGATGCGTTCAGTCGCAATTTGTGTTTCCTTAAAATCTCAAAAGTGTTGGTGAGGTCTGTCACATGCTCGGCCACTACCCTGCTCTTCACAACCATATCATCAATATAGACTTCGATGCTCCTGCCCAATTGTGGCTCAAACATCTTCGTCATCATCCGCTGGTAAGTAGACCCCGCATTCTTCAAGCCAAAGGGCATTACCTTGTAGTGATAATTTCCAGTGGGAGTCAGAAAAGCGGTATTTTTCTGATCATCCAATGCCAGTGGGATCTGATGATAGCCCTGAAAGGCATCTAGGAAGCTCATCCGAGAATGGCCCATTGTTGCATCCACCAGCTGATTTATACGGGGCATAGGAAAAGGGTCTTTTGGACAAGCTTTATTAAGGTCCGTGAAATCAACACATACGCGCCATTTTCCATTTTTCTTTTTCACCACAACCGTATTAGCCTTTTAAAACACTTCCTTGATAGCCCCTGCCTGTTTGAGCTTGGTCACCTCGTCTCTGATAGCCTCGACATGTACCCTGGACGGACGCCGAGTTGGCTATTTCTTCAGAATAACAGAAGGATTAACATTCAAATGATGACAAATGAAGTCTGGATCCACCCTAGGGCTTCGTAAGCATTCCATGTAAACACATCAATATTTCTCCTAAGGACCTCAACCAATTGCTCTTTTTCCAACAAAGGCAACTGTGCCCCAACCTGAAAGAACTTATCTGGATCATCCCCAACACTCAGCCTCTCCAAATTCTCACACTCCGCTTCACCGGCATATGTGCTGAAGAGGGTCGCCTGATTGCTATAAGTCATTCTCGGCCGTGGCCGAAGTGTCTGTCTCCGGCCGATGTTGAATAGCCGTTATCAAGCACTGCCTAGCCATGGCTTGATTTCCCAATATTTCTAAAACCTGGCCTCCCGATGGATATTTTACCTTTTGATGAAGAGTAGAAGAAACAGCCCCCAAGGTATGCAGCCAGGGCCTACCCAAAATAGCCGTATACGGAGAAAAAGCATCTACCACAATAAAATCCACCTCCACCACGTCTGAGTTAGTCTGCACAAGTAATCTAATCATACCCATCGGAATGACCGATCTACCCTCAAAACTCACCAACGGGGAGTTATAGGCTGTCAAATCCTGGGGTCTCAAATTCAGCCCCCTATATAGGTTAGGATACATCACCTCAGCTGCACTCCCCTCATCAACCATCACCCTTCTCACATCATACCCCCCAATCCTAAGTGTAACCACCAAAGCGTCATCATGTGGTTGTATGGTTCCTCTCTTGTGTTCATCTGAAAAGCCCAACACCAGTAAAGTGCCCAGTCTGGCTCTCTTCGGCGTTGAACTGGAGCCTTCATCCGAACAATGAGACACAGACATTACCCTAGTGGGGCAAGACCTGGTTCTTCCCGGGGCGGCAAATATAACATTTATCGTGCCTAAGGGGGTCCTGAAGAGGCATCTCCCCGAAATGTAGAACCTGTTTGACTTCCTCGGCCACTGGAATGATGCAGAAGCTGGGTCAACTTCCCTTCTCGGACCAGCTGATCCAAATGGTCCCATAAATTTCTGCAATCTTCAATAGTATGTCCATGGTCCTGGTGGTATTGGCAGTAAAGGTTTTGATTACGTTTCACAGGATCCCCTGCCATCCTATTGGGCCATCTAAAGAATGGCTCATTCTTTATCTTCTCCAGAACCCGTTGTATTGGTTCTCGGAACACGGCGTTAACCACTTGGGAATTAACAGATCCTGATTGCCCCCCGAAGTCCCTCCGAGGTCGGTTGTTATTGTACCGGTCCGACCTGAAATCCCTCCTCTCCTGAGGGACTACCTTGGACTTTCCTCTACCCTGCATCTGATCCTCCTTTACTCTTCTATACTTGTCAATCCGATCCATAAGCTGACGCACGCTTATAACAGGTTTACCAGTCAAAGATTTCCTCAGATCATGCTCGGTTGGAAGGCCTTCCTTAAAGGTATTAACGGCCACGTCATCATAGGCTTCATCTACTTCATTGAACATTTTCCAGTATCTATCAGAATAGGCCTTCAGGGTTTCCCCCTCCTGCATAGACATGGATAATAACGATCCCAAGGGCTGAACAACCCTCCTGCAGGTGATAAAGCGGGCACCAAAAGCTTAGGTGAGCTTCTCAAAGGAGTCAATGGTATTCGCTCTTAGACCATTGAACCATCTCATCGCCACTGGACCTAGGCTAGATGGGAAAACTTTGCACATCAAGGCCTCATCCTTAGCATGAACGGCCATTCTTTGACTGAAATGGCTAACATGTTCCACTGGATCTGTTCGACCATTATAAATGGTGAACGCAGGCTGATGGAACCGCCGAGGAAGATTTGCATCCTCAATGCGTCGCGTGAAGGGCGATTTGGAAACTTAACTCAACGCTTTGTTCAGGGCATCATTCCCTAAGCCCTGGCGAGGCGGACTCTTATATTTTCGTTCATGGTGGTACTCCTTATCATACGAGAAAGACTCACTAGGTGGAGTTCTTGACCTCTGTCTGTAACTTGTGTCATCCGACTCCTTAGAGGATTGCCCAGAGTTGTGAGCCATACGTCTTCGTCGCTCATGTCGCAATTCCCTTTTCAATTTGTTAATCTCACGCTGCATGTCCCCGTCATTCTTTACGTGGAAATATGGCTTTTCCCCCAAGAATGACTTTTGTCAGTGTGGGTTGTTCGCGTATTTCCCTCATGACCCCCTCTCTGTTCAAGGATTACCAGCGGATAACCATGCTGAGAGCCCCTGGACTCTGCCTAGTGTGGATTAACATCCACCTGCTGTGGGCCTACCACTGGCTGCTGCGGTACTCCCCCTTCCATCACAACCGCTGCACTTGCCTTTCCCTACGAATAGATCAAGCTCTCCCCATAGACGGCGCCAATTGTAGGGACTCAAATTGGATTGGACCCAGAATAGGGATGGGTTTCTAGCCTAACAAGCCCAAACAATAAATTTTTAGAGAGTGGGTGAAAGAACTAGTTCCACTCAGTAGAAAAGGTCATGATCATTGTGCAGCAAAGGACGCTTCAAACTAACCAAACGATCAAAACTCTCCTCGGCTAGGTTTCAGGGGATATCTTTCTGGGTTCTATCATTTTCTCCTTTTTTTCCAGTCCCTTCTAATGTCATCCACTTTTAGGTTATATACCACGTTCCTCACCCCATTTTCACCGTACACGTGTAGGTTCTATTCTGGGAACTCCTTTCTGTCCCATCCAGCACCTCCCGGAACTTTCGCTCAGCAGCCATAAGGCTGCTTAGTTACTGTTCAGGTATCACCTCCACATTAATACAGCCTAAGAGTTAGCTGGGAAGCATTTAATGTGGAGGTAGCAGCTTTAAAAGATATTTGTTATCTCTCCCGGTTCCTCATTTGTTCTATATTCACTTTCCAGTTCAAATACAACTTTGCGGAGTACCCTGAATAGTAAGATAGTTACGTCCACCTCGGACCATGGTATCCGAGGTGGATCCTATCCTCGAACGCGTTCTGGGCCACTATATATGACTTTCATCCCTTTTTCTTATACTACTCCCACAATGTCTTTCTTTAACTATCCTCGAATAAGTGAATGTCCTCGGACTGGGCCGTTGGGCCACGAGCCCCTTTCGTTTCCTATGATATCCACATCACCTTTTTGGATAACTGGCCCCACAAGTATTTTAACAAAACATGTCTAGTTTCAGTTAATAGAGACAACAACTTATTTGTTCTTATCAATTTCTTTAAATAAAATAATAATTAGTGTTTTAACAAAACATGCAACATGCATCTAAATTTCAAAATTTTAAATTTACTCCAACTAAAATCTATTAACAAAATTTCAAAACTTATATATATTCACTAATGGTCTTTCCATAGAATCTCTTTTGTATTACATGTTTTTGTTTAATTTTTTTTTTTTTTTTTTTTTTCGAGTTGTAACTTATGCATATGTATTTGTTTTGAAAGGATATACATGTCCTATAAATTCATAAGAGTTGATAAATTTATATGTTACTCTCTCTCTCTCTCTCTCTCTCTCTCTCTATATATATATATATATATATATGTATATATATATATCTAGAAATTTTTTTCCCTAATAAACAACTACTCTCATTAAATATTAAATTAATTTTTTTATTAATTGTTAGGATATATTTTCTCAAATTAAGGGATAAAATTAACAATAGTTTAATTTACGTAAAACTTTGTCATTTAAATTTTAACAAATTTAAAATCTATTCAAACTAAAAGTATATTATAATTTTTTTAACTTCCCTAAAAAAATAATAAATGATTAATAACCTCACATAATGTTGAGGGAAAACATATTCTCAAGATGGAATTCAAAACCTCGATAAGAGACATTAAGCATTCCCTTGAGTTAAGTTTAATGAGAATTGATTATTCGAAATGTCACACCTGACCACTTTAGTAAAGAGTTACTAAAGGTTATATTTATTGAAACTAAATTTTATAAAATATGGGTATAAGTTAAAGATTAAACTAGGGACACAATGAATAAAATAGAGATTTACAAAGTGATAGTGGTTTTATGACTTAGTCTCACCATGGATAATTTTTTGGGTGTCAAATGATATTATAATAGAGTATTGAGATATAATTTATTAATAAGGCCTAGAGTGCGATTATATTTCTATAGTGGTACTTGTTGTATATTTTTTTTATGAGAAGATACTTGTTGTATAATTAATAGTAATCATTACAAGAAAAAAGGTTTCTTACAACAAAAAAAAGTTGTTGTAATAACAACTAAGTCATTGTAATAAGGTGTTATTGCAACGACAAAAATGTTGAAGCTAACCGTTGTAATAAAGTCTAAGATAATAGGTTTATGAAACACAAAATTTTGTTGCAATAGCAATAGATTGAGATTTTTTTATTAAAAAAATAATTTTTACATTAATTTTTCCATCAACCTGTTTTGCAATTCAAACACCATATTTAAGAACTAGACTAACAATTTAAAGAAACACATTAAAGATGCAAAAGTTGAAGTACTTAATCCCAATAGGTATGTCAAGAAAACACAGATATATGCACAACACGTTGAGTTTACATTCAAGCACATAGTTTGGAAAAGTATGCAAAAATTAATACAAGTAAGAAAAGTTTCTTTCAAAAAGTGTCATCCAAGCAAGCTTCATGACCATTTCATTGTATTTCTCCTATTTTAGAAAAAGAATAAGAAAATAAGTATAAAATTGGAAACACTATATAAACAACACAATGACACCATCATTGGTTCTCCCCAAAGAAAAAAATCATTACTACTTGAAGACCGCACAAAAAAAAAATTTAAAATTTAAAGAGAACCAAAAGATTACCTGAAAGTTAAAGGGAAAAAAAATCCTTAAACCAATGATCAAAGCTACAAAAAAATCCAAGAAATAGAGAACGAGTCCTTATAAGGAGATTATGAAAGAGAGATTGATATTTGAGAAAGAAATTAATTTGGAGTTAGTATATATGAGAGAGAGAAGGAATTTTGAAAGATAAAATTTGTAATTAGTTGATAAATTTGAATTTTGAGGCAGATGTGGGTAAGAGAAAGCGGGAAACTGAGAGAGAGAGAGAGAGAGAGAGAGAGAGAGAGAGAGAGAAATTGAGATGAGAAAAAATGGGGGATAGAGGTGGGTAAGAGAAAGAGGGAAACTAAGACAAAGAAAAAAAAAAGATAGTCATGGGTGAGAGAAAGAGAGAGAGATTGAGATGAGAAAAAAAGGGAAGATATGTGTGGGTGAAAGAAATAAATTGAGATGAGAAAAAAAAAATTGGAATAGACGTGGGTGAGAGGAAACTGAGATAGAAAAAAAAAATTAAGTAGCATTAATTTCCCAAATTTTCCGGCTACTTAATTATTAACCTCTATTACATCAACATAGTTTAATGTGAAATAAGTATTTAACATATTACAAAAATATAGTTTGATGTGAAATCAAAGGTTACCCATTGCAATAGCATATCTCAATATAAAATAAGAGTTAACTATTACAACAAGACATTTAGATGTAACATAGTAATTCTTGCTGCAATCTCATGTCGACTTAATAAATTTAAGTTACTATTACAAAAATAATAATAATAATAATAACCTAAAGATGCAATAGTATATATATTACCTCTATTATTATTTTTTTGTTGCAATAATACTTGTTGTAATAGGAATATTTTCTTGTAGTGAACTTTGGGTTTGTCAAGAGTTGATGGAAAGCCCAAAGCCCATTGAAGTTAGAACTTTATTTGTCCCTTTGGTTCCTTTCCAACCTATATATTAAAGCCTAATTCGGTTAGCTTCAAAAGGTAAGCTTAATTAGATAATCAATTATTATTTAATAAGAAGTTATTAAATAAAATAACTGCCTAGGCAGGTAAAATAAAATGTATGTGCGATTAAAAAAGAGAAAACGGTTTTCTCTATAACACATTTTTCCATAACAAAAGAAAGATGGACAAAGTTTAGCTACAAAATTAGTTGTAACCTAAGGCTACAAACATCCTTACTCAATATCATTCACATTACTACATATTTTGAAAATCTAACTATTGAATTGCATGTCCTTTATGTTCTTAATACACATATCAAATTTTGTGTCAATTGGATATTATTTACTATATAATCTGTAAGCTTACATTTTATGCATAATTTTAAACTGCAAAAACTTGCAATTTAAACAATTTATTGATAACATAGTTATTGATCTTTGATTTTATAGAAATTTTGCAAGCATTGAGGATATAAGAAGAAAATATAATCCAACGGTAAATTTGTCAAAATTCATCTCCAATAAAAAGATATTAAATAAGGTTGTAACCTTAGGTTACAACTAATTTTGTAACTAAACTTTGTCCAAGAAATATAATGTACGAAGAATTGATTAAAAGACCACACATTTTGAGCACAAAGTGGAATTAAGTTAAAGATTGAAGGTTTTCTCTAGATCCTATCTCAAGTTTGCTTTAAGAATCACTACATCAATGTATGCTTTCTATTATTTGTTTTAGAATTGAAGGTTGTATGTTATCTTTCATGAATGAATGTGTTGCTTCTGCTATATTGTTTTGCATCACTGTATATGATGCAAAACCATATTTTCCAACCATATCTTCACGTGTGGCATATCTTAAAAAAAATTGAAGCTTCCATAATTAGCCTTAGTCCATCAAACTTTGATTCCAAATTACGTGTGGGCATATCTTAAAAAAAGTGAAGCTTCCATAATTGGCCTTACTCCATCAAACTTTGATTCCAAATTTGAATCCCATTTTGAATTTGACTAAACTAGATTTCCAACGTGTAAGACAATCCTAAGTACATTAGTCAATGAGAAAAATCAAGCAATCTAAATCAATTCTGAGAATTTATACTTGGCCCTAATTGCGTGAATTAAATTCCTTCCTTCTTCTGTCGTATAGTTGATTCAGTTTACTTCTTCAAGGCAATAACTCTAAATATGATAAATTTAAACTTTGTATGGGAAGGAAATAAATCCAGAGGGTGGAATGAATTCAGATTATGTTTTCTAAATGAGTTGGGTCGTTAATGTCAAAAGATTTTCTCTTGAAACTTACTTTGAACTTGAATGAAATTTGGAAAGTAATAATATTGACTCTTAAATGTTGGTCACGCTCTCAATTTGAACTTGAATGAAATTTGGAAAGTTATAAAAAAAACTATTGACTCATAAATGTTTGTCAAGCTCTCAAGTTGAAAAGAGATTTTGGTCGTGAATGCCAATATTAAAGAAAATAACCTCCTCCCCCGCCCTAAAAAAAAAAAAAACCCAAGCCCAAAACAACATTGAAGAAAAAGAGGCCCAAATCCCAAAACTACTTGGGTGTAAAAATAAAAATAAAGCACAAGGCGTTGCCAATGAACTTGATCGAGACAGGACAGGAGCCAAATTATGGGCAATTAGGAGGACAAGGAACAAAGAAATATTCGAAGACCACAGAAACGTTAAAAAATGATTGGATCCTCATCCAAGCAAGAGATATAATACAAATCCAAGGGAGCAGGAAACCAATTCATTCGAGCAATATACGCAAAAGTTCAATCATATGATTCATATATCGTCACCAGAAATAGCAGATTCAACAGACAGACAGGCCAACTTTGATGGAGGTGGCAGCAAGAAAAAGCTCTGTACGAAAAGATTTAATTAGAGACGCAATAATTATCCTTCTTAATTAAGACAAAGCAGCTGGCACAAGTACTAATTCAATCAAATTTGTAACTCTTAACGTTAACAAAGCCAATTAATGCATCTCCAATTTATAGAACACATCGATCAAGACGCTAAAATTAAGCGATTAATATTCAAGAATTTGTATAGCATTAGTGATCATAAAGAGGCCCAACTAAACTAATTTCATCCGCTCCTCCTTACCATATCCATGAATTTTACTTTACATCACATTAAATATTTATTATTGGGTAATTTATAAAGAGGTTATACTAACAGGTGCTCTTAAAATAATGATTAATAATCCATTTTAAAAAAGTTTTGACATCACTTTTATGGAAAATGAAAAAAACTATAAAAACATTAATTGTTTTTTTTTTCTTTTCTCATAAAAATTTTCTTTAAATTGATTATTAAACATTGCCCTAAGCGTATATGTAAGCATTTCCTTTTATAAAGAACTTCATTAAAAAGATCATATATAATATTTGCCTTAATATGTTTTGCATGCATTTATTTACACGTCTTCTTCCCTCTATAATGATCTTAGAAACCACAATAAGAAAAATGAGTAAGAAAAAAAAGGTACTATAGAGCAGAGAAATGGAAAAGAAGGCCAATAGTACTATCCATTTAAGTGGAATTCTTGTGTCTCGATCTCTCTGGCAAAATTAGTGGAAGGGATCGATCTTTGAAAGAAATGGAATCTTAGCGAATATCCCCTTATTTGCAAAGATCACTTCCAATAAAATTTGGAAAACTGAAGTTGACATCCACTCTTTGGAAAATGAGTGCTGAGTTTGCACTTTGCAGATCATAATGGTAACGAACCCATATAACCAATATAAGTTATCTAGTACTAGTGGATCAAACCACCGTTGGCCTTGCGACACACGTACCTGTATTGATTTATTTATAACTCAAAGGAATTTCAATGATTCTATTTTTATATGAAGCTTAGTGAGAGAAAGCAATGTGATTATAAACTGATTAGAGCACTTGCAAATTGTATAATAAAAAAATAACCACATTTTAGCCAATTAAGTCACTCACATTAGGTTATTTGTCGTGTAAAAATATATAGTTTCTATAATAACAGTGTAAATTTACATTAGTATTATTTATTTTACATTTAATTTTTTATTTTTATTTTTTACGTATCTTGAGATTGAAGGAAAAGAGTAGATGGTGGTTGTTATGTGTGAAAAAAGATAAGCAATTAAAAAAATTAAGAAAATTTGATATTTTAATAAAATGTAGTGATTATTTTGAAAAGTATGTAAAATAAAAGAAAAATAAGTTTTTATGTTAAAATAGACAAATTTTTGTACGAGCTGATGCAAATGCTCTTGTAGCATTATTATTACATAATTTTGATTATAACAAGAGTAAAAACACATAGGGCAAAAGTTTAGAGATGTGTAAATTCTATTACAACCATTTATATGCTATAGAATATATATATATATATATATATATATATTGAAAGAAGTACACACATTTTAGTAAAACAATATGTCATATAGCTTAGTGTGGTTAATTATAAAATAAATTTTATTTTGATAGCAATTATCTTATAATTTGGTGAATTATAATATTTATTCAATCAATTTATAATATATAACTTGTGCAATGTAAAAGAAAGTTTAACATAATATGATTTACCTTTTTTTATAGTTTTGTCTAAATATACGTGGAATTATATATTTTAGCATCAGCTATTTAATATGATTGTGTTTGTATGTAAAAATTTATATTCTACTACTATTCAAAGAAATGCAATGCAGCAAGATTCTAATGGAGGTATAAATATAAAATTATATATATTTATTTATTAATTAGAATAATGATATATAAAATTCAACTACTATATATGCACACGAAAGTTTCATATAATATAATTTTTTTTATTTTCTTTTTTGTCTAAATATAAAATCTGATAATTACAATAATTATTAATAGATTTTTGTATATAAAATTATATATTCTACCATATAAAAAAGATATTGTGTTAAGATTCTAATAAATGGCTTAAATATATAATAGAATTTTAAATTTAATGAAAATATATTAAAATAATAACTCTAAAATTATAAGGTCAAGCTTATGTGGTACAATATTATGAGACTATATATATATATATATATTTAAGTTAACAATGTCCTCTCCACCACTTGCCAGTAGTTCTAACTTTTAGCATTTTTTGTTTTAAGTAATCGTTAAAACATTATTGATAAAAATAAATCTACCAATGAATATCACCACTCGTGACAACACAGTAAATGAATGTAGATGTTGTCCAAGGATAACTTGCCAACTAAACCCACCAAGCATCATCACTCACTATTGACACATCAGTCGATTGGACTTTTGTCTTGTTAACGTCATTGATAACTTGTCACCACTGTTGTATAACAAACACGTGATACTTTCAAACATGATATTTAAGTTGGGTCCGGTTAATGTGTGCCCTTAGGGCACACATTAACCTTTCTATTTTTGGAAACATTTTCTTGGGAATTGAAAAAGCTGTCATTTCTTTTTCAATTCTCGAGAAATTTTTTTCCAAAAATAGAAATTAATGTGTGCCCTAAGGGCACACATTAGTAAAATCCATTTAAGTTATATATATATATATATATATATATATGGATTTTACTAATGTGTGCCCTAAGGGCACACATTAATTTTCATTTTTGGAAAAAATTTTCTCGAGAATTGAAAAAGTATTGACAGCTTTTTCAATTTCCGAAAAAAAGTTTCCGAAAGTAGAAAGCTTAATGTGTGCCCTTAGGGCACACATTAACCGGACCCTATATATATATAGGGTAATGTTAGGGCACCCATTAAAATTTACTGAAATGCTATTGTATGATGGCAAGCCGCAAAAATATGTGCAATGAAAGAGCGTGCGTCAGTTTGCTTAGAAGAAAACAAATGTTTTACAATAAACCCAAAATACCCTTCATCTTTCTCATCCACATGCAGTCCCACCCAACCCAAAAAGTCCATCCACACGTGAGATAAATAAAGAAGCAGTCTCCATTTCACCTTTTTTTTTTTTTTTTTTTTTTAATTTTTCCCTCCAATCAACTATTTCACCTTTTCATCTCCTACTTTTCTGTAGTCAATTTTTTTTTTTTTTTTTCCATCACTCTTCCATGGACCACAAGAAAATATGTAGATATTGAATTTAATCCCCAAACTCAATTGAAATCACCAATCAATACAAGGATAAGGTGCCCAAAAAATATGCTCCAACTTTCTCTCATTGTCTATTTTAAAAGCATATTGAAACTTTGAATTCTCCTCTTTTGCATCTTTGCAATATTGTAAGAGGCTCATGGCATCACTCGTTGCATGCTCCGTTCTCATTTTCTCAAAAAGGTTACGAATATCTTTTTGAAAAAATGGAAGATATTCATGTTCCACTTTTTTCTCAAGTTCCATAATACGCATTATTTGTCTAATCGAAAGATTAGCTTCTTTCAACAATTGAATGCGGTCTTCATCTTCTTTAGTGATAATTCGATTACTAGGTAGAAACCGCACTTCTGAAGGAGCCAACAATTCATGATTGTGATCTATAATAAACTTAGTGACATGCCATTCTTGTGGAAAAATATCAAATGACTTTCGTAAGGCAATCCTTAGATGAGCTTTGCATCTACATTTTAAAGACTCTCTATTTCTTTACTCCTTAGATGGATCCACAATTTTTAATGGGGGTTTACCTGCTCGATGACAAAAGAAATCCCACCTTACTATTTCTTTATTTTTTGTGACAAACCGACCTTTTCGAATAGAAAAACCATGTTGTCTTGCATAAGTTGTATAGAAAATAAAAGCCTCTTCTTCACTAAGAAAACATTGACCAACAAAAGGCTCAAAATTATATTCTTCAAGAACTTTCTCTCCACAATTGTCACTATTTTTTTCATTATTTGAAGTCTGAGACTCATCCAACTCAATATAATTTCTTGAATCACTTTGATGAGTTTCATTTGCAATAAAATCCTCATCCATTTGTGCTATATTGTTACAAGAATTCAAAAAAAAAAAAAATCAAAACCACATTTGAATATAAAAAATAAAAATAAATAGTCATTTTTCAAATAAAATAATAGTACCTTCTTTTGGAAGCTCATTCAAGTCAAAATAATTCATTGAAATGCATAGTTGAGTCCCATTTGAACTTAAATCCTCATCCATTTGAACTATAATAATATAACAAGAATAAATAAATAAATAAAGCAAAATCATTTTTTTAATATAAATAAATGAATAATTGAAAGTACCTTCTTAATTCTGATTAAGTTCTTTGAGCCCTCCCCTCTCTTAATTTGCTTCAGCGTGTGTCAATATTTGTCTTCAGTGTGTGTAAATATTTTTCTAAGTACTTAAAAGTGAGTAAAAAGAAAAGTGATGATAAAAAAAAGAAAGAAAATGACTACAGAACGGTGGGAGATATAAAGGTGAAATAGTAAGTTGGAGGGAAAAAGTAAAAAAAAAAAAAAAAAAAAAAAAGGTGAAATGGAGGGAAAAGGTGAAATAGTTGACTACAGAAAAGTAGGAGATGAAAAGGTGAAATAGTTAATTGGAGGGAAAAAGTAAAGTAAAAAAAAAAAAAAAAAGGTGAAATGGAGACTGCTTCTTTATTTATCTCACGTGTGGATGGACTTTTTGGGTTGGGTGGGACTGCATGTGGATGAGAAAGCTGAAGGGTATTTTGGGTTTATCGTAAAACATTTGTTTTCTTCTAAGCAAACTGACACACGCTCTTTCATTGCACATATTTTTGCAGCTTGTCATTATACAATGGCATTTCAGTAATTCTTAACGGGTGCCCTTAGGGCACCTATTAGTATTACCCATATATATATATATATATATATATATGTGTGTGTGTGTGTGCGCGCGCTCTCACGTGCACACACGCGCGTGTCAAATTTCATTTTGAAAAAAATTTATATTTATCAATTGTCCTCAAATTAGTTTAGGGGGGTTAATTTAATTGAAGAGGGAAAACATATATATTATTACCTTTAAATAAGTACAAAAAATGATAACAGGATTCTTAATAAAAATTTATGTATAAACATAAAGTATAGATAAAATTATATAATAGATGTTCATAGCTTAGTTTTACATTTTTACGATCAGAATATTTTACGAGTCTATATTAGCCAAAGTAATATGAATTTACATAAACTACCATTGATATCCATCTAAATACTAAAAGTCATTCCATTCATAAATTTAAATTTTGACAATTGATATTCATCTAGATAATAAACTGTTACTAGTTCTCATCTAAATCTACAATTGACGTCACTTTTTTTTACTTATAGTTAACACCTTAGAGTATCTCTAATAGCTAATCTATATTTTTGTACTGTTTAGACAGTGAACAGTGACATTTACCTTTTACCTACTTTTTCAAATACATTTTCCAACAGATTTTCTATCATTTCTCTATCTCATTTAAATATTATTTATTCATTCATTATTTATTCATTTTTTAACACACATATTCCCATACCCCAATCCTCACTCCTTTCCTTGCTAATTTTTTTATTTAGTTTTATTTTTTTGCTAATGTACTGTGGCCCATCAAATTTGACAAGCTACCGTTCATGAGCCAAAAAAAAATGATTTAGAGAATCCATTGGAAACCTTTTTTTTTTGTCTCATTCTCTATTATAGAGATTATTTTGCTTTTACCTAAGCTATTGGAAATGCTCTTACCACCTAAGTTTTGTTGTAAATTTTTGTGAAAATGTTGTTCCCATGACTTAACTCTCTGAATATAATAAAATGCTATTTTTTGTTGGTTTTCTTACGTTAATATATCACTTAGTACTCAAATGAATAGCTTTGACATTTCAAATTGGTCTCGAAGTTTGTAGTCACATGCATGTGTGCAAGTATCGTGTCTTATGTAAATTCCCACCCTCCCCCTCAAGTCAAATCATGGTTCCACCATTGCCTGCGCACATATATGTATGATTGTGTACATCTTTGTGTTTACTATTGTAAATACTAAAACGACGTTGTGGATGTTGGTCAGTTCAAACGTTAGAACAAAAACCAAGAAAAAAAAGAAATAGAAAAAGACGTATCTATATGGCTTTCATTGTTAAAAGAGAAAATATTGTAGGAAGCAGAAGCTAGATAAGAGAAAGAAATTGAATATAAGAGTTACATGGTTTGGTTTGGTCTTATGGTCTATGTAAAGTTGTGATTTATAACTATTTTGTGTTGGCTTTTATTTTGTATTAAATTTAATTGTAATTTTATTCAATCTTTTGTACTCTGTATTTTATGTGAGATTTCATTATAAGGGTTGTGTGTATGAGAGAGAGTGTGAAAACTCAAGGCAAATTGAATATCAAAGAAGTTTTCGTGGGTAGCTCACGAGAAGCCTTCCTGCGAAGTGAAGTGCTCAGCACATGACTGAAATGCGAAGAGTCATGACAGATGGTGACAGCTAGTTTTCGCGAGTGTTTCGCGGGTAAGGCTTTCAAGCGAGATACCCGCGAAACATTCTATTTTGCCAATTGTCATATCTGATACACCAGGTCTCTACCCATATTATATATACCCATATTACCCACATATTGTAAGGAGTGTTTTTTAGAGAAAAAACCCTAGCCATTACCCTTGAGAGTGAAAGATTGTTATATCCACAATTCTATACACAATCCATTGTGGTTTTCCTCAACTCCTACCTCTCCATTTCCAAATCCTTGAGAGGTTGATAGCCCTAGGGGTGTGCATGGGTCGGGTTGAAGGGATTTTTTGACCCAACCCACCATGGTGGGTCAAAAAAATTCAACCCAACCCAACCCATCACATTAGTCCAACCCAACCCACATGGGTCGGGTTGAACCCATGGGTTTGACAAATTTTTATTATAATTATTATTATTAAATTGAGTAGAAAAAAATATTAATATTAATATATTAAAAAAAACCTAAAGATTAGTATCAATGTAACTTCTTAAAAGCAAACAACACTAATGACTAAACAACAATAGTAATTTATTAGGGTTTATGTGAACTAATTGGTTTTTATATAGGATAAGAAGAACTGGTTATTTAAAAAAAATATTAATTATATAATATTATATATATATATATAATTAGTTTTAGGAGGAGGAATCGAGAAAGTGCTACTCTACAGTTGGTTTTTTAAAAAAATTATTAAATATATAATATATATTTAAATATATATATATATATATATATGTGGGGTCAAAGAATTTGGCAACCCTGACCCATTTTATACTAAGCCCAAGGCCCACGCCGAGTAGGAAGAAATGTCCGAGGACGGACGAAGAAAGTCCAAAATTGCCAAGAAGCATCGCCGAGGACAATCCTGTCATCGGCCAACCGAGATCATAGAAGGGAAGAGCGGCACGTCATCAAAGGCAGCCTCCCAGAGCATTCCAAGAAAAAGCACAAGTACAATGGGTCAGCCATAGGAGCATGGTGGAGGAGCAATTCAAAGAGAAACTGTCACATCCACATTAAATGCCCATAACTAACGTTCTGACCGCATTAATGAGGAAATGATCCCTGAACAGTGCTGCATTGGTTACTGCAACCCACAGAAGGTTTGGGAAGACGGCTGATAGGACAAACACTCGAGTAGCGACCTGCATGATTAACAAATGGAGAGCCAAGATCAACTGAAAGGGGATATATAACGTAAGAAATCCTCCGGAAAAAGTGGGGGGGGGGATTAGAAACGGAGAATACTATATTGGTATCATCTTTGAAACTTTGTAACCAAGCACTGAAGAAATAATAAGAACAACAAGCTCCTCAAATGAGGGACGAGGATAGAATTTCACACTTTAGTCCTCGTCCTTGACATTCAATCCACTCATAACTATGTCTAGTTGCTGTAACCCTCACTAAAGCCTAATTCTCAAACTCATTCTCTATAAATTTATTGTATTGGGCTAGTTGGGCCTAAGTTCACTCATCCAATAGAAAAAGTGCTCAAACCCAGTCCCTACAATATATATATATATATAAGTGCCCTACAGCTGATTTAAAAAAAAAATTTATTAAATATATAATATATTTTAAATATATATTAAATATGGGTGGGTCGGGTTGGGTTTGGCGGGTTTGTAATTTTATGACCCAAACCCAACCCGACCCACTAAAAAAAAAAATTTTGTAACCCAACCCAACCCATCAAGCCTTAAAAACCGACCCGACCCAACCCAACGGGTCGGGTCGGATTTGGCAGGTCGGTGGGCTTTCTGCACACTCCTAGATAGCCCAAACACTTACCACACCCATCCTGAGTGTATAGTGAGGTTTTGGTGCTGCTGAGAAGCATTGGAAGAAACCATTTGTTTGGTGGATGCAATCGGGTTGAATTGCGTGATCGAGAAAGCTAGAGAAGACAAGATTTCGTTAAGTTAGTTGGTAATAGGAGTTCGGAGGGCTCGAGTACATGGGGTAGACTAGGCTTGGAGGGTCTTTTGTTATTGTGTACTCCAACTTATTCTCTAGTGGATCGATTTACCGCTTAGAAGGCAGCAGAGAGGTTTTTCGCCGAGTTCTTCGGTTTCCTTTTTAATAACACATCGGCGTATTATCTTATATTTGCATTCTTCTTCCTTACTCTTTTAGTTTTCATTTTAGAGTAGTTATATTGTTTGTTAGCTCACATTTACTCTATTCCGCACTTAGTTTAAGTTAGAGTAAAATCAACCGAGCCATAATTCGAGCTTTTTGTGTTTTCACATAAATTCGAGTTTTCAGTCTACATCCACAATGTAAAACCCTGGTAAATAGATTACTTTTAACTACAATTAATTCCTTGGACCAATACATAATAAACTAATAGAATATCTCTTTAACAGCTTTTAATCAACCTAACGCATGTATGACAAAACTTAGGTACAGCACCTTAGGTGTTGTTCTTTAGATTCTCTTCTTAAGATTCAGCCATGTGACTACTTAATTAAAAAATACACTTCCTTCCCATAAGAAAAGATCCACATGGTAGAATTTTAAAAAGGGAACCTAAGGAACATGACCTAAATATTATACCTAAGTCTTGCTCATGCATGTATATGATCAACATTTATTTAGTTTCAATTTGACTTTTATTCTGTTTCTTTAGTATATATCTGAGTATTAATAACTTAAACTTTTATCATGCCTCTGCTAATAGGCAGCATAAACATAAACAACAATGCCGGCTCTATAAGGTAAGCAATTAATGTGGTCGCCTAAGGCCCCAAGTAGAAAAAATTTTCCAAATTTTAATTTAATTAAGCTCAAATATTAGCCATTACGTAAAATAAATTTTTTTTACCAAGTAGAAATGTTACATTCGCAACATTTTTCACAATATTTTTACAACAAATCCTAAGGAGTAGGTTATTAGAGACTCTTACTTATTGATAACAAAATAAATAATTTTAGTAGTGTGTTAGGAACCCGGTGGTTCCTAATGGGGATTGATGGGAATTATAGGGGAATGGATGGAGATTGTAGGGAAATTGACTTAATTCGAGGTAGTCACCCTCCATAGAGAAATAGAGAGATTAAGAGAGATGCACTAATGCACTAACAAATTGGTTTATTCTTCATTCATATCTCATATTGGATTACAATCATGTATTTATAGGAGACTAGCTCTAATCTCGTTGGCCCACATGGCTTCATCCTATTGGTTCTATTATTCCCCATGTGCATTAATAATTCCAACATGTGCTAAATGCGATTAACATGTTTAGAATTGTAACTAACTAACTAAATCTTAATACACCAATTATTATCCATATGCTTATAGCATTCCTAACATTTCCCTCCCCTTGAAAACACCTTGCCCACAAGGTGTTGTTGTGAAATAGCATCTTCATCAAAGGAGATCTTCCAATGGACCAATACCGTAGCGACATTTTGATCACCATATTCATGCATTTCTCTTTGACAAGCGATCCCGTGCATATGAAGGTTTCTTCTTCGTAGATCTTCAAAATTTGCTCGAATTCTTGAGCCTTCAATGGTTCTTCAATCTTGAAGGTCTCGTTGGTTTTTTCAACCTTGAAATGTTCTTGTATCCTCAAGACCTCATTCGATTCTAGAACCATTAAAATTGTTGGCGCTTGTATCTTGGATTCTTGGATCACCGACACTTGGATTGCCACTTCTTGAATCATAGACTCTTGAATGGAAGCCTCCATTGGTGCATCAAGAATGGGTTCTTGGAACTTGATTTGTTCTTCGACTTTCATTGAATCAAGAGATTGTAACTCTTCTTCGAACAGGTTTTCAAGATCCTCTTGCACTTTTGAAAGTTCTTCCTTCATGGCCATGTTAGATTCAGCCAAGGCCTTCATCTTCTTTGAAATATCCTTGGATTCTTCTAAGGCTTTGTTCAACAATTCTTGTATTTTTTTCAAAAGTTTTCTTTCATCACAATTGCTTATCTCAAGATCAACGGCTCTGATACCACTTGTTAGAAACCTAGAGGTTCCTAATGGGGATGAGTATGAATTATATGGGAATTGATGGGAATTATAGGGGGGTTGATGGAGATTGTAGGGAAATTGACTTAATTGAATCTAACATGGCCATGAAGGAAGAACTTTCAAGAGTGCAAGAGGATCTTGAAAACATGTCCGAAGAAGAGTTACAATCTCTTGATTCAATGAAAGTCGAAGAACAAATCAAGTTCCAAGAATCTACTACTGTTGTTACAAGCTGGGATGTTGATTTTTGTGTCAAAGTGGATGATGATGTACATGTACATGCTGCCCTTGAAGTTCAGTCGAAGGAACCAACAAAGAAGGTGATGATGATCTTCCAAGAACCCATTCTTGATGCACCAATGGAGGCTTCCATTCAAGAGTCTATGATTCAAGAATTGACAATCCAAGTGTCGGTGATTCAAGAATCCAAGATACAAACGCCAACAATTTTAATGGTTCTAGAATCGAATGAGGTCTTGAGGATACAAGAACATTTCAAGGTTGAAAGAACCGATGAGACCTTGAAGATTGAAGAACCATTGAAGGCTCAAGAATTCGAGCAAATTTTGAAGATCTACGAAGAAGAAACCTTCATATGCACGGGATCGCTTGTCAAAGAGAAATGCATGAATATGGTGATCAAAATGTCATTACGATATTGGTCCATTGGAAGATCTCCTTTGATGAAGATGCTATTTCACAACAGTACCTTGTGGGCAAGGTGTTTTCAAGGGGAGGGAAATGTTAGGAATGCTATAAGCATATGGATAATAATTGGTGTATTGAGATTTAGTTAGTTAGTTACAATTCTAAACATGTTAATCACATTTAGCACATGTTGGAATTATTAATGCACATGGGGAATAATAGAACCAATAGGATGAGGCATGTTAATCACATTTAGCACATGTTGAAATTATTAATGCACATGGGGAATAATAGAACCAGTAGGATGAGGCCATGTGGGCCAATGAGATTAGAGCTAGTCTCCTATAAATATATGCTTGTAATCCAATATGAGATATGAATGAAGAATAAACCAATTTGTTAGTGCATTAGTGCATCTCTCTCTCTCTCTCTTAATCTCTCTCTTTCTCTATGGAGGGTGACTACCTCGAATTAAGTCAATTTCCCTACAATCTCCATCAACCCCCCTATAATTCCCATCAATTCCCATATAATTCATACTCATCCCCATTAGGAACCTCTAGGTTTCTAACATAGTGAGTTCAAATTAGAACCAATAACAAGTTATTAGAAGCTGTTACTTATTGATAATAAAATAAATAATTTCAGTAATGAGTTCAAATTAGAACCAGTAACAATTTAACAATTAGGATTTGATGTGAAAAATATTGTGAATATAGCACATTTATAAAAAAAAAAAAGCAATACATAAAAAAAAATTCACAACGTTTTCCACAATAATTGAGTTGACAAACTTTTATTAGTTTTTACCTAGGTCCACCACATATTACTCTTTTACTTACTACTATCAATCTACCATATCAACAGATGTAAAAGTTTTACCAATTTTTTGTGTCTAAAACTTATAAAAAAAAAAATCTACATTGTTCATGCTTATTAGTAATAATAATATTTTTTTTAAATCACATTTAAATATAGAAAATGTCTCAATTTAAGTTTTCGCCTTAGACCTCCAAATATATCAAGCCGCCCATGATAATCAACAATGCTAGGCTAGCAGCCAAGCAATTCAAATTCAAAACTTAGGAAAATGTCAACCTCGTGCCACTCAATCTCTCCATCACTAATTAAATGTGAAAATATAATTAGTCACTAGCCCAAAAAAATATTCCGGATAGAAACCACTACCGTATAAACAAATAAACTCCATTCGACTGCTGCGTCAATACACCAATACTACTGAGGATGACAAAATTGAGTCACGCTGTGTCCACATGATTGCATACATTGACACTATATATACAATCTTTTGCGCAGATTCCCATCATATATATAAATATAAAATATCTTTGCTTAACACAAACGAATAAATCATAATACTTTGTAAATGGATTACTGATTTTAAAACCTGACACTTGGCAGGCCCAAATCCACCATGTCATCTGGGCGGCTGAGTAATGGTAGGTAAGTCAGGTTTTCATGAAAAAAGATATCTTAAATATATTCGACTAATGGGTCTGTGCTTAGTGCTCCATCATCATCATGAAGATCATAAGGAGCCTTAATTGGTAGTCACTTAATTTATAAACAAACGATGTAAAATTATCCAGAGATTAATTGGACATGGTGATTGCTTTCTTCCCTTTCCTTAATTTCCCCGTAGCCCATCAGTGATCAGTGCAGTGCTGTCAGCTGTGGTTTTGATCTTTCGTCTTTCGTAAGGAAGGTTTAACTCAAATACACTCACCACTTGTCAGATAATTATTAGGAGGACGGTGTGTTGATGCATTTGATAGACATGATTCTCAAGGTTGTGGAAGCGGAAAGAAAGCCTAATATTCATCATCACTGATATATAATATTAGTGATGATAACTTAAAAAAAAAGTTTAGTGTATCTTTTGCGAAACAATAGCCAAAGGAAAAATACTAATGCGAACATACTATTCTACACATTCTTAGACACTCTTAAAATGCACTAAAATCGTGACTTAAAATACTGGACCACTATTTCGACTGCCAAACTATAGTCTTCAGTGGTTAAGCCATATGTTTTGGTGGTTTGTACCTGAAAAAATTAAACCAAATACCTAAAAACTGAAAATGTTTTCATCGAAAATATTTTATGTTTAAAAACATTTTAAAGCGAAATAAACATAGCATAAATTGATGCTTAATTTTGATGATTATTCCATGTTTGGGTATATATTTTGGACCATGGGGATGTACACATCTTTGAATATACACACTCACTTGGATAATTGTATTTGTACATTCACCATGATATTTGAATGTGATTTGTATGTGTCCATTTTCCATGATATGTTATCTTTATGCTTTTGTATGAGTAATTTGATTTCAATATCCATGAGTTGTTATTTGTAATGCCTTCTATGTACTATGCCCTATGCCTCTATGCCTTGTTTGTGCCATGCCTTATATGTGCTATGCTTTATGCCTTGTTTTTGTCATACCTCGTATGTTCTATGCCCTATTCTATGTGCTATGCATTGTATTTGCTATGTGACATGCCTTGCATGTGCAATGTCTTGTATGTGCTATGCCTAATGTGTCATGCCCAGTTTGTTATATCCTTTTTTTTTTTTTTTTTTATAAGAGTTTGTTTGTTATATCCTTATATGTCATTATAAGACATAAATTTTGCTTTCAAATTTAAGGTTTTAAAAAATCATATTTTTGGATAAAAACTCGAAACAGGGTATAAAACAAAATTTTGATAGACTTTTTTCTTTAAAAAGGGGGTTTTTTGAAAATTCAGATTTTTAGAGGAAAGTTAGGAAACCAGGTTTACAACAAAATTGTTGACATCATTTCTACTTTAAAAATAAAGTTTTTTTATAATAAAAAAAAAAAAACTAGATTTTTTCGTGTAAAATAAAAAAACTGGATTAAAAATAGAATTTTTGACAAGATTTCTTCTTAAAAAAGAGATTTATCTAGAAACAATTTTTTTTAATGGAAAATCGAGAAACAGAGTTGACAATAGAATTCACAGGCTGATTTTGCAAATATAGGAAATTTTCCCAAGCCTTCCAACCACTTCCCGAGCTTGGTTTTTGGTCATTTGACCTTACATATTGGCTCAAATAAGGTACCGTCAGAAAGCTCTAGGCACTTACTTGAAGAAATTATCAAAATTTTCTCTCAATGCCTCTGCCTTTTACTTGAACACATTCTTCAGGACATTCTCGCGGATTTTTTTTGAAAATATCTATAAAAGCCAAACTATTTTATTAGTTAGCCAAGGTTTGAAACTATTTTGATATCTAAAAACTCGAGTGTAACAAACTCGATTTTGGATTACTAAATCGAGTACAATAAACTCATCATGCTGCAGCTGACGTGGAAATTTGTCCACATAGACAGAGAACTCGAGTCAAACGAACTCAAGTTCAATCATCTAGAAATCAAGTCCGTAGGACTCGATTTAGTTTTGCTTCAGCAACTGAACGAATTTCTTGTTCTTCCTTTCCTTTTTTTACTTTCTCCAAATGCCGTCCCACTCTCCACTTCCAAGCCCTGGAAACCCATGAACAAATCAAATCCAAAACAAATCAAACCCACTCTCCACTCCAATGTGTTCTTCTCCTCCACTCGAGCAGCAGCAAGAAACCACATGTCCAGTCCGATTTCCATCACCTGAAGCTTTCGCTGCCTAGGTTTGGTCAAAATCGGCGCTTGGGTTGCTAGGGTTTTGCATCGTTGCTTATTTCTTCTTCGTTGTTGATATCTGCGTTTTGATCTCTGGTTGTTGATCTCTGCATTTTGCTGATAGGCGTTTTGATCTCTGGGTTTAGGTGGTACTAAATCGAGTCCATAGGGCTCGAGTTCGGTGCCTACGTGGACCAACTGTCCACCTTAGCTGAAAATCGAGTTTATTGTACTCGATTGAGCAATCCAAAATCGAGTTTGTTACACTCGAGTTGTTAGATACCAAAATAGTTTCAAACCTTGGCTAACTAATAAAATAGTTTGGCTTTGATAGTTATTTTCAAAAAAAAAATCCCATTCTCATAGTCTACGGGTAAAAACATGATTTTTAGAAAAAATTTGGGGTCTAGCACTCAAATCGAATTGGGACAAAATATGGTATTGACATCAGGTTTAAAATAGAATTTTTCACAAAAGTTTTGCTTTAAAAAGATAATTTTTGAAAAAGCAAATTTTTAGTAAAAACTAGTTTAAATTGAATTTTTTACATAATCTCTGTTTTAAAAATGAAGGTTTGAAAAGTAATATTTTGGAAATAAAACAAAATTTTGACAGAACTATTGCTTTAAAAAGGGGGGGGGGGTTGAAAATTCATATTTTAGCAACAAGTCAAGAAAGTAGGTATAAAACAAAATTGTTGAACATCATTTGTAATTTAAAAGGCGAGTTAAAAAATTAAAAAAAAATTAAAAAACCTAGATTTTTTGGTAAAATCAGAAAACTAGGTTGAAAATAGAATTTTTCACAGCATTTCTTCTTGAAATAGAGAGTTTTTGAAAATTTAGTTTTTTTAGTGGAAAATTAGGAAACATGGTTGAGTCGGTTGACAACAGAATTCTTGGGACAATTTTGCACAAGTCTTCCAACCACTTTCCAGAGCTTGCTTCTTGGTCCTCTGACGTTAGATTGGGTCAAATGAAGTACCGTCAAAAAGCTCTCGGCTCAAATTTGAAGAAATTACCAATTTTTTCACTCGTTGCCTCTGCCTTGAGAAACCAAGTACTCAGGAAAATAGCTACTTGAACACACCGTTAAAGACAATCCTACAGTCCTCAAGTAAAAAATGAATTACTAAATCATTTTGGGATCTTGCACGCAAATTGAAGAGGGACAAAATATGGTATTGGCACCGAGTTTAAAAGATAATTTTTCACCCAAAAAAAATCTGCTTTAAAAAGAGAAAGCCCGGTTGGTACATGTGTTTAAACAACAATTTTTAATCTTTTTAAAAATATGTGTGAGTGAAAAAGTATAGAAATACGTGTAATGTTATTTAAAAATTAAAAACATGTGTTTGAACTCGTATACCAAACTGGGCCAAAATTTTTGAAAATACATATTCTTAGTGAAAAAAAATAGGAAATCTAGCTTAAATTGAATTTTTTTATATAATTTTGGCTTTAGAATGAAGGTTTTGAAAATTAGTATTATAAGTGAAAAAAAAAAAATGAAAACAGGGATTAATACAAATGTTGAAAGAATTTTTTCTTTAAAAGGGGAATATTGAAAATACATATTTTTCGTGAAAAGTTAGGAAACTAGGTTTAAAACAGCATAGTTGACATCATTTGTACTTTAAAGAGAGTTTTTTGAAAGGGGAAAAAAAAAATTCGTATAAAATCATAAAACTGGGTTGAAAATAGAATTTTTGACGGCATTTCTTCCTGAAAATTGAAAAAGAGAGTTTTTAAGAAATCAAATTTGGTTTGGAAAATCAGGAAACGGGGTTGACAACAGAATTCTCGAGATGATTTTGCTCAAACAAGAAATTTTCACACATTTGCCTTCCACTTTCCAAATCTTGGTTCTTGGTCCTCCGACCTAAGTTTGGCTCAAATGAGGTACTGTCGGCAAGCTCTAGGCACCTACTTGAAGAAATTACCAGATTTTTCACTTAATTCTTCCTCCTTCAGAAACTACAGACCCAGGCAAACAACTACTTGAACACACAATCCTAGACATTCCCATGGTCCTAGAATACTTTTAAAAAAAAATTAATTATATCACCCAAAATACTTTTATAACAGTCCCAATTAACAAAATTTTGGGGGTGGGGGGGAGTATTCTTAAGCAAAAATTATCAAACCAAAATCCACTTAATTTGAAAGCCTTGCTTTAGAGAAAAAATTTGGATCATTTTGTCTCATCAACTTATAGTTGATAGTTGAATGAGAAGAAATTAACTATGACAAATCATACTTTAAACCCTACTAGCCTCATCACACATGCTTTGCGTGTGCAATGAGGTTCTTTTTTTTTAGGGTTTTTTTTTTTTTTTTTTTAAGAACACGAGGTAGTTTTTTTTATAGGAACATGAGGGTAGTTTTGGATGTGTACATGGGGTAGTGGGAAGTTTTATAGAACATGGGATAGTTTTATAAACATTGGTAGTTTTTTTTTTTTTTTTTTTTTTATCAATTTACGATTTTAACCTCATTTTTATTTTTTAGGAATAAGGATAAATTAATTAAATTTGTGGTATTTTTGAAATAAAAAATACAATAACTAACTATATGAATCTTCTTAATATATAGAGATAAAACCACTCTCCCACTAACTCATGTTTTCAAAACAACCCTAATAATCAAAACAAAAACCCATGGTAAGTTGAATAAAAAAAATAAAAAACCTATCCTTATCCCATGGTAACCTACATCAATAATTCTATCCAAAACAAAACTCATCTGTATGTACAGAATGAAAAAGAAGGTGAAAAAAAATATAACAAAAAAAAAATACCCTCATCCATACAAAATAAAAATGAACATGAAAAGAAATATATTAAAAAAATCTAATTTTTAGGATATCTGTTTTTGAAAGAAAATAAAAAAGCTAAATTTTAGGGAAATTAAAAAGATTAATGTGGAGAATTTGTGTGACCCCTATCCTTATCCCAACTGTAACCTACATCAATAATTCTATAATAAAAAAACTCATCCTTACATATTGAAAAAGAACGTGAAAAATATATAGCAAAACAAAAAAACCTTATCCTTACCGGATGAATCAGACTGTGAATTTTTTTTTTTTAAATGAAAAAGAACTAAAAAAAAAAAAAAAAACCTAAATTTAAGGATTTCTGTTGTTGAAAGTTATATTTAAAAAAAAAAAAAAAAAGAAGCAAGTCTAAATGTGAAAAAAAAGGGAAATTAGTATGAAGTTATTGACCCTATTTTTTAAACACCTACATAAGAAGTTATTGGATAATGGATGAGCTTAATTTTTACTTAAAAATAGTTCAGTTGAAAGAAAGAAATCCGCTTATAGGCAGTATAGATAAAAAATGGTTAGGATTAAAAGAAATTTATTAGTAGAGTACCTTAGGAATCATAGAGGATCTAAATCTGAGAAGTTTATCTATAACCAATTGATGTTTATCACTTTATTTTAGATTTAATTATTTTTGTTTGAGATTTTTTTTTTTTAAAAAAAAAACCTTGATTTTGATAGGAGAATTTTTTTTTTTTTTGTGACATTTTTTCTTTCTTTTCTTTAAAGTAACCCAACATACTTCCCTCTAAAAAAGATTTAAAAAAAGAAAAAAGAAAAAGAAAAAGAAAGAGTAATCGAACCATTAAGAGTATTTGAGTTTTTTTTTTTTAAACAAAAAAAAAAAGAAAAGAAAGGAAGGATGAAGGAGTAATTGAATGTAAATAGAAAATAATTTTCAAATAGGGAAGAAGAGATTTAGAAAGAAGAAAGGAAAAAAAAAAGCATAAATTCCTAATAAATAAATAAATAAAAACCAAACCAAGTACCTTCCCCCCAAAAAAAAAAAAAAAAAACCCGAAAAGAGTTTCCAAAAGAAAAAGAAAGAGCCTTACCAATATCATTTCTCAAGAAGCCAATTCAAGCATAAACCCTTTTGTTTGAAATTTCTAAGTCAGCCACGAGTCACAGGTAATAAGCCACCGTCAAACACTTTTGAATCCCTAATCACATTCACCCATGGATAAGTATTTGGCAACCATGGCAGGTAAGAATTCAAAGAAAATCAATGATAAACAAAAGAAAATAAAGAGGAACTTGCAAAAGATAGAACCTGAAAAGTTGTTGGAACCTCTAACATTATCTGTTTAAATTGTTTAGAAACCAAATCCAAAAGTAGAAGTAGAAGAAAGGAGGATGTGGAGCTAAGCTAAATATTTCAATCTGAAGAAGAAGGAAAGATAGAAACTGGCAAAGCATACGTGAGTTTGCGGGTCTTAAAGTATATTTTAATTTACATATCTATCTCCGTTAGTTGACTCTAAAATATATATATATATATATATATATATATCTATTCCCGTTAGTTGAAAACTTGTAAGTGGGTATGATGAGGTTATTTTAGGCATCAAAATTGAGGAATCCAAACAAGAGGATCCCTTTAAATAGTAGTATAAATATTTTAGCCTAATAGTTTCAAAAGTTTTGAATTAAACTATGAAATTTGAAACTTTTTCTTTAGTTTTAATTCAAGCCTTATACTTTTAAAATGATATCAACTTAAACTTTGGACATTTTGGCCTTTTTAGATTTAGTTTTCACATTTGATTGGGACTTAAAATTGACACAATTTAAAGACTTTAGGGTGATTTGAAAATAACAAAACTGTAATGTTTGATTTGTAATAATCTTAAATTTTAAGATTTAATTTGAAAATTTTTAAATTTATAAGATTGTTAATATGAAATAACCCCTAAAGTATAGGATGTAAAAATATAATTTTGACCAATTTAATAATAAGTTATAACAAATTACTGGGTTTGGATTAGATCCAGTGCTTCTACTACACTGAGCCCGATCGGATGGTAACACATATTTAAAAATAGACTTATATCACAATTTAAACGGGTCTAGTGCTACTGAACATCGCCCAAACCTCCCCCAAATTACTTGCTTGATCCTGTTAGTTCATTTGGCCCACAAGATCTTCTAAGATGGGTCCCAAAGACTGTCTGAACCAAGAAAAAAGTCTTATTTCGCTTCATGCAGTTTGTAATTGACTATTGTTGTGAGTCTGACATTCTCAGTTTGTCTATTGGAATTGTTTTTTTTCCTTGAGAAAGTCTATTGGGACATATTTGACTGTCCTCAACTATTAAAAATTATTGACAACCTCAAATGTTTCTTATTCATTTTGGAGCTAAACAAAACTAATCTCAAACTTTTGGCCCGCGGCCCAATAATAAATTACATATTATTTCTGTATGTTTTAAGGATAACAACCTCGTATGAACGCCCTTTCTCAAAAAAAAAAAAAAAAAAAAAAAACCTCGTATGAACGCCTATTTTAAAAGCTGGAAAAATGAAGATTTTAAGGATTAAAAATGATGAAATTGCATAACAAAATGATTGTATTTTCGTATTTTTACTTTTTCCTAGTTTGGCAATCCAATCACGGATGACTTCAAACGTAACGTGTTCCATTTTTTGAGCAACCTTTTCTAGAAACGAACACAATTTTGGTCAATGTTTCCAGCCTCATTATTCATTTTTTAAAAATTAACACATTTTGAATAGTTAAAACCAAATATGAAACAGTATCTTTTAAAGATGTCAAGATGTTATATTCGTTAAAAAAATGTTTGGCTCTATACGTAATCACCATGCACCGCATATATTAATGTATTCATAAGAAAAAAAAATAAAGATAAATAAAAAAAAAAAAAATAGAGAATATATTAGCGATAGGGTAAAACTTGTGTCCAATGTACACACAAGTGCATTTGTGCACTTGATATTATACAATTTGGACACTATCTAGTTTTGAACACTAATGATGCATAAAGTCTTCAGTGAGTTGATCGTCCACACACGCGTCGAATGAGGTACCTGAAGAACAAAGAAGATAAAGAACCTACAGAGAGCATCGGTCGGGTGTCGGCCAAAGACTCTCCAAAGGTTAAATCAGTGATAAAAGAATCTTTAATAACTCAAAAGTGTAAGAGTTAGGAAATTACACATAACTTAAGGAAGAGAAGGCTTAGTGCTTATATAGTGGTGTAGAGCCAACCAAGATCCCTTGAATGTAGGGTTTTTCCTTGTAGAGAAGATTTGGAATTAAGACCCCAAGATCTTGGGCTTTTTTTCTCATATAGGGAAGACACGAGTGTGGAGTATGGTCTTTGGGCGTGATGCGCAAGTTTTTTCCATATAGGGATGCATGAGTGGAGAATACGTAAAGGTTTGTAGGACCTAGTTACTCAACCATCGATATGACCATCTGTTCGTCGGTATCACCATTTGTCCATCGGTATGAATACGGAGGATAAAACGTGACCATCTGTCAGGTACATATACAACCATTCGTTGGGCACATACGTGGAACACTGATTTGCAAAGACTTCAAAGAAGTCAAATGAGGAGTTCATCCCAACAGGTTCGTAGTTGGCAGGTCCCACCATAAGAGGCACATATCCTGACAGGCCAGTGGCAGAGTATTCCATCCTGATGGGTCAAAGTGCTCAAAAGACTTTATTGGAAGAGAATACCTTTATTAGTGTGCAAGTTAGTTTGTTGATTGGACGAGTATAGTGGGTTGTTTGTCAAAAGTGTCTCATCGGTTTAGACAAGTTAGTGTATGCGTGTTCTAGGAGATGAGTATGGTACTTGACAACTTCTTGATTCGTGATGACCATCAGAGTGGAATGTGTCGCATGGTATCAGGGAAGGTACCTGACGACCTCTAGGTCCCTGACAACCCCTATGTACCTGGCGACCCATTGATATGTGACGACCATCAGGGCGGAGCGTGTCACGCAGTGTCAGGGAAGGCACCTGATGATCACTAGGTCCCTGACGACCCTTTGGTACCTAACAACCCATTGATATGTGACAACCATCAGTGCAGAGCGTGTCGCACGGTGTCAAGGAAGGTACCTGAAGACCTCTGGGAACCTGATGACTCATTGATACGTGACAACCATCATGGTGGAGTGTGGTGCATGGTGCCACATTCCCTTTGTGACCGACAATACTTTTGGTGACCGAATATTCTTTTGGTAAGATCATGATGCTTTTGATAACCAAAGACTCTAGGGTGTTAGAAAAAATTTTCTAAATGGTGAAAATATTCCCTATCAGACACGTGTCTACATCATATCGTATCTAGTGCACAGATGCACTGAACACAAGCCGTATCCTTAGCATTATAGTGAATTGTGTTGCATCATACTAACCACTGACTGAAGACCGGAACAACCTATGCGTTAAGAAGCACCCATTACAAACTTGTAGCTGTTGGTAGCATTGCATTGGTGTTCTGTTCTTCGCTTGATTTGTTTGAATTAGGGGGGTTTACTGTTGACTTTAGATGCCTCTGTATCTTCGTTTTGGACTTAGGTTATTTTCTACTTTCTTTCATATTCATTATTCAACAAAAGGTATTTGAATTACTAGCCATAGTCAGATGGAAAAAGTATATTCCACAGAACTTACATTTGTGGTCACACTTGGTTTTAATCTTGCTATGAATTTGGTTTCGGGTCTGTTTTCGATAGGCCGACTTAAGGTACTGTGGGGCCTAAGGCGACTACTTTAAGTGAGGTCTATTATTATACTTTGAATATTAATAGGATATTTATTTAACTTTTTTTTTTGTTTTTTTTTTTTTCGTTTAAAATCTATTTTTTTTAGAAAAAAAATTACAAATTAAAATGAACTCATCGCATTACTCAATGACTATACAACTAAAATAAACACTATTTATTGAATGAAGTAACCAAATACTGAAAAATTATGATTGAAAATTTTAATAAAGTTATATAATTGATATCTCTAAATAAAATTTGAGTATAAATTTATTTACTAGTGTAAGATTATTGAGTTCTTTTAACATTTATGTGTGAGAGATTAAATAATTGATCCATCCAAAGAAAACATTTTTCTTTAACTGGTTTTTCTTTGATAAAAAACTACTTTTTATTTATTGGTGAATATTTAGCGCTTAATTAATACTTCCATTGGTACAAAAATATCTCTATTGGTAAAAATTTAGGGGCCTTTTTTCATTAAAGGCCTTAGGCGGTTGCCTATTTGGCTCATCCATTGAGCCGGCCCTGGTTTTCGAATGAAAAAGGTTCAACAAATTTTTTGCAAGTAGTGTGGTTAAATTAAATTATTTCCACTAATTGTTTATTTGTTTGCCTTTTGCTTTCATTTTTTATAGTATAAAATTAAAATTTGTCTATATCAAGTAATAGTTACTTTATTTAGTAATTTTTTTTAAAAAATAATAATAATCTTGACAAAGACAATTTCAGCAAAGAAGAACTCATTACCTCTCATTTAACATGTAAAGTGAAATTGCAAACTTCATACCTTCTTGAATTTGTCAAAAGATTTTTAGGACATATCCAAATTAATTTATAAGAAAAATCTTCAATATATTAAGCTATGACATATGTTATTATAATAGTTAGTGTACAATTAAATATATATATATATATATATATATATTTCAATATTACAAAATAGATTACGAGGAGTTGTCTGCAGATCTATCGCTTAAAAAAAAGTTTAAGTTCTAAATTTATGAAATGAAAAAGTTTAGTTATAAAATTGGTTATAGTCTAAAGCTATAACTTCATTTTTAAAAATTAACATTACTATATATTTTGAAAATCTAACCATTAAATTACATGTTTTTTACGCTCTTAATACACATGTCAAATTTTGTACAAATCAAATATTATTTGTTATATGATTTATAAGTTTATATTTTATGCATAGTTTTAAACTACAAAAACTTACAATTTAAAAAATTTATTGATGACATAACTATTGATCTTTAATTTTCTAGAAATTTTACAAGTATGGAGGATATAATAAGAAAATTTAATCCAATGGTGGATTTGTCAAAATCAACTCCAATAAAAAGATATTAAGTAAAGTTGTAGTCTTAAGTTACAACAAATTTTGTAACTAAACTTTATCTATTTATGAAATGGTTTCAATCGATTTTTTTTTTTTTTTTTTTTTTACGATTTCTGTTTTTCATCTTTACTATCGTTAGTAATATGAAAAAATTTCGGTTTTTTGTACGCTTTTAAAGCATAAATTTTAAAAAATTAAAAAAACTTAACAAAAAATACAAGGAATAAACTGAGAGTGTGTTTGTTTATATAAAATCTCCAACCTTTAACAAATACAGTAAATGTGTGGATTAAGGTAAGGCCAGCTAGGTAGCTGATAGATTAGATAATAACAAACCAAATACCAAAAGAAAAGAAAAGAAAAGAAAAGAGCAGCTGCTAGCTATCCATCTATCTATCTATATCCCCAACTGTAAATTTTTATAAATAAAGACGGGACCCGCGTAAGACTATCTGAGTGCACGTGTCGCCACCCACCCTTTGACTTCTGTCTCTCTCTGTTTTTATTACCATTGTCAGTTTGGTTGTCCCATTTTCCATTATCATCAGTCATCACCCACACGTTACTTTCTATTCCTAATCTCAAGTAAAAACTTGAAACCGGTTTTTGCCGGTCCAACCTACAGTGTTCTCGGTTACGCTCCTCTTCCCACGACTGAATATAATAATTATTCACAATGGCTCTCACTTGGTCGAGACTTTATAGCCTCCACTACCCTCCTCTCTCTCTCTCCCAACTGCTTTTTTCTGCTCCTACAAAGAATCTCTCTCCTTCTCTCTGCCCGTTTTAATAGATAAAGAAACAGAAGCAAAGCATCTTTATTTCTTTCATTCAGACCCATAAACGTGTTGAATTCAGAGCCACCATTTCCCTTACCTATCTCTATCTGTATCTGACTTACTAAGTATTTTTACTTTCCTTCCCTGAGCTCATTTTTTCTTATATTCATTTTCACACCCAGCAAATTAAACACATCATTATATGCTTTGTTTTGTTTCTCTACTAAAATGACCAAAACCTTTGATCCCACCTCAGAAATCTTGCTTCTTGAAATGGGTTTTCTTGCCACTTGATTCTACATACTTTTACCTTCTCTCTTTTTTTTTTCTCAATATGGGTATCAAATATTTGTGCTTGATGATGATTGTTCTTGGCTTTTGCTTCCAATCCCGGCTTCTGAGTGCTCAGAACCTGACATGCCACCCAAATGATCGGAGCGCCTTGGTGGATTTCATGAATGGTTTAAAGTCAGTAATTGAAGGGTGGGACACCAATTCTTCTTCTGATTGCTGTACTTGGCCAGGCATCAATTGCAGCTCTTCAATCTTCCTCGGTTTGAACACTTCTCCTGGCAATTACAATAGAGTAGTCGCGTTGAATCTTTTCAAGAAAAAAATAAGTGGCAAACTTTCTGAATCATTAGGCAAATTGGATCAGCTCAGAACACTCAATCTTTCCCACAATTTGCTCCAAGACTCGCTTCCTCAATCACTGTTCAGTTTGCAAAACTTAGAGGTCTTAGACTTGAGCTCTAATGACTTTTCAGGTTCAATTCCGGAAGCCATTAATTTGACTTCAATCAACACCATTGACATGTCCCAGAACGTCTTGATTGGTTCTGTCCCTGGTGATATTTGTATAAACTCAAAGAGAATTCTGATTCTGAACCTTGCTGTAAACTACTTGTCTGGTGATCTTTCAGCACTTGGCAATTGTAGCTCCTTGCACCACCTTTATCTGAGCGCCAATGACTTCACAGGTGGTATACCTGATAATATATTTCAGCTACATAGTTTGGAGAGTTTGAGTCTTCAAGATAACAACTTTTCCGGGCCACTGAGCACAGAAATCGGTAAACTTCAAAACCTTTCTCGTTTGGATTTATCAGCTAATGGGTTTTCAGCAAGTATCCCAGATGTTTTTTATAGCTTTGGATATTTGAAGTTTTTTGCAGCCCATTCAAATTACTTCACTGGTCATATACCAAAGTCCTTGTCCAATTCACCCTCTCTCAATTTGCTTAATTTGAGGAACAATTCATTGGTTGGTAAAATTGAGCTTAATTGTTCAGCAATGCTTAGTCTGAACTCTCTTGATTTAGGTTCTAATCGATTTTCCGGGCCTGTGCCTGATAATCTTCCCAATTGTCATAATTTGGAAACCGTAAATCTTGCTCGGAACAAATTGGGTGGCCAAATCCCAGAAACCTTCGACAAGTTTCACAATCTCTCGTATCTGTCACTATCAAATTCCAGTATCTCTAATCTTACCTCTGCCTTTAAAATCCTACAGCATTGCAAGAAGCTAACAACTTTGGTCCTTACCCTCAACTTCCATGGTGAGGAATTGCCTGCTGACCCTTCCCTGCATTTTGAAAGCCTTAAAGTTCTCGTTGTTGCAAATTGTAGACTTACTGGTGCAATACCACAATGGTTGAGCAGTTCTAACAAATTGCAGTTATTGGATTTATCGTGGAACCGTTTGAATGGAGCTATTCCGGGGTGGTTTGGCAACTTTACGAGTCTCTTTTACCTGGACCTATCTAACAATTCATTTACAGGGGAGATCCCGAAAAGCTTAACTGGTTTAGTAAGCCTCATCTCCAGGGATATCTCATTGGTGGAACCTGCCCCTGATTTCCCATTTTTCTTGAAAAAGAATGTGAGTGCAAGAGGATTGCAGTATAACCAAGTTTGGAGCTTCCCACCAACACTGGAACTAAGTCACAACAATCTCACTGGGAAAATCTGGCCAGAGTTTGGGAACTTGAAAAAGCTCCATATTTTGAATTTGCAGTTTAACAGTTTATCAGGACAGATTCCAAGCGATTTATCTGGGATGACAAGCTTAGAGGCTCTGGATTTGTCCCATAACAATCTCACAGGGACGATACCGCCTTCATTACAAAGTCTCAGCTTTTGTTCCAAGTTTAATGTTGCATACAATCATCTAAGTGGGGACATACCTTTAGGAGGTCAGTTTCGGACATTCCCAAATTCAAGCTTCGAAGGTAATAATCTTTGTGATGCCCCTTGTCAACAATTTAGGGATGCTCCTCATCCTCCTACATCACGCAAAAAATCAGGAAGAAATGTAGGAACTATCATTGGAATGAGCATTGGGATTGTATTTGGAACAGCTTTTCTTATTGTCATCATGTTCATGGTCATGATTAGAGCATATAGCCGAAGAGAGGTTGATCCCGAGAGAGAGGAGGCTGTCACTGATGTTAAAGATTTGGAAGAACTTGGGTCAAAATTAGTGGTTTTGTTCCGAAACAAAGAAAGCAGTAAAGAGCTGTCCCTTGATGACCTTATGAAATCTACCAACAATTTTGACCAAGCAAATATCATTGGCTGTGGGGGTTTTGGTCTGGTTTACAGAGCCACCCTCCCTGATGGTAAGAAGGTTGCAATCAAACGTCTCTCTGGTGACTGTGGTCAGATGGAAAGAGAATTCCGTGCAGAAGTGGAAGCCCTCTCAAGAGCTCAGCATCCAAATCTTGTCCATCTTCAAGGGTATTGCATGTACAAGAATGACAGGCTCTTAATATATTCTTACATGGAAAACAGTAGCTTGGATTATTGGTTGCATGAAAAACTTGATGGTCCATCCTCCTTAGATTGGGATACGAGGCTCCAAATTGCTCAAGGAGCAGCAAGGGGGCTTGCTTATTTGCACCAATCATGCGAGCCCCATATCCTCCACAGAGATATTAAGTCAAGTAACATTCTTTTAAATGAGAATTTTGAAGCCCACTTAGCTGATTTTGGTCTTGCAAGGCTTATACTCAGTCCCTATGATACTCATGTGACAACTGATCTTGTAGGGACATTAGGCTACATCCCTCCTGAATATGGCCAAGCCTCTGTTGCGAGTTACAAGGGAGACGTGTATAGTTTTGGGGTGGTTCTTTTGGAACTTCTAACTGGAAAGAGGCCCATGGACATGTGCAAGCCGAAAGGATCCCGGGATTTAATTTCTTGGGTGTTTGAGATGAAGAAGGAGAATCGGGAAAGTGAGGTGTTTGATCCATTCGTATATGACAAGCAGAATGATAAGGAAATGTTGCGGATGCTCAAGATTGCATGTCTTTGTTTAAGCGAAAGCCCCAAAGTGAGGCCTTCAACTCAGCAGCTAGTTTCTTGGCTGGACAACATGGATATCAGCATCTAGTTTTCTTATGTAACCAAGCGACACTCTGGTTGTACAGCTTGAGATATACTACCATACCTATTTTTGAAGAAGTTCCATGTCCACCCATATAAATTGTTGTTTTTCTATTCTAAACAGTGATCTTGTTGTAAATATTCACCCACATATTTGGGTTCTCAATACCATTTCCTTTCTGGAACACGGAGGAGAGAGGTGTCTGATTAAAGCAACAAAATATTGTAAGTCTTTTTATTCAGATGTAGTTTCTTGCTTCCAATTGTAAGAGAAAATATCGGTTTTCATGCATAAATAACATTTCTGAAATTTTTCTCCGTTGTAGGTCTTAATTAATATAGAATAACAAGTTTCGTTTCTGGTCTTACTCTCGCACATATATTTACACTTATATGCTTATCTTGATTAATATTGATAGTTCAATGCCTGTTGGAGTTATCACTTAGTTATTGTGATTGGCTAAGTCCTTTTTTTTATAGAAACTTTGTCATGAACTGTTGGCAGTTTTAGCAGTTCGGTGCCAATTGGACTTGGTCTAACGAAAGAATGTCCTAACTATCATGTGAAAATTCAAGAAGAAAAAAAGGATGGCCTAGGTGAAATTGCTCTTGTATAAATTCCCAATTAGGGAGAATTTGTAAAATCCAGAACATTTGGAATAATAATTAGAGCTGCACCTTTGAGTAGTTTCTTAGGCTTCTCTATCAACTTTGAGCAGGTTTTGGGGGTTGGCTCATTCTGTATTTCATATCTGCTTGCTATATTACTTTTCTTGGATTTTGGTAAAAGTTTTAACAGGTTTCTGCCAATTATTCTCGCTCACAGCCTGTGCGTTTCTGATCCATGATTTGCTTATATTGCACTTCAATATATGGTCTCATTCAAAAATCTTGAGTGATTTTTGAGATCTGCTTCTTATGTTTTTAGTCCAACTCTATTTCAACTTATTGATTAAGCGTGGCAATTCAGCCAATTGCTTAATCATGATACTTGAGGTATCTAATTTTCTCCATTTGAAATGGTCTCCTTCAGTCTCTCTTAAGCTTGTGCAAATGATTTCCTTCTATCTAACTCAGTCTTGTGTGGAACTACCATTTCTATATTACAACAATGTAACACAAATTCTTATTTTACTAAATAAAATAAAATTATTTCTTCTCCATTTTATTGTTATGCAAAAGCAGAAATGTTAATAGCAATTATTGTGATTTGAATCTAGCAGAAGCCCATTCACATGAATAAGAAAATAAAACATACACATGAAATAATAATAATTAACGTGGTTCGGCCAAACCAAATCTAATTAGAAATTTGAGGCAATTTCTAACACTTATGGTCTGAATTTACCCCTTCTAATATATATATTTCAAACATTATACATCGTAGGAAACGAATAAGGTAACATTATGCATTGTAGGAAACGAATAAGGTCTATATGGTCATAGGATATATTAGATCAATGTTTAAATCAAATAAGAATAATATCCTCATTATGCAAATTATTTTAGTAAGCTCATCAATTTTTGTGGTATTCATCCTTTTTATGATATGAAATATAAATACATGATTAATTTTCAAATATAAATAAATAAAAATAGTGTTAACCCTACATGATATTCGGGTGGTGGGTTCATTGGTGTGGAGCATAACGTGAACCCAGAGATTTCATGTTCAATCTACCACAATATTCATGGGGGTTTTTGAGGTGTCTCAATTCTCATGGGAAGATAGTAGAATAGTTTTACCAAAATCTGGGACACAACTTTGGAACCTTGGTGCACAAACACTATAAGGGTCAAATGCTGTAAGTGTTGGCAAATCCAAGTCAAAATGCATTTTTTATGTAATTGAGCTCTTAGTTTTAGTGTCCTAATATGTGTTGAACCACTACATTAAAGACATAAGAAAACTGCTCAATACTACGGAAGAACTACTGCCTCAACACCAGGCTCAACTCCACACAATCGATCAAGCATTAGTGATTCTTAACTCCTACACCACTCGACTGATCGATCCGCAAGAATAATGAAATTTCTATTGTAATCCATGGTGATTTGGTTGACTTGAGATTCGTGCACTAGGGTTCCAAAGGTACAAAATTTTATTTTATGGTCTTCATCATAAGAGGAGAACATTGTACACTTGAAGAAATTTCTACGACATTGTGCACCTAGGGTTTTGTACTAAGTCGTTTTCTATTCACCAAAGATCAAGTGTTTGTTATGAAGACATATGCACCAACAACTTCAACAATCAAGAAGAGTTGATTGTGTGAAGTCAGTCATGGATTGAAGATTCATGCATATCGAAGAGATTTACTTGGAAGAGTAGTCCAATCAAGTTGGAGTTGCACTTGGATAGTTCTATAAGTTTTACTGTAGGTATATATTTCGTAATAGGGTATATTCCTTATTCTTATAACTTCAATCTTTTATAATGAATTCTTCAAGTTAGAGGCGACCTTCAAACCACTCGTTGGGATTTTTCTCTGTTAGAGTTTTATCCATCGTAATTATATCGTTGTATTAAATTTAATTTTCACTCATTTAAAATTTGCAATATGATTGTGCCCATTACACTTTAATGTGAAACTTACATAATTAGAATAATTAATCAATTTAAATAATTGGTTAATTCAAGTCGACCTAACTTCAACCCAACAAAATAGTCGTGTTCTGATATTTGAGAGAAGAAAGTAGTAGTGTTGATTTACCAATTTTCTTCAACGCGCTTTAATGGTAAAATGAAAGACATTTAATATTTGGTGTTCAACTATAAATTCTTTGGACTTTGTTTATGACTTTTTCCATCTTTGAGAGTCGTAGCTTAACACAAATTCTTATTTTATTAAAAAAATAAAATTATTTCTTCTCCATTTTATTGTTATGCAAAAGCAGAAATGTTAATATCAATTATTGTGATTTGGATCTAGCAGAAGCCCATTCACACGAATAAGAAAATAAAACATACACACGAAATAATAATATTTAATGTGGTTCGGCCAATTTCATGCCTACGTCCGCAGGCAATGCCAACCAAAATCCACTGTCAACAATATGTCAATATGAATTATGACGACACTAATTAACACTCACAACTCACTCAAACAACACTCACAAATGTCACAAACATAAAAACAAAACTTCTCACAAGCACAAACTAACTCACAAACCCAATACCCCAATACTCCCAATGACTCTCTCATACTCACAAAACAAACTCGCTCTTAACACACAACCATGGATAATCTTTCAATCCCAAAAATCTACCAAATTACTCTTAGAAAAAATCCACTCACATTCTTCTAGAGTCTTCTACTCTTCTCCCCTCCCCATATGAGAGGAATCTTGATCAAAAGCCACCAAACTCTTTGCAACATTTCCTAATTATAAGGCTCCAGTTCTATTCCTTAATGGACAAGGACTACCAATTATTTCTTCAACCAAAAAACCTTTTTTCCTTCCATACCAAGAAGAATCCTTGACTTCTACACCAAGGATTTCATTTTATTCAAAGGAAATCCAAACCAAATCTAATTAGGAATTTGAGGCAATTTCTAACATTTATGGTCTTAATTTACCCCTTCTAATATATATATTTCCAACATTATACATCGTAGGAAACGAATTAGGTAACATTATGCATTGTAGGAAACGAATAAGGTCTATATGGTCATAGGATATATTAGATCAATGTTTAAATCAAATAAGAATAATATCCCCGTTATACAAATTATTTTAGTAAGCTCATCAATTTTTGTGGTATTCATCCTTTTTATGATATGAAATATAAATACATGATTAATTTTCAAATACTAATAAATAGATAAATAAATAAAAATAGTGTTAACCCTACATGATATTCAAGTGGTGGGTTCATTGGTGTGGGGCATAATGTAAACCCAGAGATTTCATGTTCAATCTACCACAATAATCATGGGGGTTTTTGAGGTGTCTCAATTCTCATGGGAAGATAGTAGAATAGTTTTACCAAAATCTAGGACACAACTTTGGAACCCTGGTGCACGAACACTATAAGGGTCAAATATTGTAAGTGTTGGCAAATCCAAGTCAAAATGCATTTTTTATGTAATTGAGCTCTTAGTTTTAGTGTCCTAATATGTGTTGAAGAACTACATTGAAGACATAAGAAAACTGCTCAATACTATGGAAGAACTACTACCTCAACACTAGGCTCAACTCCACAGAATCAATCAAGCTTTAGTGATTCTTAACTCCTAGCTTGACACCACTCGACTGATCGATCCGCAAGAATAATGAAATTTCGGTTGTAATCCATGGTGACTTGGGTGACTTGAGATTCATGCACTAGGGTTCCAAAGGTATAAAATTTTATTTTATGGTCTTCATCATAAGAGGAGAACATTGTACACTACATTGTGCACCTAGGGTTTTGTACTAAGTCGTTTTCTATTCACCAAAGATCAAGTGTTTGTTATGAAGACATATGCACCAACAGCTTCAACAATCAAGAAGAGTTGATTGTGTGAAGTCAGTCATGGATTGAAGATTCATGCATATCGAAGAGATTTACTTGGAAGAGTAGTCCAATCAAGTTGGAGTTGCACTTGGATAGTTCTATAAGTTTTACTGTAGGTATATATTTTGGGATAGAGTATATTCCTTATACTTATAACTTCAATCTTTTATAATGAATTCTTCAAGTTAGTGGCGACCTTCAAACCACTCGTTGGGATTTTTCTCTGTTAGAGTTTTATCCATCGTAATTATATCGTTGTGTTAAATTTAATTTTCACTCATTTAAAATTTGCAATATGATTGTGCCCATTACACTTTAATGTGAAACTTACATAATTAGAATAATTAATCAATTTAAATAATTGGTTAATTCAAGTCGACCTAACTTAAACCCAACAAAATAGTCGTGTTCTGATATTTGAGAGAAGAAAGTAGTAATGTTGATTTACCAATTTTTTTCAACGCGCTTTAATGGTAAAATGAAAGACATTCAATATTTGGTGTTCAACTATAAATTCTTTGGACTTTGTTTATGACTTTTTCCATCTTTGAGAGTCGTAGCTTAACCCCTGCCTTGGCAGTGTGAACCACTCCATTGACAAAACGGCCATAATAATTTTTCGGTTAATAGTGTGGAATATTGCGGCGAGTAAAAGTAAAGAAAGAGTTGGAATACAGCAAAATCTTGGTCAGATAGAGGGTGGCACCGTGATCTATTATGTAATTTGTCTGCATTTTCAGCTATTCATGAAGTTTGACTACATAATTATCATATAAATAAAGTCCACTAGTTTGTCCTTTTTAACCAAATATTGGTGTGTTCTTTTATTCAACCATATATATTGATGTTGGACTGCTGAATTGTTATGGGAAATGGCGGGTCTAATCTGGCAAGTGTCTATCATTGACATCTATTACATTTATACATCACTTTCTAAAGAAGTCGAGTAACTTCATATTTGTTTTTTGTTTTTTTTTGTTTTTTCCTTTGAAAAAAGAATTTGAACACCTTCACATTACCCGCTTTTCCGAAAATATCTTCTATTTGGGTTTTTATATTGTATTACTAGAATACTCTTAGGTTAGGCCTTGACATGGCATGCATCTAATTCATAGGTTCTTCCTCTCAAGTGGATCATGGACAACTAGAGTTCACACAGTAATATATAAAATGAATAAATAAATAAGTGTTAGACAAAAGTGTCCTAAAGTTTTAGAATCTCTAGATTCTATCTCTTAAAATTATATTATGTTTGAATCTACAACCCCTCCTTCCACCATAGAGTTCACACAGTAATATATATCAAATGAAAAAGATAATTATTATTTAAGATAAATGTTAGGCTAAAGTGAAAACTACACTTTTAAAGTTTGGGAGTCTTTAGATTTTACACCATAAAGTTTAAAAATTTGGATTATACCTCCTAAATCATTTTATGTTTGCATCAGCAGCCCCTCCGTCCACTATAGAGTTCACACAGTAATATATATTGAATGAATAAGATAATTATTATTTAAGATAAGTGTCAGACTAAAGTGCAAACTTTACTCTTAAAATTTGGAAGTCTTTAAATTTTACACCGTAAAATCTAAGAATTTAGATTTTACACCCTAAACTACACTATTATATTATATCATTTGCAAAAAGAATACATCAAGGGACTTCAATTTGAAGCAATCCAACAAGCTCATACATAATAAGCTCAAAGAGATATGGAATTAATGTTATTCCTTGATGCAAACTTGTAGTGATAGGAAATTCATTTGTGATGTCTTCACTTGATTTCACACTAGTTACAACTTTATCGTTCATATCCTTAATCAACTTAATATACTTTTAAAGGAAATAATTTCTTTTCTAAAATCCACCACATAACCTCTTTATGCATCTCATCATATATACACTTTCTCTAGGTCAATAAAAAACCATATGGAGATCTTCATAGGTTTCTCTATATTTTTTCTTTAAATTTCCAAGTAAGATATAACTTCCTTGGTAGATCTCATTAACATAAAAACCAAATTTATTCTTTAATATTTTTGTTTCATGTTTTAAAGTATGATTAATCACACTCTCTCAAAGTTTCATAGTGTAACTCACAAGTTTGACTCCATAGTAATTTGTATTGTTTAAAATATCTCCCTTATTCTTGTTTATATGGTTATTAGACATGTTTCTTAACCATGATAAACCCATGTCACCCAAGCACTTTCAAACATCAATTCAAATATCTCATTAGGTTTCCTAGCTTTTCTCGTTTTCATCATTCTCAATGTGTCCTTTGCCTCAATCATTCTAATTATTCAAATAGATCTACAGTTTCTATCCTTAATAGGGTTACAATGTTTGCTCCAATCTCTTATGTGACTTCCATTAAAAAAAAATATATATCAGAATAGCATTTCCATATGTCTTTAATTTCACATTCTTTTACTAATGCTCTTTGATCTTAGTTTTTAATGCACTTAACACAATTTAACACTCTTGCTTCCATTTTCATTCTATTAGCAAGTTTATAAATACTACTAAGTCACGAGTTCAAATCTTCTATCCCACTTTTCCTGCTCCACTCTATACTCCACTAATAAATAATTGCCACGTGTTCACATAATTAATTAAATACTACTATTAATTAATAACTATAGTATTAATAAGTCAATAATGATAGTATTTAATTAATTAGGTGAACACGTGACAAGTATTTATTGGTGGAGTATAAAGTGGAGCAGGGAAAGTGGGACAGAAGATTTAGACTCCTAAGTCACCCATGCGATGCACGGATAATGTTGTAATGTTTTATGT
Source organism: Quercus aquifolioides (assembly GCA_019022515.1). NCBI lineage: Eukaryota > Viridiplantae > Streptophyta > Magnoliopsida > Fagales > Fagaceae > Quercus > Quercus aquifolioides. The sequence goes on along the minus strand of CM032330.1, from coordinate 43,115,591 downwards.
AAGATGGTTTTGGAGAATGTTGTGTATATATTATAACATAATTGTTATAAAACTTTATTTGTAATGAGTTTATCATAAAAATCAAAAATTATAAATTACACACACATATCCATTATAATTATTCAATTGAACTAATGAAAAATTTATAATTAAAAAAAAAAACTTTGGAGGAATATTATTTATATATATATCTAAAAGCTGAAGCGTAGCATTTATTATTACTACGCTCCTGTTGAGTCACCTCATCGTAACGTCATTAGCCACATAATTAGTCTTTTTCATATTTGTTTTTTACCTTTAATTTTTTTACAATATTAAATATATAAATATATTAGCTTTACAAATTCATCTTAAGCAATTTTAACTTTACATATTCATCTACTTTAATTTTTATATTATAATTTATATAATAAATCAATGGAAAATCAAACAAAAGTATTGTCTGTATATATTCATCTTGGGTGGATTTAACTTTACATATTATCTTGCCTCTTCATCTTCCTTTTTTTTTGGCTCTTCTTATTCCTATCATCTTACTATAAATTTGCCACTCACTCACATTCTATACATATATTTCCCATACAAAAAAATTTATTTCTCTCTCTCTCTCTCTCTCAAACAATTTTTTTTTTTCATTTTTTGTTGGGTTTTTTTATTTTCCCTGTATCTCTACCTTAGATTGATGAATATTTGTTTTTTTTGAATTTTACTTTTAAAATTTTTCTGTTAAAAAATTTTCATTGGTCATAGGAGGATCTCCCACTAGAGGTTCGTTCCCTTATTGTCCTATTATTAACTAATTCATATGTGTTCCTTGATGCAAGTATTTCTTTATCATTATATTTACAACACTAAATAATTTTAATGAATGGTGTTTGATGTTGATCTGAATTGGGGAAAAATCATATTATAATATGTCATATTTTGTGTTGTTGTTAGATTTTAGTTTATTTGGGGAAAAAAAATGATAATCTAGACAAGTTGATGAAGAACAGTTAGTGTAGTTGAAGACAATAGTATTTATGCAGTTTCTTTTCACTGTTTGTAATATTAAGATTAATATATTAGCAGCAAATTGTTATGTCTTTATTATATGATGTTCTTAAATGCTTAAGTAATTGTTTTAAGCGTTTACGAATATTTTATATTGTTTTTCATCTTCTTTATTTCATTAGTGTGTTCTTTGAGATTTTTAAGAAAACAAATTCTATCTTGTGTTTAAAATTATTTATTTATTTATTCATTTTTCATATGTTGGATTAGATGTTAGATTAGATTATGACAACATTAACACAATACTTCTTTTTTCGAAAAAAACTTATCTAACTTTTTCCCCTTTGGAATTGTAGTCTTGGTTTTTTTGTTTTTTTTTTAAGGAAAAAGATTTGCAATCTTTTATTTTTAATTTTATTTTTTTGAATTTGTATTGTTGAGTTTTATTAATTTTTTAGATAAGTTTCTTGGTGTTTTTGATTGTATGGTAGAAAATTTCTAGTTTGAGAAAGTTTGTTTAAAACTAAAAGAAAATTTTCAGATTTTATATAATTTTTAATGATACACAAAATATTATAAATAACTTTTATTAAAAAATTAATATTTTTGCTAACTTACCTTTTGAAATCTTGAAAAAAAAAATATTGTTTTGATTTGGTACGACATAAATTACATTACTATTTATTAAATTAGTCCAAAATGAAATAATAAATAAATTTAATGAGATCACGCGCAACGGGCGGGATCCGCGACTAGTACATTATTATACTTAAGCTTGACTTGTTTAGTAGTTATGCTTAAACTTGAGCCTGAGCTTGACTTATTTACTAAACAAACAAATATAAAACAAGATATTTTCCTAATTGAGCTCAAACTATTTGATTGATTTACAACCCAATCTTTTTTAAATCATAGATTTTTACAAGATCTAATGGCAAAAACACTTAACTATCCAATTAATCATTATTGTTAATAACATCAACTTACCTAATAAATTTCTGAGAACACTGATTTCTCTCTTTCTTATTTCTTGCTTGTTGTGCAAAGGGGGGGAAAAAATTCCATTCCCTAGCATTTTTTGTGCCATTAGCCTTTTTTTTTTCTCAAACAAACATTTCCTAGCTCTTTTAAGGACGTCGACAAAGCCAACCCAAATGTGTGCGTGTGTGTTTAAAACATACGAATTGGTTATATGAAGTCATTCTTGTATATCTGTGTTAGATTAGATTCACAGCAAAAAAAAAGTTTTGTTGATTTTTTATTTATTTATTTAAGTTTCTAGTGAAACTCGAGTTCCAAATATTGTCACATAACTAATATAATATGTTTCATTTTTTGTCACATAACAGATATGTTTGCAAAAATATCATTTTTTATCAATGTATATTTTCTTTGTTTCTCATCTCTCTCTTTTTCTCATTTTCTCATTGAGTCAATTGTATCTTTGTATGGGTTCAAATCAAATGAACTCTAAAATACTCATTATTGAGTTACTGCCTCAACTGATTTGGACTACAAGTGGTTAAAGAATGGTTGGATTATTATTATTATTTTTTATTTTTTATTTTTGCTTTGATACTATCATTATCAATTGTAGCCCAGACCTTGTCACCGAACATTCCACCCCACCCAACCAACAACCTGAGAGACTTGGATTTGACTAACCATTCAATTGGTAGCAGATCCATAACCCATTCACCTTATTAAAACAAGTTAAGTCGTGGTTCATCCCCAATACTAGGGGTCTCAAATGGGTGGCTTTGGGGTGGACAATTGGGTTGGGTAAAACTCATTTACCCATTTATTTCTCATATAACTAATCACTTCTAACCCAAACCCAACCCAACCCAATTATTATGAGTAAACCCCAATCCGCCCAATTACCCAATAATCAAAATTACCAAAATGCCCTCAAAACTTGAAAATGACTAAAGTACTCCTAAAATCCATTTAAATTTCCAAAATACCCTTCAAACCTAAAGAACTACCAAATATGCTAAAAAAAATCACTTAAAATTACCAAAATACCCTTAGAACTAAAGAAAATGACTGAAATACCCCTGAAACCTAAAAATTTACCAAAATACTCCCTAAACCAGAAAAATGACTGAAATACTCCCAAAACCTAAAAAAATTACCAAAATACCCCCCCTAAATCTAAAAAACAAATTGGCATAAATACATCTCAAAACCTAAAAAAATGATAGAAATACCCCCAAAAACAAAATAAATTTACCAAAATACCCCTGAAACCTAAAAAATGAGCAAAATATTGGTGGGTTTCATTATTTGCTATTGTAAACTGTAGACAAGCATGCTGCCTATACTAAATTTAGACAATTTTGGTAGATGATGATTTTACTAGAATTTTTCCCTTACTAACGAAAGTATTCGCTTTGGTTACATGATAAAATGAACAAATTTCAGGTGATTAATAGCATGCCATTTAAAGCAAAGAAGTTAAGGTGATATATAGAAGTAAAATAATCTTATCTTATACAATAACAAACGATAATTAATTAGTGGAGGAGAAAGCACAAAAACTAATAATAGTACAGAAGTTGAAGTATAAATAGCTTCAAACCAAATGGGGTTACCATCATTTCGTACAACAAATTGGCAATAGAAAGGAAATAAAGAACAATAAGATGGGAAAGAATTTAAGCATTGCAACAATTTCCTTGCTACTAGTGTTGGCATCCACCAATGCCCAGCAGGTCTTTGATGTTAAATCAAATGGAGCAAAACCAAATGCTAATATAACTCAGGTATAAATATATGAATGCAATCAACTATACTTAATTGACATGAAGAGTGTGTTCCAGTTAACATAACTAGTAAAACCTTTTAACTTTGAATAAGAGAACTTAGGTTCAAACTCCGTTTACACTAGAAACTTATCGATGTCATGACTAGATGATAAAACATTAACATGCAAAATGATTATTATATACTGATCTTGATTTTTTTTATAATGTGTTTAGGCTTTGACAAAAGCTTGGAAAGCTACGTGCGCAGTAGCAGAAAGTAAAGTTGTGATTTCAGCGGGGATATACAAACTAGGTTTATTGACTTTGTTGGGTCCATGCAAAGGTGCTATTGAGTTTAACTTTCAGGGAACCCTACAGGCCCCATCAGATGTTGCCTCCTTCGACGGTAAAGATGGTTGGGTTATTTTTGAACGTATCAACGGTCTCACTGTGTCAAGTTGTTAAGTTTTTGATGGCAAAGGACAACAAGCATGGCAAAAAAATGAGTGTAACAAAGACAAAAACTGCAACGTACTTCCTATTGTAAGATTTCAATCTTAATTAATTAGCATTTATATTTCCATAATTTTCTATGTAGGTATACATAGACACTACAACGTTACAAACTTTACCCATTAAAAAAAATAATTCAAACATTTATATGTTAAATGATGTTTTACAAATAATTTGACAAGTTTTGTATGGTGATGTGTCACAACTCGAAAAAGAATTAATTTTAAAATTTATATATGAGAAATTTTATGGAGTATGGACACAACTTTTTGTGCCACAACACTAACATGTGCGACTATAAGCGATAGAGAAAAAACAATGGTTAAGTCTAAAAGTGATAATTCACCAATCACAATCGCACATGTACTCTTTTGACAAAGCTTGTGGTCTATGAAGAATTGTTTATATAATATAATATTATTGAAGTAGTACCAACCACGTTCATAGACATATTAGTTTGTAAGTTTTTATGTAATAATATTTGCTATAACTTTACCATTTTTTTTATATTGATTTAATGATCACATTTATATCCAAACAAATTTTTATTTATTTTTATATAATTCAAAGAATCGTTAGCAGTTTACTAATTAAAATGTTTTTAAATGAAACTCGAGCACTCATATTTAATGTTTTAATTTATCTAACTTATAAGCATGAACAGAATCTAAGGTTCAACTACGTCACAAATTCAAAAATCCATGACATTACATCAAAGGACAGCAAATTTTTCCACATCAACCTTTTCGAATGCAAGAAGTTGCAATTCCAACATGTTACCATAACTGCACCAGTAGATAGCCCCAACATCGATGGAATCCACGTGGGATGTTCATCTCAGATCACCATTACCAGCGCCAATATTGGAACAGGTGATGATTGCATCTCCATTGGTGATGGAACCCAAGATTTTACTGCTAACCAAGTAACTTGTGGACCTGGCCATTGTATTAGCATTAGAAGTCTTGGAAAGTACCAGAACGAACAACCTGTTTTAGGAATCAGAGTTACTGATGCCACTTTTAGCAATACAGATAATGGTGTTAGAATCAAAACATGGCCTTCTTCCCCTTCTGGAGTTGCTTTTGATATACATTTCGAGAATGTTGTCATGAACAATGTTGCCAATCCTATCATCATTGATAAAAACTACTGCCCAAACAATCAATGCTCAAACCAGTTTCTTATAAACATCACAAATATATACACAAATTTTGATGTTAAAGGTTAAAAAAAGTAAAAAACAATTACAAATACTAATATCAAATTCTTAGGTGCGCTTTGTTGTTTTGTTTTCAGTATCCCTCTAAAGTTAAGATCAGCAATGTTAGCTTCAAGAAAATTAGAGGCATGTCTTCAACAAATTAGGAAGCTGTGAATCTTATTTGTAGTAAGAGTGTACCATGCCAACAAGTGGTGCTTTCTGACATTGATCTTGCATACAAGGGAGGTGGAGGATCTACTACTTCCACTTGTGCTAATGTCCACCCCGCAGTTTCGGGCAAGCAGAACCCTCCTTCTTGTGCCAACAAAGATTAACGAAATGCTTCCCAAGCTATTAAAACTAATGTAGAATGAACAAATACAATTTGCAGATAGGTTATCGGGGTTATATTCTAAATAAAACCCCATCTAACATGTTCCATTTTTCTTTATTTAAATGAAATTGGGAAATTTTTCTTAGTTATTTTTTGAGTTGTTTAAGTTCAGCCTTTTGCTGAAATCTGCTATGATCTGTAGTGTTGTTGTAAATAGTATTTTTTTCTGTTATTGCAATTGAGATCATTCTTAATAAAAAAAAAAATTTTATTCAACTCTTACTAAATGCTTTTTATTCTTAAGTAATATTGTCCACCAATATTGTTAAGCATCTACAACCAATCCAATTTAGTACACAATCGGGTAAGTAAACAAAAAAATGAGTAAACTTTTAGGTTTCGGTGGTATTTCGATCATTTTTTAGATTTCGTGGATATTTTTGTAATTTTTATATTTTAGAGGTATTTTGGTCATTTTTTAGGTTTATGGGGTATTTTGGTCTTTTTTTTAGGTTTTGAGGGTATTTTGGTCATTTTATGGGTTTAGGGGGTATTTTGGTCATTTTTAATGTTATGGAGGTATTTCAATCATTTTTTAGGTTTAGGGAGTATTTTGGTAATTTTTGAGGTTTTATAGGTATTTTAGTCTTTTTAGTGGTTTAGGGTGTTTTCAGAGTTGGGTGATTTGTAAAAGTGATACTTAAGTTTAATTGGATACCCAGTTAAAATCTAATTAACATTAGTTTTAATTGAGTCTAATTGGGTTACTACCCATTTAACCCAATTAATAATTGCGTAAGTTTAGGTCGTATTTAAGTTAGTGGGTTTGGGTGGGTAAATGAGTTTGGATTGATTTTGCCAACTCAACTTGACCCTCAGACAACCCTAGGCATTACCATCATCAACCAAAACCAAAAGCCCATTCAATAGTCTCTCTTTCACAAAGTCACTAACTACATGCCAATCCTTCTGTAAAAAATATATTTCGACACAGCTAGATTTATCCATTTAGCTTTGTACTCACACACTCAACACATATCTATATTACTATTTAAGGAGCTTACCCTGTTTTGAATCCTCAATTTAGATGCCCAAAATACTCTCAAATTCATCTGTTTCCAAGGCTTAAATCGTAGGGTTAGACATGTAAAATTAGTAATTTAAAAACTTCTAATTTTTAGCTAAAAAAAAAAAAAAAATTATCCTACCTCCACATTTCGCTCTCACGTTAGTTGTCAAGTACTAATACAATTTCTTTTAGAAAAAATGTAAAAAATAAAATTGCTTTTTCTTTTTTCCACAAGTGTACCATTTTTTTTTAATCACGAAACTGTTTTTATCTCATCTCCACATTTCTCTCTCACATTAGTAGTCAAGTACTAATACAACTTCTTCTTAAAATAAAAAATAAAATAAAGCTGTCATAAGTAAAACGTGTAAACCCAAAAAATAAAAAAATAAAAATCATCATTGCACGTGCAAAGCGAGTGTGATGAGGCTAGTTATAGAATAAAAGTTGATATAAAATGTGTCTTTCTCTTTCTTCTTAATTCTAAAACAAAATACACACCTCAAACACCCACAAACAATCACATTATTTACAAAACCCACAAATCTACAACATTCGATCTTAACATCAAAATCTTAATTGTCATTGTTACTCAATATAAAATGCAAGCCCCCCTTCCTTGGTTGTAACTAACTTATACGAGTTAAGATTAGATGAGACAACAACAATGTCAGAGCTAGATAAGTGTCATCGAAAGATTGAAGGTAAATAAAATCATTTTTTGTCTATGTGTATTTGACATGGTATGGCATGAAAGACTATGGGTAGGTATATATAAAGGGTTAAAAGTGCAAAAGATGAAAATGGTAAATTAAAATGCAAAGAGTTTTGTGTGTATTTGTAAGGGATGAAAGTCTTGAAACATTAAACCAAATGATACAAAGAATATTTATTTTTTAATTAGAAAAGTCTTGAAATATTGAACCAAATGAAACAAAAAGTCAATATTTAATTTATTTTTATCTATAATGTGATATTTGAGAATATTTCAATTTTTTTTGCATAGAATGCACCACTTTGCAGAATCTCATGGTTTCCCACATGAGATCTCTACTTTATATATATATATATATATATATATATATATTGATTGATTGATTATTTTTTATGTCCTTCAACCTTAACTCATCTCCCTTTTGAAGTAATTAAGTGTGAAACCTATTCTTGAAACAAATGTTCATTAATCAAATCATCATATGCTATTACAAAATCTGGAACAACATCTATTGCTTTATTCCTTACTCTATATCCTTGGACTCTTTGAAGTCTTACAAAACCTGCCACTATCTTCTTTAACATGACTTGTAAGAATAAGTTTAGGGTAATAAAGAAAAAGAGCTGTTGTTGGTGACTATTTGTTAGGAGATATTTTTGAGAAAGAATTTTTTTTTTCTTTAATATTTGATGGAAATACTTTCAAATTTTTTTTTTTTTTTTTTTTTTTTGGAGAAACGAAATACTTTCAATTTTTGAGTGTCAGAGAAAGCGAAAAAGACATGGATTTTTTTTTTTTCTCTTTTCATCTAGACATACACTATTTTCTAAAAAAAAAAAAAAAACTTATTTGAGATAGTTTGTTTTAGATTCCTATAAATAAATATAATTTTATATTATAGGATAAAAATTATGGGACCTAGACTTTTTTTTTTTTTTTTTTAGAGAGTTTCAACCTATAGCGTCCGCTCCTGATAATTGCTCTTTATTATCAGACCAAGACACCAATCAGTTTTTGGTGTAGGCGGGGATTGAACTCCAGATCTCTTATACAACCATCAGAGACTTTACCAGTTGAGCTAACTGGAACCCACGGACCTAGACTTTCATTTGTGGGCATTAAATTAAAAAGATGGTCTGGAGACAACTTTTGTATCACAACTTAGATAAAGTGACGAAAAATAGTATTAAAAAAAAAAAAAAAAAGTATGTGGATCAATGTTAATTTCCATGATATTATTCAAAAACATAAGACCTTCAAAAGTAAAACACTAATTTTAGGGTTTAGGCGGCGCACAGGCTGTTATATAAAAAAGGTGGGAATTATAGATAGGCATTATTAATTTAGATACGTATGGATATGGTGCATCTACTGTAATATCTCTCATCTCTCCTATGTCTTACTCTTTCCCGACAATTTGAATACGGATTTGTATATATTCTACAGTTTTACCTGTCCAAAATCCAAATTAGAATTTACGGAGAATCAACCAATTTCTGCGCGTTCTCTTTTGTTTCTTATTAGTAGTGTGGCTTAAAAAGTAGTAAAAAACAATCATATATATTTGATATTACCATACCTCATTTTGTTCAATAAAATCTAGGGAAGAATTCAAACTATCATCCTGCGTATATGGGTTCCACCTTCACTATTTATTAGTATTTTCAACAGCAACATTGATGGCAATTTCTAGTCCTTGCCATCATTAAACAAACGGGTCTGACACGAGAAATATGAGCTTCCACTACTTCAACCTCTCTCACAATTTCAGCTTTGAAATTTGAATTGATCAATATTATATATTAATAATTGTCATTGCAAATTGCAATGTTTCTAATTCTATTCTAACCGTTTCAACTTTCAATCACAAAGCAACGCATCGCATGCAAGTCTAATATTAGGTGATCAAAACGCGGTCATTTTAGAGGTTAATGGGTATTTTACTCATTTTAAAGATATTGGTGACATTTTGCTCATTTTAAAGATTTTGGGGATAATTTTAGATGTTCAAGAATATATTGGTAATTTTGGAAGTGTAGGGCTATTTGGATCATTTTAGGTATTTAAGGGTATTTTGATAATTTTTGAGGTCAAGAGGGTATTCAAGTAATTTTAGAAGTATGTGGATCATATTGAGTTTTTTTTTTTTTTTTTTTTTTTTTTTTTTTTTTTTTTACAAGAAAGAATTTTTACTCTAGCCTGTTCTAAGTATATATGTGTGTAAAGCTCTCACCTGAAGACTTGAACCCCGACCCTTCTCCCTACACCC